>MU279359.1:0-600000 GCA_022385695.1 Xylaria arbuscula | reverse complement strand
GTGGACTTTTGATCTAATCATAGGTACAGTAGTAGCGTGAAGACCACTTGTGAGATCACTTGTGAAGATCCCTGGCTATTCCCCGATCCTGGAGAAAACAGCCTCGATTACATCACATATCTCTTCTGTATACGCCCGCGGGACCTCGTGGCCGCCCATGTGCTGGAACACGGTGCTCACGTCAGCGCGGCATAGCCGCACCAGCTCCTGGCTGTGGAAGAACCACTTGTCTTCACTGCCATAGATGTGGCCCGTCGGCACTTGGATCCGGACGCCATCCACGTCGGCGTGGAACATCTGATACTGGGCGGCCTCACTGCATGTGTCTTCGCTTCCCTGGCTCTGCATCGGCGTATCTAGCTTAGTCGGATCTGTCAAGAGATGAGGCGGTATTGTTGTTGGCCTGCCATACGCATTCCGAGGCTCGTCGCCGATCCCGTAACTAGTGCCAGTGCTGCAGTCGATCCCAACATCTAGTCGGTGTGAGAATGGAAGAGGCGATCCGATGAAGATGGCCGCTTTGAAGACGGGCTCTTCACCCAGCAGCTCTTGATGCAGCAGCAGAGACGCAGCCACTGCCGCTCCCTGTTGCCGAAACACTGCCGTCAGCATCACGGTCTGCGAATGGAGGGGTTGCGGCATAAGCAAAACGTAGGCACACTTGACTGAATCCAATCACGGCATCAAACTCTCCATGCTCGCGTATGATACTCAAGACTTGACCGTGAGCACCCAAAACACTATGTGTTGTAGGCGTTGAGTACCACGCCCAGTATGGGGGCAGAAAGAAATCCAACACTTCCTGGTCCGCTTCACATTTGTGCCGGCCGTCGAAGAAGTAGAATTGGTAATCTGCTGGCAGCATTTTGCGCATGTGTTCTTGTTGCGCTGTCAGCATGGACAATTGTCATCCAAGATTGATGACTTACCAGTTTGCTTTCGAAATATGGACGCGCTCGTGCCTTGTCCGTGTAAGCAAAGGATGCGAATAGGCATTCTGTAGTTTGTCGTCGGGTCAAATAGCCGCAAAAGATAGGTGCCTGCGAAAGTCCTAAGCCTTGATATGAGCCTGTTGTGATGTAGAATTCTCAACGGCTACCTAGAGTGTCAACTCAGCACTTGATTTAGGGTGCCCGAAGCTTCGATTATATGCGGAGGCTACTATCTGGAATAACACAGGTAAGCATTCCTATCGCCCCTCCTACTGCATTTTGAGGCTCCTACATCTCTCGAACCAGCACTTGATCCTATATGGATTTTACCTCTATTATTTATGTACATGAAGTAGTACCAAGAGACATCAGCTCTAACATGACCTGGTCCCCCCCTTGTCTTAGCCGCCTCGTAACAGTTTAGTGAAACCGTTCTACCTCACGATGGCATTTGCGAAGACATTAGAGGTCCTCTCATCCAGGACGGCCGTATCAACAACTACCACTCAATTAAGTCTCCTCGTTATTGGCGCTTGGGTATTATCGTGCTTTTTACTTTGCATATACCGACTTTACTTTCATCCGCTGTCCCAGTTCCCAGGCGATAGGTTAGCTGCTGCCACGGGCTGGGTTGAGACGTATCACGATGTATTTCGAGGCGGCCAATTTATCTTCAAGGTTGAAGAGTGGCATGCAAAATACGGTTAGATGGTCTTGAGTCATTGTATTCGAACAGCAGCTCAAGAGAACAAGGGCTGACTAGACGCAGGCCCGATTGTTCGCATTAGCCCGTGGGAGGTTCACATTGCCGATCCTGACTTTGTCGATATATTGTTTTCAAGCAACTCACATTATGAAAAGAAGAGGGAATGGAAATATCGGTTTGGAATTCATCATTCCACCTTCGATACTATTGAGCACCAGCAGTAGGTCTTTCCTCTCAGCCACGTCTGCCTTGTTACTCCAGGGATCTTTTGCTTACGCGTCAACCAGTCATCGACTGCGCCGGTCCGCCGTTGCCCCTTTCTTCGCGAAGCAGAAGATCGCGGGTATCACAGACTATATCTCATCCAAGGCCCACAGGCTTTGCGACCGCCTCGAAGCAGAGTACAAGACAGCGGGCCAACCGGCCAACTTGAGCGAGGGTCTCACTGCACTCACATTTGACATTATAACCTATTATATCTTTGCGCGCTCTTTCGAGTATACAGAACGGCCCAATTTTGACGCACCATTCACCAATGCGGCGAAGAAGCTTGCGACTACGTTACACACCATGGGTCATTTCCCTTGGGTGTTAACCATTTTACAATCACTCCCCAAGTCAGTGGCGTTAGCGATGAACCCAACGGTGGGCGCCGTCTTTGAATTCCATGGTGTATGTACTTGTTCCTTTTAGGGCCGTTAGTTCAATTCCACGGCTTATGCTAGGCTACAGGCAATTGAGAACCAAATTAGGGATATCAAATCGGGAGTCAACGATGCTCACCATGATGTCGCACACAAAACCGTTTTCAACGAGCTCCTCAACTCAGACCTACCGCCCAAGGAAAAGTCGGCAGAGCGACTCAACCACGAAGGTAAGCCGCACACACTGCCTGCGATCCTCCCACAGCGACTCCAGTGTAGAAATCTGACAGCGAGGCAGCCGCATCCCTCGTAGGCGGCGGTGTCGAAACAACAGCCACGACGCTCGCGAAAGCCAGCTTCTTCATCTTGGAGAACCCGCGGATCAAAGCCAAGTTATCGGCAGAGCTGGTCACGGTGTTCCCGGACCCGCACAGCACGCCGGCGCTGGCGACGCTCGAGGCGCTGCCGTACCTCACCAGCGTGGTGGACGAGATCCTGCGGATGACGATTGGGATCTCGGCGCGGACGATCCGCAAGTCGCCGGCGGCGCCCGTGCGCTACGGCGACCGCGTGATCCCAGCGGGCGCCTACTTCAGCATGACGACCTATTACACGCACAAGGACGCGGCCATCTGGGAGGCGCCGAACGAGTTCCGCCCTGAACGCTGGCTTGAGCGTGGCGGCGCCCCGCTCGCGCTCAATGGTCAACCCCTCTCCAAGTACCTCGTCGCCTTTGCGCGTGGCCCCCGCATGTGCGTCGGCATGAACCTTGCTCGTGCGGAGCTGTTCATCGTCCTCGCTGTTCTCTTCCGCCGCTGCGACAACATGGTGCTTTTCGAGACTACCAGGACGGCTGTCGACATGAAGGCCGACCACGTCATCCCTTTCCCGGACCCGACGACGGAGGGCGTCCGGGTGCTAGTGAATTGATCTGCACATAGCTAGCGCATTTATGGTTGTTGTGCGCGTGGTCCCCTTTACTTGTAACTAGGCAAGTAGGACCCTTTTGTTGTAAAGTCTGGACTTATTCGGCGGTCATAATACATCTCAGACCTCTATCTGGCCACGTTGAAAGATAGTAAGAGAACTAGCTATAGAATTAATTGGGAAATTCGTATTTCGCCCAAGGGGTGCAAGTTGGCGCTTCTTTCTCTCTCTCTTCAAGCGAAACTACGATATGCATAGGTAGGCAGGTAATTGAAAGTAATGAGTAAGGCAGTTCAAGTTTACATTGTAACTGTTGACCAATCGGAAAACAGAGCTGAAATGTGAACGTGCCCGTCTAACGGCGCACTTGAATTATTTTTGTGTCGGTGGTTTATACGGTAGTGCAACAATAACATTCCAGGTTAATACCATAGCGGGCCAGGGGGGTAATAGAAAATAGCACGGTAGCTAGAAAGCTGGTTGCGTGGTTGAAATGTTACAATAAGCCTGTAGTTCAGTATAATACATTGTTGAAGTGCGAAATGTCTTCTTTGGTAACCTGACTTTTTAGAAACGGGTCACATATCTGTAACAATGTAGTCACCAATCAAAAAAGACCCGGATAAGGCTCGCTAGGAATTTTGGGAAACCCCCCGGAGCCGCTACGGTAGTCCTATATTTTTATCTATGTCTTAGGTAGCAGGTACGATGGACAGTGCCTACAGGTTACCCCTCAGTGGTGCCATCCATGGATGCCAACTGAACTCCATCTATCTCTTCTACAACATCGCTGTCCACCTTGCGGTGCAGATACAGCGTCTAGATTAAAGCCCGTCTTAACGCCCTTCCCGGATCTACTGCTTAAGCTTATAATCTATGGGGTAGGTGAGGATATTAGAGATCTCCCCACCCCGACCCCGTGAACGCCAAACCGCAAATGAGCTAGCTCAAGCTTACCCGCACCCGTCAACTTAACGACTTCCTACACTTGGCCTTCTTCGCGAGGTCGCCGCCGTGGCGGACGAGGGTCTCGACAATGTCTACTGAGCCGGTGGAGACAGCGAGGTGCACGGGAGTCCAGCCGCGCGCATTCACGGCATTGGGGTCGGCGCCCTGCGCTAGCAACCGCCGCACGACGGCTTGCTTCCGCGCCCGAGTCGCCAGGTGCAGCGCTGTGTTGCCCTCGCTGTCCGCCTCGTCCACCTGCGCGCCGCTCGCCAGGATCATTCCCACGAGGCTCTCGTGTCCGTGCTCTGCCGCGATCTGCAGCGACGTCCTGAACTGCCCGTCATCGTCATCGTCGTCGTCGTCGTTGTCGTCGTCGTTGTCGTCGTTGTCGCTACTAGACCCGCCTTCGTCCGACGTCGGCGAAGGTAGCGAGCTACTGTTCCCGGTGCTTCTCGCTTGATTGTTCTCGATATTTTTTCTGTTAACTTTACTGCTGCTGCTGCAGTTGTTGTCATTCCTCTTGGCCCCCGCACTTGATGGCAATGTCGGCAGACTCTTCATAACATATGTCAGCACAACTGCTGTGAAAGTGGCGCGTGACGCTAAAAGATAAAAAATAGGAGAGGGTGAGAGAAACCTCGTTGCCCCAGTTTCCTGTACACGAAAGCTCGTAGTCTGTACCATACGCATTCATGCTTCTATTGTTACTGAAATGCGCTGATGACAGGTGAGAGCCGGCTTTTGCCATGTGCTCATTCAACTCCGCAGCGGAAGCCTCGACGAAAGAAGCTTGGTCATACAGGCTCCCAAGCCCCACTGGCGAAGGGAAATCGGGTAGCAACAGCGTCGGCCTGCGAGTTTTCGAGCGGCATATTAATAAGTCGCTCAAATTTCCTACTAGCTCCTGCGTATGAAAGGCTTCTCTTACATAAATGGAAGCGATGGCGCAATCATGTAATTATCATCCTGAGACAAGCATCTTGCCGAGGAATTACCTGAGGCTCTCTGGGCTGCTATGTCGGATGTCGATGTGGCCGTTAACGGGGTGCCGCTAGACGAGCTGCTCGCGAGTGATGGACTGTGCCGGCCCTGGTAGGCCAATTGAGCCCACGTGTGGTCCGCGACCCTTGGCCGTTTGTTCTCCGACGTAAACTGCGCGTGCGAGGCTGTGGCGTCATTGGTAACCTCTGTTGGTTGATTCACCACACGGGGGCTGGGCCGAAGGGGTGACATCTCGTTACAAGTCACGCGCTCTTCAGCTGGTGCATTTGCTGAACTATCTTCCGATGCCTTCTTCCCTACAACGGCGTGCTTAGTTGGACGCACGAGAGTCGCTTCGCGCGGGGTCGCGGGTCTTCTTACATCGGAAGCGTCTCTGCGCGTTCCTGTTCTGGAGTCGTCGTCGTTCACGGCGGTCTAGCGTGTCCATTGGGAAGCCTGACAAAGATATGATTTCTGGTGAAGAGCTGAAGAGATATTACGCACATTATCTCACATTTACGATCCTATAGCGCACGAACGTGTTTCCCGTGAACTTCCGGATTTCACCACCATTCGATGCGCCCATAAGATTGCCGTGGATCTTATCTATGTAGTTGGTAGGACGTTGCATAGCGCAAGAGTAAGCTTAGAGTCTCATCCCTCTACCTGTCTGCCTATGGGATAGAGGCGTCGTGCTGGCAGAGCACAATTTTACCCATGAATTGCCGGACACGAATGATGGAGAAGGGGAATGGTGGGTGTCGCCCACACGTGCCTCTTATCTCACCTGCCCTTGGCTTCGTAGTCGATGGCACGCACCGTTACAGATGGCTGAGTAGAGAGCGCTATAGCTACTGTGACTCTGTGCTATGCGTCGATTTGGTCGTTCATTAGTTTTAGAAGAATCTCGCTTTGCGGTAGACCGTAAGCCACTAGCGCATTCCGCCATCCTTCTCTACGACTCAAACTCTATAATATGTACCTACCCTAGGCATGCATATATATAATTCCTTGTTAACACAATTTAGTAACCTCAGGCCAATCCGCTCTATAGATCTACCCAAGTGTGATAAATAAACACTCCTATTTTACTACTGTACTCCTTTTCAGGTAATGACTGCGTGGGTGAATCAAAACTCCAGGCAGATGTACCGCCGGTAGTCGCTGGGCATACCTAGGTACCTACTTATGTATGTGGCGGGCGCGTCGCAAGCAGGCTACGACGCTCTCATTATATATAGCACTTCAGCAATGTAACTTTGCAGTATGCAGGCAGTAAGCTGGAAGAGGGGTGCTCATCTCACCAATCTTTAACAAGTATTTGCAATTGGTTGGGAAGGCCAAAAAGTAGGGGTATTGGTGATATAGGTAGGTAGGATAAAGCGAGTACACGGCCTACCAAGCCTGATTTGCCCTTTTGTGGCGTTCAGCCTACCGTCTTTGTGTAACCACCCTTTGTCCTTTCCCCCCTCTTCCCGCAGCTCGATGTCGCATGTAACATGAGACATGTTGGTTTGCAAGCATGGATAAACAAGCCGAGCTTACAAATATGACCAACTCTAGAATGCTCGCTTGTCACGTAACAATACGTAAGGCGCCGTACTACCCACTAAGTGCCTACTTCGTGACATACGGCCGATATGCATATAAGAATGAGCCTGATCACGTCCATCGATCGCGCCTTAAATCTACACTACACTCTCGGAAAATAGCGAAGACAGCATCTCACTAGCTTTTACCAAATCCCGGCATCCGCAATATCGGCCTTAGTTTATCAGATTATTACGCCAAGTCTCCTCCAGCATAAACATCGCTGCGTGTGCCAGACCACGACATGTCTCCTACCACTGTTCTGATCACTGGTGCCAACCGAGGTAAGGATTCTTTCCTGCGCTCCCCTTGTTCCCCCCTTTCCCCTTCCCCCTTTCGACATACGCCGTATCCGTCCCAACTACCCCAATCCCACATTAACTGAGCCACAACCAGGTCTTGGCCGTGGCCTTGCTGAGGCCTACCTGTCTCGCCCGGACCACATCGTCATCGGCGCCGTTCGCGATGAGTCTTCATCATCCGCTGCCTCGCTGAAGGCCTTCAAGGCGGCTTCCGGCAGTCGTGTGATCCTAGTGAAGCTGGCCAGCGACTCCGAGACGGACGCTGCAGCGGCCGTGGAGACGATCAAGGCCGCCGGCATCTCGGCGCTCGACATCGTCATCGCAAACGCGGGCATCGCGGGCCGGTTCGCGCGCCTCGAGGACGTCGCCGCGAGCGACTTCAAGGAGTTCTTCGAGGTCAACACGTACTCGGTCCTCCGGCTCTTCATCGCCGTGTACCCGCTGCTCAAGGCCACAGCCGACAAGAAGGGCCCCGGCTCGCCCAAGTTCATCGCCATCAGCACCGTCGCGTCCCGCATCCTCAAGCTCGAGGAGAACGCCCCTTTCATGCTCGGTAGCTACGGCGCCAGCAAGGCCGCTGTCAACTACGTCGTTCGCCGCGCTCATGTCGAGAACGAGTGGCTGCAGGCCTTCCTGTTGGAGCCTGGGTAAGTGCTTGCGTGGCTTTTCGCCCTCGCTCATGACACCCCCTTATTCGCCAGCCAGGACGAATTGAGATGTATTTCAAGGAAATTACTGACATCAGAATCACCATTCAGCGTCATTCAAACCGACATGGGCAACGAGGGTGCCCAGTACTTCGGATGGCCCGAAGCCCCCATCAAAGTGAGCGACAGCGTTGAAGGACTGCTCAAGCAGGTAAGAGCCCCTTATCAGCCAATGTACCCCTGAGTCATCCGCGCCCCCCTACTAATGCCGGTGTGCCATGGCTAGATCGACGGGTCTACCCGAGAAGCCACCTCGGGCAAGTTCTTTGATTACCTAGGCGTCGACCAGGGATTCTAAGCGGAGAATGAAAAGCGATTTCTTGAGATTGTTGCTGGAAGTTAGACTAGCTGCTCAATAATGAAAACACGCAGTTTCGCGTGCTCAAATACAACGTAATGCCTGAGGGTTAGACCCACGTGGCAGTCTTGCACCTTTCCTTATAAAAGTGATCCGCGCAAGGCGTTGTTAGTGCTTAGGTGTTTGAATCTCGTGAACGCTCGCAGCGACCCCTAAGGTGGATGTAGTGGCCTTGGGTACATAAAGGGGGGTCCCCCCCTTTTAAATATCAGAAGCCCAGCGGTCAATCGACCAATTTTCACCTACCCTATGGTTATTAACCTCTTAATCACCTACTCTGTAACTACTTCAAAGCTTCTATCACCACTTACTACTCGAGCTAACGGTAGGACCTAACCCCTCTAATTGCATAATTCCCCGTTAATGAGGAGGAAAAGGCATGTTCTTTGTATGCACGTATTGTACTCGATAATCTAGCGCGATTTAGGTAGCGTCCAAGAGATCTAGCGCGAACTGAAAGCATTTCCCAAGGACTTGAACGACGCGTGAGTATCTGTCTACTCAATTCCCATACGCTCGATCTTATCGCACTAACAGTTACATAATTCTATCAGTTACCAGCGTATTTTCAATAGGATCAACAGCTCCCAGCCCCGAACAAGAGAAAGAATCCAGAAAATCCTTGCTTGGATTGGTTGTTCTCCCACCGCTATGGCAAGTCTTTTGAGATGGAACAAGCACTATCGCTAGATGCGTCTGATGAAGAAGTCCCTTCAGTCGTTAGCACCACCAATTTCGTCAAACTGTGTGGCCCCATCGTCGAGATTGTGAATAACAAGCTACAATTTGTGCATTTTATAATTCGAGAGTTAGCGGGCCAGACCCTATATCCATTACTTTACGTCCTAACATGCAATTCAGATACATTTTCAGCAGTCAAATTGACGATTATATCAGCATGTCAGTTGCCACTCAAATCCTTTCGATTCTAATCTCTCTTATGTATGTTCGGGCATTCTCGATTCTGATTCCATGGAGTCGAAAGCAGACGTCCAAGATAGCATTCTTGCCGGGAAATACCGACTATTATGCTATGTCGCCTGGTATTGAGCAGGTCTCACGCTTGTGGCAATACAATACAAGTACTCATTAAGCGAGGTTGAGTACTATGTAACGTTGAACAATTTAGTTTCGCGCGCTACTAAGGAGACTGGGAATTATGAGTTCGAGCCAGACGAGGAATCGTATAAACCAGAGATAGAGGACTATACTTTTGATTGCGGGTCGCCCGAAGGTAACAGCATGCTCCACGCAGCATGTCGCTTTCGACGAGATGAGTGACAGCCAGACTGGACAGTATCAAATAGTGATGAAATCCCCAAATTCTCTCTACATATAATGAGACCGAAAGTACCCCGACCGGTTTTCGCTCATTTGGCTATGTATACATAGTATGGCAATTATAGGATGCGTCTAGAATCTAGGATATCCTAAGATTGCGGCGAATCATACAGTTGTTATATTAAACCTGTCTACGCCTAAGTAGAACGCGTTATTAAAACGCTCCTGTTATTTATATGGTATATCAAGCTAACAATGTTTAATAAGTTGATACATGGCTTAATTTAGGTCCATTAATGACTTCCAAGATCTTAATTTGCGCCAAGGAGCAGCTTGAATCATTACTCTACGGTGAGGATACTCATGATAGCGCATACAAGCCTGAATGCCACTTGACTACTTACTTCGCCATTACAAGCCCCGTTTCTATAAATGCTCATACTTCTCCTGTCCCTACAGCCAGGACGGATTCGTATCAAAGGACTCTCGAAATAACCACGAACAAGCCCAAGGGCGACTATCAGGAGTATTAGTTCCAGAGTGAATAGAGCCTCAAATCAGTCACATAGCAGGTAGGTATAAGGGGTCAGTAGCCATAGGGTATGTGAAGTTAGTCAATTGGCCCCTAGCCGTCTAATATCTAAGGGGGGCAAACCCGTCTAATATATACCCAAGGCCACTATATCCACTTCAGGGGTCCATAGGTGACCAATGCACCTGACAGTGACCCTGGAAATGTCCCTTTACAACTTGTGAGTTCTCTACCATCGGCTTCACATCATTCGATAGGAAAGATGTTCGCTTTAAAAGGTTTCATGACGATGAGAGTGAGCTAATGATGACATTCGACAGTGATAAGATGGCCTCCTCTGATTTCGATAACCTCGACGAATACGAGGTCCAGCCCCTGCTATTTGTTCTAGTCAGGGCCGTCGATCTTGAGGCTATCAAATGTCTTTTATCGTCGCCGAGTGAAGGTAATATCAGATTGAATGTTCGTGATGTAGCTCGCAGCTCCGCCGCTCGAAAGGGGTCAATAGCCATCCCCCAACTCGTAACTCCCGAGGATGAGCCTCATCTTGCTACTAACATTATAATCTATGAAGTAGAGAGCGCAGATAGTAAATTTTTCAAATGGGCACTTGAAAGGGTTAACCCAGCTGATATCGATACCGGAAATTTTAATAAGACTATGCTTAGTACTCCCTCGGACGAGATCTACTCAATTTAGGAAACCATCCTACCCCATTTCTCCTCAGTGATAAAGACCCTTCTCAGGGCCCTCACGTTCAAAGATGTCAAAAAAAATCCTCTTCGAGAGGAAAGGTAACCACGCACATGGAAAATCTTATTCAAAAAGTGTGGGAGTTATCATCGGAAGAAAGACCCAAGTCATGCCCTCTATTTTTTTGGCGAGATCGACCATGTCCATCAGATTGGGGAGACCTCTCCTGGAGCTCGGCGCCTCGAAAGAATATGAACCGAATACGGCAAAGGGGAGGAGGCCGCTTTGTGTTGCAGGTGAGAAGACAACGAAAGAAGCGGCTGAAATCATGCAGATACTTATAGAGCATGGCGCTAGGACTACGTTCATCGACTATAATCCTGAGAGAGAGGTGGGTACGCAAGGGATTCAGAAACTGCTCGGCATTACCTGGAAGGAGCTCGTGGGAGAAGAATAAGGACGCGTGGAAGCAGTCGTATCGTCAGATGTACGCTAGTGATATGAAACCGTACTATTGTGCTGCGTTTGCTTTTGCGCCCATCTTTTTAATGATTCTGAAATTACCATTCCATAGATGTATGCCATATCTCTTTATTATCTTTGCATTACAAACGAGTGTTGTTGGCCATGTAGGTTGCTGGCGAGGTTAGTCAGATATAACGGCCGGCTCGCATGGTCTCACGCACATCTCGTGCCGCCTGCGTCGCGTATTCAGAGTCACCCAGCTTATTAGTATATCTATAAAGAGTAATTTTATTCAATATGCTGTTTGGGAGGGCTACTCGCACTAGGGCATCATCTTAAGTCATTGCTTACAGAGCATCTCGCCTCCTATATGGACATTTCGGGGACGTACCTGTCTGAAATACTTGTGAAATGGAGATCCAGAACGTCTAACATCAAGTAGTCCACTTTTGGTTGGATATCATCTCCAATCAAGTCGACAGCCTGCTGTGCGATACCCACCGCCTCCCGGGATTTCGTGATACTTTCATATTTGAGATTCATTTTTCCCTTGTGCATAACTAGGTAGGTAGAGAACAGCGTACTGGGTGTCATGTACTACTGCGCAATGACCTTTTGTGCATAGGAACTCTAGCTACCCTTTCCCCCAGCTTAGGCTCATGAGTAAATAAGTCATAGTTCAGCGAGTAACTACTATTGACCACTTACAGGAGTCACTCATTAGAACACGTGCTACTACGGATATCACGGCATACCATTGTGTCTCGCTGTCTGAGACAAATATCTATATTAAGAACCACGGCTTGAAGATAGTTTCGGTGGCGGTGGCTAGCAGTGCGGTCACTCCCGTGACCATATGTCGTGCTCCAGACGAAGAAATATGTATCAGACCGCCCTTTTCTACTCTTCTCATTTGTCCATAGTTGATGTTAGATGTTCTTGTCCAATGATTGCACTACGCAGCAAATATCCAATTCAAGACGAGCTCGCACAATGGTATTAAAGAACCCAATAACAAATGTGTAGACAAACCGGCACTGGATCTAACATGACAGATACTGATGCTCGTTCAGTATGTTGCATTGGGGCTTTTGTCTGAACAGGCTTCCGAGGTTGGGTCGGGCTGGCAGTTCGGCGCTTAAGCAGGAGACATCGTGAGCTGGCATGGGTTGGAATCCTGCGGCCGACGCACCCAAGAATCACTCAAAAACTCCCTCCCAGCCACGCCAAAGTCGACAGAAACACCCCCCTCACGAACTCCTTTTACTGCAAAAGCAAATGGATTTGAAGTGTGATATGCCGGGTTGAAGTAGTACCCGCTTCCACCAAATTAAAAGTGGACAAACTGGCTGAGCTATTCCAACGCCACAGCCCCTGAGAATTCACTTATTGTTGGTTTTACGTGCTGCGGCTTCTGCGGCTGTACATATTCGGCAAACGTTTACCCACTTTCCTCCTCTGGAGTTGTCGGGCAGAGGTGTCAGCCTAGATACTGCATTGTAACAAGGGAGTTGGACCAGGTATATAATCCCATTATCTCCTCTGTGAAGACACGTCCTAGAGTATATAGATCTTGATTGTCAAGATATATCTATCATATTTATTTTGATCAAGAAACTTGAAAATTGACTTGAAAGAAATGCCGGCGACCTCTTCCTATCCATCGTCTCTCGCCTCTCATGCCACCCCTACCACGACTCCCACGCGGGCCAGAACAAAGTTTCTGAAGACAAGAGGGGTTACTGAAGATTCCGAACGACGCCTAATTTCCCCGATTGATGACTCGGAATGTTCGGAACAAGATGATGCAGAACGCTCAGAGCAAGAGGGTTCAGAATACTCAGAGGAAGAGGGTTCGGAATACTCAGAGGAAGATGGTTCAGAATACTCAGAGCAAGGGGATTCAGAATGTTCAGAACAAGACGATGCAGAATGTTCGGAGCTAGAGGACCCAGAATACTCCGAGCAAGAAGATGTGGAGAGTTCAGAACAGGAAATGCTGTATACTCAGAACAAGATGACGCAGAACTCGCAGAGCAAGACGATCATCCCAAAGAAATTCTCGAGTCTCGTTCTAAGCTTGCTACACCTCCCCCCACTCCTCCTCCTCCTCCTCGAAATACCCGCTACAACCCCAGGAAAAGTCTCAGTCCTAAGGAATTACCGTCTACACCTCAAAGACCTCCTCTTCAGGCAGTGACCTCAATTCATCTGTTGACGAGATCCGCGCCAGGACGCCTAGGGCGCAGCTCAGCAAATGACTCCCCGAGGCCAGCAAAAGCCTCCCCCAGAAGACCAAAAGTTCTCACCAGCTCATCTAAAAACATCGATGACCAAGTGGTGAGGGTGCTCAAGAAAGCCCTGACCGTGACGGAGATGAAGGAAACAGTCGGAGAGAATTATCTATTCTCGGTGGTTCCTTTGAACGAACCTGGCCGAACCATCAGAAAGATAGGCATCACGACCGAGACGGAATGGGAGAGGCTGAAAAAGATATCGAACAAGTGCAAGCACTTCAAGATAGATCAAGAGGTAGATCCACAGGGCGCGTCCATCTCATTGTTCAAGAAGGTTGAGAGTCTGGCACATGCGCACCTGGCCGACCGCAGATACGAATTCGCTTGCCTGTGTGGGCAAACGAAGGGCCACAGGGAGTACTTCGATGTTGACATGCCACCGGCACAGAGTGTGATCCAGTGCTGGAGGGCCTTCTGCGAATCTAAGCCTTACGATGCGAATGGAAAGTTGCGGCCCTTCTGGGATCATCGCCTAAAACAACGGCACAAGCTGCGGTATTGGGACGGCCGAGAAACTGAAGATCTGAGTGAGCTTGAGTGCCGACTTTTGCGGTGGGAGGCGTTCGCCAAACCGGCGCAGTCTGAAATCCATTGGTTCAAAGCCACTGCTATTCGGTCGAAAGCTTGGCCATGGAGATTGCATATCATGATTGATGCTCTCATCCTTGCCCTATTTGTTCCTTCGCATCTATATATTTCTTTAATTGTGTGGGCTTTAATACACGCCATCTGCATGTGGTGGGAGGAGTCTATGCTATATTCCTCATGAGAAACATGATTTTAAGTTGGATCTATAACTTGTTGAATGCTCCCTGCCCCACGATCGTTGGGCTTCAGGCGATGGAGTTTGGTTCGTTTGGGTTTAGATGTTTGAAGATGGAACGAATTTCTAACGGCCAAGGGTAGAATATGACTATATGAGGAACACGACTCGCATCACTATTTAGTTTTTCTCTTTAGTGTTTCTTTTTCTCTTTTTCTTGTTATGTGTTAGAACGGGTTCCGCGTTGCTACTCCTATCACACGGTACCGGTATTCGTTTAGAAGATATGTCCTCACTCAACGTTCTTTGATTTCTGAAGATAACTGAATTGGAATTTATACTGTTAATTTTCATTGCAAGCTCATTTTGTATCACAACTTTATATACCTGCGCTACGATTCTCGAAAGATTCCTTATAATAATAGGCACCCTCGCTAGCTGCTCCAACGTGGAAAATTGAAAACAATAATCATATGTATCTCCCAAAGATATCATGACTTGCTACTCATGCTGAACATCTAACGTCGTTAAGATGTTATACTTGTGAAACGGATATATAATTGCTATTTAGACAAGGGCCAGCTGATGCAAATTTGATACATGATACCTAGGCCTTTCCTCGCAGCAACTTTGGGCAAATGTTCACAGCTCACCATTCCCGGCAGAGGATAAGACTGACGATGGATTAATCGACAGTTTTCACTCTTTCGACCATAACCCGTCGCTCAGAACATTTCCCGTATTATTTACGATAAACTAATCAGTATCCAGGTTAAAGATTGTATATGATTTACACAAATACACATGTATGAACTTGAAGTAGGTGGTTTACATAATGTGCAGTAAGGATTAACGTCGCGCTACGGGCGCGACCGTGCCACAGCCTCTAAATGCGGGGTACATACTGTGCAGCTAATGGCAACCCCGCGCTATTTATAAGTAGGTACCTGGCCGAACCGTCAGCACACTAAGCTAGACCCTGCAAGCAGTAATACGACCCAATGATTCGTCAGCTTCAACGTGGCTTTTCGTTCTTCATTAGACGTTTAATTCAGACATGCCATTCTGCGCACTCTAATTCTTTTTACATTGTTTGCTCAAGTCTGCCCGTGTGTCAGAAAACCTTATTTTGACAATAAGCGACTTTCCCATCTCTCGGCGAGCATCTCGCCGGGGGCAATCACTCTCTTCTATCGCTTGGGCACTTGATGCCGCGCCACATGACACACCAGTTTCAATTCTACCGTCACTGTCTCTAAACCGGGGTCACGATGGGTGGTTTCGAGGATATGTTCGCGGACATCTTGGCGAGTCCGGCGCACATCCTGGTAGGACTAGCTGTGCTGTTTGGGTTCTCGTTTTACATCGTACGTACGAGACGCGCTCAACTCAACACATGCCTCAGCATTGACATTGATGATCTAGTTCGTCGCCCTGCTTCACCTGGTTGCGCCCCAACCCCGCGCTGTCACGCCCTCCGAGAAGACATACATCACCACCAGCCCGAATAGCAGAGAGATCATCCAAAAGCAATTGCCCTGCTGGCACGACCGCTGGCTCGCCGAACGTCGCCAGAGCGAGGAGCATTTCGAGCAGAATGGGGGGTATCCCACCGCAGCCTTCATCCCCAACACCGGAGCCATCGAACCCGCCGAGGTGCTAATGAGCGTCATCTTCCCGGCTTACAATGAAGAACATCGGATCCTGCCCACGCTCAGGGAAGCCGTTGAGTACCTTGACGAGACATACGGCCGCGCCACCCACCTGCGACCGGACGGCGGTGCTAAGAGACCCGCCTCCCGCCCGTCCACGCCCCGCCGCCATCTCCACGCCCAGAACATGCCGCGCGAAGACCTCTCGGGCTACGAAATCATCATCGTCAACGACGGAAGCAGCGACAGGACCGTGGACGTGGCGCTACAGTTTGCGCGCGAGCACGACCTGCACGACATCCTGCGCATCGTGACGCTGGAGAAGAACCGCGGCAAGGGTGGCGGCGTGACGCACGGCCTACGACACGTTCGGGGCGCATACGCGCTCTTTGCCGACGCTGACGGGGCTTCCCGGTTCAGCGACTTGGGCAAGCTGGTGGAGGGGTGCGAGGAGGTCGTGGACGGCGCGTACCGTGGCGTCGCTATCGGCAGCCGGGGCCATCTCGTCGGCAGCGAAGCCGTGGTGAAGCGGTCCGCGCTCCGCAACTTCCTGATGCGGTCATTCCACCTCGTCCTCACCATCCTGACACCGCCGGCCACGAGCCGCATCCGCGACACCCAGTGTGGGTTTAAGCTGTTCTCGCGCGCCTGCCTGCCCCACATCGTCCCTTATATGCACGCCGAGGGCTGGATCTTCGACATTGAGATGCTCATGCTGGCTGAGTCGGCCCCGGCCGTGCCTGTGCTCGGGTTCGATGGCGCTGTTATTGGCAGCTCCCCCGGTATTAAGGTTGCGGAGGTCCCTATTGATTGGCACGAGGTTGGGGGCAGCAAGCTAAACGTCATACAGGACAGCATCAAGATGGCTTTTGGACTCGCCGTGCTCCGCGCTAGCTGGATGATGGGCGTGTATAGGCGGCGTCTAACGTAGGACGTGTTTTCATCGAATGAGTGACGGTATACTCGGATGAATACGGCCTGTTTGTCTGTCACCCTGTATATATACGTTATACTGTCACACAGTCTTAGATTGCGTTGTGTTCTATATACCCCCTAAATAAAAATAGCGTTGCCTTACCTCGCGCCGTCTTTGACGAGCTGGGTAATCCATGTATAAGGGAAGAGTAGCCTATGGAATCCATCTAACGTCCACGCCGCCACCTCCCATGAGACTAAGCTCACCTCACCTCCATCCCATACCCCGAGCTTCGGTATCCATGGTCCCCGGCTGACTAATATCCTCTCCGGGCCGTAGTGTAAACTTTATACTAAACTTAAACGTACGGAAATCAAAGAATATATAGCTAAATGGCCCAAGACTCATTGGTCTGGCAGAGTGTCCAAGGTGATGGATCTTTACCTCTACATCGTTAGGCGCTGCGGGTTTAATTCCCCCGTTAGCTAAACCGAATATAATCTTTTTTCCTCGTTACTCCTACACATACACTTTGTGTTACTTTTCTTGATTAACTGTAGCTTACTTAATTCCTTTTTTTTCTGTTCGCTGTAATAGTTCCTTAATATAATATCGCTATATAAAACACTATAGATCTCTCTCTCGTAACTATTTATGCTCCGCTAAAAGGTATGACGAAATATATATATACATTTGGAGGTAAGGTGCAAGGGATCTTCGGGATCAAATATCATCACTTACGGACTACGACTAGCCGCCCTCAGACTTACTCACGGAAATATTTTAACGTGTCTGGCACATCTAATAATCATCGAGGTAGCACGAGCCCTGATCAGGTCCCAGGCAGTTCGTCCCACTTCAGGGACTATTGTCCACCTAAATAATATATATACGAGTATGACATTCGACGAAGCAGTCTCAAATAAAATAAAATAAAAAATGGGTTTCGCAAATATTGCTATTTCTAATATATCTACATAAATCATGATTTCTTTCCGTCTCTTTTCGTTCCTGACTCATTCTCTTCTTATGTATGGTACCCAAGAGTGAAGGGGGGGAAGTCGACCTCTTCTAACGGCCCTCTCTGTGGTGAGAGATAGAATAGTATTACATATTATCTATTTGTATATATTTTCTACAAGTACCCGTCGTACTCATCTAAACCCTTAGCTGTCGATTTTGTCTAATGAATTTGGTTTAGTAGACCAACTCCTGTAGCATGACGGGCAGAAAGACGACGGAGGCGGTCCAGAGGATCCTGAAGGCGTTCCATAGAAGCAGAGGCACCTTCCAGAGCCCGGTGTCCTTCCAGTCGAGCCAGATGGCCACGAAGGCGACGGTGAAGAAGTGGTACCCGAGCAGCAGGGGCCGCTGGATGAGGCCGCCGAGGAAGCCCATGGGGTCTGCGGACCAGCCCATCTCGAAGTAGGCGAAGCAGCCGCGCTGCAGCTTGGCCAGGTTCTTGTCCTCGGCGGCGAAGAGGCTGTACAATGCCTGTGCTAGCACGTTGATGATGGAGGTCAGGTGCTTGCGCCGCGAGTGCAGCGTTGACATCGCCCGCCGCACGGCTGTGTAGTCGCCCAGGTTCGGCACCTTCTCCGGCGACAGCTCCTCCGAGAGGATGATGGCGTCATTCAGCGCTACCGTCATGCCGCCACCCGTCAATGGATGCCGCATGTTCATGGCATCGCCCAGTAGCACCAGCCCCGCGTGCGTGCCCTGCTTCGTCGGCGGCAGCCAGCTGTTCGGCATGCTTGCGGGGATCTTGTCGTCCTTCTCGAGCGCCGCGCGGAACGAGGGCTGGATCGATTCCGGCAGCTGCGGGAGCACCACATTCTTCAGATAGCCACGTACGCCCCCTGCGGCCGGCGCCGCCTCAGGTAACTTCTCGGGGACGTTAACGAGGGCACGGGTCTCGTGGGTGCCGATCTGGTATAGCAGACAGAGCGTCTTGCCACCGATGACGACGTGGCCATAGCCGGCGTGGGGGAGCACGCAGTCGATTAGCTCCAGGGCGTAGAACTTGCTGCGGACGATGGGGGCGCGGCCAATGTACTCCTTGCGGAAGCGCGAGGCGTAGCCGTCGGCGATGATGGTCAGCTGGCCGAAGAAGCAGTCGGGCTCCTTCTGGCCGGTGGCCGGGTTCACGGTCAAGGTCTGCACGCCCAGAATCTCGGGCGAGTCGTCGCTCTTGACGGTGGCGGTGGCCTCGGTCTCGAATATGGTGATGTTGGGGTTCTGCATGCACGTCCGCCGCAGCTGCATGATGAAGCGGCCGTGGTGAAAACTCCGGCCCTTGGGCCTGCGGGGGTCCTCCTCTTCTTGCTTCGCCTTCCCGTTCGCTGGCGGCGTCGACAGCCGCACGGGCGGACGCTTCCCCTCGTTGGGATAGGGGTATTTCATGGCCATGTCCTGGCCGTACCATATCACGTCCATGCCGACGTTTGTGACGGCATCGATGCCCTCGACGCAGTGCTCCAGACCCAGCCTCTCCAACGACTTGTATCCGCCGGGCTGTAACAGCTCGCCCACTATACGGTTGGGCTCTTTCATCCACCGCTCAAGCAGGATGACGCTGCGGCCCTGGTTTGCCAGCGTGTTGGCAACGGCGCACCCGAAGACGCCCGCGCCCACTACCACGACATCGGCCTCATGGTACTGGGACCGTCGAGCAGCGAGGTCTTCTTGGAGGGTCGAGATCGAGGTCGAAGTCGAGATCGCGGTTGCGGTCGCGGTACTCGTTGTTTGACTCATAGAGGACGGTCCTTCGGTGACGCTTTGTTCGGCTGGGTGTGGTGAATACTGCATATGTCGGACGTAATGTAGAGGCAACTAAGGGTCTGGCTGTCTCACTACAGATCGTAGGTGGAGTAATGAGGAGGAAGAGAGTGTGTTTGGCACTTGTGCTAACGTCTCAATGACGGCGAAGCTTATAAGAACGGACGGGGACGAGCCGGCCGGGGTGAATGGAGCAAAAGAAGCGGTAAGGGGCGCTACAGTGGGCGGGAAAAGGCGCCTGGGCTATCCAGCATTCGTCAGGTCATCATGGAACGATTAGTCGAACCATGGCCGTGGCAATTGAGTGATACTTAATGTTCGATGGAGGAATGGTCTGAATAAGTCCCTGGATCGATATCTACACTAACCTGCATCTATAAATTTTAATACAGTACAATACCTGCAGGCCCGGCGCTTTCCTTGATGCCAAGTCCCGGCTCTTTGTGGCATTGGCCAATCAGACTACGCGCTATACGAATAAGAGGACGAGGAGCTGACAACGAGCCGGCTAGGCCACATGTAGGTAGCTGCAGACCAACAGGTACACTGTATTGTAGAATGCAACCTGGATGGATGCCCCTGACACCAGCACACCAGCGCTACAGCTTACAAGTTGCACCCCCTTTATCAGGTACTAAGTAATTGCTTCTTTACGATGGAGTAAGTTGTAGGTCATGCACTGCGTTAGAAACATCGCTCAAATAAATTCTGGTTGTCCTAAATACAGGTAGGTACTAGTATCCAGGTTACTGACACTCGTACACGTACAATAGCTATTAGATTGAAGAAATTCCGATATCATCGAGCAAAGGGAATGGTTCCAAGTTGTGTGTTGTGTGAGAATAAATGATTATTTCATTTCTCATCTTCTCACAAGAAGTGTGGGAACGCGACTACCGTCTCGTGGTATCTACCTAAGTATACATGTTTGATGATATATATACAAACAGATTCACATTCCCCCTTAACATGTAGCCACACGCCGCGAAAGCCCTCCCGTGGGTATCACCGGTTTGCCTTTATAAGCCCATGGACGTTGTTTTCTTTGTGACCCCTCTATTGCCGTCTCGTTGGCTTCCAGGTCTGTGAGCGCATCGCCTATTATTTTCAAGGTCTCTTGCGAAATTAGTCTACCTTGTATGCGAGCCTTGGCCCGAGTATCTGTCAGATGTCCAATACCCCGCTCTAGCACTTCTAACAACGCTGTCCTTGCGTCGCCCGAGTCTTTCTTTTTTATGAGCCTGCGAATTGACTTGAGATGCAGAAGAAGCGCCTTATCGGCCGAATATTCGCTCTCGCACATGCTGTCGACGAGCGCGTTCATGCCATCGACATCTAACAGCTGTGAGTAAGCAGTCGCGAGTGCTGTGAAACCTTGGGGTGAAAAGCAGAGATGCGATGACCCGCTCCTATCCCGGGCAAGGAGGCACAGAGAAATGGCCTTCTCATGCTGGCCAATCTTGACACAGACTATGGCCATGTGTGTAAGCACAGCAGGAGAGATGGCAATCTTCGACGACTCGAAGCGGCTGATGAGATTTCGCATATAAATAACTAATTCCTCGGGGCTCCCATGAAGCGCATCGATCTGGCGTTTCATGAAGGTCGACACGGCCGATCCAACATCATGGCCCTGCGCATGGGCAGCTTGTATTAGGGAGAGGGCATGGCCAGCGCCAAAGTCCTTAGCTTCAAGGGACGCCAGGACGGCTAGCCGGAGACAGTGACGGCAGAACGGCATGCCAAACTGTATTGCCCGCTTGTAAATAAGGGCCGCTGCTGTAGGCTTGTTATGCATGAGTTCTTGGTTCATCGCTTCGAATATATCCCAATTATTTGTTGATCGCCCCAGATAGGCCATTTTGTTAACAGTGATCATTTTCCCGGGTCGGGTGTGAACAAATCCATTGCCGATGCGCTGTGCTGCTTGACTGAGAATTCTCTGTGTCACGGCATCTGAGCAATGCGGATTCAGCGCTACTAATTTTGCATGTATCGTCCGTAGCTCAGAAAAAGGAACCTTCCACTTCGCTGAGCAATTATACAAAACGGAGTTACAGATACCTGCATCCAAAGCGAAGCCTTCTTGACTGCAAAGCGTGGCCCATGCTACGAATCCTTTCATATCGCGGGCATCGCCATATTTTTTAGCCACAAGAGTGACCATATAAGGATGAAACTTGACACCTATCTCTCGGACAAAGAGCATGGAGAAGTCCCGAGTTTCGTCAGCCGAGTGTGACTTTGCGAATACCTTCAATACAAGAATGAAGGCATTTTCATAAGCAGCTGGCTCTGCCAACTCGCTGCGTTGTACCCGTTCGAAAGTGGCACGCACGCCATCCCAGTCTCCTGCCTCTGCTTTCAACACGGAGAGCTTAAGAGCGATGTCGTTTTTCATATCCGGGTAGTCATGTACGACTTTGTCGGCGTACAAATGTGCCGTTTCAGCGTCCCCTGCTTTGACTGCAATCTCGACTAAAGTGCGATATGCACCTTCTGGATGACCTATTCTGTCCAAGAGTCCCAGGGAGACTGTTTCTTCAAAGGTTTCTTTCATGTTAGACATGTCTTTGTGACGAGCCCAATCAGCACGCAGCATCTGCATAATCCATCTCGAGTGCAGCTTCCCTCCTTCAGGAACCTCTATTTGGGCTAAGGCCCTCAGGACTGCATTTGCATGTGATCCCTTCATAGCCTCAACAGATTGCACAACCATGTCTAGAGTGGGCTCCCAAAATTCGATCCCGTGTTTCATAGGGGAGTAATGAAGCAAGAAAATCTTGAGCACGGCTTTGTGGTCCCCGTGCCTAAAAAATGTACGTATGGCTGAGCTGGCAAACGTCCCAGGGCTGCTTGCCCAGCCGAGCGTTCTCCAATAGATATGTCGAGCAAGAGTACAACGCTTTAATGACAAGGCTTCAATCATGAGTAGGCGACCTGTGGTTTCCATGCTTGTTCCACATCCTTCACGTTTGTTCTTGAGTTTTGCAAGGTATAATCTGGCGGCTGAGGTTACACTTTCTATTGAGCAATGTGTATTTGAATCTGGTCGGCGAAGATGAGACTTGATGATTGGTAATGGATCATAGGCAAAATATTGAACCTCGTCTAAGGGGCCGGACTCGATAACAGTAGTTAATATCTTGCTGGCATCTTGCCATCTGCCACTTGCCCGACATTTTCGAAATAAACGGAGCGAAAGTTCTAGCCAGCTTTCACGCCGAGGACCCGAGAGGACTTCGGGACCATTCGACAGAAAAATTTGAACCACCTTGTCGAGGGCGTCTTCGTCCTTGCTTGCTAGAAGGTCTTCGGCTGCGAGAATGAGGGCATTGTGGGGCTTGTGTAGTTCCGCAGATGGGCCCAATTGAGAAAAATCGGCCGCTTGGTTAATCAGGCTATCGCTTGGCGATTGACTGACTGGTGACGTCCGTAGTCCTTGTATTGCGATATTGGGGGACCGTTGAGGAGTCGTAGGCAGTGGCAGCGATGATCGCGATGGCGACAGCTGTGGTATTTGCTCACGGACATGACGGATGCCGCCTCGGAAAGGATCTTGACTCTCAATGTCATCAAAGATGTCGTTTTCGGGTTCGCTGGGGTCGGCATTGCGGTGTTTCCTTGGCCCACCGCCCTCCGTTTCGTGCCATTGCATGTTTGGGGTGCAAAGGGCGGCGTCGTCTACCAGCCAGGACACGAGCTCTATCTGTTCGAAGCCGCCATTATGATACTTCCTCGACGTCTGTAGTTTCTGCTTATTGGAGACGGCTGTTTGCAATGTGCTGATGCGTCGTCTCCGGTCTTCGACTATTGCGCCAATCGCACACGAGGTTCCAAGAGCGAGGCTGCGCAGGGCACGAACAGCCGCCTTCGAGGGAAGGGGCAGCGGTGGCGACATAATTCTTTTCTACCCGTAGCCATAGCCGACAAGCCATTAATTGGCGGTGTCCATCGGTCGTGCAGTGCCGTTAAAGCGGGAGGAGCGTTGATACTTGAAATTCAGAAGTTGGACCGATCGGCTGTTTTACTCAAAGTACCAGATACAAAGCGCGCCCCCACAAATGTCAATTGGGGCTACTTCCAATCAGCCGGGCCATATCATGCTTATAAGGGGTTTGGCGGAAATAGGTATGCACAAAACCTAGAAGCTCTTGGTTTTCACATGCGTATATCTAGGTAACTACTAGGTATACTTATTTGTTCGGTAGGTAGTTGAATGTAGAATATAATACATTTGAATGAGTTTGAGATATCTACTAAAGGTACATGATTTTCAGTCGTCCGTCTTCGTCTACAGTACCCCAACGCCTTGTAAATGCTCAAGATCTATACACAAAATGACATGCGAGACACATGTACGTAGCCGGGACACCAATCCTAGGCCTATGGAGACATCTCTTGGCGTTCTACTGGCCTCCAGATTTCTAATTGTCGCAGAACAGTTTGGTACAAAAACAACATACAGCCGCTCTGAACGCTAGTCCAGACAAACCGCGGCCCAACGCCTCTAAACCACCCGCCGACTCCTTCTGTTTTGTAAATGAGTCTTAAGCCTTTGAAAATAGAGTTTTCATCTAAAGGAATAGCGCCCGGGCGCGGTAAGGAGGTGGACGGAGACGACGTCGAGATGGGGCGTATTTGAGAAGTAGATGATGAGGCGGATATTGGTTGCTTAACTGGTGACTCCTTTATGGCCGATTTGGTGTCTACTGTGGCACGTTCTTTTGATTTGTGCGGAACGGGCACGGGGTCGATCTGCGTTTGAAGGCGGGTCTTCACAACGTCCAGAGGACATGTGATGACCCCTGCCAAACCTCCGCCTGCCGCGCCTGTCAGGAGTTCCAAACGAACCCCTATATCGTTGCTGTCTTTCCATTCTCGTGCCCAGTTCTGAAATTGTTCATAGAACATGAATTGTAGAGCAGAAAAGGGAAGGTCCCGGTAGAGCGTTGCCTTGAATCCGGAAAAGAGCTCGGAGAAACCTTCGGTTCGAACGATTGTCCTTGCTGCATCAAATGTTCCCCTATAATTATAACCGGATTTGAAGTGGGGGTTATTGAAGCGTCCCTGAAGCTGAAGACGTGTCTTTAAGACCTCCGATGGAACGTAAACGATTGATGCTGCTAGATCACCAATGAAGCCTGATAGAGCATTAGGGTCAAGTCGGTTGGGCATTCAGACGGGACCACAAACCAGCAGTTAAATAGGAGATATGAGCTTGCACCCCATAGTCCAACATATGTCGTTTACTCCACTCGTAGGTGCCAAAGAAAAGCACGGTTCCTGGAAATGAGCCCATCATGGCGGGTAGCCAACCTCCGTATAGTCCCCGTCTTATGCCCTCCTGCCGCCATATTGTGTAATAGGAGGATCCCAGTGATGTGTATTTCGGGGGGAAATGAGGGTCGCCTTGCTGTCGTGTCTTGACGGTGTCGAGTGAGTGCATGAACATGTCGCCGGTTGTCCCTCCGAGACCTCCGGCAATCATGGACTAAAGACCGGAAAGAATTAGCTTGGCGCGCGGTCGTTCCGAAGATCGTATGACTGACATAGATGTAGGGGGGGCGTCTTCCCCCTTCGCCATCGCTTATCGTCATTTTTTCTATATGATGCGACTGCGACTCTGATAAACTGAAATCAGAGGTGGTGGTGGCTGTTTGCGCCGCAAGTCCATAATTGGACCGGCCGGCAAGATGAGGCGCCGCCTGAAACTACAATGGCCGTGCACCGTGAGAGTGTGAAGAATAGGACATTAGCGAAAGTAATAGCGTTCTTCTTGAGTGGCCGACATTCACTGTTGTTGGGCTGTCTGCGAGAGACCCGGCCAGGTCCTCAACCAAGATATGGGAAGTTTTGTAGAAAAAAGTCCTAGCGCGACTGACGTATTTAGCGTGATCCGCCAGCAAGCTGTGGCACGTGCGCCCTTATCATGCCTGCTGATTCGTCGATAGCCGCGAAATAGGTATCAGTAAGGTACCTACATTAGGTAGAGATACATGTGACTCAGTGTAAGTCTCAAACTTACGATACCTTACTTATAGTGCAGTTAGGAGGTAGGCTCGGTAGGTACCTATTTGACATGAATTGATTTTTCTCTTACAATACCTACCTACACTATAACATATCTTACATATAATATGGTCATACGTGTGAACCAAAAACTAGTATAATGATTGTCCGTGGCCGATGGTTGCGCAATTCCCAGAGATGTGTATCTGGAGTCCGTGGTAGTAAAAATGAGGGGCGACGAATTCACGATCGATCTCGGATCTTGTTTGCATACTCCCACCACCGAACACGGCCCGCTCTATGAAGCGGCCACAGTAGATGCGTGACCTTCCCAATGATCAGCCCGGTCGAAATCGGTCCGTAGTGGTTGCTGTCGAGGCTGTCGCGCTCCCCACCATCCCCCTCGACCCAGATATGCCCGGGCGGAATGGTCACCGTCCGAACCGGGTACGGACTGCGAGCTTGGATGACGTCGCCCGGCAGCCCCACGATCCTTTTGACAGTCATTGCCTCCGGCCTCAGCGGGTTCCTATGGGTGCCGGGAATCACTCATCAGCAAACTCGGTGCAGTGTATGTGTCGCCCCGAGAGGGCCGAAGCAGTCTTACCAGAAGGTTACAATCATGCCCCGTTGCAGGGCATACTGTGCATTATACTTGAAGTTGACCACAACATCCTCTCGCGTAGTCTGGTCTTTTTCCGAGTTCAGGAACGGATACATGGACGCGCCGCGGATCCATGCCAACTCTAGAACGAAGGTGTTGAATGAGATGACAACCGGGACAGTGGCCGCAAACATGAACGTGTAGTAGCCAAATCGGCCCAAGCTGGCACGTTGTTGTTTAAATCTGGCCCATATAGACCTGAACGCCATGACGATTGATGTGATATATGATTTACGTCGATTAAATGGCGCCACACTCGAATATAAGTACAATTGGTCGCAGTAAACTGCATGATGTGTATGTAGCAGCTACCTGCATATGTAGTACTGGTAAATCTTGCATTGAATGGCTCAGATGTAGGTAGGTTATGCGCGCCCCACAACAATTTTGTTTAGGTGTGTCTGTCTAACCTCCCAACCTTTGGCTATACGCATTATTCCATACCGAAGCTGTCGGCGTTTGCTGCTTTCCGATGCTACCGAAAAAAGGTCTACCAAAAGGCTGTATTAATTCTGACCATAGAAGGACCAAATGACAGAATCAGAAAAAGTGCTTCATTGCTACCAACAACGCAAAGCACCACTGGCCCAAGTGTGCCCAGCCGAGCTGCTTGTACCTATTCGATCAGAGAATCAACATGATTCATATATCATGAAATCAAACCTCTCCCATGTCCCAATGAATACCATTTTCATGCCAGAAACTTTTCACTTCCCAGATGATCAGCCTGAATGCGATGGCCTAGCTACCACTTAGACCTCTATGTGATGTACGAGACAGAAAACCAGTCCACGCCTTTCTCGTTTTTGAAGTTTACACGGTCGCGGGGATGTTATCGTCGCTCTCGCTGACACTCTCATCTCCGCTAACTTCAGCGTTCTCGCGCTCGCGCTTCTCCATGAGAGCCTGCAGCTCGGCGTCGTCCGAGTCCGTGACAGCTTTCGGTTCCATCTTGACGACAAGCTGTCCTCCCGCACTCGTAATGCTGTTGCGAATGTCCACGATGGCCTCCTCTAGTCGGGCAACACCAACGGTCTTGTCAAGGCACATACTCGTCAACACATAGAGAGGTGGAGATACGAGCCTCACTTTCACTTGGTTATCTTCCGTATTGCGCGCCTCAGCTGTCCGTAGAGCGGTCTTGACGGCGTCGATTCCCTCATACTCGAAGCAGGTGACTTCAATATCAGCTCGAACTTTCGTGGGTTGAGGAGTTAATTTCTTTCCGATATACGATTTAAGCTCCTCTGCAACCGCATCGCTGGGAAACGTGATCTCATCCCATACATCGGGATTTCTGTAACAAGGGTCAGTAGAGTTGCCGGCGGGATTCCCACAGCTGGTACACTCACGTTATAGAGAACTTGAAGGCGTCGAGAGAGTGTCCGTACTTCTTCGTTAGGGGCCACGCTATGCTTTCGTACAGGGTCTGGATGGGAGTCTGGGTCTTTTCGGCAACGTGTCGCATGATAGAGTGCACCATTTTGCTTTTGTTGTAACGCTCCTCACACTTCACGATATCCTCGGGGCCGACTCGACGCTTCGAAAGATCGATATATCCTAACTAAAGTCAACGCAAACCAATGAGTGAGGATAGTCGAGTGCATCTACCTTTCTCTTTATCAACCCTCAGTACGACGACAACCTCGTTGCGACCGACGCGAATCAGCTTTTGGATACTACGAATACGACGTCGCGAAAGCTCTGACAGAAGGATCATGCCGTCGATGTTATCGTATTCCAGAAGTTTGACGTAGGCACCCATATCGGCGATCTATAACCATGTCAGCGACAATACCAAGAGGCTGCGCATCGATATTCGCCCACCTGCTTCACGTTAACCATAACGAAGCTATCGATCTCCGGGTAGGGTTCCTCGTAGAACCGGCAGTTTGTCAATGACATGTTGGGCGATTTGGGGGGTGCGAGACGTGGGGAGAGATGCGAAGAGGGCCGGTAATGGCCTCGGATGGGATATTCAGTTCGCAAATGGACTGGCAAGGATAGTCGAGATGCAATATACCGCAGTTGAACCGTTCTTAAAAGAGAACAAAATCTCTTGGGTGGCACGAGAGCTATGATGCTCCAATATCGTGATTGCGGCAATGCTAGTGGGTTCAACCGTTGTTGTATGGAGGCGGAGGAGTCACACACTTTTTGCACCTAGAAATCTTTACACATGTACGTGGGGTGACACCCCGCCAAAAATTGGCGGCAGCAGTCCTGAACTTTGTGCCTGAGCCACGGTACATATTTTGTACCAGTGGGTGCCGGGTACCTCAGCTGGGTACCTTCCTATTCCCTGAGCAGAAAACCCGGGCAAGCGCCGAGGTGTGGCTGGTGATCGCCTATCGAAAGTACCTACCGGCTGCACTAGATCAGGATAGGTTAGACATATTAGGCTAGTCAGTCACAAGCTTCTGGAAGAAAATTCGACCGAGGAACTCCACTAACTAGGTAGGTACAGCTCACAGTTCTTGTTTTGAAAATGAGCTGCAAGCGCATGTCTCGGAGCTCTCTCATCATCTCTGCCATCTAGGTTCATACTCTCTCCCTGCGGGGACCAGCCTTCATCCGCCCAAATGTCCTCCCTATCTCAGAGCTGCTGGAACGACAGCTCCAGTCTCAGTCAATTTGGGACGTGTTGCGTCACGGTCACACATAGTGGCCAGTTTCTTCGCGGTGTCACATTCGCGCCCTGGAGCCATACTGTAGGATGAGGCGGACAAAAGGGCTTCTCTATTTACTTAATTTCACCCCGTCGTAATCTTTCCCACTAGAGAAAATGACGACCTCTACTCTTGCTAGTGGCGCTGCTGGCCTGACAGATGCCGTTTCAAACGCCATGGCCAGCTCTGCAACAACTGCAACAGCGGTGTTGGCTCGAACTCAGCACGTCGCCCAAACTGAAAGCGCCTCTTCATGGCTTAGGCTGATAGCAAGACTTCTGTTATCCATACTCCACGTCCTCTCCGCGATCCTGTATTGGAGTTTAAAACTCACGACAATCTCCGTGCCGACGCTACTGTTCACGTTCTTTTCCACAAGCTTAACTGTGACGATGAACGCAACCACCTTGTACTTGACCCCCACGCTCCTACCAGATCTCCGGTCACTGATACAACTATTAGAGCCCTCATACTATTTCTCATGTTTTCTGGTGTTACATGGGTTGTGCGGTACCGGTACTTAAACATGTATTCTCGCCTGCCCCCTGAACCCCAGCGCAAGGAGCCAGAGTTAGATCCCTTCGCAGGTGCTCGCGAGGAAAGTGCGAAAGCTGGGTTGTCTAATTATGTGGATGAGTTCCTTGATGCCATTAAGATATTCGGCTACTTAGAACGCCCAGTATTTCACGAACTCACCAGGAGTATGCAAACGCGAAAGATCATTGCGGGCGAAACACTGAATCTCGAAGATGAGAAAGGATTTTGCTTTGTTGTGGATGGTCTGGTGGAAATTTTTGTGAGGTCTTTACAGCAGAGCCATATGACAACTTCAGCTATGGGTCCGGGCTCCTCATTAGAGTCATCATTCAGCGAAGAGGAGGAGGGCCTACTGCCTGGTCAGCAGCGATATCAGCTTCTCACGGAGGTTCGAAATGGAAACCCCATGTCTTCCCTCTTCTCCATCATGTCATTGTTTACAGAGGACGTGCACCTTCAGGTGCCGGTGGAAGACTCGTCAGAACCCATCTTAATCGATCGGGTTGTGAAGCCCGGAATGCCATTCGGTGCAAATGTTAACGATACTGCGTCGTTTATAGACGAGCCGAGCGCTGTCTACACAACAGCAGAAAGATTGTCTGCTGCTAGTGGAACCAATACTGCTAGGCCAACGCCACAGGAAGAAATACCTCTGCCACGAATTCCTCCTATTTCGTTGGATGACTCTCCTATGCCACCACATCCCAAGCGACCCTCGGCCAAGAGAATGCCCACTTCAGTCCATCCAGATATAATTGCCAGAGCTACAACTGATACCACCATTGCTATCATACCAGCTAGTGCTTTCCGGCGGTTGATTAAGATATATCCTAAGGCAACGGCGCATATTGTACATGTCATCATGTCGAGATTCCAACGTGTTACTTTAGCAACGGCCAATGACTACCTTGGGCTAACCAATGAAGTACTTCACACGGAGAAGAATATGATGAAATTTACGACTTGGCAGTTACCAAATATTCTTCGAGGTGATGCTTTGGAACGATTGAAAGAGAAATTCAGTCACGAGAGAGAAAGGGCACGAGAGGAGGAAGCTGACAAAGGGATTGCCTTGCACAATGCGTCTACTACTAGTCATCACCGTAGATCGTCCACAAGCCTACGGAAAGAGGCCGCATTACAAGCCATGTCTCGAGCTCGTCCACAAACTATTGTTGCGTCTACTATTGTACCCCCCCAGGAAAGGCGCTCAATACACACGCCGAGCCCCGGTGATCTTCTGGCTAATGTCCACATGGCTCGGAGCGGTGGCGCCTATTCTCCTGGTTTGCTTGATATCCCACTGACGCCATCCTGGGAGTCATCCGACCTCCTAGGCAAAGGTGATGTCAGTCCTTTAGCACAAAGAGCATTGGATCCATTTTCTACCCAAAAGCGAGCTCGATTGTCGATTAATCCTCGAGAGTCCGTTGACGAAGACAACCTCTTCCGCCTTTCTATCCTAGAGTGTATTTTCAAAACTCTTGGTATGGAAGCTAGTGGCACGTCCTCCAGGGGCCAGGATTCCGTTGAAGGCTCTCCCCGATTTGTGACTTACGACGGCAGAAGACAAAAACCCGTGTTCAGCAACAATGCCTTTGGTTTTATGTCCTCTTTGGATGGTTCCGCGGATTGGGATTCTGAGTCTATGACATCCGGCGGAATTTCGACGAGTGCAACTCCCAACGTGCAAACCTTAGCTTCGGAGATGAAGCAAGATGTCGAGATAGTGTTCTTTAATCAAGGTTCTGTCCTTGTCGAGCAGGGTGAGAGAAGCCCGGGCTTGTATTATGTGATAGACGGATTTCTGGATATATGCGTTCCCTCCGATGATCCTGGCAGCGAGATCCTGAGCTCATCCAGCCGTATCTCTGTTAACGCGATGCATCAGGCAGATTCACCTGCTATAACTCCCCAAACATCGCAGTCTCGAAACAAGCCCGACAATAAACGAGCACCACATGTGAGACGCCGTCGTGTTGGTTTGGTCAAACCAGGAGGGATCGCGGGCTATGTCAGCACAGTGTCTTCGTATCGATCGTTCATTGACGTTGTGGCCAAAACTGATGTGTATGTTGGTTTCATACCTCGGGCCGCTCTTGAAAAGATAGTAGAGAGATACCCAATAGTCCTCTTAACAATGGCGAAGAGGTTAACCAGCTTACTACCGCGTCTATTACTTCACATTGATTTCGCCCTTGAGTGGGTCCAAGTTGATGCTGGTCAAGTTATATTCAACAAGGACGAAGAAAGCGAAGCTATATACCTGGTTCTCAACGGACGCCTCCGCCTAGTAGAGGATAGACAGGATGGCGGCATGAACGTCCGGGCAGAGTTTGGCCAGGGTGATAGCGTCGGAGAATTGGAAGTCATGACAGAGTCAACCCGCAGTGGAACCTTACATGCCATCCGTGATACGGAACTGGTTAAGTTTCCTCGTACTCTCTTCAACAGCCTTGCTCAAGAACACCCCAACATCACTATCAAGATTTCAAAGATCATCGCCTCCAGAATGCGACGTATAGTAGATGACCCAGTCACCTATGCTAGGACGGATGCTCTAACAGGCACTTCAATCAACAAGAGTTCGTCGACTCTGAACATACGAACAGTGGCTATATTGCCTGTCAGGTCTGGAGTTCCCGTCGTCGAGTTTGGCCATCGACTGATGAACGCCCTCTCACAAGTCGGAACTTTGAACGGTGCCACGTCCCTAAATCAATCTGCAATATTCAGTCATCTTGGAAAGCATGCTTTCAACAAGATGGGAAAACTAAAGTTATCGCAATATCTTGCGGATTTGGAAGAGAAGTATGGGTTGGTGATCTACGTGGCTGGTAAGTACATAATCTCCGCGCATTACTGTTCCATCTCCCCCTTGTCGTGATGATCAATTTTTCCAGAGCGCTGTCAATGAAGGCACAATAATACTCTAATTTTTTCCTGATTTTCAAGCTTCCTTTTGCTAGCATTGTAGGCCCCAAGTCAAATTGCCAGGCTAATGCAATTTGGACAGATACAAGTGTCGCCTCTCCTTGGACGCAAACTTGCATAACGCAGGCCGATTGCATCCTGCTTGTGGGTTTAGCAGAAAGCTCCCCTGAAATCGGTGAATACGAAAGATTTATGCTTGGTACAAAGTCAACTGCCCGAAAGACTCTCGTTCTTCTGCATGCCGATCGCGACTCAAAACCAGGCTTAACGAGATCATGGCTGAAGAATCGTGTTTGGATCAATGGTGGCCATTATCACATGCAAATGACGTTTGGTGCAACTTCAGTTCCAGTTCAGCCGCCAGGCCCAGCTAAAAAGGGTGGCCCGACATTAAAAGAACGTGTCCAGACCTTGCAAGCTGAGATACAAAAGTATACTACACGCAAGATTCGTCAGCGGCCATACTACTCTCCCGATACACCCTTCAAAGGAGATTTCCAGAGACTCGCCAGAAGACTCTGTGGCAAGTCGATTGGCCTCGTGCTTGGTGGAGGTGGTGCGAGAGGCATTGCCCACATTGGAGTAATCAAAGCCATTGAAGAAGCGGGAATACCTATTGATATTGTTGGTGGAACATCCATCGGGGCTTTCATGGGTGGGCTGTATGCTCGCCATGCTGATATTGTGCCCATGTATGGCTTAGCCAAAAAATTCGCCGGGAGAATGTCAAGCATGTGGCGATTTGCCCTGGATTTGACTTACCCCTCCGCTTCATACACTACTGGCCATGAGTTTAATCGGGGAATCTTCAAAACCTTCGGCAAGCATCAAATTGAAGACTTCTGGCTGGAGTTCTACTGCAATACCACCAACATAAGCAAAAGTCGGGCCGAGATACATACGAGTGGTTACGCTTGGCGATACGTCCGTGCGTCCATGTCTTTGGCTGGGTTATTACCCCCACTTTGCGATGAAGGCAGCATGTTATTAGATGGAGGCTATATCGATAATCTGACGGTGTCGCATATGAAATCACTCGGTGTGGACGTTATTTTCGCTATCGATGTCGGTTCGTTGGATGACGATACCCCCCAAAGCTATGGTGACACGTTATCAGGGATGTGGGCATTCTTAAACAGATGGAATCCGCTATCATCAACACCAAATCCTCCAACTCTGGCTGAGATACAGGGCCGACTAGCTTATGTCTCCAGTGTCGATGCACTGGAGAGGGCCAAGACAATGCCAGGGTGTATTTATATGCGCCCTCCTGTTGATGATTATGGGACCCTAGACTTTGGCAAGTTCGATGAGATTTACGAGAGAAGTTTCAAGTACGGACAAGATTTCCTCGCCAGTCTGAAAGAGAAGGGTGTGTTGCCTCTTGTACAGGAAATAGAGGCTAAGAAGGCACTACGCCGAACAATGGCACCCAGGCGCGCGAGTATATAGAGACGATATGATTTCAACCTTAGTTTAGCCGGCTTAAGCATTAGTCTACTAAGTAGTTTAGTACCCCTCTCGCCGTGTTTCTGTATAAATGAAGCAATATCATCAACGCCCTAAGGCTCATTAATCCAATGTCCGCCCTCTTCATATTCCCTCCATTCCACTCGAAGTCTCTGCGATTTAAGAAAATCCTGCAGTTCTCGGCCATTTTCAACAGGCACAACATCATCATTCGCCGAGTGACTAAGATAGGTGTACTGCCGCTTTGATTCATGACTACCTCTTGCAAGTGCGGACCATGATTAATAAGGTTATAAATATTTGTTATGTGCTTAACCATTTCATGGTCCCCTACTGTAATACAGCTAGCAGCCAGCTAAGAGCCTTATTAATACAGCAAAGGTAGTCGAGGAGTTCGCAAGAAAGACTGCTAATATAGTTGCAAACCTTTGGCTGATCTTAGCAAGAAAGATTTTCTTTTGTGTCACTAGTATTTTCTGTTCTTTGATAACACCGATAATTTTTGTTTATGCTTTGATGGAATCTCTCGCACTTAGGTGGGCCCAAGCCTACCTGCGCGCATAAGCGATCAAGTGCAAGTAGAATGTGAAGCTCTATTGGTTTAAGTTCTAACCTATGATACATGTGTGAGATGTTTTCTTTATATAGCGGATTTTACGGGGTTAAGTTATCCCGCTCCCGGATCCCCTCAAGTGTGACAGAATCTAGCGCGTTGAAGCTTCGGGAGCTCTGCAGGGCTCTCAACAGACCGCATATCGAACTATTGCGACATTTTACGTTTGGACTGTATGACGGAAGCGCTGGGAAATACCCATCTAATACTTAGGAAAAGGTCCGGAAGTGTTCGTAGTTAGTTAACTAGCTCGGATACCTCACTTTCGAAAAGCTCGTTCTCAAATTCCTTGCAGTCACTGTCGTGGCCATGCAAAAAGATGACCGTATGCGTATGCGCTGCCTTAGGTTCTGCTGTGTATGTAGTGTCGCTGGCCATTTTGGACGTTGTTGTTGTTGTTGTTGTTGTTGTTGTTGGTGGTGGTGGTGGTGGTGGGCTTAAGGCGAGTCAGCAAATGGGTTTCACTTGTTTTGAAAAAAGGAATAGGTATTGTAGAATAAAAACCGGTTCACGGACTAAGGGTGATGAGAATTTATTTATACCCCAAATAAATACAACAACTTACTTGAAATGATGGTATGGTAGATATGTGTTGACTTTATTCCTAAAATAATAATATAGGATTAATAGTTATGATGTTTGATAATATGTAAGTAATTTAAGTGTTTTTAAAACTTATCCTTCCCAGACTGAGGACCTGCCGCTGAGCCACACTGCAATGTGTCCAACATCACTGCGGCGCCCAATGTTGGCTGTGTTATCTGGTCAGAAGGCTGGGTAGGTATCGTTCGTAATCCAATCAAGATGTGCTGTTATAAGCTATTTTCATCCTGTATGCCATTTTAGACCAATTCGATCTGATGCCACGGAACGTAAGTACCTAGGGAGGCAGTAATAACGCATTGTTTTGGGGGCCAGAAATCTTAGGGCCTTTGCGCCCCGACAATGAGTTAGTAACCCCTTTTTCATTGAGTATTCAATATTGATTTCGCCTTCCCTTCCTCAAACCTCTGCCATTTCATATTCACCGACTTTTTCACCAAACTGCCCAATTGCAGTGATATTATTACACCAGCGGCGTAGTCCAGCTTGGCTTGGTGAGCTCATTAGCAAGTGCTAGGCATACATGACAGTGTGACGCATTCGTACTGGGGTGTTAATGATTGGTTATTTCGCGAAAAGCGCCCCAGCGCACAATGTTCTACGTCGTTATCTAAATTTAGGCCCATGTATCACATCATGTGCCTTTCCTCAAAAATAGGGTCAGTGGTGTTACCCGGGAGGTGAAGTGAGCCAATTTCCAACATATTCGAGCCATGTTCCGAGCCATTGGTGTTACACAGCTTCTGCTGTGGCAGGGCGGCCAAGCTGCCCCTTCGCCGCTGACATCATCCTCGCCTAGAGCAGTGTTTAATTAATAGATTGAGGTCCAGTACTTGGTCATGACCAACCATTGATCTTGCACTGGTAAGGACCCGGAGATAATTCGTCGCACAGCATGGCACTTATAGTTGCATACGAGAACTTTGATCTTTCTGTGTGTCATTGTAGAGGCTTGGTCTCGTCATATAAGAACTCGATTCCCACTCTCAGAAATGTTCCTCGGCTTTACTCGTTGTTTCTCAATTCCAAAGACATGGCCGAAATATTGCATGCCTCGCCCGCTAGCGTGGGGCCTTCGGCCTCCCTGCCTCAACCCCCTCATGAACAGGTTTGGTACCAAGATACCGATACATCAAGAGCATACCTTCACGATACTAATCTCAACGGGGAAGTTTATCTCGCCATGCAGAATTATTCACAAGAAACCCAACGCCGTAGCGATGTCTCGCGCACTAGCATTGCATCAGAGGATGAATGCAACAACGGCCCTCCGAATGGCCATATTGGCATACAGAAAGCAATGAGATTCATCCCGACGGGATGGTCCCTTGAGATAGCTGGCTTACTGTTGACAATAGCTGCTTTGATATCACTTATAGTGGTATTGAAAAAAGTCGATAACCAGCCGTTATCAACTTTTCATTTCTATTTCTCGGTCAACACGGTCATTTCAGCCCTTTCCGTCATAGTAAAGACTCCATTAGCTTTTGCAATTGGTTCATGTCTAGGGCAGGGGAAATGGTCCTGGTTTACCAAACGTTCTGGCCCATTATCTGGTTTTGTGACATTTGATGATGCTAGTCGTGGCCCGCTTGGTTGTGTTAGCTTGCTTTGGTGGCTCAAATCGAGGTCAGTGGTGCTAGATGATGTCAACTAGTGAGCAAGTCGAAATTGGTACTGACAGGCATTTGAGCTAGGCATTGGGCATCTTTGGGTGCTTGGGTCACTTTACTACTTCTTGGGGTAGACCCATTTTGGCAGGCCGTGATTCAGTACAGCGGCAAATTAGTTCCCATCGAGCATGACGATTCTTCAATCTTAACATCTCGGCAGTTAAATGTTGGAGATTGGTACGGTGACGATGCAGTGACACTGGATTACCATGGATATGATAACGGTAGGTAGCATTGACACCCAAAAGATTGCTTTTCGGCGATGACGAAACTTGCTGTTCTGAGTTTCACTGGCAGAGTCCAATGTGCCTTTAGGAACTATGATAGAGAATCCATGAAAAATAAATGCTAACTTTTCCTACTGCAGTCTACAAGTCATACATTCTCTACCCAGACATTGGAATGACTGCAACTCTTCTTATAGCTGCTGTCAATTCATCTTCATCTGATTTGACACAACCCCCTGGAATTTCCTGTCGAACTGGTAATTGCACTTGGCCCCTTTATACAACGCTTGGTATCTGTAATACTTGCTTCGATGTAACAGACCAGGTCATCAAAAAGCAGGGCTTCGGCATGCCAGATGAGGACCCGTTTTCGTCGTGCCAGGATACAAGTTTCGTAGTAGAGGAGAATTATACAAGTTACATCCTGCCATACCCTACCGACCGCCGAGCCATACTCCAAAACTTCAATGGATATATACATCAGTCGCCATTTGAGTGTGAACTCCGGTCACGAGTTGGACTATCACCTGCGTTCCGGCCTCTCGACACTTATAAGTTTAAGGAATCTCGAACTCTCCTTGCCTCATTCGCTTTACTTGAGCTATCAGATGCTTATTGGAACAACTTGACTACAATAGAACAGTCGACACCGAAAGCGACCGAATGCGCGTTTGAATTCTGCGCGTTAGCATACGAGGCGCAAATGAGAGATGGCCGTCCGCGAGAGTCTGTTCTTTCTCTTTCGAAGGAGAGAGTGAACGATTCGTATAGCCCTATAGGAGATCTAAGTCCAGAGATCCAGGGGTTTATCCAGCAGGATTTTGGAAATAGCCTTTCAGGATACACTAGTTCTCGGTTGACGACTGCCCAATTTACCTCCCTCATTCCTCGCTACGACCTACAAGTGACACTATCACAAGATCTGGGCTTCAAAAACCGCCTACGAGTTTTCAACATTACGCAAAGGTCTATCGCCACGATGATGGATGATTTAACACGGAACGCTACACTTGACGGGATCACTTTCGGCATTTCAAACACAACGAATATTAGGCAAACGTTCGATAACATCGCACACCTCCTGACGTACCGGATGAGAGAGGTGGATGGAGGGATCGCCCTAGGTTCCTCGGAGCAGTGGGTCGTGTTCACACACGTGCGATGGCAATTTGTTATTTTCCCTGTCATCACCTTGGTATTTGGATACATCTTCACCATAGGTGCGATACTGGATTCGCAACGGTTGGACTTGAGGACAATGAAGAGTGATACGATTTCCACTTTGATTTGGGGTTTAGACAATGGTACCAGACAGTATCTGAGATATGAGAAACAGCAGTATGATCGCTGCTCTGATAACATGGCGGTGAAGTTGTACACCGAGGTAGACGGACTGCAGCTACGAGCTTTGTAACTAGTGAGGGTTTGGTTCGTGTTCAATTTTCGGTTCTTATATCTTGACAACCCAAAGAAACGGAATGTATCTCTCATGGCCACCTCTATGTCTCTCTCGAAATTCAACCCCTGATATGCCATACACTGCCAACATGCACTGGAGTTACTTTACCAGGTGCCAAGACTCAAGAATAGTAATTTCCTTTCGCCGGCTCTGCGAGCGCATACCGCTATCCGGGCCGTGAATGGTTCGAAGCCAGACTATAATTTCTATTCAACCTAAACTGCGCATAGTATTGCGAACAAGTCTCGTCCTGTGGCATTGAGGAGCGAGGGATGGTATTCGGCCCTTGACTAGCCGCACTAACTCAGGAGAGACCAACGCGGGGCAGGTCTAATATCCTGTCTGCCGAGTATTGCCCCCCCTCCCTGTAACCATTGGATTTTCCCGCCACCAGCTAACTGTACTGCGCTACAGCAGCATTTCGCACTTATATGCGCCGGGATGGCAGGTGTCCACTCGGAGATATATAAGACAAAATATTAGTTTGATACTCATCTACCATTATAACTGAATATAACAATACAATAAGCACTTCACTATAACTATGAACGGTCATTAGCGCCAACAACGTCAAACCTTTGCATATACACTACCTAAGACATGTGTAAGACATACCTAGGTAGATTTCGGTTTCGGCATAGCCCGCTATACTTATAGGGGAATCTATCATTGGAATACCTATATCATTTCGTTACCTGGGCGTTGCATCTGCAGTTCCCAACTGCAAGTAACTGTCATCTGCGAGTAAACCAACATTATGACCGATCGGTCTTTTAATCAAGTCCCATTTCTGCACCACAAGCATCTACTGTTGCAGACTCATGTCTTATTTAATCAGCTCAATCGTTCTAGCGGCAATAACTGCTGCATTCGTTCGCTTTGCTCTGAGCGTGGCGGCCAATCGACGACATGTGCGAAAACTTCAGGCAGCTGGCGTGCCCATGCCGCCCTACCATCCTATCGCCGGTCATCTGATTGCACTGAAAGAGTATGCTCAGGTCCTTCCTCAAAACACCACAATCCACGTCGTGATACAGCATATGGCGAAGGAGTTCTCAAATGGCATCTTCTATTTGAACCTCTGGCCATTCAACAAGACCATGATCGTTGTCGCCAATCCTGTCGCTGCGGCCCAAGTCGAGACTGCTTTCCTCGACAAGCCCTCGGCCATGTGCGACACGCTCGAGGTTATCAATGGTGGACCATCTCTCATGACAATGCACGGAGATACCTGGAAGAAGTGGCGAGGTTTGCTCAATCCCGGCTTCGCGGCTGGCTATATGACAGGACTTGCCCCAGCGATCGCGCAAGAGGTCGCCGTATTCTGCACCCTGTTAACTCACCTTTCTAAGAAAGGCGAGATGTTCCAGCTGGAAGAATACACTCTTCGGCTCACATTTGATGTCATCAGTCGTGTAACTTTGTGAGTCTTAGTCGGAGGGACCTTGAATTAAAAGTAAAGCGCATTTGCTTACTTTCACGCATCAGTGACGCCCGCCTTCACTACCAGACTCAAGGAAGCGCACTTGCAGACTGTCTCCGTCGGCAGGTTTATTGGACGCCATTTGGCACAAGCTTTAATCCGGTCCGCCGCTATCTAAGCATTCAACCTCTCGTACAGAAGTACAACAGCTACCGCATGGATGCCTTTTTAGATGAGGAAATCGATAAGCGATTTGAGGAGCTAGTCGTTGCCCGTCAAAGCCAGATCAAGGGAGGACCGAAAGCCTCATCAAGGTCGATCATCTCGCTAGCGATGGACAAGTATCTAGAGGAAGTCGGTAACGAGGGTGATCTGTCTAAGAAGGCATTCAAGAAGCTCGCAAAGCCACAGCTCCGTATGTTTCTATACGCTGGGCACGATACTACAAGTAGCACGCTGCTTTATTGCATACTACTTCTATCTGAACACCCTGAAGTATTGTCAAAGCTGCGCGCTGAGCATGACAAGGTCTTTGGCAAGGGGCTGTCTGCTGAGGGCTATGTCCAAGTCATTGAAAACGATCCCTCGATCATGAATCAAATCCCATACACCCTCGCCGTTATAAAGGAAGTCCTCCGCCTCTTCCCGCCTGCTGGTAGTCTGCGTGATGGTCGTCCGGACTTCTTCCTAGTGGATGAAGACGGCAAACAGTACCCGACGAATGAGTGCCACATCTGGACTCTTAGTTTAGCCATGCATCATCACCCGTCTGTCTTTTCCAAGCCACAACACTTCATTCCGGAGCGATGGCTGGCCGATGCCACTGACCCCCTTCATCCAACGAAAGGATCGTGGCGGGCGTTTGAGTGGGGCCAACGTAATTGCATCGGTCAAACACTCGCCCAGATGGAACTGAAAGTGGCACTTGTGATGACGATGAGGACGTTTGACATCACTCCCGCTTATACTGAATGGGACGGTCTACATCCCAAGTGGGGGATCAAGACTGTCAACGGAATCAGAGCATACCAAGCTGAGATGGGCGGTGGCGGGGCTCACCCTGCTGATGGATTTCCTGTCCGAGTGCAGGTCAGAGAGTAGAGGCGCATCACTCAGTATTGATTGCATAAAATATAAATATCAAGATTTATAATTATAATAAATGAAAAATTATATCATTGCATAATTATATTAATAAAAGTGCAATTCCATGTACGAACCTCTAGCCTGTATATCGTTAATGCAACAACCCAAAGGTCTGCAATACTTTAAGGTGAAGTATCCGGACTACGCAAACCCCTGAGTGCGCTTGGTATAAAGTTTGCCTATGATTCCAGACCTTATTTATCACCCTTGTTTGAGGTCCCCTGTTTAACCTCATAACCTCGTGCGCCGCGCAAGAACGTCTAAATTAGTAGCCCACCTAGGCATTATACCTTATGGTTTACTCTACTCAATGTTTATTAAATAGATGATTAAAAAGTGAAATTAGATTAAAGAGAAGAAGTTCAAAGCAAACCGAGCAAGGCGAGTTTGGGCCCACCTTCCCGGGCGCCTTGACCGCATTCTCCGGTTTGCTCTCGGCGCCGCCAGCTCCACCGGAGAGACCGTTGTAAAGGAAAAACGGAGCAATCCGCCTAGCTCCTCTCGAAAATATAAAAGTGTGAAGCAATAGGTAGGTTAATCCTAAACTATATTATATTGAAAAATGGAGTATTATAGGAAGATAGGTTATCTAATGGGTCCTTGAACCCTGTAAAGATAGCTGTAGCGCCGCCTCCTTATCTATCATGTGCGGAGATGATGCAACTGCTGTCGGTGTACAACGAATCATATTTGGGGTCCGTCACATATCAACAGATTGTCGGCAACGAGCACCCGGATAGGAAGCATGTCAGACTTGGGCGGGGTTGCATTGAGAAACGTCAAATCAACATTCCTACGGTCCGCCCTCGAGGTTATTTGAGTCGGTATAATTACCTGCCTGCCTAGGGCTTTAGTATGGGATTGGCTCTCGATTTATCTTTGAACAAGACCTAACTAATTGTACCCTATAAAATTGAATTTTTTGCCTTCTCTTGTATGAAATTTGATTTAAATAACAACGCAAGTGTTGGGGCAGTAGGTATTAGTAAAGGCCTATAAAAACCTCTAGACCGCAATGTCAGCGACGGCCGCCGTACAGAGCCATGTCGAGATCGACGAGTCGCTAGTTCCAGGCACCGTCCATCTCGTCGACCTGCAACACACAATGGCGACGCGCCACGCCACGAATCAGACGGACATCGTGCTGGTGCCGACGCCGTCCTCGGACCCGGAAGACCCCCTGAACTGGAGTCCGAACCGCAAGTACCTGGCGCTCGCCTGCGCGCTGCTGTACACTTGGTTCAACGGTATCGCCCTCTCGGTCGTGTACTCGGTCATCGTGCCTCTGTCGTCGGCTCTCTCCGTCACCGTCGCCGACCTCAACGCCGGCACAGGCTACATGTTCCTTCTGCTCGGCTGGGGCCTGCTCTTCTGGCAGCCCTTCGCCCTCCAGTACGGCAAGCGCCTCACTTATCTCGTCTCGCTCGCGGCCCTGACGGCCATTACGGTCTGGGGTCCCTATGCGCGCGGTAATGGCCAGTGGATTGCGAAATCGATCCTGACGGGCTTCTTTGCCGCGCCGATCGAGGCCCTACCCGAGACGACTATTGCTGACCTATTTTTCGCGCACGAGCGGGGAACGTATCTGGGTTGGTACGCCTGGACGCTCGCGGGCAGCAATTTCTTCGCGCCTGTCATCTGCGGCTTTATCAATGATGGGGTAGGCTATAGATGGGTCTTCTATATCCCGGCTATCTTCTGCGCGGTCACCTTCGTGTTTCTGTTCTTCTTCATGGAAGAGACGAATTATGACCGCAAGACCGTCGGCGTTGTCGCTGCCGCAGGGAGTCGGAGCAGTGTCGAGAAAGAAATGGCAGTGGATGCAGGTGAAAAAAGGAAAGTGTCGAATGATAGTATCGAGCCCAAGGGCCGGCTTGCAGTACCGGCAGACGTGGCAACACCACCCGAAGGAACGCCCACCAAGACTTTTTGGCAAAAACTCTCTCTCATTGACAAGCCGAGACCATTTGTGATGCACTACCGGGCCTGGCACTCCCTGAAGCTCTTGTCGTGGCCGGTGGTATTTTATTCTGGTTTCAGCTACGGTACCTACCTCATCTATTTTAACATTCTCAATGCTACGGCCTCCCTTATATTAAGCGGACCGCCTTATAATTTCCGGCCCGCCCTGGTTGGCCTAGCCTACATATCTTGCCTTATAGGTGTGACCGGCGCGTAAGTCCACTTCACAGACTAATACAGTCGTCACAGCAATAGGGGTTGTTACTCACAATCTTTAGATCCGCCTTCACGGGTGTATTTTCTGACCGATTCGTCATTCGATTAGCCCGTAAGAACAACGGCATGTCCGAGCCTGAGCACCGTCTCTGGCTGTCCTCCATCTCCACCATCGTGATCCCCTCATCTTTGATCCTTTGGGGCGTCGGCGCTGCTCACGGCGTCCACTGGTTCGGCCTCGTGTTCGCGATGGGCACGACAGCGTTTGCCAATACAATGGGCGTCACCCTATCGGTGGCGTACCTCATCGACACGTACCGCGACATCTCGGGAGATTCCCTGACGACCTGCATTATCATACGGAACACGATGAGCTTTGCTATCGGGTACGGCATCACACCCTGGGTCGAGAATCTGGGGTACCAGGACTGCTTCATTAGCGCCGCTTTTGTGGGCTTGGCCATCTGCAGTGTCTTCCTCATTATGGTGCGCTGGGGTAAGATGCTCAGGGAGCAGAAGAGGGTACAGTACTGGCGCGAGGTAAAGAAGAGAATGGATGCCGGACTTGTCCATTAGGTATGACATGCTCTCTCGGCGGCTGGATGTTACAGAATGCTCTCAAGAAAGTAATACAGTTCCCCTGGAGCTAATTTTCTCCTAGAGGGGATATAGACTGGGCCTCAGGAAATCAATCATGAAATTTCAGCGTTCACCACAGTCAAAGTAATTTTGGCTTGGCAAACAATATATTTTAACGCATGCAAACTAAAATAATATTTTCAAATGATTTATAAGTTAAATATGTATTTTTATTTAATAAAAACTCTTTTTTTCCGCTGGAAATATTTTATTTTACTTTTTATTCACGATTATAACGTTAAAATTGTTCGCCAAGACCGAAATTACTTTGACTATGGTGAGCGCTGCTTGAATGTAAATACTACCTTTTCTGCTAAGAAAGTAACGAGAGATATAAAAAGTAAATGAGTTATGTTCCAATAGAAAGTATCATCCCGGCAGTGGTATCATGCCGCTTATTCTACGATATGATTGAAGAACATTACAAGATATTATTATCTCCATTCTAAACTGTTAATCTGCTTACGGCTTCGAGAGTATGAAAAGAACGTCACCAGCATTCACGATGCTCTGTGATTTCTTCGCAATTCTACAGATTCGACAGTCGTTCGCTTCTTTCGGGGCAAGTACCTTGACTTCCATCTTCATTGCTTCCAGAATTGCTACCACTTGGCCTTCTTTAATTGTGTCTCCCACTTGAACCTCGATCTTCCACAGGCTAGCGGCCATGGGTGACGGAATAGTCGTAGTGTCGCAGTCTGGGGTTGCCATCTCTTCTTCTCCAGCTGCTTCACTGGATACCACCTCCGCAACCCACTTTGAATAGAGACTATTCTCAATTATCTCTTGCTCTCTAAGCGACTCACGCTGTCTTGTCTTGAATTCTACGATATCAAGATCTCTCTGGGCTTGCTGCACAATCTCGCAAGCTTCCTGAATATCGAAGGTTGATTGCGAAATTACCCATTTATATTTCCCAGCGAAATAGTCACGAGTAAGCGAATCATACTCTTTTACGCTGACCTCGAAGAATCTAACCCTGTCGAAGGGCTTCAGGAGCCAAGGCTGCTCAGCTGTGAAACCAGGTTTCGTACCAAAAGTATCCCACATTTCCAAGGTCCTCGCTGCAATCATGTAGCCACCGGGTGCCTCGATCGAATAACCAGCCATAATTGAACCGCCATAGCCTATTGTGCCTCCTGGTGTAGAGACTCTGGTTGGATTATATTTCTGGCATGTTAGAGTCTTGGGACTCAGTGGGAAGAACATTGGCGTGCCGCAGAAGAAGCCGACTGCCGGTACGATAAACTCCGTTTGAATTATGGTGTCAAATGCCTCGCGGCGAGATGACAAGCCGTTGCATTTTGCAATGTAATTCAAGTTATCTGGGAGATATACTGCTTTGTTCCTGGTGGTTTCCATATACCTTCGGATACACTGTTCGATTTCTGGGTGGTCCATTACCAGGGGAAGTCGAACCTCACGGCAACTTATAGGCGGGCTCACTGCGGCCGCAACCCGCGATTGTATATCGGCAGCCCTATCCAAAAGGCTCTGCTGAGATATCTCGAGTGGATCGTACTCAATCATTACTGACGAGATATGTGGGGTGAATAGGAGTCTTGCATCGATTTGCGACTGGAGATTGTCTATCAAGAGCTTTACGTGACCGATTATTCTTACGTCTGATGATTGCTCCCCCATTTCTACCAAGAGATACTTGTCACCGCCCTGTGTCAAAGTCAGAAGTTTGCTTCACTATGGAATTAGTCCATATTAGATTTAGTTGGTACCTGTCGATAAGTGATTCTTGGTTGACTCTCGTCAGGGGCCAGAACAACTTTCAGAATTGCACCATTCGGTACAATATTAGCACGAGGAATACTGTAGGGAAAAACCTGTGAAGTGATAGTGTTACTGGAGACGGCCTGCTTGATGACAGACAAGTATGCCTCTATCCGTCGGATTTGCATAACAGCATTTTCAAGTGATACAGGAGATAAGACGAATGTATCTCCAGGTTTGAGCTGGCCCAATCTCCAGAGGTCCGCAGAGATTACAGTGCATGAACAAATAAGGCCACCTAAATTAGGGCTGTCCGCTGTAAGTATGCACGCTGAGTCACCTCCCCAATTCATTCCACCAGGAGATGGGTAGCCATAACTACCGCTCAGTTAGCAAATTTGAGTATGGCAGGTCATAATCATGGGATGTCTTACTCCAAGTAATTAGATGGATGTGAACCAGCCTCTCCTCCGCTCTTCCGTGCCCATTTTGGTGTTGGCCCTAGCAATCGAACACCGGATCTGCTAGAGTTATGGCCAACCTTCCACTTGGTGCCATACAACATATCTTTATCCTCAGTCGTCATGATATCATCCGAATCATGAGGTCCTCTATTTTTCCAGTTGAAGTCAGTAAATACCGTAAAGAGTAAGAAATTGGGCAATGTCTCGGAGACACGCAGTGAGGCCCAAACCTCGACGAAAAAAAAGGGGGTGGGGTGGGGAAGGGAGGTGCTCTAAGGAACTAACTGAAGGACATAGACTTCTTTCACACTCAGGTCCGGAACCATATGCAGTGGTAACTCAAAATCATCGATCTCTTTAAGAAGTTCGGGCTCGTTACTTTGCAAATGCAAGAAGTCCCCAGCACATAAGGGGCGCCCTTGATAGCCGCCATATTTCAAGCTTGGGGTTGTCGACTTTGATCCGAAAACGGATGGTACGTTGGGAAATCCTCCCTTAACAGCAAGATACATCCGACAACCTGATCCTGTTATAGTGCCTATTTTCAAACTTTGGCCTTCTCGAATGAAGAGAGATGACCACATTGGGCATTCTTTGTCATCAATTTTAACTTCGCATTTGGCGCCGCAGAGAGCGATCTTCGATGGAGAGGTGAATAGTAGCTCAGGTCCTATTAGAGTCATCTCAAGTACTTCCGTACCTACCTGATTACCAACAAGTATGTTCGCTATGCGGGATGAAATGCTGTCCATAGGACCACTCTTAGGGACTCCGTAGCCGATCGAAGGACGTGCGGGAAAATCCTGGATGGTGGAATAGGAACCGCCTGATATAACATCGATTCCGTAGGGTTTGTATGAGAAGTGAGCGTCGATGAAATTAGTCAACGTTTTTCCACGGAGAAATACGTCTGATTCAATTATCGATTGTATCAAATCGAGATTGGTAGGAGGTCCCTTCAAAACGACCCCTGAAGAACACACCTGACTCATCTTTTCCACCGCTTGTTCCCTCGAGGGCGCATGGATCATTACCTTCGCGAGTAGGGGATCTGGAGTTATCAACACAGACCCCGTTTTATTTTTGGACTCAATCTACTTACCGTAGTGCGAACTAACGTTCTGCCCCCTTTGGATCCAAGTATCTACTCTAGCCGCCTCTGTCGAGGGCCATCGTACTTCCTGGAACAACCCCGGACTTGGTGCAAAATCGCGATACGGATCTTCTGCATAAATTCGAGCCTCGATAGCTGCACCAGAAGGAACAATCATTTGCAAGGCTAGCAGCTCGGCCTGGGAGATTCCATCATCTCCCCCTCTTTCGAGGTCTGCCTGGCGTAAAATTAATGCCACTAAGTCGATCCCGTAGCATAATTCTGTGATGCCATGCTCAACTTGTAACCTTGTGTTCATCTCCAAGAAGAAATAATCGCCTGTGATATCGTCAACTAGGAACTCCACGGTTCCCGCTGATTTATAATTCAAAATTGATGCATAACTGGTTGCACATTTCGTGAGCTTGTGCCGGAGACCTGGATGAAACTCAACGTAAGGGCTAGGGCACTCCTCGATGACCTAAACGAGTACAGCATAAGACGATCAGCTTATTACACCAGCTTCAAAATTTTCAGAAGGCAACGCACTTTTTGATGTCGTCTCTGTATGCTGCATTCTCGTTCCCCAAAGTGAATAATATCGCTTCCATTCCCGAAGACTTGAACTTCAATATGACGGCTTTGGGGATAATATTTTTCAAGAAATACTCCTGAATTCTTGAACAATTTTTCGGCACTCTCCGGGACCATCGCGAAGGCACGTCTTACATCCTCCACTGAGTGGCAGATCTGCAAACCCATCCCACCTCCACCTCCAGTCGCTTTTAGCATCACCTGCGTGCCCTGTGTGAATAGAAGGGTAACGATGTTTCAGGTTTGGGCTCTCACCGGGTAACCTATTTCTTCCGCGGCGCTCAATGTCTCGTCTTCCGAACTCAATATATCAGATCCCGGAATGATAGGTATCTTGGCTTTGTACGCTATCTCTCGTGCGCGGTGTTTAAGGCCCATCTCGGCAATTGACTCAGGGGACGGGCCCACGAAAGTCATGCCCGCATTGATAACACTCTGTGCGAATGTAGCATTCTCGCTCAAGAATCCGTATCCGGGAATAACGGCGTCGACCGAGTAGTCGCAGCAGATCTGAAGGATACCATTTCTAGCAGAGGTAGTCAAATTAGGAAGTTCTTCAATATCACAGATATCCAAAAAGGAGTCCTAGGAAAATACACCTACATGTCTAAGTATCCCGGTACACCATCAGTGGAGAGCTGCACTGCTTCATCAGCCAGTGCTACATGGAGCGATGTGGTGTCCGACGAGGTGTATATGGCTACGCTTGTCACACCCAGGTCCCGCGCAGCACGAATGCATCGCACGGCGATCTCCCCACGATTGGCGACTAACACCTTTTTGATGTTAGCTAATCGAAAATGGTCCATGATGGTTTTGGTTGAAAGATACAGAATGTCAAGAGTTGAGGACCAAGAAGCACGGGAGACATGACTATGGTGCTATTAATCATTGGGAGGGGACGAAGTGGTAAATAACGTGGACAGCATATCATTGTTTATCTAGTGGGGATAACGATCGGGGTATCCCGCAGCAGTGGTGTTCGTGGAACTGAGCAGCATTCCCCGCGTCGTTATCGTGAAAGCACGCTTCATTTTTGACTATGCGTCTGATACTATCCCAAAGAACTTGAAACGCATGGACTATTGGCGACTCACCAGGAATCTTTCTATACGAAAGACAGCTCAGGGTTCTATACTAAGAATCACCCATACCATATGGGAAGTCATACCCATGTTACCGCCGTGTTATCTAGAACCAACTACTGTACATTTGGCATGCGGGGTTTGGGCTCTGAATATTGTAGCAGCTGAACTGGATCATTACGTAGACTATTTCTACCCCTGAAGACCAAATCAAGGATTAACGACAAGATTGCTTTATCGCGGCCATACGACCAACGCATTATCAATCATCATCTTCAACGTCTACTCCTAATCAATTCCGGCCTCGCATAAGACTGTGAGAACGAAGAGAAACCAAAGAATTGGTATAGATGACCTCAGTTCTTTTATCTTTCTTGGAGAAGTAGTGATTCCAGTGGGGTTACAGTTATCGAGTTTGTCCGTTGGAGCTGCAGCGATTGGCACCGGAACCGGATAGTGGATTCATCGGAATAGGACCCTGGTTGGAGCTACATAAATGGGAGATCGATGAGTGCTTGTGGCTGCATCTAGCGGGGGTACAACGGGGTGCGATGTGAGAGTGACGTGAGGGTGCGTAATCACTTCTCGTTACCCAGGCATCGCTTTACAGTCTTCATATTTTGCGCAATTATTTCTTAGTATATACTATTCTTCGGCCTCGAAATCGCTGATCAGGATGGAAGAGTATCTGAAGAAGGTTGGAATGAATTGTGATATGGGTGAGGGTTTCGGAAAGTGGAAGATGGTGAGCTGGCATTGCCAAAACACCTCTGAGAACACAATCCGATTTTCGATTCGACACAAAGCCATAGCTAATTATAACTGACCTAATCTTAAAATTAGGGTCCCGATGAGGAGCTAGTTAAGCTCATAGACTACGCCAATATCGCTTGTGGCTTTCATGCCGGAGATCCTACCATCATGCTAAAGACGATCCGTCTCGCCAAGGAGAACGGAGTCAAAATCGGGGCTCACCCTGGACTTCAAGGCGCGTTCAAGTCCTAGTCTCTTGCTACTTCGGTTCTGTTATTAACGCGCGGGTCATAGACAAGTTTGGTTTCGGCCGACGAAAAATAGAAATCCACCCTGACGACATGTACGCCATGATACTGTACCAGGTCGGAGCCTTGAAAGCAATGCTCGACGCCGAAAGGGTACCCCTAAGCCACATAAAGCCACATGGAGAGCTATTTTTCTATATGCAGCGCGATTTGGATGTTATGGATGCCGTACTGCGTGCTTGTGCGGTCTTTGGCGTGCCGGTCTTTGGTTCCAAGGGCACAGAGCATCAGAAGGCCATGTGCGAGAAATATGGGCTCATTTTCGTCGAGGAAGCGTATACCGATCTTCAATATAACAAGCACAAGAAACTGATGCCAGCAAGCGAAAGCAAGATCGCAACCCCTGACGACGTATACTCCCGAACCATGTCAATTGGCTTGGAAGATTCGGTCACTGATAATGAAGGGAACGTGTTTGAAATCGGCTTCAAGCAACGGCCATTCCTATTTTGTATTCATTCAGATATGCCGACTGCGCTAGATAACGCGAAGGCATGCAGAAAGGGCATCGATGAAATCAATGCACATCGGGGGTGGTAATGCTATGGGCTCATTACAGGACATCGCAGAGCTATTATTCAGCAATCGCGGAATCAAACACCGAAAATGCTTTACGTTGTTTTGGTCGCCAAGTTTTCCCTAATGCCATGCTCAAAGTTCAATTAGTAGCTCACTTCACTACAAAGCCGTGTGAGGCGAGGTTTGCGCTCGTCAGGGAAGGTCATAATGGATCTTCTGTCAACCAATTCTATAAGTGTAATGAAAGCTCAAAATACCAAGGTTCAGATGAACGCCAGAAGACTAACAGTAAGTCTTCAGTTTCTAATATGAATGGAAACGTGTGAATCTGATAATGTAGTTATTTGTTCTAGTTGTTTGATAAACTCTAGTTCTCCTCGTAATAATTTCTCTAACAGTGGTGCATACCTAATACCAGTAAGTAAAAGATTATATTGCAAGGAGGCGATAAAGCAAAATCTGTGTTCCAAGCTTATTATTCTCTAATTTTCCCGATAGCTTCCCGGTAAATTTTCTCAAGTCGGCGTATCTAGATCATGTCAGCACGCTACTACTAATCTCCAGGCGGACGTTGCAGCATTAGCCAAGACTAAACAGTCGGTCTTACCGTTGGGGATTTCATCATTGACCCTCCAAGCGCATCAATATGGCTGCAAGAGAGACCCGGAATCCGAGCACTCCATGTCTCCTCGGCCTCTGCATCTTGTCTCGGGAGAATGCATACCGAGGTTCTAGGGCTGATAGACATAGGTGATGGTGCATAAGTCGCTAGGTTCGACATGAACTTCTGAACATGCTCTTTCTGCACCGGCTTCATGCCAAACCTCGTCCCGCTCGCAAGGCGCTGCTCGACACCGTTGGCATCGATCGGATCGATGAGCAGCAACCCCTGAAGCTCTGCTCCAGAATCAACTACCTGCTTGGCCACCTCGTAAGCAAGGACTGCGCCAGCGGACGCTCCGCCAATCATGTACGGTCCAGTGGGTTGCTCCGTACGGATCGCGGTCGCGAAGACGGTGGCCAGTTCTTCAAGACTGTGAGTGTAGCCCGAGACATCCTTGACAAAGGGTGACTCGACACCGTACACGCCGAGATTCGTGCCGAGGCTAGAGAGCCCGATGTAAGAGAGCGCAGACCCGGTCTCGTCGGCGAGGAGGAAGAGCTTCTGTGCACCTGCTGCTCGGCTGCCCTGGAGATGTACCACATTACAGTGGTAAGTAGATGCGGGAACGGAGTCATCATCTGTGAAGTCTACTTCCGTGGTCTCGACGACGGCGACATCCATTTTCGACTTCAGGGATTTCTCTTCCCTCCATGGCATGGCATCTCGCCCCTCGTCTTCACCCACGATAATGACCGGCGGAGGGAACGAATCGGTAGCAGCTTCGATAACTGGTGGTAATTCTATTTTCAGCTCGTCGGTCGTTACGGAGGAGATGGAGGGTGATTCTGATTGCGACCCGCCGCTAAGAGCACACTTTGCCTCACCGACGCTAGAGTTCACTATGAAGAAAGAGGCTTCGAGATCGAGCCCAGTCTCTCTCTTCACAATACTTAGAATAGTGATTGCCATCAAAGAGTCGATGCCCACATCGGCGAATAGGGTGTCATCATTTAAGTCTTCTGGACTGCAGCCACTTTCTCTAGCTACTATTGAAAGCAGAGAATCGATAACATTAGAGTTTGCTCCCGAGTCTGGGGGTGTGGCGGGTGTTGATTGACCAGATATAGGGGTTCTGATATCAGGTGTTATTATTGGTGTCTCTGACGGGCTAGAGTCTAGGGTATGAGAATATGATTCTTGGGTTGCCATATCAGGGTTGTTTGGCTTCTTAGCGACGCTGTTGAAGTGCATAAGATGACCTCGCGGCGAAACCGCTGTTCTTTGCACCCCTAAACTGGGCGCACCTAAAACACTTTGTAATACTACCTTGTTTATTTTCTGGAACTTGAATCCACTGTTAACTTGAATCAGCCGATCCCCGTCGAAAACATAGGAGTCTGCCGAGACAAGTGAAGTGCCGGGCACATCTTGCATGCACACATAGTTGGTATATGTTTTGCCTGGTATCAGCGGCTCTAGGGCATGCCAAACTTCCATACCGTGTGTTACGCAGGCTGTGTCCTCGGGGTATTTCAGACCACTATTCAGTACGAAGCCGGCGAGGTGGTTTACAGAATCGACCCCATAGGGGTCGAAGAGGAAGTGGCCCAAATCCTTTGTCATTGGTAGCTTCACGCGACCAATCGCATCATTGCAGTCCTTTGAGAGGATGACTTCTTCAAGGCCACGGTACGCTTCTCCGTACGTCACTACGTGAGAAAATAACTTGTACACAATTGGTGCCAAGAGTGTGTGAGCTTTGCCGGCTGCTCCCTCGTCTTGTAGGGTGCTTATTCTCGATCTCAAGAGGAACAAAGTCCGTGAGAGGGCGTCTCGCCATACTCGTGAGTCTTCAAATTTCACCCTGCAGGTACCATGAATACTTTGCTTGGCGTCTGTGTTGGAGGAAAATGTGATGTTCACCGTATCAGTCGCTAGCAAGTATATGGCCTGAATTTCGACGATGGGCCTGGGCAGGCTGTCTGACAAAGCTAATGCCTTCGTCATTTCAATATCCTGAATATGCATATTCTTCAATGAGGGCTCCTTGCCATGCATTTTGAAGTACGCGTATTTTGCGGCCGTCAAAGCCATATCCCCAAAGACACTGAGAGGACACATCTTGTTTCCAGAAACCCGGTGGCCCTCGATGGCTTTAAGGAGACCTGGCTGTGATATATCGGAGGAGAATGTGACACTGATTTTGGTATCTCCCATCTTCTCAGAAACAACTCTTTGGACAGAGTCCGTCGGGAAGCCAGAAAGCTGTGGAGGTAGCACAGCAGGTACGGGTATCTCGTTAACCACATTCTGGGATACAGCAGGGACAGGCGACTTATACGAGATCCAGAAATTCTCATAGTCAAATGCATAGTGAGGAAGTTTAAGGAGTCTGACTGAACTCTTGTAGCTCTTGTGAAATTCTGTCCAATTCACAGAGAGTCCGGTCTCATAGGCTGCTTTCAAAACGACGGATAAAGTAGACCAGTTGTCCTCACCCGACTTGATGGCGGGCAACAAGCGGGCGGAGGATGGCAAGGTTAGCGTCCTCCTCGCGAGACCCAGGCAAAATGGGTCAGGTCCGATTTCTACCAGTATGGAATTCTCGCCAATTAAACCAGTCTTCTGGAGGGATTGCAGCGCATCGACGAATTTAACAGTCTCACGAGCTTGGCGGCCCAGATACTCTGGAGAGAATGTGCGTGCTTCACGTTCTACATTGCCCGTCAATGTAGATACGATAGGAATCTGGGGCTTCGTGAAAACGACCCCTTCTGCTAACTTGCGGTATTCACCTAGGATTGGCTCAATCTGTGCTGAATGGAAACCATAGGGTACTTTCAACAAGGTGGCCTTAGTCTTGGGAGCCATATGCTCTTCCAGCACTTGAAGATCTCGTACTGTTCCACTGACCACAGTCACAGAAGGTGCATTGATACATGCAATGTCGCAAGATCTAAGACCCAGGGCTTTGAAAACTCCAGGAAGGCTTTCCACGTTGGAGCTCACGACCAACATAGCATATTCGTCAGGAACGAGATGCTGTTCCATGAGCCTAGCTCGCCGCCCGACCAAATACAAGACATCGCTGACTGACAGAACCCCGGCCGCATTCATGGCAGCATACTCTCCGAGACTGTGGCCAATCACTATGTCGGGCACAATCCCCCATTCCTTCAGCAAATTCGCGACCGCCATTTCAAGCGAGACGAGGGCAAGCTGCGTCTCGGTGGCGGTGTGTGATTCCATGTCCACGCTCTTGTTTGAGATAACATGAAGGAATCGGGGCAGGCCCATTTTCAACGCGATGTCCTCATACGTATCAAGGAGCTCGGCAAATGTCTTGTTGGTCTTAAACAGATCAAAGCCCATACCAGTGTACTGCGAGCCTTGGCCTGTGAACATGAATACGCGACTGGTCTTCTTGACCTTTAAGCGAGGATCATTCACTCCGCCGCTCGTCACGTCTGCACGCAACTGGCGCACAATATTGCCCGTTGATTTCCCTGCATAGGCGACACGCAGGTTTTCGTGCATCCGTCGGGCCGTAGTCGAATAAGCAAGATCTGCTAGGTTGGTGTCAGGGTGCCGGGTCAGATATTCAAGAAGTCGCTCTCGGTTCTTTCGCAGAGAGCCAATTGTGCGAGCGGAGATTGTCACGACATGAGCAGCGCGCGGATCTGGCATCTTAGCAAGCACGGGCGGAGCCTCTTCAACGGCGAGCACAGTATTTCCTCCCGATGCATCAAAGCTATTGAGAAGTATCTTCAGCTTCTTGTCTCCCAGGCTGCTCGGCTTAAGATCCATCTTCTTCGTCGCAATATTGACGTTCAGCTTGTCCAGCACTGGGAAGTGCTCGTTGAGCTTGAATGGCCAACCCGGCTGAGGCGGAATCACCCGATCACGCATCATCAAAAGAACTTTGATAAGAGATGTGACACCTGCCACCGCTTCGCCGTGCCCTACAGCCGCTTTCACAGCGCCGACAGTTAGGGGATTCTCCTTGGTACGTTTCTTGCCAATAACGTTCAATACAGACGTCATCTCCTCGAAGTCTCCAGCTTGGGTACCAGTGCCATGCATCTCTACATAGCTGATCTCATCTGCATTCAGCGCACTTTGCCGAAACACCTCTTGATATGTTCGTTCCTGGGAGACATGGCTTGGATGTGTGATAGACGTTGCCGTAGAGCTGTATGTCCTTGTAGCGCCCCTTATAACGCCCAGCACATTGTCATTTTCTGCTATAGCGTCTTCAAGTCGCTTTAGGACTACGACGGCAACGGCCTCTCCTCTTGCATAGCCGTCTGCATCTTGATGAAAAGTACGGCACCCTCCAGTCTTAGAGATCATACCTGCTCTACTGCAACCGGAGAATCCGTTAGGAGAATCATAGATAGCACCACCCCCAGCCAAGGCGGTGTCGCACTCGCGAGCATTGAGTGCCGAGCAAGCGAGAGAAACAGACGTCATGCTTGAAGCACAGGCAGAGTCGACCGCGAAAGAGCCACCACCCCATTTGTAATGGTAGTTCAGTTTTCCCGGTGCGAATGCTCTGCAGAGGCTGGTGACGTAATAAATGTCCGGGCCCTCGTTATCGAGAACTTCGTGCCAGTCGTCTGAGGACTGCCCAAAGTAGGTGGCTATGCGATTTTTCCGAGTGGCTGGTGTTCCGTCAAAAGTATACCCAGCATACTCTAAAGCCTCGTAGCTTGTCGTAAGAAAAAGGCGTTGAATAGGATCCATCTGCCCGGCTTCACGCGGTGAGACATTAAAAAGTCGGTGATCGAACAAGCCAGGGTCGTCAAGGAATGCTCCATGCTTGGCTAGGGTAGAGTTCTTCTTCTTTCCCGTGGTATCGTAGTACTCGTCAAGATCAAACCGGCTTTTTGGTACTTCGCTAATATGGCACTTGCCCTCTTGGAGGCTTTCCCAAAATTCTTCAACATCATTGCTGCCAGGAAAACGGCCAGACATGCCAACAATGGCAATCAAATCTGATCCTCCTCGAGTTTCATTGACTTGGACAGATGTGGCTTCCTTGGCTGGACTGTACCGTATATTATTATTTTTCAATGTTTGTTCTAGCGCTTGTTGATGGCCGGTTGGGCCCACCACAAACAGGTTGAAGGACTTTTTCGAATTTAGCCCCGAAACAAAGGCTTCGATTGTCTCGCCTGCACGAAGTACGTTATGCGCAATGTCTTCGACAATTTCGTGTAATAGTGACCTGAGTGTCTGGTGTCTGAACTCTTGGCAGGATGCTGGGGATAACATGCGCACTTTCGACCAATCTAACAAACTGTTTAGGAGTTGTGAGTTACCCAGAACAAGATCAAGATTCATCGGTGGCATATTTCTGTTGTGTATTGGGCCACCAGCATCGGTATTAACGTGCGCAGCATTGCCGATTTCGTGAGACCAGGCCTCGAGCCTGTCGAGTGATGAAGGGGCACCAAACAGAGTGATCCATCCTTGGGAGACAACACCAATAGAGACTCTGCGTAGAGGTGCGATATGCTAGGGACTCTTGTCAGTAATTTGTCTTGTGACGGTGAACGGAACTAGGAAACAGGCAATAGAATTTTCTTTACAGTATATATGCATCCACAACACTGTTAAACTGGTTTATGACAGGGAGTCACAAGGTTGGTAGATAACAGGACACTCGGAAACTTGATATAGAAAGTTGACTCACTTGGTTTTCGTGAAACTCATTGAGAATCCCCTCGACTGTCTCCACCGACAGACCAAGGTATGTCTTCGCCCAGCTCTTTGGGACATCTTCAATCAAAATCATTCGGCGCCTTATTTCATATGCCATTCGAAAGGTGATTGATATAATCTCGCGAGCTAAGTCGAACATCTCTGAGGTATCCCTGGCAGCTATTATGGTTGCAGCCGGCAAGGCGCCTGTACAGAAACCTAGTATCTGCACTGGGTTATGTGTTGATCCAAGTATTGTCGGGTCTTGTTCCGCAGCCCTTGAACATTTTGTTAGTATTAAAGGTAGCAGAACGTATCACAAGCTTCGAGATCTCAACTCACACAATCAAACGGCCTAATCTTCCGATACACATGAGAAGAGTAGCAATCATTCCATTCGCAACTCCATTTTGGTCATGATTCGAGTCGGCCAAGCCTAGGAGACTATCAAAGTCTTGGTTCCAGCCATGTTCAAGCTTGCTAAGGTTGGCGAACTCCAGCTGGAGAACGTCTGTAGCTTCCTGCAAGAATCGTCGCGCAGCTGATGATGTTTTAGAGCTGCGTATCAGTGCTTGTATCGAAGATAGCTTCTCCACTGTCTGGTCGCCAAAGAGCAGCAGATGCTGCGTCTCTAGGGGAGCCATAACGGCGAGGTTTCACAAAGCCTGTGTTGAACTTTCTGCCAAGAGCACAACAACTTTGTACGACAAACTCGAAGGTAGGGCTGACGACGGAGAAACTGGTACCAGTGTTAAACTGAGGCTAAAGTCTATCTACCTTAATCTAGTTGAGCTATTGCAGAAACACAGAGGAATTCCGAATAACGTATATTGCTGCACAAATTTAGATTCGTGGTGACGGAAAGCAACAAAGAGTGAATAATTATTACCGTCTGGTATTATCAGCAACCATGGATGGAACAAGACACTAACCGCAGGGCTTGGGTTAAGTTACCACTCGATTGTATTGGGTCATCACTGACATTATTCACATCTAATATATAGCCCGATAACAATTATTCAAACAACTGGGCTCTGAAGATACGGCTCAAAGATCACCATCTCTTAGTGACCGGTGCCTGGTCACGGTCATTAGGCACTTCACTTGTAAGACGACTGGTTCCTGTTTGCCAGTGAGCTATCACTCCCATAACTAGATAAGTGATGTTATCTGAGCCTCATGATCCTGAATCTCTGAATCAGGACATAAGAATCAGGACTTGAAACTTCACTATCGCAGGACATCCAGCATAGTTGCCAATAGGCTGCCAATAACGGCCCCTTTCTCACTTCCATCAGGATTGTCGCCGTAGCCTCGCTACGTAGTTTATTTTTAGATGAACGCCCCCCATTACATGCTTGACGGCCACATCTGCAGCTCTATCAGCTTACCCAATTAACAGTTGGTTGAAAGTATGAAGTTATTAGCGCGGGCCATGGACCCACGAAACGTGGTTTCTCTTCGCGCGGGGTATTCCACTCTCGCGTGGGGTAGATCCTAAGTGCATGGGCCCCTGTCACCCCGCTAGTGTCGTTAATCTCGTTTCCAGCTGAGCGGTAGACTGGGGGCTCTGAACCAATCAGCTCTTGTGCTAGCTCCCGCAGTACGCATGAAGTTCTGACCAATCGGGTCATTCAATAAGCAAACTCCGATTTAAGCTTTGTAAATCCCGGCCGAATGCTAGAACCGAAAATGAAACTCCCCAGCCAATCGGGTCGCCTAGCGAATTATATTCCCCATGGGGAATTTCCAGCGGCATATTAAACCCTCCGATTACCCCTCTACATCTGTCGGGACGATGTTTCCTCCTTTCTTCCCCTTCACTCGGTTAGATCAAACCGGCGGACAATCTGATATGGGGATTAAATTTCGCAGCAGTGGAACGCAGACCAAAACCCACAAACATGATAGGTGGCAATGCTTGAATGGACCGATGAACGACCCGAAGAACGGCGTATTATCAGTTGTACATACGATACTGCTGGCACCCGCGCCCTCCAACACGGAGACCGGAATGGGTTTATCGGTGTTGTGAAGACCCCGCACTGTAATTAAAGCGCTGAGGGATATTACTTCGAAGATGAAAAGTGGTTATACAGTCCCTGGCGCAAATGGTAGACACCCGGGGACAAGGTTTTTATGAGGCGCGGCATATTCTAAATGCCGCGAATCTAAGCCTTCAAAAATGAACCGGGTCCGATTTTATCTACCGTTTTTGCGATGGAGATATTGCCGGCATGTTTCAATGAGCCCATTCAGCCCTGACTCTTCTAAGACGCATTTACGGGCCAGCAATATTGTAGGTGTCCGAAAGGATTTTCGAACGGCTAGATAGGTAGTTACCCATGGTAGATTATTACGGAGATAGGATGTTACAATTGTGAACAAGAACAATAAGCTTAGGAGCCTAAGAAGGTGAGGTAAATGGCATCAGTTGATTCGAGCTAGAGTAATGCTCTGGTGCAAGGTAATGGCATGAAGCGAATAGTACCACGCAGTATTGATTCTAGAAACGTTCTTGGTTTAAACCAATAACTCACACTTCTATTTCAAAATACTGGACACATTTCAGCCAGGTTCTATTCGAGGTAAAGGAAGACGTTTGAAAGATTATTATGACTATATTCAGAATGATATCTAAATGGTCCCAAAAGCTATGTTCTATGGCGATTTTTAACACCACTCTCCCATGATGTACAAGTCAATCGACCTCTGGATAACCTTAAATGCTTCAAAAGATGACATATGACCGATTCAGTCTTGTGATTAAACGTCAAATGCTATATTTCTTAGCTCCATTATGCTCGACGGAAGCAATGATAAGTAGCGAGTAAATGCAATCAGACAGACTTTTCTTCATGCTCATCTGACAGCGAATCGGCCGTGACTCGAGCCTCCTGTTTTTCGACATCGCCCTTGCCGGTTTCACCTTGTTGCTCCAGTATATGGTCCATAATCTTGCGTGCCTCCGTAGCAAATTTGCTGCGGTCGCGCAGCCATTTTCCAAGTCCCCAAGCGAAGATGAAAGGAATCGGTGCGCAAGCAAGAGACAGGAATGCGGGAACAGATGAGCCCCATTGGACGCCCAGGTTTTTGTACAGGGCTTGAGTAAACAGAGGGCTAAAGAAATGTCAGCGAAGGAAGGGATAAGACAAGCTAAGATACTTACAAAGCCGCGCCAAATAGAGCTCGCAGAATAGCATTACCAGCAAGGGCAGAGGCCGAAAAGAGAAGATATGCATCAATGGAATAATTGATCAAGCTGATGAATAGTAGAACTTGGCCCATCCCGAAGAAGCTGGAGCCGATGATGCTCACAATCCAGTGGATTCTAGTAAATGTCGTCCATGCGAATATGAAAAGGCCGACTGGGAGGAGCACTCCGCCAATCATAGCAGGCTCGAGACGTGCTTCAGGCGTTTTCTTCGAAGGATCCTTCGCGATCCTCTTACGATACGATGTCTCAAGGAAAATGTAGAAGAACATGGCAAGGAATTGCCCAACAATAATCCCGATGTAAGCGAGACCAGAAATACCCTGAGACCAGTGTCGCGTACCATTAAATACGATGGGGAACGCCGTGAAGATCAAGTATAGAATTCCATACACTAATGGTGCTACACGTTAGTCTTCTATGTTGAGGATACCTGACTACTAGAAGTTGTAACTTACCGATGGCTGAATAAATCGAGAGTGCCAAGACGATGGGCTCGAATAGAAGGATAGTCCATGGTCTGGCGATCGCGTTGTAGAAAACACTACTGGGTGTCTTCTTAAGCTTTTCCTTTTCAAGTTTACTGATGTATACCTTCCCGGTAGTCTTTGAAAGTATTTGTGCTCGACGGATGAGGAGGTAAGGCGTGTAGGTTTCGGGGACAAAGACAAGGCCCAGAATCAACATGACGCCAGTGAAGATGACGGTCAGGCCATCGACCCATTTCCAACCACCTGCTGCAGCTAGGAAACCGCTGACCACGGGGCCTAAGGTAGGGCCAAGGAAGGGCGCGGAAGTGTACACCATGACGGCAAGACCACGCTCCTCGGTGACGAAAATGTCGGAAATAACGCCGGCTGAATTGACGATGGCAGAAGAGCCGAAGGTGCCCGCGAAGAAACGCAGGACCAACAGAGTTTGGATATTGGGGCTCGCGATTGAGGCACCGCCGAACAAGGTGGTCATGAAGAAAGTGACAGCGTAGACGATCTGACGACCATACAGCTCCGCCAGCGGTGCGAAAGCCATGGGGCCGATAGCGAAGCCTAGGACGAATAACGAGACGCTGGCAATGCTCAACTCGCTGCTAACATGGAAGTCGGCTCGGAGCTGCGGCAGTGCTGACGAGAAGGAACTCGACGAGAGGGAGACAGACAGCGTGCCGAAGGACATGATGAACGTAATCAGCCATTTCATTCCTCTGCTAATGCGGTACGGGTTTTTGGCGTCATCGGGTAGCCAGTCGACAAGATACGGGTCCTCGTCCGTGCCAGACCCGGGGTACGCATGGTTGACAACTTGCGGGCTCATGAGAGTTTGAGAAAGCACCAGCTTGAAGTGAGACACCTTGGCCGCCTCGTTCTGGAGGCTGCTATCGGTATCGGCCATTGTGGGGGAGTTGCAATACGCTGTACGATTGTGAAGCCGAGGAGACAGATTGGAGCGAAGGCACAATTGCGGGCAGGGTAAAATACATGGGCAGGAGGCTCTATGGGGAACTATTTAAATATACCTACCCACATTGCTACTGAAATTGGTAGAGGAAAATGGTACATGAAAAGAAAATGAAATGGAATTGCTTGTGCGACTACTGCATGAGACAAGGGAGGACACAGCTGTGTGTGATTCGCGCGCAGTCGTTCAAGTCGGATAGATTGACTAGACCGATCTCAAGCACCCGGAGGTACGTACCCTGTGTAAGTCGGATATAATGAAAGTCGTCTAAGGGTACATACCGTGGGCCCGTGCCATCCCATTATCTCCATCCTTAACACCGCGAGTGCGGGATCTCAACCATCCCGAGAGAGCTATGGCCTGCGGCTAGGACATTTCCCGCACTCACCACCCCATTTAAAGCCTTGGCACCTTTTGCTTACCTATAAATACAGCACCAGCTCCCACTAGTCTACTGAGATGGTAGTGTACTTTAGGTACTCAAGTGGTCTTGTCGACTGATTCACATACCTAGCGCGTGTATTTTCACCGTTTTATCATACTGCCGACCGAACGGGGCCTTCAAGCCAAAGTAAACCTTTGGTAGCCTTGATATAGACAGTCAGGTCGTATGGATAGGCACCTCAATCCAGCCAGTGTACACCTGATCGTATTGATGGGAAAAGTTACAACCTACTTACTTATAAAGGCCTGGGCTCTGGCCCACTGACAGGTTTCATGATTGATGCGTCGCTAGCTCTAATGATGAGAAGAATAAAAAAAGCCGTTGCGTTTGCACTGCCCATGCTTCTAGATTTCCTTGAAATTCGTCAACTCGTCGGGTTTGCGTGGCCATGGTGTTTCATGTCTTATAGTTCTAATTGACTTTCTATTCGCTCCTTTTACGCCATCTGTTCGGCGCTCTGCAGCGCCTTTAAGAGACCCATGATCCCGTGTAGCATATGATCCATGTGAGCCAAATCGTTCCAGGTACTAGGGAATTGCGACCGGGTCCAGGAATCGCCTGTACTTTCGGCCCTGTCCTGGTGCGGGGAAGTAGCAAGTTTCGTCACTCGCAAAAGTCTTTTCTTCCTTTCAAGCACTTCTCTCAGACAGATTATAGCCCGTTCGAGCTTTCTAAACGTAATAGAACGTAATGCATGTAATAGCATGCTTTTCTCATCGCCCTTGACCTCATAGCCGCCCAACACCAATGACGGGGAGTGCCCAGGCGTAGGACCATCGTCATACAATAATCCAGGTTTAGCCTGGATCTGAGTAACAAGTTCTCGGCCACATATCAAGGCCAAGAGTACTATGTCGGTATCCTCATCGTGTGCACACGACGGGCATTCGACTAAACCCTTCCACGTCTTCAGTGCTTCTTGAATTTTGACCATAATGTCGCACTTAGTGGGATCTGAGATCTGGCCGTCATCTGCGCCAGCACGCTTCAGCCTGCATAGCAATTCTGAGTTGTGCTCAAAACAGGGGCAATTTCTGCATTGCTGCGGGCGTAGAAGAGTAGCGTATGAGCTACTTCCGTGAGAATTATCGGACCAATTGGCAGAGATCTGTGCAGCCCTAGGCTGTGGCAGTTGCTCTATCGAGGCTGTTGGCACATTGTTCAGGATATCAAAGTCAGCGAGATGCAGTGTCTCTGTGACCGCACTGGTAAAATCCTCTAAGCTTGTGTTTTCTTCGGGTAGTAGATTCTATCGTCTTCATCAGTCAAGTTCATCCTGCGAGTGCGACACGCAGGTCAGTTCCCGAGGATCGGATCACCTACCGGTACGATACTCTCTAAGCCAGAAGAGCTCCAGGTCCAACTTCCACCGACTGCTGCGGAGTAGTCATAGGAGCCGGGGGCCCCCCGTCGCCGCTTTCTGTCACATGAAGATGGAAAAGAATAATTCTGGGGTTCAACCTGATTCGCGTCGCCGGTTTTCATACCAGCTCCCGAATTGGTAGGCGTGGACGTGTCTGGTGGGGTTATCTGTCCAAGAACATGCTGGTGGCTCAGACGTTGGGTCTGTGAATCAGACTGGTGTCGTTGCGGGAGGGCTGGCCGATCCAATACCCAACAGTGTTGGCCCGTGGTGGCGTCTTCCACCGAACTTGCGGAGCCTACCATCTGTCGCTGCGCGGGTGCATTCATCGTGGGTGATACGCTGGATACAGACGCTGAGCGACCGGCTGTAGCGGCGGTCGGCCTGGGCGCTATGCCAGCCATTGGGGTAAGTCGCTTGTTCTTCGCGCCTGGCGGGCGTCCCAGGCGATTTGAGATGCTGTAGAGACACGTCTGTCCTGCCTCGGCGCACGTGTCACATGGCAAAGTCCCCGAGCATCGAACCTTCATCTGATGACAGACATCACAGGCGGACCGGAGACGTGGTACGGAGGGCATGTTGATTGTGCAAGCTATGCCCCGGAATGTCTTGGGCAGAGACCGCTTCTTCAGGTAAAAGAAACCGGGGAAGATTTGCCAGGTCGGCGAGTAATGGCCGGTTCCTTTATAAAACCCCAGAACTTACTGTGAATATTGCTTGGGGAGTACTTCTGGCTGAAAACGCCATACCCCAGGGTACGTAGTGGATAGTTGAGCCACTGCCTATACTGTATCTGCCTGGGTAAGGCTATACTGGCGTATCCCTTTGAATGCTGACTCTGCTGTGTGTGACCTAAAAGCGGCACAATGCAGAGCTGTAATCGGATAGAGCTGGTTAAATGAATAGAACTTGGTTGCATATCTCTAACTACACGTATGTGCAAGGCCCGTCGGTGGGCCATGGGGATCCTATCCAACCAATTGTCATTCGAAGAAATTGAAATACCTATGTACTTACCCATCCTCTTAAAGACCACCCCGCCAGTACCCCGCCTGCAATTCTACTATATGTTTTATATACTCGACATACGTTAGAACGCCGTATTCAAAGATCCTAGTTAGACAAGGTTAGCTACGTCCGTACGGCGGCGAATAAGTCAGTCGGTTTCAAGGTCATTCACAAGTCCACACAACTAGATTAGTCAGTGTACACAGGGAGCTGACTAACTATTACACCTATCGTACAAACTCCCAAACAGTAATGCAATGATAAAGAATAAAAGTTAACGGTATCTAGTTTGGTTGATCAATATCGGATAGCGACCTTCATCGTGTTCCGCTATTCCGCGTTTGAAGTAAGCCTAACCTGTAAGTCATGGTGCCGACAAAGGCAGACGGAGCTGTGGTCCTCCAGGATCAAGACCCATACACGGCCAGAACACCTGAGCAAGAATTTCATAGGAACACCCTTGACTGGCCTATTTGAGTCCCAGAAGACCAGCTGCAACCCTCGACCACGCAGCCGATAACTCACTTTACACCTGTAGCCCGTTCCGTCTACCCCCCTCGTTCTATCCTGGTCTACCCTCTTGGTTTCGTCAACTGAACTAGCGCCCCTGGGCAGGGCATGATACCGAACTGTACGCGCAACTTGGGAACTCCAGCGCTTTCATGATGTCAAACGACCGTATGAAATGCCAAGAGACTACTACCAATGCAGGGTAAATAGATACGATCAAATTAGGGATATCTCTATCAAGGCATACGGGTGAACTAAAGATAGACAGACGCCTTGTAGTTCAGCAATTTTCTGGTTCGAGATTTATTGCCTCTTTGGGTATTTGAATGGCGAGGTTTCAGTCTTAGAGTTTTCAAGTATTACAGTGATATGATATCTTGACCATACCCAGGGGTATCGGTAGCCGTATCTAGCTCCCTCACTATTTCATCGGTGGTGATCTATTGAGCGGCAAGCATATCGCCGGTACACGGCTTATTTTTAGTTAACGGCAGAACAGCCCTATTTTCTACCTACTTGATAACTTTGGAGAGTACACGAGGGGAAGCCCTAGATATGGGGCATATACAGGGCTCCCCGCACTGGATCAGCACCGCTTACAGTAGCTCAACGCACTAACATTAGTGATAGCCTATTTACGCCGCACACGTCTTTGGCTTGGCTATCAACGACAGCCAACCACTGACCAAGTAACACCGATGGGTTCTTTTTACATGACGCCTTGAATTGCATTGCTTAGCTTGGTAAGATACAGCTAGGCAAACGGAGCTTTAAAATGAGTTGAGCCGGCTGCCGCAACATGGCGTATTCGGTAAGCAAAGTGTAGAGGGACTAATAAGTTAAAACCATGTTGGAGTCTATATTGCAGAGTATATAAAATAGTATAAAGACTAGTCCGCGGCTTCAGATCCTAGGTCGATATGCCCATCGCTCTTGGCTAAACTGTTATACTACCTTCTGTAAAATAAAGAAAAAATTAAACAACTATCCTTATCATGCCTCTTCAAGTCATCATCGTTGGGGCTGGAATAGCGGGCCTTTGCGCAGCTGTGTCACTGCGCCGTGCTGGGTGTCACACTACAGTAAGTCCTACGTCCAACGTGAGCTCTGGCCAACCTGTGGAGAGAGTCATGGCCATTTTCGATCTGGTCCAGAGGTAAACCATGAGATAAGCCTTCAGAGTCGCCATGATGAAGGCGTAGCCACAAGAGACCGAAATCTACTCTGCACGTCATCTAATGCTGGGTAGACTAACACGCGTATGCTAGATATTGGAGAAGTCAACATTTAGCGGAGAGGTCGGCGCTGCCCTTGCCATCTCGCCCAATGGCGGGCGGGTGCTGGACCGGCTTGGATTCTCGTTCGCTCGCGCACGCGCTTGTGAGGGCAAGTCGTGGCTCACGGTCGACGGTGCAACGCTAAGCAGTCTTGGCAGTGTCGACTTGACCCAGTCAAAGCAGATATTTGGTGCGCCCACGTGGACCGTCCATCGCGTGGACCTCCACAACGAGCTACTGCGACTTGCTACTGAACCTGGGGATGGGTCCAACGGCCCCCCCGCCGTTCTCAGTCTGGGCTCCCCGGTTGCGGGTGGGACCGCAGATGGCCGCGTTATTCTAGAGAATGGCACTACGTACTCCGCAGACCTCGTCGTGGCTGCTGATGGTCTCCGTTCGGTCTTCAGGGATCTGGTCCTTGGCGCTGACCGTGTGGCTCAGCGTGATCCTTCCGGCTCGGCTGCTTTTCGATTTCTGGTACCTACCGAGCTCTTCAAGAAGGATCCCGGTCTTGCACAGCTGCTGGAGAGCAACCAGGGGCGTGCCACTATGTTCGTCGACACCGAAGACCAGCGTGAACGCCACCTCGTATGGTATGAGTGCCGCAGGTATGTCTCCCTCATTCGGTAATGCCAGACTAGTAGCCTACCTGCCGAAAGGGGGTCTTTAAGGCGCTGAGATTCGTTGCCTTATCCAGTTCCACATTAAGTTAGCTAACCCTCCATTGTCATATCAGCGGTGAGATACAGAACTTCGTAGGAATCCATCCCAGCCATGCAGATTCTGTCCAGGACGGTGAAGGTGAGCGAATCAGCTTTTACTGATCTGATAGCTTGCTTCATCTGACATTCCCATCACACCGAAAGAGGCAAGGTCGAAGATGAAAGAGGAGTTTTCACACTTCCATCAGCATGTCGAGCGAATCTTAAGGTTGGGATTTGATAGCCGCCATGCAAGCCTCAACTGACAAGAAATGAACAGCCTCGCAGATCACGTTAAGTGCTGGCCCTTGTATGCACAGGACCCATACCCAACATGGGTCCGCGGACGTATAGTATTGGTCGGTGACGCTGCTCATCCGGTGAGGCTCCTGCTATTGCACCCGGCGCCACGTGCGCCACGCGCATTTGCTTACTGTCCATAGATGCTCCCGTTCGGCGGGCAAGGATCGAACATAGCTATCGAGGATGGAGGCGCTTTGGGCTATTTGCTCGCAGACGTCGGCCCGACGGAGGTCGAGAGACGCTTAGTGCTTTTCGAGCAAGTTCGTATCAACCGCGCCTCTCGAGTGCAGGTCCTATCTAGTGTGCGTGTCAACCGCGAGAAGGAGGTTGAAGACAAGGTTCGCCAATACGTCGATTCGCCTGATGATGGTAAGCTGAAACTTCTCGTCTGATTCCTTCCCGGATACTTACATGAATGGCTGTTAGTGATCCCGGCTTCGATGCGTGAGCGAACCATTCATGACTACAGGTAAGACGATGACCACAGGCTATCATGGCGGTTGCCCAAAAAAAAACCATGAACATGGCGCTGACTTACACCCAGTTATGATGTGTTCGCTGCTTGCGACCAAATATTACTCAAGAATGACAAATAAGTAGCTGAGGCAGCATCTGTCTACACGTACATTGATCTGATACGTTTATTTTCTAGTTTTGCTGTCAAGCGGTCTGGATTGATATGGCTACTTCGCCATTTGGTTATAGGTCTAGATCATGTACGTGCCTAACACTAAGAGTCATCGAATCATAGCGTAGAGATTAGAACAATGAATAGCATTCTCTGGTCGTTATCATTTCAAGCCGAATTACTCGCTTAAGTTACGCTAAGAAGCTTAGATTCTATCTAGTTATTATTAATATGACGGCTCTGTGACTTAAGCTTCCAGCTTCGCTAACTTCGGTATCTCAAAGCTGCCCTGTCACATAATACAAGGGATTCAAAGAGTCAACTTAATTCAGTACGAATACATGTATACTAGACCAACCCACTTTCCCCTCCTTTTTCTTTCACAAGAAAGAAAAAAGAGCGGCATCACTAGCATCATGCAGGCGTTCATTTCAATCATGGTATTCACAGAATTCTCATCTTGGTGTGTTAGTTGGAACCTATTCTAAATTACGATGAAAATGTGTAGGTAAGTAGCTACAAATTGCAAGCAGCATCAAGGCTTTCAATATTTTCCGTTTGGACAAGCACATCATTTTTGCCAAACACTTGTGCTTTACCATCTGACGCATAAGGGGTCCATCCATGACATTCTAGTCCATTGTGGGGGTCCTTTGCAAAAGCAAGCCAAAGGTCTTGCATCTTATGGCTGAGACTGTATTGAAACGGCGTTGACTTGCCTCGATAATCGCTATGTGTCCCCATGATAAGTGGAAGTTCTGAGAAGTGATAGGCGCCAAGCCAAGGGCTATTTATTAAGTTAGAATTGAAAATCCCTAGACGTCTTTCAGGGCTTGTTGCTCACACTGGAGAGATATTGCTGAAGTTTCCAGCGTAATAATAGCGATAAGTAGACCTTCCACTGGTCGCGCGGTATCTGATATGTAGTTGAGCAGTCCGAACTACGGTAGAATGGTTTGAGTAAATTACATACTTGGAAGTGACTGCTGTTGGGCATTGTAAAATGGTCTCTGTGAGCAAAGTGATGTTTCCAGCTGATAGCTGACTGGCTTCCGCAAATGGGATAATTGACGTGGCTTCTTGGGCATTGGTGCCCAGTAACAGAGGCTAAAAAATGTCAATCTGTGTACCCTCCTAGATATCGGTCCTAATATCTTACTACGTCGGCATACTGTCCAGCCATCCCCCTAGCCATGTACTCGGAAACGGTGAAGATTCGCTTTCCATCAGCATGTGCACTGAAGTAGAGCGCCGGCACCGCACCACTCTTCACGTGGCCCATGATCACAGTGCTGATGATATGGGAATTGACAGATCGTAGGCAATGTACTTCCTCCTCGGCAGTCAAGTTGGCAGAACATCCTGCTTGCTGAGCAATATAGCTAAACGACAACTGATCTGGGTCATTAGACGTCATACCCATAATAATGACACCGCTCTCTATGATGATACTGTTGAATATGAGGTCATTTGGCCAGGCAAATTGATGGGCATCAACTGCGCTGCCACCGGCTGAGTGTCCCCAGCCTGTTATTCTTTCTGGGTCTCCTCCAAAAGCCTCTATGTTGGCCCTTACCCACTCAGAACTAACCGGACGTCAGTTCTTTTAATCCCGACGTTTTAAAGGTCTCAAAATATGAATTAAAACTTACGCTAGTCGTTGGTCAAGCAGACCAAAATTCTTTTCTGCCAATCCTTTCGCGTTTGGGAAGCCAAAGATATTGAGCCCTTAGTGTATGCTGTTTAGTAACAGAATCTCCGTTGTTTTATTCCTAACATAGAATGCTTACGGTAGCTATCAATCTAGTTAGCTATTAGCACAAAATTTTCGTAGAAGTATATTCTCACTTGATCATCACCACAATGTGGCTTTGAGTTCTTTCAACCCACTTTTGAGGATGCTCGTAAGGTGTATTAATTCCGCCATATTGGATCTCGCCACCATGGACCCAAAATAAAACAGGCAACTTCTTGCGTGGCCCGGCCGGGGCAATGACGTTCAGATAGAGGCAATCTTCACTGAAGGGGGCGGATGCAAGAAACTCGGGCACAATTTGATTGAAGACGGTGGCGTTGGGGTTTGCGTATTGCGCGCATGACTTTGGAGCCACCTTCGCTTCAATCAACGAATGCACCTTGGCTTTTGGCACTGGTTCGACCCATCGCAATGAGCCTACGGGTGGCTCGGCGAATGGTATTCCAAGCCACTGAGCCACTCCGGGATTTGACGTGTCAATGAAGCCCTCAACAGTACCGACCGTAGTATCAACGCGAAGGGACTTGAAGGAGGGTGATGCAAATGCGCCGAAGGCGAGCAAAATATGAGAGAAATACACCACCGACGAATGCATAATGTGATACGCTGTTGTGGACGCCGCAAGCCTGCGAGTTGGGGTGTTACAAGCTACGTTATGACATTAACGGACCAGGCTTGGGGATTGATCTTGCAATGATATGGTTTTATTTACGAGGAATGGATCGCCTCTCTATTCAAACACTTCTCGCTTGAATTACCTGTGAAGTCTATTATTCCAAATATCCCTAATGTTTTACTCTCAAATTCCACTATCCCAACGTTTTAATATTACCTGCAGACAAAAATATCAAATACCAGCATACTTGCTATTGACATGACACTAAACTCGGTATTACATTAAATTGTTAATGGCAGGAAAGGTTTACTTACCTTTGACGTGCAGCGCAAGGGATGTTTGGCCCCTAATGCAGGCTGACAACTTGTTAGCGGCGATTTTTTGAAGCTATCTACTTCCGGATACTGGATCCTAGCCTGTGGCTGAGACAGGAAAATAAGCCCGGCGATTTTCTTCTTCGCCCCCCCCTTTTGGCGATAAACTACCAAAAAGCTCTTGCCTGTTTTTTGCCCTCTTAGCTAATACGGCTTGAACTTGTGAGTCCCACTGTAAGACACAAAGCCTTGAAAGCTTGACTTGATAATGTACCTGTGTGCGAAGGATTTCAGTACACTTAATCAGCATAGTCTATCAAGAAATTAACATAGGTTCATCGTACTAACAATGTATTAATAGCGAACATAATGTGAACCGCTGCGGAATATAATATTCAATATCTACCGTCCCATATCGGCTACCCTTACGCAATCCGAACTTAAAAGAAACAGCGAGATCCGACCGGGCTCTTCATAAATTACCAGTGAACCAACTCGCCTGCTAATTTTCGAGAATTGGTAGTGGCAACTTGAACAATCAGGGTATACTATCGTCGAACATTATCAAACATGAGTGCACTCTCCAAATTGTCCTTAGATCCGGTGAGAACACCAGGAATCTACCATGTTGACAATCTGACGGAAGAGAGCGCCAAAATGGTCACCCGTATATTGGAGGGAAATAGATCAAACCATATTTTCACTACCAGTGAAAAGGAGATGGGAGTGAGTTCTGCCAACCAGTCCAAATAGCCAGTTATCTCTGACGTCCGCGACTGTTAGGCCTCTCTACATAACCATGTTGTGTATCATTCCCTCAGCCTGTTTGCGCTAGGTGCTTCTCCTGAGGTCATTCTTTCTCATTGCAAGCGAAATTTTGAGTACCAACTGCCGCCTCCTAAGCTAGTAGATGAGAAACCAGTGGCGGAGATGATGTCTGGTCCCGAAGGATTCGCCAAGTATTTGGGGAAAGAGGAGCATTTCTTGGACTTCATTGATTTCTTCGAGAAAAAAATCCAACAAGATGGGGTTGAGAAGGTCCTCCAGGATTATCTTCTGGGAGTTAGCGATGTTGCTGAGTCGATGTTTCCACGCTTGTGGCATGGTAAGCAGATATTAATGAGTTCACTGTTCTGTTAGTATACTTCCTAATTCTGACTCAAATAGGATATGTTCACCCTATCATGCACCTTGGGCTTGGCCTTGAATTCAAGCAATTGCCGATCGTTGCTGAAGGGCTAGCTGAGACCGCTGTTCATCACGATTGGTGGTACACCAAGTACATTGAGACCACAGCAGCTCACGCAGAGAAAAACGGTGGTATCAGGCAGTCTATTGTTGACATCTTTGACGAGTGCGTTAAAGATCCCATCATCACCAATTGCGTGGAATGGGACTATATCAATCAGTATGAGGCACCATCAGAGGCGTGGCCAGAAGGCCGCTGGTTCGTTACACGAGAGCCCTACAGAGACGGCGTCGTGGGGAAAGCGCTTGAACCTCTCGCTCGACTTGCTTCTAAATTCAAAGTGACAGCCGAAGACGACTTAGAAAAGGCTACAGCCGAGATCATCAATGCGTCAATATACATTGCAGCTGCGGCGCAGAAAGCGCCACATGAACCTCGATATGAGTTTTTTCTCATTCACGGGTCAAATGCCTGCCTGTGGCATTCGGTATTGCTCGCTGAACCTTCTATCACACGTGCTCAGAAGGCACGTCTCATTGAGACTACCGGACGCATGTTGTTCTTCATCTGGGCTGGCGTGGGCGCTCCAAAGCCTCAACTTGAACACCTCATGACCGGTTACAAACCCAAACATATCGATGCGGGCTGGGAAAAAGTATTTGAATGGTCGCTCCGCCATGAAGATGATGGCCATATGATTAAACTCGTTCGTGCGCTTGCACACGGCGAGAAGGTATGCAAACCATACGACCACCTACCAGAGTTCCGGTTCAAGCAACACATGTTTCTTCATGCAGCGAATGCGGCAATGGATTCCGGGAGTGACAAGCCTATGTCATATGTTCGTCATTTTGATCTTTTGCGTTTGGTCGGCTTTGATGAGGCATGGGAGAATGTGCCCAAGATTGAAGTTCAATGAGTGTCGAATTGCTGTTGAGACCACAAATCCTCGTTTATACGAGCGATTCAGCCGACTTAGTGAGACTATGCTCCCAGGCACAAAAATTACTTTGCTTTTGGGCTGTCTCCCAGGCTTGGTTATTGGTGTCACAATGAAAATAAAGAAATCACCTAGACCGATGCGTTTTCCATGAATAAGACCAGTACGAGTTCTAAAAGGCCAATCCTCGGGGCTCTTTATTGCTGTTTGTTATGTAGACGACATTACGTAGAACGCTACTTAGTACGCGTTGATAACCACGGTCTGGCTAGCTACCAGTAAGTACGTGTATACTACCCTATCAGATTATCACGTACAAATATTCACATGTTTGAGGTCAACGCGCCAAGAAGGGTTATTTACCATTTTTTGTCTATCCGTAAATTACTAGCCGAAACATCGCATGCGTGAGGTTTTCTTAAGAACGTTTTCCATCTATGGAATGACTTAAATCGTATTCGTATATAAAAGTTTGGGATTTGCACAATGAAGATGTCGATGAGAAGCAAAGCCAGCGGTAATGAGGTGAGTGTAATCCCAATGTCATAAGGTTCAAGAATATCATGTTTGTAATTAGATAAATTCCTACGAAGGTGTTTTCAGGGCCTTTGTTCACAAAAAGTGTCTTGTGCCTACCCAAAATACGAGGTTCGTGATACCCAGGGGCTTGTACACTGCACAGATCAAACTTTGAGCATATCTTACAGGGTCCATAGCACAGCATAGGGGACACTGAATAGTGTTCCATTAGTCATCTCTGAATACATGATGTATCAGACAAACATTAGGACGATTATTGGTTCGTAACCCGGCGAGTATAAAGAAATTTCCCGCTAAGTAGTGCCCCTGGATTGACAGGTGCGGGTCATCATAGGGCTGAGTGAGCCAAGAACGCCCAACTAAGCCCATGAGCCCCCAACATACCCTATCTTTTACTAGTCGAAAACGTGCTAAACCATGAAGTTGATGACTTCCAATTTGGTTATTAATATAGGATAATATAATAAAAGACCCATTAGGTTCATCTGAGGCATTCCATTCACCCACTATTTCAAATTGCAGGTTGCATTCTTACTCCACGTGTCTACGTGTCCCAAATTAGATCCTGCGTCTTTACAAATCATTGTCTTGCAATATTGAGACAGGCGGGATATTGAAGTCGATATGCCTTATTGTTGAGGTGAAAATATGGAGAACGTATCAAACTTGTGTGAGAATAAGAGAGGTGAATGATGAGTAATATAATTGTATTGAACCACGCAACCATGGTCGATTTCGTTGACTTCAAGTTGCTCTTCAACCGTAGACCCCAAGCTTCATCTCCAATTCATCCCTCGATATAACACAAAAAGCTTCAATAATGGCATCCCTTGGAGAACTTGTGGGCACTATCGCCCAGACCACTGCCGAGTTATCTCGTCTGCTAGGCGCCCAGAATACCCCTTACCCGACTTTAGAAGAAGCTGGCCACAATGCGTTCAAGGGCGAAGACGTGACACTAAGACAAGCACGTTACAATGTTGCTCGAGCAGCACATGACCTTTTGCGTCTCGCTCAAGGTCCAGAAGACCATATCCTTCAACTAGCATGGGCGGTAATGTTTGCGCCTCCCCATTTTGATAAGTTCATGAGACTGACTTTTCGTTCTGGGTTGAAGAGTGGTGATACTGCCAATCTTGGAGTCTTGCTGCATTTTCAGATACCCCAGAACATACCTTTGGGTGGATCTATAAAGGCTTCAGATCTCTGTTCCAAAGTCGGGCTTCCTTTAGATATCCTGTTGCGGACAATGCGATACGCTATCGGTAGTGGCTTATTTATCGAGAAATCTGTAGGCCACTTTTCGCACAATGCGGTTTCCGCAGTATTAGCACGCAACGAGAGTCTACGTGACATTGCCTTCGCAAGCACGCACGAACAGGCACGTATGTTACTCAGCCTACCGGATACATTGGAACAACAACAGAAAAACGGTCCTGAGGGACCAGAGGCAGCTTTCAATGTGCTATGGCCTCAGTATTCAAACATTTTCCAGTTGATAGCCAAAGAGCCCGAATTAGCGAAGAGATATCATTTGTATATGGTCGGTAGAGTTAATACCGACCGCTGGTCCGCCGAAAACATGGTGAAGTCATGGAAATGGAACGAAGTTGGTGCCAAGACAATCGTTGATGTACGTGGAACGGAATGAAAAATTTCCCTATATCTCGGTGGCTGAAATTGCTGACAAACAATCGATGATCAGGTAGGTGGTTCAGCAGGCCAAACGTGTATGGCGTTGTCAGGAGTATGCCCGAATGCCAAGTTCGTAATCCAAGATGTAGACGCAGTTGCGTTGAAGCATGGCGAACAGGCTCTCTTGTCGAATATTCCAGCACTATCAGATCGAGTATCATTTGTGCAGCATGACTTCTTTCAGCCCCAGACTGTTTCAGGTGACGTCTACATATTCCGTCACATCTTCCACGACTGGAATGACGAAGATACAGTTCGCATCCTCAAGGCCCTAGTACCAGGGCTGAAGCATAGAGCAACCGTCCTCGTAAGTGAGGGTATTGTCCCAGAACCACCTGCCAAACGAGCGAATATCCTAGACGACAAGCAGATACTGTAAGTTGATCTTGTTCCTGCTAAAAACCTAGTGTGATCCATTCAGAATGCTGATGAACTGGTGAAACCTTCAAAGAATCGAGGACATGATCATGCAAGCCGTCCATAATGGCCGTGAGAGGACTGTGCAGGAGTTCATCACTTTGTTCGAACAGGCCGATATCAGATACAAGTATGTTGGAACGAGCGGTGGTGTTGATGGCGCCTTTCAATCCATCGTAGAATTCGCCTTCGAGCTGTAGTACTGGACCTGGACTTGGAAACTGAGGGTCGATACTCTTTATCGCCACCATTACATTAGTCTCTTCTACTACAACTATTATAAATCTCATAAAAATTTCCTTACCAGATGAGTGTTTTATTATTGACCTCAAAATGCTCAACGTCAGAAAATTGTTTCCATGTGCATCGTCTATTCGGTTATGTATAATTGTTCAGCATTAAATACAATAGTGGACTAAAGTCGATTTGAATAATATTGTGAAATAACATGGTCAACTCTTGTACAGGCTTTACGCACGCACATACGTTACATGTGCTGAAGCGCGCTGGACGCGAGTTTCGGTCATATTCTGGTGTCTTCCTTGCGGCCATTCAAGCTCAATCTACCCCTTATTGTATCAACTAGTTAGATGGTGCACTAAAACATCCCCTAGATATCAGCTTAGGTTTCCTACTGGTATGTAGAGTTTAATAGTTAGTAATTATGTCTACTGCTTATTGGAAACGAACTTCAAGTTATCAATGTTTCATTGATTCGCTTAAGCTTACGAATAATTACGGCCGCCAAGTGAAAAGTGGTCGTGTACACTCGTACATACAGGCAAGCTATCTCATCATATATAACTATTCGTCCCCATCCTTCATTACGGGAAACACTTTTATATCGTATTCCTTTTTCTCAAATTGATATGAAGTCGTTTTCTCATTATTGTGGTACTACTACACGCCATGGATTTGATATTTGTTTCGACTTGCTCCTCATAATATCCAACAACAAGTTCCCGAGCTGGGTCACCTGCGATTTCATTAGCGTGTAGATCTTCAAATTCCTCGAGTCCACTCACACTAGGCTTATGAATTACCGCAAAATGGTGACCAGGGATTGTAGCGATAGCTAGTTTTCTATTGGGAAATAATTGGTCCCATCCATGCGGCCCGAATTTAGGCCGTTTCTGAAGGAGAAACTTTGTAACTCTGGTTTGTTCAGCTTTCAAGCACAGCTGTGGGTGCTCCTGGAGCTTCTCTTCGTCTGGGAATAAACCATCTGAAGCCCAGATGATGAAGACCTCAGGCATCTGCATAGTTGGAAAGGTCATCGGCGTCGGGCGATACCTCTCAACAGCGGCTATAGTTGCGTCAAAGTGATCTACAAGCCACTGTGGTGTCTTCCTGGCGCCCCAGTTGCCCATCAAGTTGTGTGCAGCCAGGTAGTTGACGACATCCATTGGCAATGCCTCGAACACTACGCGACACGGCGAATCAAGTAGCACAAGTTTTTCAACTGACTCGCCTTCTCGCATCAGTTGCTTCGCGACTTCAAAAGAGTGATAACCACCCGCCGACCAGCCTCCTAAGACATATGGCCCATTAGGCTGAACGAGCCGGATCTCGGCAGCCCATTTCACAGCCAGATCTTCTATTGTGCCATCGAATTCAGGGCCCTGATGAAGAAGCGGACTGTTCAGTCCGTATACGACTATCCCAGATCCAAGTCTGGGGATCTGTGCGTAAGCCATGGCTGAGCCAGAACCGTCGGGGAGGAGAAATAATTTTTGCGGTGCATCTACATCGCCCTGGAGACGGATAGCAATTGACTGCTTGGTTGCAGCCGATGGCTTAGTACGCTGTGATCCGCCGTTTGAGACCGACGAAGAGGATTCCGAGATTTGAGACGCACGTAGCAGGCTTGAGCTGCCCACCTTAGTAACATATTGCTTGAAATTGCGAACATCTGTTGCCTTCTCGAAACTCGTGGCATCTATTGCCACTCCTGTCGTTGCTAAGACTTGTTTGACAATTTGGTGAGCAAGAATCGTATCAACGCCAATATCAGCGAATTCGGATTCGTCGGATAACTCGTTAACACTAACACCGATCTCTTGCGCGATAATATCAAGAATTTGATGTACCAGTTTCGATTCTGGTGCCGGGACTTGCGACATGGTGGACATAACTCGCAATTACTCGAGACTGTTGACTACCCTACATCGCCTGTAAATGGGTCAACATTGTATTAAGCATTACTCGAAATGATGCTGTTATGAGAAACTGTCTGTGCCCGTACTGCTCGATGAGCTCAAGCCCGACAAAGGTGGCAGGCCTTTCCTCTCCAAAGGATTCCTCACACCGGAATTCACACATACAATTGATGGGTTTAGATAAAAGAGGGCTGAAACGTAACTCATTGCACTTTTCACAATCACATATTGGCCACATACTGAAAAGTCGCCGTAGCTCATGTCATACGCGGAGAAAGCCCCTATTGGCTAAAAATAAGCCTGCATCCCCAAATGGGGACATTCGGCAATTAATAAGTAATGGCCCTGGCTTAAACCAAGCTGTACTAATAATTCCAGAACTATTATGTTCCCTGGAAAGAGTGCGAGTCAGCCAAGTTGTAGGACCGAAACGCAGACATGATGGAATGGGGCTTTGTCCGCCTGAGAACAATGTGCAACAATAGTCCAACAACCGATCCTGTGAGATTAGCAGCCTTGCACGTGAAAATGCTCCAAACCATTGCGCTTACTCGGAAAGAGCAACTAGATGGGTGAGAATTACTCTTCAAGAATTGGGAAACGATACATAGCAGATATAGGGGTGCCATGACTTGAAGTTCGGGTTCTTCGCGGCTCAAGCACCGGTAGCTAGAGTTTATCCTAACACTTCCATCGAGGGTTCTTTAAATCACATTGGAAAAAGGTCAGAGACTGCTAGTTATGCCTTGATATTGAAACGAGTATCATAACAATGGCCCAACCCTCTAAGGACGACTTATCTGTGGCGATCACAGGGTTGTCATGCCGCTTCCCAGGCGATGGCGACAATCTCGAGAACTTCTGGGAATCTATCTGCAATGGAAAGTGTAAGTCTCCCCGTTAGCCAGCTCAGAGCTTGAACGCGTATATACAAAAGGAGGGGACATAAAACAATCAAAGTTATTGTTCTAATTGGAGCTGACACTGGGCAACAGCGGCCTGGTCAAAGATTCCTGCAGAGCGATTCAATGCTGATTCATTCTCGTCAACGAACAAGAAACGGAATACCAGCGTCACGAAAGGCGCGCACTTCCTCCGACAAGATGTCGCAGTCTTTGATCCCAAATTCTTCGGCATTAGTCATGTAGAGGCAACAAGTATGGACCCGCAACAGCGCATCATGACCGAAGTTGCGTATGAAGCACTTGAAACGGCCGGCTACTCACTAGCCGACCTCGCGGGAACACGCACAGGTGTCTTCATGGGGCATTTCACTTCAGACTACAAGGAAATGCTATTCCGGGATACGGACGCAGCCCCCACGTACACAGCTACCGGCGTGCAGAAGACCTCATTGGCAAACCGCATCTCGTGGCTTTTCGATCTTCGAGGGCCTAGTTTCGCCGTCGATACTGCGTGCTCAAGTACCCTTGTAGCCCTACATTTGGCATGTCAGAGCTTACGAATGGGAGAGTCAGATATTGCCATTGTGGGCGGTACCAATCTGTTGCTCAATCCTGATATGTTCATGCTTTTCTCCGGTCAAAACTTCTTATCGCCAGATGGCAAATGCAAGAGTTTTGATGCCTCCGGTGATGGCTACGGAAGAGGAGAAGGTTTCGCTGCGCTAGTATTGAAGCGTGCTGATGATGCTATCACGGCAGGCGACCCGATCCGTGCTGTTATCCGGGCCTCAGGAGCAAACCAAGATGGGCATACCAATGGATTTACATTACCGAGCGCCGAGGCACAAGCGTCGCTCATTCAAGACGTCTATCAGCTTGCAGGGCTAGACTTCACCGACACCAATTACGTAGAGTGCCACGGAACGGGCACTCAAGCAGGTGATAAAGAGGAGACGACTGGCCTGAGTAGGACACTCAGTGCGGGTCGCACACGCGGGAATGAGTTGATCATAGGATCTGTCAAAGCGAACATAGGCCATCTAGAAGCGGTAGCTGGCCTGGCGGGCGTGATAAAGAGTGTGCTCATGCTTGAGCGTGGTCTTATCCCACCGAACATCATGTTCAAAACTCCCAATCCCAAAATCAAGTTCGACGAGTGGAACATTCAGGTACCAACGGACCTGATCAAATGGCCTACAGAAGGCCTACGTAGAATCAGCATTAATTCATTCGGTTACGGAGGTAAGATTCTATTGAGTTCCTACTGTTCCTCTGTGGCTCATGACTGATCGCTGAACCTAGGTACTAACTCACACGTCATTCTCGACGATGCTTATCATTACCTGCAGACACGCAGGCTAAGAGGACTTAATTTTACAAATATACCGAAACCATATTTCAATGGACATGCTAAGAAACCAGTCAACGGCGACCTACCCGAAATAACCCCACGTCTCTTTGCTCTGAGCGCTCAGGATCGCGACGGATTAAAACGTGTCAAAGAACAACTGGTAGGGTTTATCAGAAGCAATGTTAAAAAGTTGCAAGACACGACTACAAGGGAGAGGGAGGACTTTGTTGCTAACTTTGCGTACACTCTGAGTGAGAAACGCTCCCGCCTCCAATGGAAAACGTACATCGTCGCGTCTTCCCTCGACGATCTTTCTATGGCAATGGAATCAACGGAGACAGCACCACCCGAACACATGTCATCAAAACCACCGCGTCTCGGGTTTGTATTCACCGGCCAAGGTGCGCAGTGGGCCACGATGGGAATGGAACTCATGCGCTATGAGACGTTTCGATCCAGCGTCGAGGCTGCTGACAAGTATTTGAAAAACGAGCTAGGATGCAAGTGGTCAGCGATCGAGGAGCTCAAACGAGGCAAGTCGAGTTCTAAGCTCAGCATTGCTCTGTACTCTCAGACTCTATGCACAGTTCTGCAAGTTGCACTCGTCGAGTTGCTACGAGAATGGGGTATTTCCCCTGTTGCCGTGACGGGTCACTCCAGTGGCGAGATTGCAGCTGCTTACTGCATGGGAGCACTTGTTCGTGAAGATGCCTGGAAAATCGCGTACTATCGCGGCGTACTCTCTTCCAACCTCAAAACGACAGCGCCTGACCTCGATGGCGCAATGATGGCCGTCGGGACAAGTCCGTCAAAAGCGGAGGACATGATCGAGCGTGTCTGTCCCGGTGAGGTGAGTGTCGCCTGTATCAACTCGCCAACGAGTGTGACCCTCTCAGGAGATGCACCAGGCATCGACAGACTTCTTAAGACATTTGAAGCCGAGAAGGTATTTGCGCGGCGCTTGCAGGTCGATACCGCGTATCATTCATCCCATATGCAGCTTGTTGCACAAGATTATCTTGAAGCCATTGCAGAAGTAGAGCCTCAAATTGGAGCAGAAAAATGTCAAATGTACTCGAGCGCGTCTGCAACTGAGGTACTGGCAGACGAGCTCGGAGCTGCTCATTGGGTGCGAAACTTAATATCTCCGGTTCAATTTTCTTCTGCTATTCAAGACCTGGTTCGTCCATTTGTTGATGATCAGCGAACAGAGGAAAACGGAGTTGATGTGCTCGTCGAGATTGGTCCTCATTCTGCGCTTCAAGGCCCGTCGACCCAGAGCTTGAAAGATGTAGGTGTCAACAATCTTCCGTACCTGTCAGCTTTGGTTCGAAATAGCGATGCAGTTGGAACTATCTTAGCGCTAGCCGGTGAACTGTTCGCCCTTGGCTTCCCAGTTGATTTGAAAAGCATCAACAGTCGGGGTGGTTCGAGTGTAGCTCCGCAGATGCTCGTGGATCTGCCCACGTATCCTTGGAACCACTCCCGGAGATACTGGGCTGAGTCGAGAGTCTCGCGGCAATATCGCCTTCGAGACGTCCCAGCCAAAAGTCTTATCGGTGCACCGACAGCACCACTCTGTGCAGGCGAGAATCTCTGGCGAGGGTTTTTGCGCTTGTCTGAGGAGCCCTGGGTTGCCGACCATAAAATTCAGGGCACTATTTTATATCCGGCTGCCGGCTTCATAGCCATGGCCATTGAGGCATCTCTACAGATCGCAGACAAGAACCGCACCGTGACCAGTTTCCATCTACGCGACATCCAGCTAGTTGCGGCCTTGGTGATATCAGACGAGGAGGATGTTGAGACGACAATAAGTTTGAGACCACACTTAGCCGGTACTCGAGGGCAGTCATCTACCTGGTACGAATTCACGATATCCAGCTCTGTTGACGGCAAAACCTTGACACAAAATTGCCACGGTCTCATTCTGATTGAGTACGACCCTGTGGGCCGGCCAGACATGGTTCGAGAGCTAGGATTATTGAAGACATCGCTCTTATCTCAGTATGAGTCAGCGACAAAACTCTGCAAGATCCCCCAACAATGCGATAAATTTTACACGGAATTGGAAACACTGGGGCTTAATTACGGCGACGCGTTCACTAATGTTGTCGAGCTCCGAAGCCGAGCTGGGCAGAGTATAGGCGCAGTTGACGTCCCGGACATCGGTCTGGATACGCCGGACCGCCCGCATGTAGTTCATCCCGCCACCCTGGATGCCGTGTTCCATCTAGCATTCGCTGCCGTGAATGGAGGTAGTGATAAGCTCTCAAAACCAATGGTACCCAAGTCTATTGAAGAAGTGGTTGTGGCCTTTGAGATCCCATACGTTTCCGGGCATCGCCTGAAGGGTTTCTCGAATGCTCGCAGGCATGGTTTCAAGGAGTTAAAAGCCGACATAGTGATGATGAACGAAGATGTTACCGACCCGGTACTTTCAATATCTGGTTTCTGCTGTGCTGAGGTTGCCGGTGCCGGTGGGCTTGACACTGGCTTCGTTTCTAGAGACCTCGTCAGCCAGCTAGTTTGGAAGCCGGCGGTAGATATGCTGTCGCTGGAAGAACTGCAGACAGTTTTGAGTGTAGCAGGTGGTTCTAACAAGTTTACGAATCCCCAGCTCGTGCAGGTAAGCTTTTCACCTGTTTCTAAGGGTGAATGTTTCATAAAAAAAATCCTACTAACAGTCCGGTTCTAGTATATCGAACTGCAATACCACACGAATCCCGCCTTATCTATCATTGAGTTCGCATGGCCAAACTCTCTTCTGCAAGAGGAGGGCATTCTCAAAGATGTGCTCCAAACCGCTAATTACACTGTTATTTGCCAAGATGATGAGGCTGTGTCCCATCTTCAGAAATCTATCGCTGGCCGCGCAAATGAAGGCATACAATTCGAGGTCCATGACTCTGTCCATGGTGTACCTAGCGAGAAGAGGGAACAATTCGATCTGATTATCATCTCAAGCTCGGCCCTTGCTTCCCAGGGAGCGATTACGAGTGCTCGACTGCTTCTTAAGCATGGCGGAAAGATACTTGTCTCCGTAGATGCGGCAGACAGCCAATTCACCGAAAAAAGTCTTAAGAAGGCAGATTTTTCGATTATAGGCACTTTCACAGATGCAAGCAGTCAACAAAAGGGGCTGGTTATTACCTTAAACGATCCCAATCTTCATGGTAACCTCGCCAACGAAGAGGTTGTCCTCATAATGGACATGATACCTTCTGCAGCTGCATGTATGCTGGAGCGTCTTCTGCGCACCGCCTTGCAAGAGAACGGATCCAAAGTGTCAACGGCGGTGTGGGGCGAAATAGATGTTGCATCATTCAGTGGCAAGCCCTGCATTGCTCTGATGGAGCTGGAGATTCCTCTTCTAGAATCTCTATCAGAAGCGGACTTCAATAACGTACGAGAGTTGATACTGAATGCATCCAGCGTGCTCTGGGTGAATGGCGCCAGTCAGCCTTCCAGTGCTATGATCAGTGGGCTAGCTCGAGTCATCCGCAACGAAGTACCAGGGATTAAGCTTCGGACCTTGAATACGCCTTTCAATTATCTTGGGCACCCACGACGTCTTTCCGACATTATCTCAAAGGTATTCTTCTCCAAGACTGACGATAATGAGTTTCTACTGAACGATGACCTTGTCCATGTGAGCCGCGTCATTCTGGATGATTCCATGAATTCAGAGATGGATAAGCTCAACCCGCAGCAGGCCACGATGGTGGACAATATCCGTCTCGGAGACGCAATGGGCCCGGTGAAGCTGGCAATTGGGACAGTTGGAATTATGGATACCCTATGTTTCGAGCGGGATCACATTCCCCGAACGGAATTGAAGTCTGATGAGGTCGAGATCAAGGTAAAGGCGACAGCTCTCAAGTAAGTGAATCGGTAATCCGGGAGACGATGTTAACGAATACTAACATGGGATGTTCTAAGCTTTCGCGAAATCATGTCAGTCATGGGGCAGATCCCTGATGGACTCCTCGGCTTTGATGCCGCAGGTGTCGTTCTTCGAACTGGATCCAGTGTCACCAAGTTCAAGATAGGAGATCGCGTTGCCATGAGCTGTCATGGTGCGCATAGAACTGTGCACCGTAGCAAGGTAAGCTCTTGTCATTTGATCCCGAAGAATCTCAGCTTCGAAGAAGCGGCATCCATCCCCGTCGTCCACGCAACCGCCTGGTACGCGTTGGCTCGCTTGGCTCGAGCCAAGCAAGGTCAGTCCATCCTGATCCATACTGCTGCCGGGGGAGTCGGTCAGGCTGCCATCCAGATCGCACAGCATATCAAGATGGACATCTACGTGACCGTCGGATCCGAAGCCAAGCGCGAATTGCTTCGAAACACATATGGCATTACTGACGATCACATATTCAATTCTCGCGATCTGAGCTTTGTGAGTGGCATAAAACGAATAACCAATGGACGTGGCGTCGATGTCATCCTCAACTCGCTGGCAGGAGAGGCCCTGCGGCAAACATGGAATTGCATCGCACCTTTCGGTACGTTCGTCGAAATCGGGCTGAAAGACATCCTGAACAATACCCGAATCGACATGGAACCCTTCCAACGAAGCGTGACATTCACCTTCTTCAATCTAAACGACATCGAGCACGACCGGCCAGATCTGATAGAGGACATCCTCGGAGGCGTATTTGACTTAATCGAGAGAGGAATCACTCGACCCATCACGCCACTTGAGGTATATCCCATATCCAAGGTCGAGAGCGCTTTCCGCCGCATGCAGACGGGAAAACACACAGGCAAGATAGCATTCACTTTTAATGACGATGATGTCGTCCCCGTCGTCCGGGGTGGATCGGAAGAACTCGTGCTTGATCTCGATCGGAACGCAAGTTATATACTCGTGGGGGGTCTGGGTGGCTTGGGCCGCAGCATTGCTACTATGCTTGTCGACCACGGCGCTCGCAGGCTATGCTTCTTATCTCGTTCTGGGGCCGGGTCCACAGAGGCCCAAAAGTTGATCAGCGATCTCAAGAGACGCGACGTCCTTGTGGAGGTTATATCCTGCGACGTGTCCGATGCTTCGTCTCTTAGTACGGCTCTCGCAAAATGTAAAGAACAGCTCGGCCCCGTGCGTGGCGTGATTCAGTGCGCAATGGTTCTTCGGGACGTTCTCTTCAGCAAAATGTCCTATCGGGACTGGGTGGAATCGACAAGAGCCAAAGTCCAAGGCACGTGGAATCTTGATCAGGCACTGCCCGACGTGGACTTTTTTGTCATGCTTAGCAGCTTTGCCGGCATATTCGGAAACCGTGGACAAAGTAACTACGCAGCCGGGTGTGCGTTCCAGGATGCGATAGCACATCATCGACGAAGTCGTGGCCTGCATGGTCTTTCTCTCGATGTAGGACTCAGTAAGTATTTGCATTGCCGCTCCCTCCTGTCTCAGAATTGTTCTCGGTATGCAGTGAATGCTGCCGCATATTTGTGGCCAAGACATCGTTCGAACTTGGGCGCTTAAACAGCATATTTTCCCTATTCCTCTGATGACATATTCATGTTGGATTAGACTATATGCTAACCATGCTCCTCGCAGTGAGAGATATTGGGGTTCTTGCAGAGAAGGGCATCACAGAATCGCTACGAGACTGGGAGATCCCTTATGGTATTCGCGGCACCGAATTCCTCGAGCTAATGCGTCTGGTCATCGCCGCAGACTCGTCGAATCTCGCTAGTCCTCAGGTGATGACAGGATTTGCGACTGGGGGTAGTGCTCTGGTGCACGGCATCGACAAGCCATTCTACCTTGAGGATGCCAAGTTTTCTATCCTAGCCCATACGGGTGTCCGAGAGCAGCTCGCAGATAGCGGATGTGCCGGTGATGATGCTCAGTCCGTACAGGCTCTAGTAGCTGGGTCGACTTCACCGTCGCAGGCCACCGAGCATGTTACCACAGCGCTAGTGAATCGCGTGTCGAAGATGCTGCAGACGCCAAGCTCGGAGATCGACACAGCTCGACCATTGCACTCATATGGTATTGATTCCTTGGTGGCCATTGAGATCGTGAACTGGGCGCTCAAGGAGTTGCGGTCCCAAATCACGGTGTTTGATATCATGGCTGCTGTGCCTATTACCGTGACAGCAGGTAAGATCGCGGCTGGATCGTCGCTTATCACTGTTTGACAAGTTTAAATGCTAGCTCTCAATTGGGCGTATCAACGGCTTAGTGTCAATTAGAATAAATTCATAAAGGTTCAAAATAACGTATCCAGCTATAATCTAGGCGTTTCTGATATCGACTTTGCTTTAGTTGCGCCAAACTGACTGATACCCATTGTCATGGTCGGGTAAGGTCAAACCTGTGGAAACGTGCTTTAGTGATCTCCGTATGGCTGACTGACATATGTAGAATGTTGTAACGGCGGTTACAGGCATAGCGAGATGGGAAACTCAACAGTCGAAAAGGCCCCAGTAAAACTTAGATGCATAGGTCAGGATGCTTCACCATGAGCAAATGAGTAGTCCTGTCTACTCCAAGGTAATTTTGTGATTTTCGCCTGCTAAAGAAATCATCAAGGAATTGACGGGGATTATGTGCTTAGAGATATGGACCGAGAACCTCCTGCGTATGATCCCACACCTTGTCTTGCGCCTTTTCCCGAAGCAAAGGCAAGACCTTTGCATTTGGCGTACAGTCGCATTTGTAGTTGACCAGAAACAGTCCATTCGCCGGTTTGTTATCAGAATTGAGGCCAGTTTTCCCATTCCAGGGTATTCCCTGCCCACCAAACGCCGCGCTGGTACTTTGGAACAGGTACCGCTGCCCAGACTCCTCATGGGTGAAGCTGAAGAGAGCAACAAGACGCTCGAGGAAAAGCCAGACGAACCACGCCCATTTCGAATTCGGCTCATAGCCTCGTTTCACATTCCCCGTGTTGACCCACCCCGGCCAAGAGTGAATCAAGGTGACATCCGGGTTCTGCTGAGCTAGCTTGTCCATGAACAGAGTGTTCAGCGCGACAAAGTGTGTTTGCCCCTTTACGGGACCGAAATTCCCCGGCCGTTTCAAGTCAATGTCGTCTAAGATTATACTTGAGAGCCTCTCCAACCCTCCACCTAGTACGCTGATGACCCTAGGCGCCTCGGCCACGCGAAGGAGGGGCAGGAGTTGCAGAACGAATAGCATCCGTGAGTAGTACGCAAGACTTTGCGTGACCTCTACCCCTTCAGAGGTCTCCTCGCGCGCGCCGACGGGCGCATACCCCGTAGTGAGAAATAGCAGATCGACGCGTGATTCCTTGTCTTTGATGACTCCGCACACTCTCTTGACTTCTGCAAGCAGTGCGATTTCTCCTTCAACCCAGATGACCTCGGCTTTGGGATTGATAGCATGCAGGTCCTGGATAAAGGCGCGCGTGCGCGCTTCAGAACTCTTCCGCCCAACGAGATAGATTCTCACGCTTGCACCGGTCGAGACGAGGGCCCGCGCTGTGTAGTTTCCGATCCCTGACGTGCCGCCAACGAAGACGGCGACGCGCGGGGCTGTCGCATCGTTGATGAGCGCGTTAGAAGCTTGGACTTCACTGTAAGATACCATCGCGGTCGAACTAAGCCCTATGACATTATAAATAAGATGGCGATTTTGACACTTTGACAATGACTTCAGCTCATTTTAAAACAAGATGTTGCATGTCGGAATTCCGCCGAAGGATCAACCCATGTACGGGAAAAGACTGGTATAAGTGTGTGTCACGTGACCATATATACGCTGTATTATACAGCCTGGAGATTACGGTCTTTAATGGTGCAACTTAAAATGGCGATTTTAATGATCACTGGTTCGTATATATTGATAGTAATGGTTTTCTAGTAAATTATAGTTGTAGTTAGAGCTCATGCATACTGCGTTAGCACTATAGCCTCACAGTGATGAAAGATGTAGTGTCGTACAAAATGATGCCGAGCACCATTCTGTAAGTAATTAGTAGGGAGAGGTTTGTATTCAGTATTTAGTATTTTAGAGTTTAATCTCCTCAGTCCCGCAGTGATATCTCTCCTCGGTAATCAAAAGTCGGAGAGGATCAACAAAGCTGAAGTTAAGTTGTTACATGTGGCAAAGGACTTGGCCTGAGATCAGAGCAGAAGATCAGAGGACAGAAATTTGAGTATCTTGTCGGCTCTGCGCCACGAGGTGTTTGCATCAGATCAAGATCTTGTTGGACAGACTGGGTGTCATATGTAACTGCAACCAGCCTCAATTCTTGCCCTTCATCAATAAGTTTGTTGAAAAGTCAACATGTGATACAATGTTAAAGTAGCAATTCTGCGACGCTACGGTCGCCAACACATCGACCAAGTTGCCATGCCAGGTTCATCCTTGCTTGGTAAACAATCAGCGTGCGTCTCCCCTCGTCCTAATACCACTTCACCAACAGTCTCGAAACCATGTTGCACATAAGGCCGAAGGGAGTTTCTAGTTATATTCTCAAGCCAAATAGGTCGTATGTCATTTCCGGCCCGCTACACCAGATTTTTGAGTATCATTGATGCAAGTACTTGTGATGTAATGATCTCCATGGCTTCTCAGTGCTCGCCTGGGTAGCATAAGAACACCATAACAGCCAAATCATTAACCTCGAACAAAATGACAGTGTTCAGCCAGCCCTGTGTAAAGAAAGAGTGCAGTGGTTCAGGAAGCAGACTTTAGTATTCCAAATAAGAGTAGTGATAGAGCAACCATGCATAGAACGGAACACATTGAAAAGGTGGGGTTGAAATTTAGATTATTCTGTTGATTCTTTGAAATCTAACTTGACTTCGTGGAGAGATGAGTGAAAGCCGAACCTCTGCCCCCCAATGCGATACGCAACGTTCGTGCAGATGTCATATTGAGACACATGATAGAATTGCGTATGCTCTGCCGCCAATACGACATGAGAACCATAGGGATGAATTATCTCCTAGAGTTTCCAAGACATGTGCGTAACGCTTGGGGTCGTAATATGTGAGATCTCAAGCACTATGACGGCTGTAGCTGATTGGTTGCAGCCTGAAAGATCAGTCTGGTGATTATACAGCCAATAAGGGCACAGCTCTTATTCTTTCTCACGATGTTTTCAAACGCAATGCGTATTAATACTGATCTTGAAGCCTCCCATTCTCATAGGGTATTACGTAGAGCGCATTACGGGGTCGAATTGATGCACGTTATCTAGTCCCCCACTAAATAACTATCCTTATCCACCGACCCTAATTGCACTTCTTATGTCTCCTATTTCACGATCTTTTCAGGTAAAGACCTATGAGGGAAATTTTTTAGAAAAATAATTTAATGGCGAGACAAAAACAACAAGAGGTTAGCTGCCCCTGATTCTAACAAACTTGTCAGTTGACGATCTCAAGGTGAGCAATGACGATGGCGGACAGAAATGAGGGGGGATCAGCAACGCTTACCGGAAGGTGAATAGTGCGGTGAGACCCTTGTTTCGTGGCCCAGTCCCGCGGCACATAGATCTCACTGAAAAATGACATCATAACATCGGCCGTTGCTGCAAACATTGGGGAAATCTACTACAGGATCCCTGATGCTCCCGGGCTCCCGGGCGCCACGATTTCAGACCGTCGAATCGCAGAGAATGTCTCGTCTGCTTATGATGCACATTGCGTACCACGTCCGCGAATCCTGCACGTTAGATCATTGCTCTCCCTGTAGTACCTTGGACCCATATCCATGTCTGACAATCACGATGGCATCTGCGCTAGACAGCCGCCGTCCGCTCTATTTAAGATGGAATGGATTCCTTCTGCCCACCTGATCAGGGGATGTGGTTAATAGCTCATAAAGTGCATCTAATATCCATGCTACCAAGATAAAATTCCATTTTCTGTGCCCTTTAAACATCACTTTCACACTAGCCAATTTTGCCACTATAAACTCTTCCTAAGAAGGACACACCAAATCAAATATCTAAGCTTGCCATATCTTTGTGTAATCACAATGGGTTTCAAGCCTCCCGTCGACCCACGAAATCTCCTTCCATCACGGGCTCACCCTGAACACCGCGCCCACCGGAAACAGCTCGAGAAAGAGCATCCATTCAGTTTCGCTCAAGTCGCTACGCTGGGCCTGATCGGCTTGACGTTAGCATGGGACATAGACAAGCAGGTACAGAAGCACGAGGAGAGGAAAGAAAAAGAGGAAGGGGAGCGAGATGACAGAAGACGAGACGATCGAAAAGGAGACGACCGAGAGCGTCGACGGCGTGAAAATGGCCGATCATCCGATCGTCGCCGTGATGACAGGGATTACGACCGCAGCCAATCGAGCAGGAGGGACGACCGGGGCGCGCCGGAGAGCTATGCTCGCGATCCACGGCGCCAGCAGTCTGTAGATCCTCGTGCGGACCCAAGGCGCTATGAGGGATATCGTGACCAGATGCCTCAGTACGATCCCCGGTACGATCCCCGGGATGATTATCGATATAGTGGTCAATACGATGACCCGAGACGTGGCGATCTAGACGGTCGTCGCAGAAGTCGTCGCGACTCGTGGTAGTTATCGACGAAAATTGCAGGCACAAGAGACTTCTCACGACAGCCAACACCATCATCGCAACCTTTCGCTCGGTTATTTGTTTGAAGGAAAGCGCATTGGAGCACAGCGATTATTATATGAAAGACACGAAACTGGAATTTGAATGATTTACGATAAGCGAATTTAGACATCAGACGCATAAGGGGACAAAAACATTAGACACGAATATTATGACTTATGAGTGGGATCAATTCGTATATATACAAGACACGGAATAGGTAGATTCGGTGTATAGCTACCAATATAGAGAATAAAGCCAAAAATTGGATGTCTATATCTACATCTTTACTTAGCATCCATCGTCCGCTATCATTAGTCGTGATACCCCTAGCTTATTGTTCAGAAGAGCCCTTAAGCTTCAGCGAGCGTCTTCTCAGCAGCAGCAACTAAGACCTCGAAATGCTTCTTAACGTGTTGGCTCTCTACAAATGGCGTCGCCGGACAATGCCGTATGGCAAACACGCCTCCAACAACGGTACTCGACAAGAAGATCTGGCCGTCAGCAAGCACATTGTCATAAGACTTCTTAGTGAGGACATTGACTTCCTGAACCGTCGCCGTCTCACTCTTTCCCTTGAGCTTGAACACAGTAAGCGCAAACCGTGGCCCCGTGACGATCTCGAACAGATCAGGCCGGGTGCGCAGCATGGCGCCAAAGTCCTCGGACAACTTGACGTGCTTGCGGATGTGCGCCTGCAGCCCGCCGATGCCGTACGAGCGGATCACGAACCAGACCTTCAGGCTCCGGAACCGCCGGCCGAACGGGATCTGCCAGTCGCGGTAGTCAGTCACAAGGCCGCTGTCCGTGTGATCGTTCTTGAGGATGGCGAGGGTCACGCTCAGCGCGTCGATCAGCCAGGTGCGGTCGCGCACGTACAGCACGCTGCAGTCGAAGTTGACGAGCAGCCACTTGTGCAGGTTCATGTTGTAGCTGTGGAAACGCGCCAGCACGGGCGTTAGGTACTGGTACTCGGGGCATACGAGGGCGGCGCCTGCGTAGGCCGCGTCCACGTGCACCCAGATCTCGCCCTGGCCGTCCCGCTTCTGCTCGGCCGTCAGGGCATCTGCCGGCGCGATCTCATGCAGCACGTCAGCGATGCTGTCGAGGTCGTCGATGGCGCAAGTATCCGTCGTGCCGAGTGTTGTTGTGACGTAGAACACCTCGAGTCCCTTAGCGTGCAACCCGTCGATGGTCTTGCGCAGCTCGGCGCCTGTCATCTTGTACCCATCTTCGGCATATACGGGGACGGCGCGAAACCGGACGCCTGCGATCTGTGCCGCCTTCTTGGTCGCCGAATGCGTCGCCGCGCTGCCGAGGGCCACCAGCTTCGTGCGCCGCAGCGCAATAGCGTCTTCGCGTTCCTCCTCGTCGGTAATGTGGGCCGTGGCTTCGCGCAGGTACTTGTCGCGCGCCGCGACCATGACCGTTGCGATGGCTTCTGATGCCGTGCCATGAATCACACCGCCGCCGTGTGTTGGACCCGTCGACAGATAGCACGGCGGCAGGGCAAAAGCTCGCGCTAGCCAGTCCAGCACAATTGTCTCGAGCTCCGTCACCACTGGGGAACAGACCCAGTTGAAAGCTGCGCCCGTGAAGGCCGTGGAATACATCTCACCCAGCATTGCTGGGAAGCTGCTAGAGGAAGGAAACCATGCCAAGAAGTTGGGGGATTGCCTGTTGGTAAAACGATATGATCAGCCACCAGTGATTATAAGAACCAACTCAAAGTCACTTCCTATGAGAGGCTCATTCCATGCCAACGTACCAATGTGTGATACCCGGGAGCACCTTTGTCTCGATGTCTTTCTGGATGTCGGCCCATGGCTCGCCGTCCTGCGGCGCCTCTTCCGGCAGCAGTTTTCTCAGATACCCCGGCTCCACGGTGGGCACGACCCGTCGATCCTCGATCGTGTCATAGTACTTAACGACTTTGAAAATTGAAAATTTGTGTAAGTTCTAGGTGGACGATCTATCAAATGTGCCGGTTTAGGCGGTTCAGCGTCTGAAACTCACTCTCGTCAATGGATGAGATGGCTGCTTCTCGGAACTGCTTAGAGTCCATGGCGTCGCGACAGTATATGTTGTCGACGTTTCGGGGCCGTTTTGAGGGATAAAATTGAAATGAATATGTTCTGTCTTTGCGCCTGCTTTCTAAACAGTCTAGAAAATGAAAATACAATATAACCACCTTACTGTTACAGTAAAAGGGATCTTGACACCATGTGCTATATAAGTTGTACAAATATGCTCGCCCGATTACCGGTGGTGAGGGACCAGATGCGGGCCAATGTGGGTTACGGAATGATTTCCGCTAAGCCACTTCTCCCTTTTTAGGCCCATTTCGGCACGATGTGGGATAGCCTGCAAGTCATGCATAGCCTTCTGTCTGTTGGTCGTAACTGAATGTAACTATCCCACATGGTGCCGAAACAACCCTTGAAGGTTCAGAGCTTATGTAAGTAATCTGGACTGCATCGTACGACAGAAGAATGACAGAAAGGCGTACTATGTAGATCCGCTTCGGAGCTACCTTTTCTACCGCGATATGTAGCGTTAAATGTGGACGCTAAATAAAAGGTTGTATTGACACGTCAACTAGCAAGAAAGCCTCTCTATTTATAGCCTACCTAATGGGTAAAGCCCCCATACATACTCGGCCCGTTCCGGTCTGGCATGGCCATGGTCAGCCGTAGAGTAGAAAGGTGTACCGATCAATAACGCATCACATAGGACTAAAAAATGTTAATGCTTTGATCATATATATATATTGTATATGTTTCGCATATATAGTCGAGAGCCAATGTTGCATTCAAGTTCTCCAACTTATTGGATCCTGTATGCAGCGACATGTCGTCGGACAATATGCAAGGCGACGCGCTCAGCCCAGCCCAAAGCTTACTAGAGCACGGAAAGTTAAACAGGTTCGTTGAGAATAAACTCAAGCAACACTGCATAAAACTCGAGTATAGCCAGTGTGACTTGACTTTTACTAAAGCCTGAAATATTACTCATCTAATAGAAGCGGGCAAGGCTAAGAGGTGATTGATGGTAGACATTATCATTTATGTGAATCTGCGCAACAGAAACTGGTGCTAGATGGTGCTTAAGAGTTACTGCAGCGACACTAGCTTCTGATTTGACTATATTCAACTCGGTCTACCTGAAACCTCAACTATGTTTTCAGAGGGCGCATCGATAGCGAGCGCAATTGTGATACGGCAGACCTACGCGAGCTGGAAGGTTTACGCGATAGGTCGTACGCGCTGAAATCGAGGGATTACATGCCTCCATGTGTTAGAGACTCTTTAAACGAAGCTGTACAGTCCTCACTCAATTAAGATTTATCGGCGTTCATCGCAAATGCCGGAAGCCGACAAAGTATACAGTAGGTATTTAGACAACCCTAGCCTTCGTCCTGGGCGGTTTCCGAATGGCTAACAGACCTCCAGGTCACAGAACTTTGTTAGAGTTCAAGCTCTAGTATTCTCTGCCTAGGTAACCCTTTCGCCAAGTCTTTGTACAACCCTTCATTACAATTGATTTGTTGTTAGGTCGCACAACTAACGTAGAGCTCAATAAACTTATCCAGGACGTGGGGGGAAAGGTGTGTTTATTCAACCCCAACCCCACCAACTCCCGTAGTCGCACTACCACCAACCTACCTTATTGACTCCTGTCAGCTTCCAATATGTGCTCAATTCTTGTATCGGCATTCGAACCAACATTGAATTTGAGTTTTAGATGCATCTTCGCGTAGACCTCTCTATCATCTCTAGCGCCTGATACGTCGCCATTTCATATTAACTACTCTCGGTGTAGAATAACGTCAGCCAGACTAAGATTTTCCTCCGAAATGGCATGAATCTCTGGATCGGAAACTGGAATCCGATAAAGGACACGCCCAATCTTATCTTGATCTATTATAGCTTCGTAGGCCAATCATCCCATATATAGCATCGTTGTTAGATGGCGCGGCGATCTTTGGTTCTTCTTAGCTGCAGAAGACTGCAGTAGACACCTACCCAAAGTTGCACATTCAGCCAAAGCCCCGAACGCCGACGTTCCTTGGCCTTTGCTGGGTTAGACAGTACCTATTGGAGAGCTTCCAGGCTGCATTTCCCCGGTCCCATACAGATCAGCGAGTGGCTGCGTGCCTGTTTCACCGCATTGTAGTTCACTGCATGTGGAAAATACCTACTACTTAGTATGCATAAACTAGCCAAGCAGAGCCAATGACACAGCTCCATGTATGAGGGCGTGGCCCCGAAGCAGGTAGTGATCCAGTATTTGATCCAAAGATACTTGTGACTTGTATGTCGCACCGCTGCCAGCCACGACTTGATCGTAAGATACATTGTATAAGTGCCTTTCAATCACGGGTTCGTTCAGGAATTACTTCTTGTAAGTCGAGCTCGATCAATATACTGAGCACCACATCCTATTAGAACAGATTCTTGTAAGAAAGGGGACTGGCTTGACTGGCTTGACTGTACCTCATTGGTAGATAGATAGGAATACTCCATGGGGGGAAAGAGACAAGATGTGGACTATAGATCGTAGACATTCCGATTCTCAGATCCCTCTAGTGAACGAACGGAACAATAATCTTTGTGACAGTATCGTGAATAGCCAGTACGTATTCATTTGAGAGCAAGCGAGACTTCAACAAAAACAGCAATGTCGCAGAAGAAACGAGTAAGCCCAAGCCGAGATAACACTACGCCCCGTAGCAAACTAGTTCCTGTTCTACGAGTTTGGTTCTGTGTGAGCAAGAAGCCAGCATCTTTGAAATTCGAACGAGTCATATTAATAACAATTTTCACAGTACATGTGCGGATTCGGGCCTTTGAACAACGCGCTTGACGAGTACTGTGCCAATTGCGGGAAGCAAAGGTGTAGTCTCAGTCCAGAGGAATGGGTACCAGCAGTGGAGGAGCCACTCCATGATATATCCGCCCCGCGAGGCAACAAAGAGCCTCGACTTGAGGCTCTGCCTACGGCTAGCCATATACCGCGTAACTGTGACCGAAGAGCCGCAACACCATCTGACAACACGGGGAGTGCAATATCTGAGATTGGATTTCCAATTTCGCCCTTGTGTCCTTATCCGCTGTACCCAGCTCGTACCATCGGTACCGGTACCGACATTAGTACTAGCACCCGCGCCGAAACACCTGCGCAGGAGATTAGCGAAGTGGCTTTGGAGCAGTGGAATGAGAGCCAAAGCAATATCGGCCTTGTCTCGATACCTATCCAAGAGTCTTTCTACGGCCCGTGGTCACCGTTCGAAGTCCCCCATTTGCCCAGCGGCTCTGCACAAGGCTCAAGCTCTCTTTCCCAATTTACCACCCATTTTGACCTGTCCCTGATACCCGGTATCGATTACCTCCAGAATGCTGGTGAAACCAACCATGCTGTGGTCGGAGCATCGCTCAGTATCCAACAGCACCCGCTGGACCCCAAATCTCGACTGAAGCGCAAACACATCGCTGTCGATAATGGCACTACTGAGGCAGGAAACCAACCTACCCAGTTATGTGCTAGTACGATCTTGTCAGATGGGACGGCCACTGGCCCGGTATCATTCGCTAGTTGGTCAGAATTTCCAATAGATGTCTCGACACATTTCCCCATCGACTCGCAGGTTCCGGACACTTCAATCAAACCAATTCCTCCACTATGGGCTTCCACAAACGAGTCTATTGCCCCCTCGCAGCCCGCCTCGTCAGGCACCAAGTCATTCCAGGGGAGTAAAACTACAGAGACTATTCCTCAGCATCATAACTGCTGCAAATCCGACGAAAATAAGCGCTTGGCCTGCCCTTTCTACAAGTACGACCCGGAGCTGTACATCAACTGTGTGCTAAAGGGCTGCGATGATATCAGCCATCTAAATCAACATCTGAAAGCCAAGCACAAACTCGGCGCGAATCACTGCCAGTTCTGCTGGAGGACCTTCGACACCGCCGCGGCGCTAACCAGCCACGCCAAATGTTGCAAAACGCCTACAGGGGGTGTTCCCGTCGACAAGCTGCCCAAGTTCCCTCGGATGGGCAAGACAAGCATGCCCAAAGAGAAGAAATGGTACTGGGGCTGGAAGAATCTATTCGGGAAGGCGGTGACCCCCCCGCCATGTCCTTTCTCTCATCCCCGGGAGCACATCCAGATCAAGTTTCGGGTACAGAGCCCCGAGCAATCCCATCGGATGCCAGGATGTGGAAACGAGAGCTTGAGCTTCACTGACTGTGCAGGAGACGATGATGAATCTTCACTTTCCACGTTGCCTGACTGGCCGTTGCCTGACAGTGAAAAATATCAGGCAACCGCTATCCAAATATTACCAGAAGACCTTGACTCATTGTCCAATAGCTATCTGGCGGCTAACGTGCCGTCGTCCACGCAGCCCTGGGATTTCGAGTCGGAAATTTGAGGCAGTATCTTTGCTCTCCTTTCCCCTTTCCTCTTCTGCTTTTATTTCTTCAAAGTGTGAAAAATACTGGATATTATAAAATATCTGAAGATAGGGGACGTGTCTGGACTTACAGGAGCGGTGTCTTGCTATTCTACTTAGATATACCACTGAATACGCTGGTGGAGAAACTTGGATATTTCTTCGTATGAGCAGTTAAATATCTGAAAAGCGTGTATGTAGCATTCCAATAAAATAGTAGCGTCGAGATGCAAAAGGCTTTCATCAAAGCCTCTCGTAATCTAGTGTTCGACTATATATCTAATAATCCCTGTTTCCAGTGGTATTCTGACATCAGATACTTCGCATAAACGTGCTTGTATAGAAGATGACTGTACCATATTGAAATAAAAGAGGAAAACTAGAGTTTGGTGCATGCTTACATAGAGTAGACAGGTCGAACAATTAAAGCCACGGTTGACGACCAAGTCCCACTTCTTTCACTCACATTACGAATCGAGAGAGGGAAGTATAAGCTGCTGTGAGGTGTTGCCAGCACGAAAAAACAAGTCGCTCTTGGCTGCGTCGCCAAAGCACTCATCGATAAGTTCGGATTTAGAGCGTACTGCTTGGAGCGAGGGCTCAGCAGCATCCCGCAGAATTCTGCAAAGAGGGAGCCCAACACCTGTCATCAGATATCGTTGCTATATCTGTGGGCTAGTTAGCATTGACATCTTGAGATGAATCAATTGTTTCCCAGTTGGTGGTAGTGAGGTTCGCCACAAAGAAATCCAGGATTGGCAAGGCGAGCTGAGTGAATAGGACATGCAGAAACACGAGGAAAACACGAGTGGGCACAGGGTTGACTGTAAAGGCAGGGGACGAAGCGCAAGTGTAGTGATGAAGTGTCATCAAAAAAAAGATATTAAAGGGCTAAGATAGGGTCCTCAAAAGTATCAACCTGTCTTCGTACCAAATAGCTGGCGACTTCCCCTGTCCCAGCCAAACCTAACCTTTTGTGACAAATAACCTTGTGAAAACATGGAAACAGCCCATGACCAAACCTTGACGCCGCCAACCACCACTACCTTCCCTTCCAATACGAAAAGCTGAAGAGCCACAGATCACCGGATGCGACGAGGACGAAAGTGGGGCGACGGAGGAAACGCAAATCGTGCCAGAACTCGGAAGGCAATGTGGGAGTTGTACAATTTAGATGCGGTGTTTCTCGCTTTCTGGATTTAGGAGCGAGGATTAGCCTTGACCTGCCGATGAATGTAGTATTAGTTGGCCGCTTTTTGGTTCTTCAGCTCACCGAGTCGAGAGTATAGCATGTATAGTGCCATCCGGTTGCATTCTTCCGTTCCTGTGATGGTCACGAGTCGCTCGTTGCTGTTGTCTTGAGGCTCGTTGATTTTAATCACACTGCCGCTGATCGTTCGTATTTCATTGATTTTGGAACCACCCTTGCCAATGATGGCACCGACCATATCGTTGGGGATGAAAATCTGTTGAGTTAGCGGCGCACCGGCCATACCACCTTGCATGGGCTGGGCTGGAGGGCCAGCATGATGTTGAGGGCCAGCAACATGACCACCAGCTTGATGAGAAGGCATATGTGGTGCAGAGGGGTACCCTCCTGCCTGAGGTTGATAGTGCATTGGAACATTAGGGTTGGCATGGGGGGTAGGCGCATGGGGATTGTACGGCTGAGCATACGGCGCGGGAGGGTAGTGTTGCGATCGAGGATCTGGACGTCTTCCGTAGTTTTCGCGTTGGCCGTAGTTACCGCCCGCAGGCTGCGGACTGTATGGGATTACTTGCATTCCGCCGGGTATGGTACCAGCTGGACCACCGCTTCGGGTTGCATAGGCAGAGGCGGCTGGTCCACCAAATCGTTCGTTGAGCTGTTCGAGAAGCGTGCTACCCACGTAGTAAGTTGCAATATGTACAGCATCTGCTACCCCCATAACGACGAGGGAGCGTTCACTCGACAAGGGAAGGCAGGTGTCTGAGGCGTTAAGGCGAGCACCCGAGGCATCTTGAATCTCACGAATACGTACGCCACCTTTGCCAATGATCGATCCTATTAGCACGTGGGGAATCAAGAGTCGTAGCGGGTACGTCTTCGACTGGGCACTCGAAGGTTCATCCAGAGGCTCATTGTTCAAGGTGCGGATAATCAAGCCGAATGCCTAGGCAGTGTCAACGATACCATAATAGAAGAACACAGAAACTATGCAGACCTACCTTGGCGACAGCATCGACAACGCCACTGACGGTTAGAATTCGCTCTACAGCACCCTTCTGGTAGTCACTGACAGTGCATTTGGCACCCGATAATCTTCGGATATTGGAAACATTCTCACCACCCTTGCCAATAATAGTAGCGGCCTCCGGACTGGAGATGACGGCCCTCACATGGATCCAGGCCGTCTCATCTGCGGCATTGGCCGGGGTTGTGGTGGGTACTGCTGCCGTGCCAGTTACTACAGCAGGAGCAGCTGGGACGCCAGCTTTGGAATCATTGGCGTCACCCACAATAGTATCACCCTGCTCATCCTTGACGCCGGGCTTGTCGTGAGCACCTGTCTTGGCTGTGCCGTTAGCTTCCGCTGGGGCTGGCACACTATCGCCATTGCTCTCGGGAAGTTTAGGTTGCTCTTCGTCATGGTCGGCATGGATGACCTTATCAAGTGCTGGTCGTTTGGCCTCTGGCTGGTCGTTGGATCGAGAAGGCGACGACGCATCCTCAAGCGGGCGTTTCGCTGGGTTGGTTGGCTGGGTCGGAGAAGCAGACATTTTGGCCTAAATTTGCTGAAATGATTGTCACACCAAGATTCAATGTGAAAATACGCCTTTTTAGGTTTGTCGAGATCTTAATTGAAATTTGATTATCGTATCTTGCTTATCTACACCTTTTGAGTTTTTCGTAGGAAAACGTGCAGGTGTAAGGGCTCGGGGCGGAATGCAAGCGATGAGGCACAGTAGGCAGGGATCGGGTCGAGGTGGATGCGACAAGGCCGAGGTGAAGACAAACAGTGTCGATGCCGTCAGGTTAATGGGTCAGGTCAGGTCGGGCAATGACGACGAAGAGTGGGAGACGTGCAAATCTCGCTGGGTTCAGCCGTTCGCAGAGGCAAGCGATGAGGGTGAAGGAGTGTTGGATCAGTCGTGCCGCGTTGCAGTGCTTTGGGTGTGAGGCAGAGCAGAGAGCAGACGCGCGAGGCGGATGACACAAGTGAGGACACGAGCGAGGACAAGAGTGAGGTTGATGGGTGAGAAGGGAGGAAGCCAGACAAGACAGGCAGAGGTGGACTGGATGGAGAGTGACGAAGCCTGGTCCCTGCCGCGTATGCGTGTTGAGGGTGTAGTGGCGGTGATTGCGGTGAGAGCGGGCAGTGTGAGGTGGGTGACGATGACGAGCGACAGAAGAACTGGACGAGGTGAAGATTTCCTCAAACCTTTCTTTGCTCCGTCAGGCAACCCAGACCAGGACAGACAGACCAGGACAGAACAGCCGCAAGCAACTGCAAGCTGCCGATTGTCCTTTCTTTTTTCTACGTGTAGTCCTTCCTAGCAGCAGCAGCTGAGCGTATCCCGACCTCCCCGATCGCTACGGCGATGATAGATGCGATGGCTGTTGCGACAGGTGACAGGCGACTACTCGGAACGGGTCAGAGATGATGGACAACGACTTGTCGTGGCCTTGTTATCCTTCGAATAGTTGCTGAAATGAGGTGGAAAGGTTGACAGAACTGTGTTCAGTCAGAGCTTACGGGCGGATTGTAGCTTGCTAGATCTACCTATACCAATCTTACACTAGTGCTCTTTTTACAGTGTGTTTTTGTACAGTATACTTTCAGTACCTTAGGAACGCGAGCGAACGCCAGCTGTGGTCAATTACACGACTTATCAGACAAGAAAGAATTGCTAACATTTGCCACTGTTGAAAAAGAAAAAATAATAATAAGAGAATGTAATATCTTGGAAGAAGTTGTTTCTCATATATATTAGTATATTATAGCTTAATCCAGCACACGACAAATGGTGGCCAATATTTAAATGCTCAGGCGCGGGAAGAGATGTACAGAAAGATCGACCATACATGTACAGGACAGTACGCACAATTGGGTCCTTTTGACCCCACAAAAGTATCATCCAATAATATCCGTCCATAGCACACTAGAAGATCACTGGGTCAGCCGCTGCACACTGTCCGGGGAGCCTGCGCGGGTGGGTACCCATGTATTAGCTCGCACTGTAATTACAATGTTACATGCACTGTGCATAAGATTGCACTGTCTGCCCAGAAAGACCTGATGTAGGCGAGGCGGTCTGAAAAAAAGTAGGTACCGCAAAATATCTATACCACCTATACTATCAAAATAACTACAAAATTAACTTGGTTTTTAAAGCTATTTAAACCTTTAATAATAAAAATAGCTATAAAAATGGCTTTAAAAACAAAAGCTAAGTTGTTGTTTTAGTAGTTGTTTCGGTAGTTATCTTAATAATATAAGTGGTATAGAGATTTTGCGGTACCTACTTTTTTTCAGACTGCCTCGGTAGGTACCTCCTGAGTAGTCATATTTTACAGTGTCTATCTGACGGTTCTTGCACAGTACCCTGGATTTGGCGTTTGCCGCAGTTTGAGGATGCCGCGGGCAAGTTCCGGTGTTGTGCAACACTTACTGAATTTGAATTAGACAATTTGAAGCCAGAATACCGAACACGAAGCGTTTAGGTAGAAAGCAGAGCCATCTTACCTACTTCTGATGATAGTGTCGCTAGGCCTACTAAGTATATCGTACCGCAGCTTGCACGTCTATTTTCTGTATGACTGCTGTAAGCCTGCGACTAAAGGCTCGACCAGTCGCGTTCAAACCAACTAAACAGCCGAGGCGTCCTAACCTCAAGTACTCCAGGGCTTTATCCCCCTCGCCATCTTGAATTTACGCTATTAGTCCAATAAGACAACCATGACTGATTCAATACACGCGACACCTCAAACCAATGATGACGATGCATTCCATGCCAGGAACCTGGAACGGACCCTGCAAGAACTTCAAGGCATAGTTAAAGAGCACGAAGATGCACTGCGCAGAGTAAGAGCCATTTCTCATGGGGTTTGCATCTCATCGCATACTGACCGCAATCCAGCTACGTGCTTCTCCTGCTATGATCCGCGAGGGTCAAGGTCTCCCTGCAACGGCCCCATTTGATATTATGAAGACGGCGTACGATGAGCTGGCATCCTCTACGCCATATCTTCCATTCCCTGCTTCTGTTCTGCCTGCCCTGGTCGCACTCCGCAGAACTCATCGCACCGTGGAAGAGACGAGGGCGTATCTGTCAACTCACAACCAGTCTGTTGAGGATACGAAGAAGAAGCTGGAGCGTGCAAAGGTGGATTTCAGTAACCAACAGGCTCTTGCCCACAGCCTCCGAGGTCGCATCCAGTCCCTGCAAGATGGCTTGGAGACACGCATGGACATGGGGTCCGAGGATATTGCTCGCGAAAAAATTGATGAGCTGAAACAGAAGAAAACAACGTACGGCCGAGAGACGTCCAAGCTACTTAAATCACTCAGGAGTTTTATTGATAATCATCTCGCTGGCATGCTTGCCGCTGAGGAACTCGGCGGTCCCGTTGTAGGTGATATGATGGACATCGACGAAGAGGATCTGGTGGCAGGATTCAATTCCCAGGGACGGGTTAAGTCGGCAAAAGCCAAACCGGAGGACGACAAACGGCAAAGACGCATTGATGAGATATGGGGTCCTCGTGAAGGAGAGGAAGACCGTAGAGAGAGGCACAGTAGAGACGAGATTACAGCGGCGGGTCAAGAGATGAGAGACTTGACGGAACTATTACTCAACACTCTCTCACAGTCCGAAGGCGACACTTCAGCTGCCTATGTCTACCTCCCAAAGGAATCTGCAGCAGCAAGATTTCTCGTGCGAGCAAAAGCCGCGCAATTCCATCCGAGGGACTCAACTAGACTACGGCTGATAGATTTTGGTAGAGAATTGGATGACTAGAGGAGCCTCGGTTGATATTTTTTTCAAAAACTTCATCTTTGGCTGGTTCCCAGTCGGTGCCCTTCTTATGATACGATGCTATGGCGTGTTCGGCCGTCTTACACATTCATGTGAACTCGATTCATTATCAACCGAAAGACACCGAGAATACTTGAACATGACCTACATCAACAGGCTATATCTACAGTGCACTGTTACACTATTCGCGTTTTGTGTTATCATAACCTTAAACACAGCTCTCCTATACTACCTACCTTATGTAGGTAGGATTGCCGACTCTAAGTATGTATGAGACTGCTACACAATGGGTCGTTTTCTCGTGAAATCTATTCGCCAATTCAATTACGGGACCCACATACATCACTGAGTGCTCATTAACGCGTCTGGACGCGCATTCCCTACCTAGATCCATACTTTACCTGACTCCCAAGCTCCCACCGCCAATTCCCCCGCCCTCCCACTCTTTTCCACACCGCAAGCACTACCCACCACATTCATTTTCCACCAGCCCACTGATCAAACTGCCTAACTGTATTTACGAAAACCTAACCTCGCCGTTACTCATAACATGACCACCGAATCCGTTGCGTCTCCCCCGAACTCACCGCCATCCAAAAGAGTCAAGACCAACGACGGTAACAGCTCGATCGCAAACACAATGGCCGAAAACAACACCAGCAGCGTTTCTGTTCCTCAGCTCGAGCAATCGCCACCGCTGCTGATCAAGAAGCTGTCTGACAAAGCCCGTCTGCCCACCCGTGGCAGCGCCTTTGCTGCAGGTTACGATCTGTACTCCTCGCAGGCGACGACAGTACCCGCCCGAGGCAAGGTCCTCGTCGATACCGATATTGCCATCGCTGTGCCGGCTGGTACATGTATGTTCTGATCCCTACCAACCTTGAGATACCCCAGCCCCGACCATTACCATTTACAACAGGAGGGAAACTACGGAACTCGAAACCTCACACCCAAACTAACATAAGATAACAGACGGGCGCGTAGCACCTCGCTCCGGCCTAGCCTCCAAGCACTCGATCCAAACCGGCGCGGGCGTAATCGACGCCGACTACCGCGGGCAAGTGAAGATCCTGCTCTTCAACCACAGTGACGCCGACTACAGCATCGCCGAGGGCGACCGCATCGCGCAGCTCGTCATCGAGCGCATCTACACGCCCGAGGTGCTCGAGGTGGCCGAGCTCGAGGAGAGCGTGCGCGGTGCCGGCGGCTTCGGCAGCACGGGGACGAACTAGGAATGCCGCGGTCTGCCACCATCCCCACTACTACTACCACCATCAGTAGTAAAACAACCATCACCGCCACCCCCATCACTCCCAGCACGATCATCTTCACGCCCGCTTCCCTACACGCCCGCGCGGCGACGTCTCGGCAACGGCGAGGAAAATGGCGTGGTCATTGATGATTGAGTAAAATGCGGGCTATGGAAACCCCGTGTCTCGCTTTTTACTGGCTACGGAAGTTACTGTACCTCGTGTCGAGGCCCACGATCTGGATGAAGAAAACATTAGGGTCTTCATATTAGATACCGAACGAAAGACGAAAAATCAGCAAGGAGTCAGCCCGACATGGCCCTTCTGGTCATCTGCCATGTCTACTCCTTGATGTCTCTGGTGATGTCATGCTTTGAATGCATCGACAAAGCGAAGGAAGTGTCCGCATTGTCAGTGCATCGTCAGCATACCAGAGGTTCTTACCGAAACAGTTGCACTACAAGAGTAGATTTTCGCATAGAAATAATAGGTAGACTACGGCCGAATTGATATACATTAACAATGCAATAGAACAACGCTTCTGCCGTGATGAGTCATGAATCGGCCCATAAGTTGTGCCATACGCATGCGAACTGACTGGCATTCTTTTATCTTGTTGTATTCTGCTATTTTCTCAGGAAACCGTTATTTGCACTATTCTAGAGTTCTATCATAACGCTTTGCGAGTAATCCAAAGATATCCGTCTTCAGCTCTCCCATCTCATGACACTATGCAGAATACTCTCATCGATGACTTGCTTCTTTCTACATTTATTTCGGCCCATTTTCCGTCTTGTCTTGTCTATTTCAGAGAGTTCATGCAGGAATGGAGATGATGAGTAGGGGTTATCCTGTTTGGTTCTACGGAGTTTGTATATATCAAAGATAGGGTGTATAGAATACCGCGCATGCTCCTTGGGCGAAAATGAACAGGTATCACTCTCGTCCTCATCAAGTAGCCGTTTCCTGATATTTTTATGATGTACACCTTCGAGTGAAGGAGTGTTGGAAGAGCGGGAGTAATTAGACGAGCCCACGGGGTAACCTGCTTTGTGAAGTGAACATATAGGGGAGCCGGGATGCTTTGGCGATTGAGGCGAGATAGGGAGACAGGGCGGCAGGTTTGGGGAGTTATCTTGAAAATACAGAGAAACAGCAACGCGATTCTTAGAGGTGGGTGATAGGAGAATAGGAGGCGAAATGATAAGGGTCTTCAAGGCTGGAGAATTATAATCGCTCTTAATGTGCAAATAGAAATTCACCCCTTTATCAACCTCACAATATCTTCTGAGCGCGGTACTCTATAGTCGGATCCCTAAGACACCCCAGGTTCCGCGTGAGTTTGAGCTCGGCGGCGTGAGACTTGAGGAGGTGCATCGTGTCGGCGTCGGCGCGCACGACATCCTCGTCTACCTTCCTGCGAGCCGCGAGTCGTGCGATGGCGGTCGCGAGGTCAGCGGGCATCTGTTCGCACGTCCGCAAGAGCACCCCGTGCATGCTCGCCAGGACCTTCTCGGCAGCGCGGGCGAGGGGCAGATCCGTAGCCTCGACGTCGTCGGGGCTTAACCACGATGCCGTGTGTCGCACACTGCTGTTGGTTGCAGAGGAGCTGGTGACGGCTTCGCGCATGCGCACTACCATCAGCGCTGCGAACATGTCCCCCGTGCCGCTGAAGTAGGCGTTGAAGACGGGGAATTGGATCGTGAAGAGGCGCGGCTTGCGGTCCGAGGTGCGCGTCGATCCCACGACGGACATGGTGGATGTAGCCGGAGGCTGGGACTGCGTGGGCGACGCTGGGCGCGTTGAAGATGGTGTTTGCGAGGCACTGCGTATGGGCAGTGAGACGGATGTTATTACTATGTGCGGTAGGTTGAATTTATCGTGCAAGACTTCGATGGCGCGCTCGAGGGACGCGGAATCTGTGATCTTGACGCCTGAGAGAAGTCTGTACATGGCGTGAACATATCGGTTAGTATCAAGCCTTCGGTATGGAGAACTGAAAAAGGTGCTTGGGAGAAGATAAATAGAAAACACACTCCGCTTCGAATTGGTTGGGCAAGATGAGATCTGCGTCGTGGATGAGATCTTGATACGCGGGGACTACGTCCTCGGCAACGTATATCTTCCCATTGTCGCCCATGACGGGGTCGAGCACCCAGAAGAAGCTGCCTGGTTTCGATGCAGCGTCGGCCTTGAGTTCCTTGGCTATCCGGCCGACGGCCCCGACGCCCGCTGCGCCGGGTACATATCCTGACAGCATCATGTCGAAGCTGTCCAGGTGGGATTGCTTGAGCCCATCCCAGAGATCCGTGATCTCTTGCGCCGTGAGCTTTGTGCCCTTGGTTCGCTTATACCCCGTGTGGTTGCCTATGCGACATGTCAGGTCTATGCTACTTCAACTACCGGGAGAGAGAAGAAAATACATACTGAACTGAACTGTATTTAGGACAGAGGCATCACAACCAAGCGACTGTAATACAAACGTTGCGATCTTGTTTCCTACATGTCTATCCAGGTGACCCGGTCAGCATGACAGAGCGCGGAACAGGGGGAGCTGGTGGTATGAGACAGACTCACCCGGAGACAACCTTCACCGGAGAGTTAGTTGCTGCTCGGAATAGGCGCTGGGGATAAGTTTTCCTACATGACTGGCGACGGCCAGGACGCTCGTCTCTGGCACGGGTGGCTGTGAACTCATCGAAAGAGCGAAAATGCCGGTCTCGCCGTCTAACTTGAAGGGGATTTTCCAAATACGACAGCCCGGGGGCTCGAACCAAACGAAGGTAAAGTTTACGGTTAGAAGAACTGGCTACCTAAGATTTGCTGGAGCCATCTATACGTAGAAATGAACCATATCCGAAAGACAAACAGACAGAGAAACCAAGCTCTCAGAACAGAATGGGCTTCCTGTAAGCCGCCTAGTTAGTAAGATAAGGTGAGCAGAGGATTATATTTTAGTGATTAGTCAAAGTACCAGAACTGGAGCGACTCGTGACTCCCGACCTGTCTTAGAGAGAAGCCGCCTGCATCGGCGCCATTCGCGGCGTTGCAGAAATGGGACAGATACCTAGAGATTGCCCCGCGCATTACCTCGTACCCCGCACTAAACCCATTCCGAATTACATAGCCTACGCTAAGCTACTTACTGAGTTAGGTACTGCCCCCAATGTGCACAGAAATGTTCACGGAATACCAACAATGTGACTTGATGACGACGTTACACCTTGGTAACAAGCAGCTGTGTCTTCCTGTTATTTATTAAGATTCAGCTACACCAATGTGCTCGACTGCAACAGACTAATATCCGAGCTTCGTCCGTTGCGCCACTGAAACCTCTGCCAACAGCTACCAATGAGGGCCTGAGCATTCCAAGGTTCCTACCCAGTAGGTGTGCTACGGTATCATATCCTTACATAGCTCTACTCCTTATCTTTTTCACCGCCTATTGGTATAATGTCTTCGTCAAGGTCATCATTGTATTTTATCATCTAGAAATCCTTTACTCCTCATCGCCAATCTACAGTCTTCAGTTAGTATATTACAATGCACGAGGACTGTTATGTGACGAACCTTGGGTGCTAGGTAGAAACGCAGGTAACTGGTTCCTGTTACGAGATACTCCACCAAGAGAGGCACTTCATTAGAGAGGCAGATCTTGACTCGGTCTGACAGGGGTTGCGCTTTGCAGAAGTTGACCAGGTACTTCAGGGAGAAGGTCAGGGCGACGGGCTCGGTGAGTTCGATGTCCACGTTCAGGTGCTCTTTCTCGACATTTTGGTAGTTTCGTAGGGTGACGGCGCCGTTGCCGATATCACCGGCACAAGAGAACTTGATACCGTCCTTGGTGGCCTCGATTGTGACTGCCTATGGTTAGAACAATGTGGGGAGCAATCCCAGGACGGCTGTCTGTATAGAACTTACCTGATTCCGACATAGCCTGTAAATCTGTGCAGATACGCTTGAACTCGGACGAAGGCATAGTCACCGTGGCAGCGTACTCGGTGTCGGGGATGCCCAGGTGTTCCTGGTCGATGTCCATGAGCTTGAGGTCATATTCGCTGATGCGATCGGCTGTGCTGCTCTCGAAGGTGATGTTTAATGAGTCGGGTGTGTCCTCGGCCTTGAGCGTCACCAAGTCATCGTTCTGGAGGGCACGCAGAACCTTGGTGAGCGAGACCAGGTTTACACCCAGGGCAATATTTCGGTCGCATCGGTAGGGTTCGAAGGATTCGGCCTTCAGCAACATGGACACGAGGGCGACGTGGGAGTTGTCCATGGCCTGCAGGGCGATGCCCGAGTCATTGCAGTCGAAGTTGCAGTCCTGCACCAGATCCTTGATGGCATCCACCACCTGCAATGGTCAGCTCGATCTGAGCGCAAGGCGATGGATTGCGCGGGAGGTGCTGTGCTACTCACCTTTTTCAGGACCATCGACTGGCTGAGTCTGGCTTCCAACATCTTGACGCTGGTGTGTGGTTAGTGTGGTATATGAGACGATAGAAGTCGAGTTTCGCGGGTTAGATGTAAAAGGAATCAAGAACGGGACAAAGTACGCCGAGAGCTGTGGTAAACGTGCTTATGCTGAGACGGAATGTGAAGTAGGGTGGTTGTGGTGGGATGCGATGAGAATTATTAGAAGGTAGCACTGAGAGCTACAGCATTGCACTAGTGCTGCGCGTGGGCCGACGCGTGGGTGCCAGGGTTTAAATGGGATGAGTCGCGAAAGTCGCGCGACTTCTGCCTCACACCTGCATGCAGCTGCAGATCCCCTAGCAGTGCCCTAGCTACAGCCGAGTAGGTAGACTTCTCCTTAAAAGGGAGCTGACACTTCAGCTGTCGATTCAAAGCTTCAGTGGGGAGAATCTAGATAAATCTCTAAATGATAATACTTTTCTAAAGGTCTCCCATGAAAAATAGTAAAAAGATAACTTTGAGTGTATGCATCTACGTTGCTAATTTTGTTCGGTGCTATATATATACAGCATACATTTATAATACAGAAGAGATATGATAGTTTTTACGATCGTGCAGTCCAGCCAAATCGAAGCAGTTTCCCTGGCTAGTTCCCAAACTCCTAGTGCCCGTTGCGCCAAAGCGATGAGGGATAATGCCCTCGAGCGAATGAGCCAGTCTATATCCAAAAGCGCCTAACGTGATCGAGTCATTATGTATTCATCACATGTATTATGGCTAGAGGTCGGGCATGAGTATTGTAAATCTCATAAAGATACCCGACCTCTAGTTTTGCCGAGAACACCTTCTAGTTCTCTCACCATGCCCCTGTACGCGTCCGCCTTGGCCCTCGCAATTTCCTTATTTTGGCGCTCTTCTCTCATACGAACAATTCGTTCCTCTCTCGTCAGCATGCTTCTTGGTCGCGGCAAGGAGACGGCTTCGAAAACCTCGGGCTCAGTCAGCGGAACATCTCCGCTCAGTTTTCTGAGCGCATCTTCTACGCCTGGCTCCTGTTCGTCCGTGCTACTTTCATCGCCGGCGATCGTTCGGCCACTCATTGTACTTGTTGGGGACGCCATGACCGACCCGATAGATGAAATTCGCTTCTCGTTTCTGTTGATGCCGGTTTGTAGGGCCTTCTTGCCAGACTGCCAAGCTTCCATGAGATCACGCAAGTCCTGCCATATTGAGTCGTATTGGGCCATGAATAAAGGACCCATTTCAGTGATATCATTGGCTTCGTTCAGCGCCTTGTTGGACTCCTCCTGCAAAAGATGCAACTTGGCCTGTACACTGCGGATGTTCATAGTCATTGAGCCAAGCCGTCGAATCTGATGCTGCCATCGATCATGATTAGGCGATAGTGGAGACTTTGGTGCTTTGGGAATCTGGGTGATTTCATCTATGCACTGGTTAGAGGGATAGGCAACAATTGATCAAACCGCATGAACTCACAGTCGTTTTCGGTCAAGGCATTTTTCACTCTTGTGTGGGCATGCTTTGTCACAGCATTCAGCTCTCTGAAGGCCTGTAGGATAGTCGAAAAACGTAGACGATCAGCATCCTTGCCCGAAGTGTGTAGCGCAAGCAAGCCACTAAGGAAAACCTTTCGGATGTCATGAAAAAGGTAGGCAGCGTCTTTCAGTGACTGCAATTTCTCGCCATTCTGGGAATCACTATTCGAAAAGAGGTTGAATCGTTCCACAACATCTGCAACCGTGAACTGGTATTGCGATTGTAGCTGAAGCAACTCAGTCTGTTCTGCGAACCCCCAGATCGTGAACGCAGTTTGGTAGTAGGTTGCTATCACCTCTGCGAAGCTTGTGTGAACGGCTTGCCTAAGTTGAAGGCACTTAACGTTTTGCCCGTTCTTCTCTAGTCTGCTGATAGGAGGTATAGGCGTACTTCTGTTTTATGTTAGTCCTTCACTCCAAGTAATTAAGAAAGGGAGTCTTACAGTCGATAGCCGCGGGCCACCAGCTCAACTTCCATGATGAAGTTCAGGGCTGCACTATTGGCACAATCGAAATCGCGGGAGACAGCGAAAAAAGATGCCGACTCTACAAGCCCCTGTCGCTGTATGTTTCTCAAAACCTCTCTGCGGACATACGCCCTAACAACGTAAAGAAGAGCAACTGTTAATGCAACTGAGACTAGGAGTCGTTTCCAAGTTGGCAGAAACCCTCCCAGGGAGTACCAGCGAACGAGCGAGGCCAGGCAAAAGCCAAAGACTGCCGCGGCCACGACCCCCGACGCTTTGAGGCCATGGAAGTTAGGTTCCGCTGGGGGTTGTGATACGGTGGGCTCCGTCAACGGCTGGTAGCCCAACGTGAGGGGGTTATCCAAAAGCTGGGACTGGACAATGGCGAGGCGGAGGCGCTCGAGAAATCCGATGGAACGGGCATGGTCGATGGAGGATGTTACGGTCTCCAGCAGGAGCCGAAGCATATCGAGGATTGGGGAGGCGTGATCGGCGGCATCGCTATGGCAGGGTAAGTTAGGCAGATCGAGCTGCATCGGCTTGGCCAGTTTGTCCCTGAACTTCCTCCGAACCTTGGCCAGGCCCCGGGGCGCAAAATCTCGCGGCGGTGTCAGCGGAGGCGAGATGTCGTGTTCCCTATTCTCCGGCTCTCTCCAATTCCACTCGTCTTCCCGCTCTCCCGCAGCTATTTTAGCGCTGGTCAGCACTTCATGATCAGAGTCTACCTCCATCTTCAAGATGTTCGAAGGGGGTTCGAAGGGGCATCCCATCTAGATACCGGCGGGAACATACCCTCGAGATAGTTGCTTAAGGGCGAGCCCTCATCGACGTGAGTCTCCATAGAATCACCGAGTTACACGAAGGATCTCGTCCATCTGCGCGAGGCTGCCGTGGTTCGCTCGCTTAGCTTGACGTGGCGTTCGGGAAGAGTGTCGATGTTGTAGCAGTCGGAAATTTGGAAAGGCGAAGGGTCGTCTGGATTGGGCACGACGGCTTGTACGACTACGGCGACGTGGCGAGGGATGAGGTATGAATACAAGCAGTAAGTAGCAACACTCCACGCTACAACGGTAGATAGCAGACCACGAAGGTTGACGACGACGACGACGACGACGACTAGCCACGATGCTGTGCTGGTACTACACTGCACTACATGACACTAGAAAGGAATGGACTTGGACTAGACTCCCGGGCCGGAGTTGAAAAGAAGCCCGTTTAAGCGTCGGGACTAGAGCAAGCGCTTTTGTTCATTTGCGCCTGGAGATTGGGGACAAGGGTGTTGCGCGCGTATGCATTGATGTAATTGACAAGCGCCATGACATTTACACTGACCCCTACCGGCCGCCTTGCCTCTCTCTACCTAGCCGACAGGGAACAAGGGGTGTGACTTCCTTAGGGGTCACGCCGTAACTGCGAGTTGCAGTCACCGTGCGTGGTATAAACAAGGTGGTGTAAACCACGTTGCAACCGACGTTACACTAAAAACTAAAACCCCATGGGCTGATAGCAGGGTCGAGATCTAGACTATGAATTTTGTGGATTGCCTAGGTAGGCACTGTATATTAAGTAAGTAAGAGCTCCAGCTCCTATGCTAAGGACGTTCAAAGTTCCAAACCTTAGGTGTTTGTACTCCCAGATACAAATACAGGTAGGAGTACTCCATGCAGCAGCTGAGATAGGGATACGCTAAACTACATTGAACGTTCAGCTGGAAACGCAGCCTGGCGCCTACGCCAACGGCTCTGCAGTTTTGCATCCAAGCTGACAGCACCAGCCTATGGTATCAACAAATTGTTTCGGTATTGTTTGCTCGTTGTAGAACATTAAAACCTTCATTGTTTGGTAAATAAGCTACAATTTGCACTGTGTCTTACTTCGGAGCTTTAAATACCATAATTATCGTTTTATGGTCTATGTAGATGTGTATCTGTTAAGCACGTACATGATTGGCTGGAAGCTCTAGTGGCAGCTACCGCCCGGGGGGTACCTAAGCTCGTACTCTGCTCCTCCTGAGTAATAGCCCTGGAGAGGTAACAACCTTGTCCTTTGCAGCGGCGTGCTGCACCACCTCCAGCCACAACAACTACGTATTGTCCAGGGATCAAGATCCAGACTGCGTCGAACATCCCGCTCCACGACCAACAAACAAGACAAAGCTCTCGCCGACAACCCATCAGCGCGCAATCATGGCGACCGAAAAGGAGCTCCAGATCGCCCCGATTGTGCCGGAGTCGATCATGCACAACACCAAGGTGAATCTATCTGCCCACAATATTACAGCCTTAGCCTAGCAGGTCAGAGCACATCGTGGGCATACAACGTTGGAAAGGACCAACAGAGACAGCAAAGGGGACCTATAAAAGAAAGAAAGAAAAGGAGAAAGGGGCGGGTGGAATAATGAAGCTGGATAAAATTGTTGATTGGCCGAGGATATATGGAGAGAGGTCCCGGCCGCCCGTGTGCTCGACTGCTGGGTTTATCCCCCTCCATGCGACAAGTGTATTGTTTGTCTATCCTGATCAAGACGCTTACATCTCCCTGCTCCTAATCTTCGCAGGCACTATCAAATCTTCAGAACCTCACAGCCTCGATATTCGGTGCCGCAGCCGGAATCCTAGGCCTCGAGTCCTACAGCGGCTTTCTCTTCTACATAATCTTCACCGTCCTCACCACTGTCCTGTTCTACGCCATCCGAGTTGCGCCCACATCACTAAAAGCTGGCCACTCCGTACTCGATACGAGCCGATACTTTAGGTCGTCATTCGGGTTCTGGTCCGGGGGGCTGATCGGGGGATTAGCGGGGTACATATTGACTTGGACGTTGTTTTATGGTCTGGTTCGAGCATAGTAGTCGAGCAGGCGGTTACGTCTCAGAGGAGCTATATGGCGTTCGGGGCATGGCAAAACAACATATGTGCAATTTATACTGCTTCTAATACTATATATCAACATGCGTTGCAACCAGCCGCTAGCTTCGCTAAATAATGATACCCAAAAATCAATCCACCTCTTCATGTGCTGAGGAAATTCAATGTTTTACGACTCGTTCGCTTGTCATTCGACAATCTCCATGACTTTCCCTACAAAGCCATCTAATCCCCTAGACTTATCTTTGAAACCTCCTTCTAGAAGGACCACGCGAGCTCCGAGCTCAATCCACTCTCTATTCGACAAAAGCTCCAAATAAACATCGTATTTAGCATTGTATATGCCTAGGTCTGCTTCGGACCTCGAGCGCTCGATATCGAGGTGATCGCTCATAGCAAAAATATCGTCATCATCATCATCTTGGCCTGGTACTTTTCGCGAAGCAAATGGAGATTTATCTTCCACTACCCTTGTCACTTTTAGAACCCGGACTGCTGCTCGTACCATGCCTACATACGCGTTCAGTAGGCTACCGAGGGCGAGAGACTTTATATCTGCCGTCATGAAGCGGACCACGAATCCGGTTGAAGCCTGGAGTGTCAAGCCAGTCTCAATCATGTGTCGACTAGGCATGGCTAAGACCTGGCCTTTGCGAATCCTAGGGGCCGGATTGTTGCGTTTCTCTGTCGTCGCTTCGGTATTGACCGGTTCTTCTTGAAGTCCATCGAGCACCACCTGAATAGACCCAGCTTGACCGGCTTCGATGGATTGGACCGGCAGTCGAAGCTCACGGATGTTGACTATTGTAGCATTTCGCCATTCGCCCTCGATATTAGAGGCTGACAGAGCGCCCTTTGCGCTCAGACGTGCAAACTCTGCAGAGGAGGGATGAGGGAGAGACACGCCGTATCCTGGGGAAGGGTGGTCATTCGGTACAAGTGCTCCGGTGTCCTCGTCCTCTGCCGGGAAAGGGCCGATCACTATTTTGTCTCCAATTGATAGTCTCCCGAAACGTAGATATCCAGTGACAACAGGGGCGCTCTCGTTAGCTGTCTGATCCGACGTACCCTGTGCGCGGCTACGAGACAACTCGAAAACCTCATCAATATGGAACAAAGCAACGGGCTGTTCGGGGTTGAGTACCAAGCCAGTAAAGTCCTGGGCAGTGGGCATAGGCGGCGCCGGCAAGCTTGCTAGTAGCGCGTGTGTCAACCCTATGCCGGCCCCTGTAACGGCGCTGGTGAGAACGATTGGGACTACTGCAAGCAAGTCACCTGCTTGGGTAATGGTATCAATTATTTCGGTTTGAACTTTTGCTTGATCTTGGTCTGGCACTTCCGAGATATCTGCTGCTGAGTGTCCAGAACTTGTCAGCAGTTTTGGTGTCCGGCCCGTGGCTTTCACTTTTGTAAGGATGTTGTTCAATTTGTCTTTCAACAGGTGACGCTGTGCCTTTTCAAATTTGGTAATCAAGATTGCGAGGGGAATTTCAAGCTTCAGGCACAAGTCAAGATGCGCCATGGCAAGGTCTATTTCAGCAATGCCGATATCCAAAGCTCCATCTGCGCCGGTCAAGGAGTGTGTACCAGTTGAGATATTGTTCTCTTCACTTGCTGCAATACAAAGAAGAGTCCAGTGTGGCGCCCATCCGACCAAAGCTCGAAGGGTTGTCCTCTGATATCGGGGGTGACCGGCCGAATCTAAAAGGAAGACCAGTCGGCCGTCCTGAGCGCGATCGTGAATATCAGGCCAAGCTTTGATATCCATGCAAGTGTAGTTGAAGATACTCTGGCCTTCATAACCAATGAGCTCTTGAGCTACAGAACTGGTTCGGCCAGAAGCGACTTCATGGCGATGCTTCAATAAGTAACTCCTACTTCGGCCTCGACCATCATCCAGAGTCCCGTTTGCAAGTGTACCAAGGATGGTCGTTTTTCCGGAATTGGTTGGCCCTGTTAACGAGACTCGAAGCTGCTCTGCAGTTGACGCACCCCGACGAGGAGCGCCGTTGGTCGCAAAATTATCGTCATCTGCACTGACTCTGCCTTGCGCGTCCAATATTGGAATGATCAAAGCCTCTGCGACCCAGAGATCTTCATGGTGAAGTCTAGATTGCAGGTTCTCAGGGTTTTCAAGCCAGTCACAGGTGCCGACGGCTTTCATGCGCTGTACTTCCACTCTACAGCCCAGACTAGCAGCCATCACTTTCAGAGTCGTCATACTTTCGTCCATTTCTTCCTTAGTCAAACCTACGAACGTACCATCATCGGCGACTCCTATTTCATACAAGGCTCCATTTGACTCTTCTAAGCCCGGGAGCAGTTTCTGGGGCTCTTGCAAAACGGCGAGTTCGTTGTCTTCGGGCAGCTTAGGTATAACTAGATCTCCTCTTGCAGTCGCATGTTCTGGCGAAGATTGCTGCAGACGCCAGAGTAATTGTGTGGTCAGATGGTGTAGGCGATTATCTCTTCCGTAATTGTAGGAAGAAAGAGGAACTGATTGCTTCTGTGATCTAGCTTCTCTCAGCTTTCTATTTGCCAGAGGCGCCGTAGGTGCGTGAGCGGTGCTCATCGTCTTGTATTTTCTTCGCGGGCGCAGTAGAAGATGAAGTTTGTATTCGATCGGCCCTTCCTGCGGCTCAGCTTCAAGCCTTTCGATCTCATCGGTTGTTTGCTCCGACTCATGGATGGCGCCAGTCGATACACATCCTTCACTATTGGACCGCTTCTCCGGGTCCTGGCTCGATCTCCACGGCGAGCTGACCCGCGGTGGTTCGTGAGGAAAAGTGAATACAGAGGCCATGGCGAAGCTCGAGTCTGTTATATGGAGGATGGCCCTATGATATAGGTAGATATGAATTGCTCGACAATGAGCTACAGCTGCCGCCTGTCGATGTTGTTTTTATACTCAGAAATACTATAGACAATAGGGGGAAAATATGCCTCGCTTATGTTTTTATTCTTATACGCATTGCTCCCACTTTTATTTTCATTGATATAGTAGGATAGTAAGCCATCTGACGATTGTGTAAAGTGTGCTTTCGTATGATCATTGTTTGAGCGCTTTAACCGATGCCAAGTGTGTTGGCGGATTGTAAATATATCAAGAGAGTACGCTTTTAATAAGTATTTGGTGAAGCCATTGCGCGCGTGAAGTTTCCAAAGAGATTGATGGAATAGACCATGGAGGTGGCGAGTTGAAAGATATGATATCTCTTATACAGGAGTGTAGTGTCGAGGAGTCATACAGAACAGACCAACATACCATCTGGCTGCTCGTCAAAGCGGTGATTAAGAATCATCCAATCAGGATTCTCCACTGGGACGTCATGGGTCAATACCTGCAGTAATTGGTGAACCTTGGGCTACTAACGAGCCGCTGCCACCCACCTTACTACAAAGGTACACATAGGTACTTAGGGGTAGATGCTTACTAGGTTCATAGCTAAGTAGATTCTAGGTACCAGTTAACATCTTCTGCTGGAACTTGCCTAAGAGATCAATATTATTTATTCAAGTACTGCCCGTCACCATTCAAAATTGCTTGGTTGGCCTTACCTTAGGTATGGCATTCCATCGTGGGGTTAAGGTTCGTGGATACCTACACTAAGCTCTGCACTAACTAAGATGCTATGATATTTTGACGAGTACGAACGAACAACACTGCCCACGATTAGCCGTGGCTTGGTAACTGACGAGTCGCCCCACTTAGTGTGAACCCTGACATCGCCCCTTGACACCGCCCCCTAGCCAGACACTTAGGTAAGATATGGCTAGGCCCCTCCAGGCCATCTGATCCCCACTAACCTCTGACACCTCCTGTAACCAGCCAACTCAACCAAATCATCAATTATCTACATCACTCATTACACTGCTCTGGACTACGATTCCTCCCTCACGACAAGTTTATCTGATCGAACCGAGAGCAGCAGCTACAATGAAGAAGTTTCTAGGAAAGAAGTCGAGCGACCGTGATGATGACCCCAACCGCAATGCACTTTTCGGCTCGAAGGGCTCTTCTAAAGGGTCACAATCCGACAACCCCTACGCTCAGACTGCTGCCGACCCGTACACCGAAGACAACAACACCAAATTTGCTGGTTAGCCAAGACTGTTATCTCGCTACAGACGACTGCGACAGCTGCTGACTCTACAATAGGTATGACGCGGTACCAGCAAGCTCGGCACGGCGTCGAGAGCGGATCCGGTCAAGGCCTAAATCGTTACGATAGCTCAGCGTCTTCAGCATCGGCTCCTCCTCCTCCATACTCGAACCAAGAAGAACCTTCTTCCGGCTATGGGAATAATCGGTATGGTGCATCAGGAGGATATGCTAGTAACAACAAGTACGCCGGGTCTAGCTATTCTAATGCTCCCCGGCAAGGTGGATACGGTGGCCTTGGTCGAACCAATACCAACGATACTGTAAGGACTCCAAGAGGCCAGTTATGGACTAAGCAGCCCCCCGGTATGCTAACTATGCCAGGACGCTAATCGCGATGCTCTTTTCTCCGGCGCTCGCGACCGGTATCAGCAACAGACAACCGCGGCAGAGAGCAGCGCCACTGGAAGCGGAAGTGGGAGCGGCGGCTATGGGTCAGGCGCTGCTGCAAACGACGGCACTAGCAAATACGACGGCTATGGCTCCCAACGGGAATTGACTGAGGTAAGCCCTCTCCCCAGTCACCGACGACTTGCAAGGAGATAGCCCTGACAGTTATTATAGGAAGAACGCGAAGCAGAGGAGTACCGCAGTTTGAAGAACCAGGTTCACGAAACCACTCAATCCAGTTTAGCCACCAACCAAAACTCGTTGCGGTACATGAACCAGGCACTGGAGACTGGCCTAGCGACATACGCCAGACTTGGCGGTGAGTAGATGTATGATTTCTACGACCAGTGGCTTGATAACTAATTATTTATTAGCACAAAACGAACGTTTGCATCACAGTGAGTATTAACATTATTTTATGCATGTTTCGAAGCTTTCGCCGGTGCAGACTCGTTCTTCTTCTGAAGAAAAGAAGACGAGAGTCGAATAATGCTCCTGTGACACTTTTCGTCTTAGAAGCGAGACGTAGCCGACGCCCCTAACTAACTTTTCATAGCCGATCAGCTTCTTGATACAGCAACGCAAAGCCACCGCCACGCCGAAGTCCAAACAAAGAAATTAAAATCCCTCAAGTCAGTTAACAAAGCACAGTCCACCGTATATTTTCAATGCTGACTCTGTCTCAGTCGGAGTATGTTTGCCGTACACGTCTCCAACCCGTTCACGGAGAAAAGACGCACAGCAGAAGGTAGAGCCAAACACTGGAGACCTTGTTTACCTTTGAGACATGCTAATTCAATAATAGAGGAGGCAAGGATCGTCAAACAAAATCAAGAGGACCGGGAGGTCCGCGAGTCGAGCAGGAGAGACAAATGTAAGCGCGCAACTTAGAATACTTGAGAAGCTGCGATTTTCTTCGTTTGTTTATAATAGCAAATACTAACATCAAGTGGTCCAGTTGCTCAACACTCACGAATGGAGAGGAACTTCGCAGGGTTTGACAACCCTGATATGCCCAGTGCGTCTTCATCATCGAACCGTGGAGACAGAAATAAATATAGTATGTATTCCATAACACTGTTTCCTGAGCTAAGACCAGCGAAAAGTTCGCCCCAGTCGCCAAATATGAGTTGATTTTATCTATGCAATCATTGTCTAACCTTGACTAGTGTTGGAAGACGACTCCGACGAGGAGGGCAATGCGCAACTAGAGGCCGCGAACGACCAGATCGAGAGAGGTAAGCAGATATGAAGCGCAAATAGCCCTGTGCATACCTAAAACGAATCTTCTAAACTCTCACATTTATGCCGGGTGCTAATATTTTCTACAGACCTGCAACAGATGAGCATTGGCGTAGCTAGGCTCAAAGCTGTCGGAAAGGCCATGGGTGATGAACTGGACCATGGCAACAAGTTGATTGATAGAATCGGCGAGAAGGTATGTGGAACGAGTCAAACAATTTGAGATGATGACTGACTTTGACTATAGACGGATCCTCTTGACGATCAGATTAGAGTGACGAACGCCAGAATGAACCGTATTAAATAAGCCGTATTCGCTAAGGCGACATGCAACCGTTATGGAAGCTATTTCGCTACCAAATTGCAAGGAGGACAAATCAGGAAGCAAAGTCTGCCCGTCAGTTGTTGAAGGGCAGTGTCTGGGATAGACCTGGTCGTCTTGAATGGGTGGATCAAATATATAATACAAGTTTCGCTTATTCCTATCTTTCTTTCACAAAGTCATGATGTATCGAATGGATTGAATTGATTGACAAGGTGAGGCTGATTACCCTGAGATATTTTCCATTTTCTCTACCTAGTGGAAGTGGCGTGGTGATCACGCAATCATTTTCGGCGCATGATGGTTTGTTGTGTATACAAACTCTTAGCACACTGCAAAGAATCCTGATATTATATGGTGCGCTCCGGCTGAAGAATTATGCCGCTCTGCTGTTACCCAGAATTCTTCTGCTCCTGGTCAAATGCTAGCTTAAATTTACTCAAATTGACTTGATGTCTCTTCCACAGAACGTCGGCAGGCTTTTTTGGCATCTCGAAATGTTACTGTAGTCGTCTTCGAACAAAGAGATAGCCAATCAACAACTTGGTGTAAAGACAGTGCGGAAATACTGATAATCTCGAATACACTGTATACTATATCCTACTGGGCAACATAAATCGGGTCTGGTGATGAATCCACCATGACCTTTACCCATGATATATACGTCACACAAATATGAGAGCAACGACAAGATTGCTGGCCACAGCGGCTTCAACGGGGAATGTCCTCAAGCCTGGGCCTTTGGCTATCCTACCACCTATACCACTGTACCGTCGCCTGCTTAGGGCGCATCGGAAGCATTTACCTTCGGAAATGCGCCTTCTTGGTGACGAGTACATCAAATCCGAGTTTCGCCTGCACAGGAATATCGACAACCCTGCACACCTCGTAAGACCAGATCTCATCTACACATTTGCGTTCTCACAGTCGCATCAGTATTATTTTTTCTGTTTCCTCGTTACCGATGACTGATGACTAGTGCTTTAGATCGGCTTCCTCACCGAGTGGCAGCTCTATGCCCAGAAAATCGAGGGCGACTCGTGGAAAGGCGAAAAGCTCGACCCTGCCAAGGTTGAGAAGATGAGCGGTATGTGCTCTACCATACTACCTGATTATCGCTCTGCGTCGGTATCATGCACTTCTAAGACGGGATATTGACCTTGTGCCGCGTAGATGAACAAATGGGACAGATGTACGAACTCATGCAAGCTATTAGGAAAAGCCGTGAGGAAGATGGTCAAGATTGATCGAACCGTTTATGGTTGATCTGACAGTAGAAGGCGTATTGTATACCCGTATAATTGATCATCAACAACTACCCAAGGCTTGTAAATTTACTCCTTCGTAGATATATTGCATCATCTCAATAGAGATAGAGGGAGATAAGATGATTTTGTAGGGTGGTTACATCTGAGATGCAAAGAATGGGATTGCCAATTCAAGAACTGGATTCAAAAAGGAAGTTCAGTCTTGAAAGAAAGGTATATCTCTGCGAGATACCGTAGACCTCATATATGAAATTGAATTGATCTCCGTTGATTCCTCTAACAACTATTACTCTCGATTTAGATAACAGAGGGAATATAGCTTTAAGTAATTCAGGACTTACGATGACGAAGAAAGAAAGAAAATCAAAAGAAGAGAGGAAAAAGGGTTATTTTATGTAATCCTACCGTTTCTTTTCCTTTTATTTCTTCTTCCTAACTTTTATTGTATTTGTGAACTTGTTGCCGGGAACATGCATTTCGCGCTTCAATCAAGTTTCAATATATCAGCACTACAGTTTCCGACACTGTATAAGCACGTGATTCCTATCGCATACCGTACCACAGATGGAGGGCACAGTGTGTATTCTTTCAAACTTTTTTTTTCCGGCCATCTCAACTATCTTACAGCCATTACGGCCAAACTCACGTTCATCGCAAAATGGATCAGCACAGGGCTAAACGGAGAAAAACTAAGGGAAATGATCCCTCTGTTGTCAAAATTGGCGACAAGACTATATCTTTAAGCGCATTTCTCGCACCAACGCCACCGAAAAAGCCTGAAGAGAAGCCGTCATCTGCACCTGTAGAAAATGGCCCTGCTGCGGATGGAGAAAAAGAACAACAGCTGAAACCTGCGGATAAAATAGATAAGCAGGTATCGAAGAAAAAGCCGCAAAATGACGGCAGTGGACGTCCAAAGACGCCCAAGGAGCGCAACACGCCTATGCTGAAAGCGAGAAAGGCATTGCCGATATGGGCATACCGTGACGAGATCAAGACAGGCCTGCGCGGCGATAATGACATTCTTCTTATCGTCGGTGAGACTGGTTCAGGAAAAAGTACACAGACATCGCAGTTCCTCTGCGAAGAATCCTGGTGTCGCAGGAAGAAGGTGAAAGTGCAGTCAGATATCGTAGGGGTTGGCGGAATGATCGCTATCACGCAACCACGCCGAGTCGCTGCCACGACACTGGCCGGCAGAGTAGCGAAGGAAATGGGTACACCGCTGGGCGCTTCAGGCGAGGGGTCTGTCGGTTACTCGGTGCGATTCGACCACAAGGTCCCCAAGGGCACCAAGATCAAGTTTCTCACCGAAGGTATGCTCTTGCAAGAGCTCCTACGAGATCCGAATCTACGACAATACAGCGCCATCATCGTTGATGAGATCCACGAGAGAAGTGTCGACGTTGACTTGATCACCGGTTTTCTAAAACAGATTCTGTCAAGCGATAAGGCTGGACGAGGTGGGATACCGCTGAAGGTCGTCATCATGAGCGCAACAGCAGACGTCGAAAAGATACAGGACTTTTTCAAACCAGACAATGCACCGTCTCCTGTGAACCTTCTCCGAATCAAGGGAAGACAGTATCCGGTGGAAATCAAACATACGGATAAACCTGTTCCCGACATACAAGAGGCGCTTGTGAAGAAGATCTTCGATATTCACCAACACGAGCCCTTACCTGGCGATATACTGGCGTTTCTTACGGGACAAGAAGAAATCGAAGCTGCCCAGCGACTCATCGAAGAGCACTGTGCTACTTTAGCTTCAAACGTACCGAAGCTGCTTGTGTGCCCTCTTTACGGGCAGCTATCAATACAGGCACAGCAAGATGCTTTTCAGCCGGCAAAGACAAAGTTCACTCGAAAGGTGGTTCTAGCTACCAACATCGCAGAAACATCAGTCACTGTCCCCGGCGTGCGATATGTCATCGACTGCGGCAAAGCCAAGGTGAAACAGTTCCGCGCGCGACTCGGGATGGAGTCTCTCCTGGCTAAAGCCATATCCAAATCCTCAGCGATCCAGCGGGCGGGACGAGCAGGTCGTGAAGGCCCGGGAAAATCCTTCAGGCTATACACGTCCGAAACGTACGAAGAACTGCAGGACGCAGATCTCCCCGAGATACTCCGCAACGATGTCCTGGGCGCCGTGCTGACAATGAAGGCGCGCGGCATCAACGACATCCTCTCGTTTCCCTTGATGGACTTCCCCGACATCGAGGCCGTCGAAAAGGCGCTGATCCAACTATACAGCCTAGACGCCCTCGCCAATGACGGCAGCATAACCGAGATCGGACGCAAGCTAGCTTTATTCCCCGTCTCCGCCCCGTACGGCCGGGTGCTCCTCGCCGCCGCCTCCCCCGAATACGACTGCCTCCTCGAAGTTATCGATGTCATCGCAGTCATAACCTCAGGCGAAACAATCTTCCACCAGATCCAGACAGAAGAGGACACCGAGCGCGACGCGATCGAGGAGGCGCGCAGGGAGCTGCAGCGCCGCGAGGGCGATGTACTCACCTTCTTAACAACAATGCAGCGCTACGCAGCCGAGAACGCAGACCGCATAGCATGGTGCCGCGCGCGCCGCGTCAGCGCGCGCAACATGCGGCAGGCCCTCAACATCCGCCGCCAGCTGCGCGGGATCTGCGTCGCGCAAAAACTCCTGCCCGAGCCCCCGGCTCCTGATCCGCAGCCGTTCGTGCCGCTGTCGCCCGAGCGCGCCGATGTCTTGCTGCGGTGCTTCATGCGCGGGTTCGCGGCCAAGACGGCGCTGCTTGCGCCCGACTCGAGCTACGTCACTGTGCAAGGCAAGCACGTCGTTGCTATCCACCCGTCTAGTGTGTTGCATGGCCAGAAGAAGGAGGCTATCATGTTTCTTGAGCACGTCTTCACGCAGAAGAATTATGCTAAGAAGGTCAGTGCTGTCCGCGCTGATTGGATCGTTGAGGCTATGGGGGGTGACGCTGCGGCCGCTTCTTAAGTTAGTGGGGGTGTTTTTTTGATTGTCGCTCTTCTGTTGTGCGTTGTATGGGATATACCTGAAAAGATAGATTTCAACCATGATAAGAATAGAATAGAATTAATTATGCCTATTCATCCCATCCATGTTCATGTAAATCATAATGGAGATACAGAATGAGCTTAGAGGCCCTGCCTCTGTCCGATACTAAGGAACGCCTGTATCCCCTCTCTCTGTCCCATACTCACTCCTATTCTCGATGTAGCAAAGGGCAACCAATCCCATAACCCATCGGTCTACAAGTCTCCAGCCAGTTCATTCACAGACAGAAAACCAACCTGCCCAAAAAATGAAAGAAAAAACCACTGCGGTCTCATTTTGTGGCCTGATAGACAAAATAGTAAAATGGTGGTCTAGATAAATCTCAGGATGACCTTTGTTAACTTTAGTCTCTGGCTCGGAGGGAGAAACATCCTCTCTAGAAATCTGGGGACGTAGGCGATTGCCACTACAATACTGTTTTATCTGTCCCTTTTTTACGATGAAGATAAACCGACTTAATCAAAAGAAAACAAAGACAATACTCTCAAATCATATCCTAGGAAGCCGACACTGAAGAAATTATATGAAGTAATGATTTTGGGTATCTACTCAGGTAAAAAAAAACAAGGAGATCAATACACTGTCACAGGTGTAAAGGCAGAACCATAATTGTTGATGAGCACTTAGTAATCTCATATCACACTGCACTTCACGCAAACAAAATAAGAGAATCAGTCATATTAAGATCAGCAGGCAATGCGATGAAGCACAAGGCCAGATGCCGAGTAAGTGTGATTTTATTCAGGATCAGTTATAGTCCAACTCATCCGCTCCAGAACTCGAACCAAGGGGTGGCCAGGTCCAAATCATTAACCACCTGGTTTGGCATCCAACCTCACCCCAAACTAACGCTCGGCTTCTACCAAAATATGTTCACCCTCAGATCACGACAGCAATCCTTCAGATTGTGTCCGTTATGCCTCTCTTGTGTTCTTTATGTTTCTTGCCATCGAAGTCCATATTGCCAAAACGTTTAAGAGGCGACGATTGAGATTCTGGCAGTTTATCCACAGACTTACTACACCACTTTCCACGGGACTTGGGATGTTTAGGCAGCTCTTTAAGCTTCTCGAGTGGACTAGGGGCCCAGGGACAACGAGAAGGGCTGCTATTAGACACCATAGGCGACGACTGGCTCCTGAAAGGGTCCGTAATGCCTAGTCGTCTCCAAGGCTGAGGGGCAGGGATCGGTGTTTCGCGCCACCTAACGCTCGTCCGGGATTGATCCGAGAATTGAACATTATTCGGAATCGATTCGCTGGAAATAACATCTTCGTCGGCGGTGGTATAGCACGGAAAGGTAAACGATATCGAATTTCCTAAGGGAGAATAGTTGAAACGCCACGATGGAAGCTGATTCTGATTCTTTTCCACTTGAGATTGCTGGTATAGAATAGAGTTTACTTTGTGAGCTCCACTTTGAGAAGGGTAGCGCGAAGTCACATCTTCATTTTCCACGGGGTCGTGTGATGAGACGCTCGATCTGATGGCCAGACGGGGAAAGTCGATTAGGTCTTCTTCAACATCGTCTGCTGAATCAGTCGCAAATGAATTGCTTCCGATTTTGATTGGACTCGATGCAGCCAAGGCTCCAGACATATAGAGACAATCGCCGTTAGCAGATGTGCTCGTATGATGGCTGAGGGGTGAATCCGACAAGTTGTGAACACAAGCGTCAATTGCTGCGAAGCCTTCGTCGACAATTTTGTTCAAACGGTGGCGATTCACGATCTGCCTGAGCTCTTCTGCTGCTGCTAAAACTGTCCTCGAAGGTCCATTGCTATCTAGAGTGCTTCGAGTCGATGGTGCTCTATTCTCAGTGTTTTGATTCAATGCCATGTCCTATTTGCCATTGATTTGAGTTTCTTGGACCGATAATTGTCGATTTTTCTTGTCTTTCTTCGACTTCTTCTTTTTCTTTGCATGTTCACTGTCGGATTGTATGTCGTCCGCCAGCTGAAACCTAACTCTCTTGGACGGAGTGAGAGTGTCTTCTTCGCGCTTCCTTTTCCCTCCCTCCGTCTGAACTTTAGGTTCTGCGTCGCCACAAACTTCGGATGTGGTTGTATCCTGTGGATGATCATTCATCTGTGAGTGGGCTTTCTGGCCGTTGAGTGAAGGTAACTTTGCAGTCACAGTGTCCCGAGACAGCCCTCCGTCTTCGTCTTCGCTGTCAGAGTCGTCCCTCCTCCCCGCATCTGAATCCGAATCCGAACTGGAGCCTTCAGAACTTGTCTCGTCGTTTCCATCGTATTCCTGATCGGGGCGCTTGATATACTCATCGAGGAGGGGGCCGAGATTTCGTTTGAACCTCCAAAGCAGTTTACGGACCTGGTCGTAGTCATAGGCTCGGGCAGAAGAGGGGTCCCACCGGTAGAGCCGCTCTAGCTCAGCTAGTTTCTTGGTGCGCTTTCTGAGATGATACTGCTCTCGCCTCTCCATGCGCTCTCGGTTGCGCAGTAGCTTGTCTCGCGGTAACCAGTCGCTGACGGCGGGGTTTTTCTTTTCAGCGGCGATAAGTACGTCGCGGTCAAGAGTATTACGCCTCTTGATGAGTTTCGCCGTCTTCTTCGCGATGATACGATGTGCCTTCTTAGAAAAGGGCTTTTTGAGTCTGAGTTGGGAGCCACTTTGAGCTTTGTCGGGCATTGGGTCTGAGTGATGTTGCTTCGGCTGAGTGGTATCAGGTATATCGCTGTTGGAGGAATAAGGTGATATTGGTAAAGTGGAAGATTTTGTCTTCTTGGTAGCAGAAGATTTGAGGCTCGAGTCCGCGGAAGAAGCCATCACGGTGCCTGGCATGTCTACCAAGTTTAAGCTTCGAGCTTTACTAGAGCGACCGATGCGGGACGGGACAGAACGTAGTGTATGTCATGAACGAAAAAGAATGAAGTGAAAGGAGGTATCAGATGCAAAGCAACCTCATAAGCGGCACAACAATATACAAATCCCAGAGGGGCAACTCGCTCTCATTCAATTCAAGAACATTTACCCAAGCAACGGTGATGCACCAACTTGCGCTATGTTTTTTTTAGGCGCGTTGGCAGAAATCTATCAGTATCTACCTATGGTGGGGTGCCTTAGCCGTACTGGGGCAGGTACAAGCGTTGCACGGTAAACGGCAGGCGGTAAACACGGAAACAGCAGAAGCGCAGGTCGATCCCTCCGAGATACTCTAGATACATATATTCAGTACGTAGGTACATATTAAGGGGATCTCCTACAGCAATTTCTAGAAGAAATAAAGCTAGTACAAGTACTACAGCATTGGTATAAGTATCTAAACGTAAATAGGTGTCCACCATAGCGTCTTACTCCACCTGTATCCGTAGACCTCGGCATCATACCGAGGCAAGGAACAGGCGGGAGAGCTAAATGGTATGTATATACCGTGACTGTCAACTAATAGAGATCTGTACTCGAGTAGCTCAAGTGAAAACCAGTACGCAGTGTAACCACAGCGTATGATAGAAAAAGTGCTCTATCTTAATTGATCCCAGTCGTTTTATAGCTTCAATTCACCATAACGCAATCACACGCAACCATGAGCGGTCCCGGAGCTGGCTTTGAATATCCTCCCGTCGAGGTATCGTGGACGAAGCGCGATGCATTGCTCTTCGCCAACTCGATAGGCTGCACCAACGACGAACTTCAATTCGTTTATGTAGGCGCTTTGTTTACTTCCCATTAGTTATGACCTACTTCCACTAATAGCACTACTAGGAACTCGATCCCAACTTTGCCGTCTTCCCTACCTACCCAGTTATATTGCGTGAGCCATTCTGCAACCGCCAAAATCCCTCTATCCAGCCGTTGACACTTCGCAGCTTTCAAGACCAACCACACCGATGTCATTGATTTCTACGCCTCACAGAAGGCCATCAAGATCCCCGGCGTGCCCGAGTTCGACGCACGACGAACCGTCGACGGCCAGCGACTGATCCAGCTCCTCAAGCCCCTCCCCACCACCTCAGCAGGGAAGAAGTTCGAGGTTCGGACCAAGGTTCTCGGTGTCTACGACAAGGGCAGACCCGGCACAGTCGTCGAGACCCAGACCGACCTGGTCGATGCCGGTACCGGCGACGTCTACACGCGCGCCATCGGCAGCGGCTTCTACGTCGGCCAGGGCAACTGGGGCGGCCCCAAGGGTCCCGCGACCGAGAACTTCCCTCCCCCCAAGGGCAAGACGCCCGACGTCGAGTTCGAGAACCAGACCACCACGCAGACTCCCGTCCTGTACCGCCTCAATGGCGACTACAACCCCCTCCACATCCACCCCGAGCCCGGCAAGAAGATGGGTTTCGGCGGTGTCATTATCCACGGCCTCTACTCGTGGAACTGGGCTGCGCACGGCCTGTTGCAGAAGCTGGGAGGTAGCGACCCTGCCAACATGAAGGAGTTCCAGGCTCGGTTTGCGGCCCCGGTCAAGCCCGGCGACAAGCTTGTGGCTTCGGTGTGGAGAACTGGTGAGCAGAAGGGCGAATGGGAAGAGGTTCGTTTCATTGTTAAGGTTGCTGGTGGAAAGGTTGTGTTGAGTAACGGCCGTGCATTGCTGAAGGTTGTAGGAGAAGCGAAGAGCAAATTGTGAGCATTGCTATGAAAATGATGTACGACTGAACCAGCCGAGAATATCTTGGACTGATATTTTTTTACCTATGAGCATGTACATATAAATGAAAGCGACAATTTTTTGATCTAAGATTTAAGAAACGTGCTTGTTGCAGTAAAAATATTATTCGAAGCGGCTTTATTATATGACCCTATAACATTAAGTACGGATTGGTTCATGATCACTATTAGTTTGCCGGCTGCCTAGTTGTGGTGTTCAACCAGTACTTTTTACACAAGGGTACATTTGGCGAAATTTTCAATCAACCAAATCCATCATTATTTCAGCCTAAATTCGTCTCTGCGCAAACATACACGACTTAAAAAAAAAAACTTCAGCAATGTCAATAAGACCTCAGGTTGGGGACCGGTTATCGTACGACGGGGCAACATGTACTGTCCGATATTTGGGTGAAGTCGCCAGTACTTCGGGCAGCTGGCTTGGCGTGGAATGGGACGACGCTGCTCGCGGTAAACACGACGGTTCTCATAAAGGAGTGAGATATTTCACTTGTAAGTCCTGCTATTTACATTTACATCTGCCATCATATTCATTTAATTGTTTCTTTCATTTATTTACTTCATTTTCAACTATGGAGACAGCATGCTAAATATTGTGGCCCAGGCCGCTCACGCTCCGCAACCCCCGCGTCCTTCGTACGGCCTGGACGGCCTGCCGCGACACCCGTCAGTTTTATCGCTGCTTTGCAGGACAAGTACACTGCCGAATTGTCGGGTGCGGCGGAAATCAAATTCTCAGGCAAGATAGCAGAGGAAGTCGGCTTTGCGAAGACCCGGAGCAAGCAAGCCCAGCTCTCAGAGCTACGGTATGCCGTGCTTGATGGCACATGCATTGCTACAGTCTACGAGGAGGGTGAACCGCCTATCGCCGAGACATGTCCCAGGGTGACTGAAGTTGACCTCAGTCGGAATCTGTTCAAGAGGTTCGGGACTGTCGTAGAGATTTGCTCTGAATTACCACGTCTTCGGGGGCTACGGCTAAAGTAAGCTGAAGGTCCTTTTTTGTGTCAATTTGTTTTTTCGCAAGTGGTAAACTGACTGTTCATCCTAGTGGCAACCGCTTTCAAGACATACTTAGTGATGATGGCCTCGATGGGGTCGGCGAAGCCCTTCAGGGTGTTGAGGAGCTGGCACTTGAAGAGACCTTGATGAGTTGGGAAGAAATTGGACATGTTGCAACGAAATTCGAGACACTATCTATACTCTCCGCAAGCACAAATCAGCTATCTAGCTTGCCAGCGATACCACTGTCATCACTCGGATCTACTCTCACCTCTCTCAATCTCGAATTCAATGATTTCACTGCTTTGACCCAGTTAGGCAGCCTTGCGGTCTTGACGGCTCTCCGCCATCTGCACCTCAAGGGAAACAACATCTCTGCCATCCGATTAGTTGGCTCAGATGAATCACTTCCAATATTCTCCACAAATCTGCAGCATCTTGACGTATCGTACAATCAGATCTCGTCCTGGGCGTTCGTGGATGAGCTGCCGACTTGCTTTCCGGGCTTGACATCGCTGCGCTTCGCCCACAATCCCATCTACGATAACCCTGATCCAGAGCTCTCAACCAATTCCAAGAACTCCACAGAGGAGGCGTACATGTTCACCATCGGGCGACTTGCAAGTCTCAGAACTTTGAACTTTGGTACCATCTCTACAGCAGATCGGCAAGATGCCGAGATGTTCTATCTGGCCCACATCGGCAAACATCTTGCGACCGTGCCCGAGACGCAGGCAGCCGAGATCATCCAACACCACAAACGATATGCGGATCTGTGTGAGTTATACGGTCCGCCAACAGTGAACCGGAGGAAAGAGGTCAACCCAGCCTTTTTAGAAGCCCGGCTCGTCAACATCCAATTTATGTTTCATTCCAAGGGACAAGGCACCGTTGAGAGAGCTACGAAGATCCCCAAGGGCTTTGACATATATGCTGTTAAGGGCATAGCAGGCAAACTTTTCGGCGTCAAGCCACTGTCTATACGATTGATATGGGAAACGGGAGAGTGGGACCCCGTCGCGGGGTTCGATGATGAGGTGGAAGACAGCAGTGGGGATGAACAGGAGCTGCCCGCAGCCGATGAGGGGAAAGTGACCACGTCGACGGATGACTCACGCCCACAAGACGCCGGCAAGTGGGTGAAACGGGAGGTTGAATTGCCGGATGGGCCCCGGCAGCTGGGCTTCTGTGTCGACGGTTCGGAGGCGAAGATCAGGGTAGAGATGCGGTAATGAATTTCACGACTGATTTGGATTATGTCATAAGTAGACTACTATCATAACATATCATAGTCGTTCTTGAACATATGAAGGTTGACACTCAACAAATGGGATATTGTTGTCAATATTGTAAGTCGACGTATACGGCCTCAAGTTTTCTGATACAAACAGACGCAATCCTCCCAACGGTAACCTGCATATAGACAACTGCCAAGTCTTTGAAAATATGCAAAGGAAAGACATTCATGATATACGACAAATGTAGAGTGACAACTCAGTCAGCCAAGTGAGCACAGTCTCAATTCTGATGATACAGAAAGACCCCCACGCAACGGCCCCTATTCTGAGCGAAGTAAATACATTTCCTCCCGGGTTCCTTTTCTATCCAGATCACCGCCCGACTTACATTCTCTCTTCGCAACTTTGCCCGGTGAGCAGGTCCACCTAGCACAGCTCACACATAAGCGGAATCCACGAGACTCTCTATTATGTCGCCTGTAATAGGCCAGCACAAGATAAGTCCTTCGAAAGGTTCCCTCATGTGGACAGCGAAAAAACGCAAACAGGGTAATAAAGTCGAACAGGGCTCTGCTCCAGTTTCTCCAGTTCCTCAGGCTCTCCCAGAGACCATGCCTCCCCTGTACTATTACATCGAACGAGAGCGTGTAACTCACAACACGGCTCCCGGGCCTGTAATAACGCCAGGGCCCAAGGTCCCATTGATCGCCGTTGACCAGCTGCCCGCCAGGTTCGACGTACTCGGCGTTCCTCGTGAGCTGAGCTCCGATCAGGCGGCAAGGATGCATAATCTGGGAGTTGTGCCGAGAGGCGAACCATTCGAGGTGGATATCACCCCGGCCTCTCGTCACGCATATAAGCTCGTAAGTCACCCGTTGGACTTGATCGTGGAGCCGTTCGCTAGACAAAATGCCCGGCTCGTCAACGGGCCGACCACAGTGGGTGGCAATGGAAGCGAATGGATGAATCAGGTCGCCGGTCGTGCTAATGGAGCTGGAGTCTCCTTTGAAGCATACCAAACGATATACAGAGCAGGGTTCCTTGATGCAGCGGATGCCGGTTTGAAACAGAGGAATTCTCCGGAATACCCAGCCGAGCGGCTGCTCCGAGAACCCTACTCGCCAGCAGCAGAGCGTATCAGGGTACTACTTCCATCCCCCCCTCGCTCCTCGTCATTTCCAACAACGACAATGACTAAGCAATTCACCACCTCTGACGACCGCAACAAAAATAATATTACGGAAGGAAGCAAAACCGAAGCTTCACTTACCCCGAAGGCCAACAATGGCGACAGGTCAAGGGGATACTGCCGCTATTGGTGTTGGTACGGAACGTGCATGTTCGGCGACATGTGCCGCTATCGCCACGACATGCCGTCTACTATCCAGGAGATTCAGGAGGTATTCAATATAGATAAATATCCGCACCGGTGGCTGAAGCTCATGTCGGAGCACCGTGAGAACAGCTTCCGAGCAAGACTCAGCCACGAGCAAGACGGTGCTGAAGATTGTATCGGTACCAGCGTCGTCAACAGTAGAGATGCAAGATCACTGAGTGACCAAGACCAAAGCAACACATCTTCTATTAAAGATGTGAGAAAGAGGAGTAACTCGGCCACTACTTCCCAGCAACAGCAGCAAAAATCCCACCAGCATAAATCCAAAGGCCGTGGCAGCTTTTCCAGCGATAAAACGGCTGACACGAGCTCAAGTGGCACGCTCACACAGACCGACCACGGCTACGAAGACGGCGATGACGGCACGTCTCATCGATATATACTATCCCGTTCAAATCCGCCAAGTGACTCAGAATCATCCCAGTCCGGGAACGAGCACACACACAGCAATAGTCTTCGCGAGAAGCACAACGGTAAGTACCACAAACCCAGGCGTAACGGCCAGTCACACATCACCCAACAAAAACTAACTTAAAAATCAGGCAGAGAAAGTTCTTTTAAAACCGGAACTGAGACCGATAGCTCAGATCGGTCACCCGCAGAAGCAAGCGCCCCAACAACACCGCGGAAAAAGGGGCGCGGCTCATTCAAATTCGTGACGTCTCCCCAAGAGCAAAAGAGCAATAACAACAACAACAACCACAAGAGCAACAGCAAAAACGACAACCAGAAGAACAGCCAGAAAAGCCAAGCACAACACGTCCCGAAGACGACAGAGGCGGAAGAAGACTTGCTTCAAATCCAGCACCAGCAAGAAGACAACAACCGTCTTCCAGCCCACAGCCGAGCGCGCTCGGACGTGATGGAAGAATGGGCGACGCCGTCTGCGGACGAGGAAAACGTCGCTAATAGTTCGAAGAAGCGCCATCATGACAGAGGCGACAATAATGCTGCTGATAGCGATGACACTAAGACACGTAATAAAGGAGAAAAGGAGGATTTGTTGAAACTAATTGATTTCATCTAAGTGAGAAAGAGATACCGAGCAAACATCTATCTGATTTAGATAGATGGTCTCTCGTCTGTCGCTATCTGTGTCGTGACTCAAAAAGGGGAGACCAGAGCAGAGCACGAAACACGCGGGACAAGTGATCGATTTTAGCTAGTTGTCGACGATTGAGTCTGACTAAAACTTGAGCAGACTGCGGACTGGGTCAATCTCGGTATCTTGACCTCTTTTAGAGAATAGTACTTCGACAGAGTGGGTTTAAGCAGTCCATGTCCAGCGAGACGAGAGAGAGACTTCAGTCCTTAAGATAAACCATAACAATTTGGTGTCGGAGCTATTTGATAGACGACTCACATAGGATAAATAATAAGCAATAACCACATTAGAAAAAAAATAGAAAAAATAAAAACGTAAAACGACAGAAATCATTGGGACTCGGTTTTGAACAAAGTGAATATTATATTTCACATTTATGGCTTTTAATTTTTTGTGTAGTGAACAACATAAAAACTCCAACCATGCTCGAGACATAGGAACACGGCTAAGACTACACAGGAACCCATACCAGGACAGATTTCCTTCCAGCGGTGGACATAACTTCGTATAGTTGGAGGAACTTTGTACAAAGAGCTGGTTCATTCCGCCAGCCAACCATCCCACTCCTTCCACCTGCGTGTCTATTCCAATCGCCACGCTTCGGTGCCACCAACAAGCCCAATGCTATCATTGGATCATATTTTACGCACAATTCCTTCTCAGCCTCCTTAGAAGGCCATCTCCTTCTTGATCTCACCGATGGCTAGACCGGGGTTCAGGCCCTTGGGACATGTTCGTGTGCAGTTCAGGATGGTGTGGCATCGGTACAAGCTCATCGAGTTGTCGAGAGCAGCCTTTCGGGCCTCGGTTCTCTCATCACGCGAGTCGATGATCCAGCGGTAGGACTGCAGCAGGATGGCGGGTCCAAGATACTCCTCGGCATTCCACCAGTATGACGGGCACGATGTTGAGCAGCAAGCGCACAGAATGCATTCGTATAGACCATCCAGCTTTTTCCGGTCAGCCTTGCTCTGTCGGTATTCCCTTCCCTGTAATATTATATCAGCACCTTAATTCAAATAACCATTTTAGTCGGAATGGTGGGGGTCTCTTCATACATCAGGAGCAGGGGTATCCCTTTGCAGGTAAGGCTTAATAGACTTGTATTGCTTGTAGAAGTGTGTCAAATCTGGTACCAGGTCCTTGACGACGTATGTGTGAGGGAGCGGGTAGATCTTGAGCTCGGCGTTTGTGTCTGTGGGAATTCGGCCTATCAAGACACTATTGTTAGATTATGGTATCGTCACCACCAAATATTTATGGCGCATGTGATGACGACATACACAAGCACGCGAGTGTGTTCGTTCCGTTAATGTTCATGGCACAGCTGCCGCAAATGCCCTCTCGGCAACTCCGACGGAAGGTTAGGGTCGGATCGACCTCGTTCTTGATCCTCACCAGCGCATCGAGCACCATGGGGCCGGTCTTGTTGAGGTCGAGGGTGTAGGACTGCATCTTGGGCTTCTCGTTGGGCTCTTCGGGATTCCACCGGTAGATCTGGAACGTCTTGTTGCGCGTCGCGGAGCTGCCCTTGGGATTGGCATTGACCGTTGCTTCACCGACCGAGGCCATGGACCGCATGAACATGGACGGACCGGCCGACGAGCGCGAGGCGGCGGCGGCGAGCAGCCGGGACGAGGTAGAGCGGAGAGCTGCCATTGTGGTTGGCTGTGATGCGAAGATGCAGATGCAGAAACCAGGTAAGAATATTAAACCTAACACCGACGGCTGCTCGACGAGAGGATATTACAGGCACGCCCAATCAAGGCTGGTCGTGGCACGGAATGACACTGGGGGTGGCGATTGGTTGAGAATGTCTTCATCATCGACAAAGTCAAAGACAAAGTCAAAGACAGCGCCTCACACAAGTCAGTCCCAAGATCCCGACCCGGTTTACTCCCTCGGTTATAGGACTGGAGCTGTGCAGCCAATAGAATGCACGCAATTATTATTCACTCATCGCCGGACTGTATCCTCCTCCGAATTGGCCTTAGTCTAGTTCCAAGATGTGATTGATCCCGCCATCATCTGTGGCTCAGTCATGGTGGCGCGTTGACTATGTACCTAGGTACTTGGTGGGGTATCTGCCTCTCTAGCCACAGATGTCGGCGTCTATCAAACTTGGAAGTTTACGCCTGCAATAGCCGAGCTTATCGTCATCACGCAGCGCCGAGAGGATCCCAACATTTATTTTTGGGGATCCGGCTGGCATACCTTACAGCAGGTACATGCCTGTTGTAGGCCCTGTGTAACACAACAAGACCCCCCGTAGTTACAGTAAGTCCTTCCACGCGGACAGGATGAGAGAGTAAGTTCCGCCGCCGATGCAAATCCGGCATTTATCGTGGACATATGTATGTGCGTGTCTTGTTGTCTAGAACACCAAACTTTTCACATCCCCCAGCACTGTACAACTGTAGAGCATCCAGTCTTGGCGGACCAAATAAATTACTGGCAGACGGGGCAATTCTCTCCGGTTACACCCGCGGTTCGCGACCGAGGAATGGCAACATTACCACGACGAGTGGCCAACTTTGGAAGACTCTCCTGTCCGAGTGAGAAACCATGGCTTCGGTCGCGTGTCGTAGGCTCCCGTTGTCGTCTAACTCGCCCTTCATAATAGCCGGCGTGCGGTCTCAATTTCTAGCGGCCGCACGACTTCGACTCCGAGCGCCGCTGCAGCCATCGCGAGCCAACCAGACGGACGCCTTGTCTGCCCAACCCATGATCAACCATCAGGAAGCCCAGCCCATGCGAAAGTTCACCTACCACTCTGCCGCCTCCTTTTCCGCCAAATACAAGAAGTTCGACCCGCTCACCAACGTCTTCCACTTCAACCCCTACAACCGCATCCAGACCGAGAAGAAGCGTGCCAAGTCAAAGCGACCTGCGAGCGGCCAGGATGCCTTCTTCATAAGTCGGGTTGGCGATACCAATGCCGTCGCGCTCGGCGTGGCAGACGGCGTCGGGGGCTGGGAGGAGAGCGGCGTAGATCCGGCAGACTTCGCACATAGCTTTTGCGACTACATGGCCTCCGCCGCATACGAGCACAGACCGAGCGGTGGCGAATCCGCATTGGGGCCCAGGGCGCTGATGCAGCGTGGATATGATGACGTCGTGAAAGACAGAAGCATACATGCCGGAGGCAGTACGGCGACCGTGGCCGTGGCAAGCGAGGATGGCAAGCTAGAAGTAGCTAACCTGGGTGATTCCGGCTTCGTCCACCTACGACTGAACGCTGTCCATACGTATTCCGAGCCGCAAACGCACGCTTTCAACACCCCCTACCAGCTCTCGATCGTCCCCCCGAGCATGCTGGCACGTGCAGCCGCATTCGGAGGAGCGCAACTTTGCGACTACCCAAAGGATGCGGACGTCACACAACATAACCTCAAACACGGCGACATTCTAGTATTCGCAAGTGATGGAGTATGGGATAACCTATTCAACCAAGACATACTGGGCATCGTGAGCCGGACAATGACAGGCATAGGGGCCTGGAAGGCGAGTGACGGCGGTATCCGGGTGGCAGACAATCTTCAACGCTTCACCCAGCCCGAAGAATCCACCCAGCGGCTCGTCACATTGCAGAGCGCCCTCGCCATCGAGATCGCGGCGAGAGCGAAAACGGCCAGCACGAATCAGCGCCTCGACGGACCTTTCGCCAAGGAAGTCCAGAAATACTACCCGCAAGAGAACTGGCACGGGGGCAAAATCGACGACATCTGCGTCGTCGTACTCGTCGTGTCCGACAATAGTAAATCGCCCGAGGTGCAAAGCAAGCTGTAAAACGCTACAGCCCACGCCAAAGCGCGAATATAACGAGGAAGACGTAATAGGAAGAGAGGAGCTGAAAACAACAAAAGTCAACTACACCATCTATCTATGTATCCCACATGCATCATCCGGCGTTTTTGGGGGGCGCGGGGGTCATTTCTTTTCTATGAGCATAAAAAGGGGTACCCAGGCAATGGGAAGTAAAAAGCAAGAGGCATCATGGATGGTGAGGAACAATAGTGACTGTGCTGTACACACGACACATCGCTACGTCTAATACCATTCGTCTACCACATGGAGGAGGGGCATGTAGGTGCCGATTTGATCATATAGATAGATGTATTTGTATATACCCGCCAACATAATATTATAGACGAAAAAAATTGCTCACGCTTTTAAGATGACAATCGCAATCTATTGTCAGTCAGTACCGACAAGAAACACTTCACTCGATGCAGTGATTATTTTGTCGTACAATCACACTACTTACAAACATATCACGAACTACACAGCAAACAATGGAGAATCAACCCGTCAATGAAACGGTAGTATCCTCGAGCCGCCTATCCTCGGAACTCAGGAATGGGTTTGTACCCAGTCAGTCAGGTGAACCATTCAGCGAACCAGTCATCTTCATCGCCTCTTTCTCACATGCATGCATGCGTGTATTGCACACCCGCATCGAAGCACAAGCACGAGCACAAGCACCGCAGTCATTGTTGTACGGACCCATACAGGGCGCCTATACAGATACACATTAGGTAAACTATTCCATTGGGAAGGCAGTTATCATAGAATATAGAAATACCCAAAGAATCACGTAGCGGAGCGCCAAGACGATAGGATGTTTGTTGTTGCTGATAAGCTATGATTCTACTTAGACATTAATAAGTACGTAATGTGTACTTCTGTCCCAAGGGTATAGGAGCGCGGGACAAAATGAACACCGAGTTCGAGTGACACTCGCATACACCCGGCGTCCAAACCTCGATATCGGGAACCCGAGTTTGTTTGATCATAGTTCGTGCTCAAAGCGCCTATAGGTGACGAGTCCGTGGGATCCGAACGGTTGTAACACCGCTTGTGTCAAACGGCTAATACAGCCGAATATGCAACAATGACACCGGCACTAAGCCTAGAGGATAGATCTCCAGCTACATAGCAGGCCCGACAAAACGTACACACCAAGATAGGACCAAGGCACACAACAAGTAAGTCTCAACAAGGTATCTTATATTGTCTTTTGAAAAAAACTCATCACTGTAGCCATAGTAGGTCTGCGCAGGTCGTACAACTCTCGGCCAATATCTGACACAATAATGCTCATTCGCCCGTGAATTCGTCCCTCTACATACCCCACGTCACACGATTAGCGAATAGAAATTATTGATATTTATCAGTATACATGAGGTAAAAAGTAGGATATCTGTGCAACGAAAATCAAATAATTTGTCTTTCTATTTTCGCATCTAGATAAGGGCGGCACCGAGCATAGCGAGAAGACCGGGGACGAGAGGAGCCATCATGCTCTGGGCGTCGTTGCTGTTGGGGACACTGGTCTGGGAAGCGCTTGACTCGGTTGACGTGGGAGCGGACGCTAGTTTATGTCAGTTTCGCTCGAAAAATTAACTAGTTGTGCAGTAATTGGAATGACATACAAGTAGTGCGAGTCACGGAGCTGGAGGCTAGAGTGGTGCTGGCGGAAGCGGAAGAGCTGGTGGCGGTAGACGACTCAGAGCTAGTAGACTTCGCCGAGCTCGAGCTTGACTTGGTGGAAGTAGACTCGGTGGAGGTAGACTCAGTCGAGGAGGATTCAGTAGAGCTGGATGTTGAGGTGACCTTGGTGGAGGTCGAAGAGGGAGTGGCGGTCGTGCTGGTCTCGGATGCGCTGGAACTTGTAGCGCTGGCGGTGACTGTGCTGTCGATGGTGAACATCTCAGAGTAGTTGATATCGGATCCATCAGAAATCTCAATGGCGTATTTGCCCTCGGGCAAAGCAGCATCCACGGGCCACTGGAAGCTCTCGCCACCAACACCGGCTATAATATCTTCTATTAGAGTTGAATTCATAGCGCCAGGCGAATTATGCACATACCTGCAATGGTCTGAACATCCTTGAGATCGCCTTCGGCGCCGTTCTTCAGCGTCAAGGTAACGGGTCCTTCAGCATCGTCCCAGGTGATCTTGAAAGTCGAGCCAGCCTTGATGTCATCAAAGTTGCTGTTGGTGAGCTCGACTTTGGCGCTGGCAAGCCCGAGCAGGGCAGCGAGGACCAGGGAAGAAATGACAGCCTTCATTTTGAATTGTGTAGAAAAGAGTGACGAGAAAGCTACGGCGCCACTAGATTAGTAAGGGAGATATAATATCGAGTAACTCTCAGTGAAGAGGGAGACACAGGGTATAAGTAGGCAAGAACCCAGAGCAGCCATGGAACACTTATGACTTCATCTTCTGTCCAACTGCTCTGATCTCTTGCCACTGGACATCTCGTCGAGTTTCATAACAAAGCATGTGTAACAAGAACAGCAGCAGTAGAGAGCATGCGCCAGAGAGTTCAGAAAAGGACACAATAGTCTAGATAGATGAGACAAAAGCACTTACTAGCGAAAGAAGGTGGTGTTATTAGAAGAGTATATGGAACAAGACCAGTGAGACGAGAACGACCGTGAAGATATTAAGGTTGTAAGTGAAAGAAGACGATCAAGAGAGAAGAAGAGAGCAGCCGTGGCGATCAAGAGGTGGAAATGAGGGCTGGCGCAGGAAATTACTCGATTCCCTCTCGATCGCGACTTTCCGCAGAGCTAATCCCATTTCGACGGTGAAGAGCGCGGCGCCAGGATTCTAAGAAATAATAATATTGCGCCTACCTGCTAGGCAGGTTAATAGTAGGCATGCGCCGACGTACTATGTAGGGACCTTCCTCCATGTACCCAACTAGTACACCTAGCAGTGGCATAGTCCACCCCACATCTGCTCGCTGGTTTGTGCGTTACCCCTGCCAGGACAGGGTTAGATCTGGGGCTAGACCGGTAGCATTAGGCAGCGGCTCAGGGGATGTGCGATTGCCCCTTTCTATTCCGCTTTCACTCGACACGCTAAGCATGGTGGGAATAGTTTATTCTGTCCGGTACGCAGCTATGCCCTCATACGGTTAGACTTTATAGGTAGGGAATGTATATGTAGATACACTCCTGAATTCTCTTCAACTTTTAATGTTGGTTTAACAGCACATCAGTCACGCAGAGTAGCTGTCTAGTATATACTTACATACATCACGAGAGGTAAAAAAAATTAAAAAAAAAAAGCTCTGACAGAAACATCCACATACAGTACATACTGTACATATGCCAGATCACAGATCATCTCCAACAGATCATGGCACCAGTTCTAATACGCCTATGTGACAGATAGACAATTCTTCATCTGCGCATTTGCACATCTGTGCCTTATCGGTCAGAACCTCGTACCCATGTCCCTGCGTATGTGATAAAAGGCAGTATTGGAATTACACACTACGTAATGGGATCGGCTACAATCTATCACAGCAATGCTTACAGGGGTTTAGGTGTCTTGTCGCATGCGATTTCCAACTTGCTTACCTAGGTGACAGGTCAGTACTTGACCACTACTTGTTGTAGATGCCCACGTCTGTACCCAGATGGGTACCGAGTCGTCAATGAACCAACTGACCAACACAAAGTACCAAAAAGTACACAAAGCTTTGTCGCATAGGACAGCACCGAGGCTTACCTGCAGCAGAATGCAACGAGGATGGGTTCTAGACGGGCCAAAGGCTATACGTAGAACCAACTGGCATCACTTTGCAGTAGTTCGCTCTCACTACCGCTCACTCGAATGGTACACTAGGATCCATTATTTACTTTTGTCGTACTGGTCGTATTCGCGGCATAGCGAAGAGGTACGCGAACCGCACTTCTGATGCACGGTAGCTGTGTCGCAGTCTCCTCGACTCCTGATCTGCCATATGTAGGACAGTAGATCTGCAATAGGTACAGTCCCTCATTACTACCGCGATGGGCTCTTGAGTTGCTGTTTAGGGGAAAAGATCTAGATAGCCCTATCTCGTGACGCAATGATGTTACTCTCTAGGAAAACGCGGGGAGAGCTAAGCCCCATTACGAGGTGTCCGCGGCAGCAGCTGAACAGGTGATCACAACTTTGGAGTGGCAATGAGCTTGTCTCGCTTGTCTCTAGGCCAGAATCTAGGCCAAGACGGCGCGATGATTCGCAACCACCGGATCGACCGGTACGACCGGTTGAGCATCGATTGCATGGCGGAAAAATCGTAAGACGGCAAAGACGGCTGGCGAAGGAGGGGGAGAGGAAAGGGCGCGTAAACGAGACGGTGCATTTATAGACGACCACTCATATAGCTTTATAGCTAATTCTGAACAAGTTTGTCGCACTTTGACTGACCGACATATCGGTTCGTGCGAAGAAACGTGAAGCCGCCGCAATCCTGCTTTAGGACGCCAGTCGTCATTGGAGGTCGCGGTTGCGCGAAGCGGTTGATTGGCTACTCCCACAGGGTATTGCATCCAGTGGGTTGCCTGCATACTTTCCACTTGCTTAAGGGCTTCAGCTGCTCCACTCAACTAACACGCCTATGAACTCTCAGAGTGTCGTGATGTCTATGGTAGTGTATGCTGACTGACACGCGACCAACTTATTTCTGTATCAATTGACAAAGCCGATAACGCTCAGCTTCTACATTTGAGTGTATTTGAAGGTATTGTTTCAATTGTCCTCAACAAGCTAGTTCCAAAGCTCAAGGGGAAATATTTCCGATCGCGAGACAAGTCTCAAACCAAAAGGCAACTCTCCGTCTTGTTGCTTATTCAACATGCATGTATATGTATTTATTTGTTTATTCAGGCTGGCATTCACAGCCTGAAATGGTTCGTCTCAGCTGCCTATGATTAGGTTTCAGGACTACGGTCCTATCACGAATCGTTGCAAGACCATCATGACTATGGTCTGGCTATTCACCGCGACCATTCAGAAATGTCACCGTGGTGATACGCCTCGAACCAACATATACTAGTAGCACGTCGTGCTACCGACCCCTGCTAGATTGAATGAATAGAGAGAGCCTGTGATGTTTTGCACTCTCAGGACAAGATGAGGCCTCGGCTGTCGCACGTGGCAAAGCAAGATACCAATCAGCTGATGCGAGGGTTCTGTCGTGCTAACTGACATATGCAAGGATCCCTAATGTTGGTTCCCTCACGGTAGGGCGCAGCGAACGACTCCTCTTCGAACTCCTTCTGTTTCTTCTCGTAGTTGCTCAACAAGAGCCCCTCGGTCCCGGGCTTGAACGACAAAGTCGTCCAAAGAGCCGCCTACGCCGAAGTAAAGTCTTTTTGCGCCCACAAGGACCTCAGCTACAGTCCCGTTGGCTTTCTCATCTTGCATTAAAGCGAGAATGGTCTGAAGAAAAGAACTGAGAGCAAACGGTGAATAGATCGTCTCGGCCCCCAGGATTACTGTGGCCTTTTCCGTAGTTGAAATATCCATGGTGTCTGGGGTATTAGTGAGCATTGTGACAAACTCTGGAGACCATGCACCAGAAAAGAAACGCAAGGAGAGTTCACGGGTCAAGAGGAAGTCCTGGAACGCTTCTAAGATTTCCGATGTCAAGTCAAGTTCTCCTTCTGGAGAGAATGCATCGCTTAATAGCGGCAGCGTTTCTCGATAATGGAGTGCCCAAGCCAGTATAAAGTTAGGCAGCGTGACCAGCTGAAGAACTGTCGGATTGTAGTCGGCAAGGATGAAAGAGACTGAAGAGGCCACCGAACTCATAGCCCAGTGAAAGAGAGCCAATGAAGGCAACGCCGTACCACAGCCCAGCTGTGAGTTGCAGTCAGGATCTACTGGATATCACGCGGAACCACTGAACAACGAATATACACAACTTAGCCTTACCTCGATGATATTGGAAAATTTTCTCGCCCCTGGCGTGAATGGCTGTGAGGCTGCGAGGACTTTCACTAGATCCACGCTGCTCTCCCAGGACTTGAAACCTCCTTCGTAGACGCCTGTCTTGACATCATGGTTGCCGAGACCCGGTTCGGTTTCGCCCTCGTCCTCCTCGGCCATGAGCTGCACGCGAACGTCCCACAGCTCGCGACGAGGCAGCTGTATCCTTCCCTTGCCGTCAAGATCAACGTCCAAAAGGCTGAATGCTACCTTAGACGGTAACTTAGCAAACATTTCCTTCACATCGTGACTTGTCGCAGGGAGTAGAGGCTTTCCCGCCACAGGAAATGCGCTTGTGGACGCTGATGGCTGCGGGGCTGAGTGGTGGTTGGAGTTGGCGTTGGGCTGGCCATCGGCATCAGCATCAGCTTCTATGTCTTCGCCGGAAAAAGAGAATGAAAATTGGCCAGACATGGCACAAGCCCTTAAAAAAAAGCTGAAATACAAGGTTCTATTTGGTGATACCTGGCAATAGTTCAGGAATTGATGTCGTTATCTCAGGCAGCGTATTGTGAGCATGTGATTATCAGTGAAGGATCCAGTCAGTCAGGTACTCTCTTACACCCCTTGCTGAAATTCTGCTGCAGCGGCAAAAGTAGCATGGCAGCTTACGTAGCGCGATGGGAAGGCGGCAAATCCTCGGTTCCGTGACTCTGTCCAATAAAATGCAGAACGGCGTGTCCATAGACCCACCTCAGATACGCTCCCTAAATCCCACGAGCGTTGTCTTGGCGTGCTATTACCGAGAGCTGTGTCCGGGTTTGGACCTGGCCTGAACCCGGCCTACTGGTAAGAGAGACCAATCCATCCATCGTGCCAACCCAACTTCGATAACCAACCAATCCCGGATGACATCTGCTAGTGCAAACCACCTACCTCTTAACTACTTACATCCTTACATCCCAGCTTGATCCTTCATGTATATAAGCCGTCAAGCATGCGGCACGCTCTATATATGCACTGATATCTACAGTATCTGCGTGCCGCCCGCACACTAGGCGTACGAGGGATTCAGATTCTCGATTCCAATTGCGCCGCGCAAACACAGTCCCCCTCCGGTAGGTACATGGCAGCGCGGCAACCTTGTAGACACCTCCCTCGTCGACTGGCACTCGCTATACGGGGCGTCGAGCTCTGTGGTTGGACCGTTTACGACTGGACATGGCAACCCCATCCTCGTCTCCATCAGACGTACAAACTAGACGGCCGCCATGCACGTAGCCATTGGCCCCTATCCGGAGCGGACGCTGCTCAGATGCCATATTCAGCTTTGCAGCCGTGCAGTCTGGCCGTCCCTGGGGTCCCGTCGTCGCCGGTGCAAGGATTTGGCATCGACGATATGACCCGCAATACCACGTTTGCCGTCGACAAACCTCGTGGTGTCGACGCAAATACGACGGGCGAAGACGCTGACCGGCATTCTGGGGTGCGGATCCCCGTGGCGGCCATGTCGGGTAGCTCTGAGGCGGTAGGTTAAAATACGTAGACACGTCCTTCGTTCGTAGCTCAGTGACTACCTTCCTCAGCTCTGGTTGGTCCTCATCGTTTCTTGTTTCTCAGCTGAAGTACTGAATTTCGCCCCCAACCGTGCCAACTGTGTTCACCGTGCTCACCGTGCTGGCGCCTCCTGAGTTACCAATTCACCTATAAAGCCGGGAGCGTACAAACACAATCCCAAAATGACCCAGATAACAAGTACAGAAGGTTGAGTCTCTCATTCCCAGAAATTCGCAAATATGACCCGCCGCAAAGTCACGCCGATTGCGTCGAACCACATCTTCGCTAGGGCCAACGTCGCTAATACGCAACCAATCCGCTTAGAAAAAGGGCCGTACTCCGTAATAGAGCAGCCCCTGGGTACCGCCAAACATGTTCGAATCGTGGGCATTGGGGCCGGTGCTAGCGGCCTCAACATGATACGGACTCTTCGAAGGAACTTGAAAAACTACGAGCACGTCGTCTACGAGAAGAATAGCAAGATTGGAGGAACGTGGTTTGAAAATCGGTATCCCGGCTGCAAATGCGATGTACCAAGCCACAACTACCAGTTCTCCTGGCGGCCGAATCCTGAGTGGACAAACTTCTTCTCGCCAGCCGGAGAGATCGAGCAGTACCTAGAGCGTGTATGCGAAGAAGAGCATATGCTGGATGCAATCAAGACTCGCCACAGAGTCGTCGGGGCGTGGTGGGATGAATCGCGAGGTCTCTGGGATCTGAGCGTTCAAAATCTAGAAACCGGCGAGGAATTTCGGGATCATGCCAATTTCATTGTCGATGCCTCTGGTATTCTTAAGTAAGTCCAAAAGCTTCAGAGATCAGTAGAAGAAGACCACATTCAGTACTGACGAGCGTTTCCAGTAACTGGAAGTGGCCAGAAGTTCCAGGCCTAGATACCTTCCAAGGTGAATTAATTCATACCGCCAACTGGCCTAAGGACTTCGATTATGCAAACAAGACGGTGGCTGTCATTGGAAATGGCTCATCTGGTATCCAGGTCGTACCAGCGATCCACCAAGGTTCGTCTCGACAGAATCGTGCCGTTGGAACAATTCGTTGGCTAATTCTTTATCTTAGCTGTCAAGAAACTCTATCACTTTGTCCGCACGCCTACCTGGATTTTGCCTCCACGAATAATGGCTATGATGATGATGGATGGCCCGGCCAAATCCATATTGAGTCAGCTCGACCTAGATAAGGATGAGAATTTCAGTGAGGCGCAGATTGAGAAGTTCAAGAACGATCCAGAGTTGTATAAGAAGTTTGTGAAAACCATCGAGCTCGATCTAAATGGCGCATTTGCAGTTGTGGGTGTTTTATGCTTCTCCCCACAAAGCCACCAGGTAGCTGACCTTTATTTTAGCTTCTGAAAGACGGTCCAATTTCGAAGTTCGCCACAGGTCAGGTTATACAATGGATGACAGCATGCCTCGGCGGCGACGAGAAGCTTTGCAAAGCTCTAATTCCTACATACCCCCTAGGATGTCGACGAATGACACCAGCTCCAGGCTACCTTGAAGCATTGCGCTCACCTAAATCTGTTGTGATTACGGATGGCATTGCAGGTATTGTAAAAGAGGGGATTCAGTTAGAGTCCGGAGAGATCATCAAGCTTGATGCCATAATCTGTGCCACCGGCTTCGATACTTCGTTCACCCCGCGATTCCCACTCGTGGGCAGACGCGGTAATGTCCAGGACATATTCCGAGAAGAGATACCACGGAGCTACATGTCATGTGCGCTTGCGGGTGTACCGAATTACTTTAGTAAGAATCTTACCAAAAAGCTCACCAATCACGCCGCTAACATTTGCTTCCCTCAACAGCTATTATGGGACCCAATGCCCCTATTGGGCATGGCAGTGTATTCACGCTGACAGAGCACATTGCACGGTATATAACACGCGCTATACGTAAATGCCAAGTAGAAGGCATTAAAGCAATATGCCCCTCAGATGCGGCAGTGGGCGACTTCAGTGAACACATTGCCAGCTTCATGCCTCGTACATCCTGGGCAGCTTCCTGTTCGTCATGGTTCAAAGGTGGCAAGGTTGATGGACCTGTTACTGCTCTCCATCCAGGTAGCCGCATACATTTTTACCATATGCTCGAACATTTCCGCGGCGAAGACTGGGAATATATCCAAGACTATCCTTCAAGCAACCGCTTTAGCTACCTCGGCAACGGCTTTTCAACGAAAGAGCTCGACCCAACCTTTGACTCTACATGGTACTTGGATGCAAAGGCCGATGCCCCTCTATCATGAGCGGTTCTCCTGGGCACTACTCACATATTTTTCCCGGGCATGAGTACTCAACCTAAATGGTAGCTTACCGGAGGGTTTGGGTTATAGCTAATGTCGCGAAAGTCTTTAATACACATACACATAAAGCAAATCGGGTCTGTAATCGGGTATATGGTGTCATTAGATCTCAGAAAGGGTTTGAACATACATACATGAACTGGCGGACTGGCATTGGATATCAGACGGACGCCTCAGCTGTAGATATCATTTGGTAGTCTAATCTAAGTTGCTTTAAGTACATGAAGGCAGTCATTCCTTATGCCCACTTCCACCTACTAATCACTCAAGCAGTTGCGCACCTGCTGAAATAGTCTTACGAATACATTGGACTTGCCTTGTAGTACGCCAGACAATATTAGCAACACCTTAAAAGATCAGTTAGGCCTCATACTATGCCACTACAGTCAGTTATTGTAAGCGAACTCACATTCTGCCGCGCCTTCTAGCAAAGTATGTTAGATTAATATTGAGGCAAGGTCGGTGAACTGGGTACTTATTTATCGCTTCTTGGACAAATACCTGTCTTCTGATTCTATCCCCATTTCCCGGCTCCTCGCAACGCATCCTATTTACGTTTCGGCATAATAATTTCAATTCCAATCATCAAGTTCGTATTGCTCATTTAGCATACACTTCACTTAACTTCGTCTGACAAAATGGCGACACCCCGTGCAAGAGCGGCTTCAGAACCATTGCTCCGTGGGCATGACAAACCCTTGTTCGTCTTGGCAAATGATGGAAACCCGCAACCTCAAAGCATGCCCCCAGAGCCACTAGCCAACGAGAAGGGCAAGGTCTTCTTACCGGAAGATGATGAAGGCGCTCGATCTGAAATGGAGTCCCTCGCGTCATCGCCCGTCGCATCGTTAGTTGACGAGACTGAACCCAGCTCACCCACATGGCCACCGCCATCAGCAGACGAGCCATCGTCCGGATGGGCCAAGCTGTTCCGTTATGATCCGTATCTATCTCTCCTAAACCAGGCCCTACAGAAAGCAGGCATCGAAATTCCCGAGCCAGAGACTGTGCTTCAGACATGTTTTGGCCGTGGGGTCGACTTCATTCGGTTGGTGTATCTGCCGTGTACAAGCCCAAAGCCAGGGTGGCAGGAGTATAGGGGAGTCCCCCGTGAGAAATTGCTGAGGCCGATCAGAGTCGACGTAGAACCGCCCCCAACTTGGGATCCCCCATCCGTTCCAGGGCGCTCCAGTAGCCTGATTGTCCCTGAGATAAACACCCAAGTTGAGGAACAGACCATGGATGGACAAACCGTCAACGAGGAGAGCGCCGCGGCCAACAAGGATGAAACTGCCACAGCCAACGGTGAAGAATACGTCAGTGTCAATGGGGATGGAAGCACCACGCACAACGGGATCTAGGACGGCCCCAGTCATTGTGACGTTACACCTGTCATTCTCACCAACACTCGAAACCCCCGCTCTACGGACTGTGAAGATGGCAGTGTCGGAATCGCTGTGGCCCTCGGACCGTTCGCTGGGGGAGAATTCATGTCTGGGGCCATGTGTAGGGGAAATAGGTGAGACTCCGTTGCCCGTTATTTCACAGAAGCGAGGCTCAGATATTTTACCAGGTGCAAGGTCTTCGGTCACAGGCCTTCACGATTCAGCAAGGATTACGTCATTGACCGCAACAAGTAAGCTGTTCATTTCGAATAAGTCTTTTATTTATCTGTCTTTGCCGACTCGTGTCGGAGAGTAATATCTGGTTGAAACACGGGTTTTCAGATAGCTAACGCGTCGTGTGCGAACAGATGGTACAGACGCGTCGCCAGCAAGATCGAGGACAAGTTATACTATATGAAGCGAAGGTCCCATCACATTTACTAGTCGCTTACTCGAGGTCGGCTTACACGTGCTTTCGATGACTGACTTATTATCAAGTCACTTGGGTCAACCCTTAGGATGCGCGTCTTCATGCGGCAGTAGGTCGTCTTCGAAGGAGACGACGAGTGTTGACAGCGACTTGTACTTTTTTCTTTTCATCCTTTTCCGTGTCTTTATCTCCCTCTTCGATGGGTTGTTTTTTTCCCTAAGCGTTATTGGGTCAGTTAGATTGGAAAGGCCTCGAAGGGTCAGTGTGGGCACTATTCTCGTCAGCCTGTGGTAGATTCCTTTCCTTTTAGCGTTGTCTTTGTAGGTAGATTCAGTAGTGCCTCTTTAGGGGGCCCATTCGCTGTAGCGTCCATTTGAAAACTAGATGATTTGCTGACTTTTTATCTTCGATTTATGGATATGTGATTGGCTAACGTGTTACCTAATACCTACGCCCCCGGAGTCGGCCCTCTAAGCTTGGGGGAAGGCGGTCATTGGTTTAAGACATGCGCGGCGAGAATTCCCTGTTCGAGATAAAACGGGGTCTGCAACGGCTACACCAGCCAATGTGACCAGCCGACTGGGTTCGTGACACCCACTAGGATGAACACCCGTTCTCTCCACTACCCCAGCTTGTCTCCATTCCCAACCCCAACTTATACGTACGAGCTGGGCACGGGATAAAACCTACCGAATCCACGAGAGAGCTCCAATGCCTCAATTCTTTACTTGTCTTCCTTTTTCTTACTTTTCTCGGTTTTCATGTAATAATTTCATTTGACTAGAAATCCCATACAAGCTTGAAACCGAGCTGTAACGTTGAATTGACACAATTCGTAATTACTTGGCATTCACCAGCATCGCAGTCGGGGACTGTGAGGTCATAGCACAAAATGTCGGAGAAACTCATCAGTGCAGCGGAAGGTGAGAAACTATAAAAACAAAAACATCCCGAGACCTTGGATGCAACGCCGTGGTCATTGACGACAAGCAGCTAATGAATTGAGTTAGTTGCAAAGCACACCACAGCCGAAAGCTGCTGGGTGACGTTATACGGTAATGTCTACGATTTAACAGAGTTCCTGCCGTCACATCCCGGCGGCTCCAGGATCATCCTCCAGCTCGCGGGCAGCGATGCCACAGAGGAGTACGACCCCATCCATCCGCCGGGGACATTGGAGGAGAACCTGAAGCCCGAGGCCCTGCTTGGGCGAATCGACCCGGCGACCGTAGAGGCGGAGGCCAAAGAGGAGACAAAGCCCGAGTCGCAAGATGATGCGCCGCCACCCATTGAGTCGTTGCTGAATCTCGACGAGATCGAGCAGGTGGCCAGGAAGCAGATCTCGGAAAAGGCATGGGCGTACTACTGGTCTGCGAGTGACGACCAGTGGACTAAGACGAATAACAACTCGGTGTACCGGGACGTCCTCCTGCGCCCGCGGGTCTTCACGGACTGCACGGCGTGCGATGTGTCTACAATACTACTAGGCGAGCACAAGGTAGGCTTGCCCATCTTCGTGGCACCGGCAGCCATGGCGCGCCTCGCGCACCCGGACGGCGAGCAAGGAATCGCACGGGCATGCGCACGCTTCGGAGCAATGCAAATCATATCGAACAACGCGTCGCAGACGCCAGAGCAGATCGTAGCGGACGCGAAGCCGGGACAGACGTTCGGGTGGCAGCTGTACGTGCAGAACGACCGGGCCAAGAGCGAGGCGATGCTGGCGCGCATCAACAAGATGCCGGAGCACTACAAGTTCATCTGCCTGACGCTGGACGCGCCCGTGCCAGGCAAGCGCGAGCTCGACGAGAAGCAGAACTTCAAGAGCACGGCCCGCGTCTCGTCGGGCGTCAAGACCACGGACGAGCCCGAGCGGCCCGGCGGCGGTGGTGTTGGACAGCAGCTCTTCTGGGGCACCGCGGCCGACCTCACGTGGAAGATCACGCTGCCCTGGCTTGCCAAACACACGGACCTGCCCATTGTGCTGAAGGGTCTTCAAACGCACGAGGATGCTTACCTGGCGGCTAAGTACGCGCCCCAGGTCAAGGGGATTATCCTGTCGAACCACGGAGGACGGGCGTTGGACACGGCTCCGCCGGCGCTGCATACGTTGCTGGAGATCCGGAAGTACTGCCCCGAGGTCTTCAACCACATCGATGTATGGGTCGACGGCGGTATCAAGCGCGGCACGGACGTTGTTAAGGCGCTTGCGCTAGGAGCCAAGGCCGTCGGGCTTGGTCGAGCTGCGCTATTTGGCCTGGGGGCTGGTGGCCAGGAGGGTGTTGAACGTACATTAGAGAGCAAGTCTACTTCCGTCTCCCTTTGACGCAGCCTAAGAAATTTCGGCCGTCCTGCTCAGTGGAATAAAGCTAACTCGTACCTCAACAGTCCTCGAAGCCGAGACGGTAACCGCCCTGAAATTGCTCGGCGTGAAGAATATATCAGAGCTTAGCCCAAAACATGTGAGTTACCAGCACCAATGATTCTTGGGATTGGCTCGTTGCAGTCGGACTAACGAACCTGTCTTTCTTTTCCTGCAGGTCAACACACGGAAAGTCGAGAGAGACATATTCGATGGCGACGCGAACTTGGAGACGCTTGGACTGTGGGAGAAGGTCAAGTCAAAGCTGTGAGCGACGTTCTGTAGAATACAAGTTAGGTGTTATTGAGACATGCGAATTGTGTATATGGAAACGAAGACAAATGTCTAACCACAGTACCTACATGTATATGTAATCTTGCTATTAATTAGTTATCCACGTTATGCTAGATTGCCGCCTCTAAATAGCTTACCTTAATGGACTACTATTTACATACTCATCTACGCGCTGGTGAGAGTTTGTAGGTACTTGGAAGTCTTGGAGTCAATTTTTGCCTACATAAAAATGGTGATGAATTCGGAGTAAAATATGCGCATTTCAATAATGATCATTTACAACGGCATATTTTCTCATGTAGAGATGGAGTGGCCAGATAAGTATACTACAGTGGCTGAACGTTACCCCAGATTTCCCCACCATACACTTGCTCTAGATGTAAGGGATAGATTAGCGCCCTGTCGACAGACACGGAGATAGAAACAACACAGAAAGATCTGTGGATGTATGAAAGACCTGATTTCTATGCCAAGTTATGGGGAATTACATACTCTGTCAAAATATGCCGAAACACAGTCAGCGTCGCTATACCACCCTGCCGGATCAATTCCTTTTCACATGCTGTCGAACCTCGCGTCTGTATTGTTCAGCCGAGGAAGTAAATCTGCTTGGCTCTAGACCGACCTACGATACTGCACCAAGGGGATCTGAAGCGTGACACCCCTTTTCGGAAGTACCACTAGTCTTTGTCCTCACAGCTATTCGACCCGACGAGCAGAAGGAGGAGATGCCTACTTGATACAACGGGACACAAGGAACGTATTCGGGCCTGCTTTCTCAAGTAGGTAACAGGGCCGTAATAAGTCAAAGCTCACCAAACAACAACTGGCAATCCGTAGTTACGGGTACCTGCTTTTACCAGGACCAGCAGCCCGGCAATTCAATCCGCACTTCCCCTTTAAGGGCGTGAACAAGGGCGTTTGTGCGAATTGTCCTCCGCTCCGCTTCAATCTGTAGGTCTTTCTGCATAGATCGTTTCGGCCCTGTAAACGATCTTTCCCACTTGACCCCTGATCTTGCTCTTCATTGGTCACAGAAACTGAGACATTGGCATATGTTTACCTATCTCAGTAACTGGTACTGGTATGTGGCGAGCCAACTAGTAGCCCAATAACTACCTTTATTTATTGGCCGCACTTGATAGGTTTGCCAGGTTTCACTCCGGATGGGGTCAGAGGCGAATGCTACATACCAGTATACTAGACTATACCCCTTGTGGTAACTTATAAGGATGAGGTAGGTATAGCAAGTGTGACCTTGTCCTATCGTGATGGCACTCGCCGTTGCCTGTTTTCCTCTTGGTATGCGGCGTTGCTCCATCGTTGTGTATGTGTAATTAAAAAAAAGGAGCGAGTAGGTGTGCCGGACTTTATGTCCATGTGACCTACTTGTGTTTCTTTGTTACCTGGAAGTGGCAGCCACATGTTCTTGTTAGTCACTTCCACTTGATATTCATTCAGAATCAATCGCTTCATTCTATGCTCCTCTCTGTTGAAACCTGATCCTCTACGGGCATGATATAGAGAACATGTCGGACGGAAAACCAGATGCGACCTCGGTGGAAGCCGAGACTACGCCCACGGCTGCGCCCAGAAAGAAGAGCCATTTCGAGCGGTTCTGGTGGGCTTACCTGCTCGGCGTTCTCATCGTGGCCACCATCATCGTAGTACCTTCGGTGTAAGTTCAAGTACTCTTTGCACATCATCTATGAAGGAGTTCCGGTGGGTTTCAACTAATTTACGTTCCAGGCTGCTCGTAGCAGTACCGAGAATGGCTCAGCAGAGGGTGAATCAATCCAGGTTAAGGATAGACGGAATCACCATCACAAATACGCAAACAGACTCTCTCCTTATGGCCATCAACTCGACCATTGAAGCGAACGATTCGGTTCATGCCACCCTCGATCCGTTTGAAGGCACACTATACTTAGTAGATGTCGACCCCCCATTAGCCTTCGTCCAGATCGACTTTCCCCAAACGTCCTCCTCCGCAGTGCAGGGGGTCAATGTCAGCCAGGAGATCCACATCACAGACCAGAGTGCTTTCACAACTTTCAATCAGGCCTTGCTATCTAGCGAGTCCGTCCGAGTGCGGGTTAGGGGAGACACTCACATCCATATCCGGGGAATTTCTCGCACCTATCCTGTTAGGTTTGACAAGACCGTGACCTTGAAGGGTCTCAACAACTTTGATGGGCTCTCTATCTCGGATCCTAGTATTAGTACTAGCTCTACGGACAACTTCAATGCAACCGTCAATATCCCGAACCCCTCAGTACTGACCTTAGATATTGTAAGTTATCAATTGACACATCTCTTTGCCGCCGGGGCAAGTATCTATTTCCAAAGCTATCAAGGTTACGAAACTGACTAAATGAACAAAAACACAGGGCAACACAACCTTTACCAACTACTTCAACGGCTCAGATATCGGCCAGACATATATCAACAATCTCATGCTTTATCCCGGTAACAACTCTTTCTCTACGAGTGCAGACATCGCACAACTGCCCATCATCACAGCCTTGACACAAGAGCCCTTTTGCAAACTGAAAGGCAAGCTCCCGTTCCAGCTCAGGGGGAAAGACGTCGAGAATAACGGCCAGGTCCTCCCGTACTTCCGCGACGCGCTCGCGGGGACGCTCCTGAACGTTACCATTGATCTTAGTGGAGCCGCTCCGAAGATTGGTGTCCCTGCTGAGTGCATCGTATCCTCGAGTAACTAGATGCGTATATATACCATCCTACAGAAAGAAAATATTAAAACTCTTGATTTATGTAGCATGGAGAGCTGAATGCGTTGATTTAGTTACGTTTGGTTTCAACTAGCCCGGAATTGCGCTAAAGGTGGTAGAGAGAGATGATATAATTCATATTGAATTTGCCCCTGTTCGAATCGAATACTTTGATAGGCAATACTGCGGTCGTGAATTCAGCCAGAGAGCCTAGCCAAGCACATGTCCCGCGTTGTTATGATGGCAGAGGAGAGTGGATTGGACAGTGCGATGATGCCACCAATAGGAAACAATGCATCGGAGTCTTGGGCATGGTCACGAGCTGTAGATATAAACAAACACAGCCAATCCTGTATGCATTTATTGATTGTGTTGCAAAGATATATCATGAGAAAGTTGAGATCTTATGCGAAGAGCTTGTTCGTCTCTTAAAAAGCGCCAAAGGTCATAACGAACGCCAGCACGGATGAAAACCATAAATGTACACTGTTGTATGCTAAAGTAGTGCGAGAGTCTGTCACGTACAATCATGCCCATAGTGAAATCATACAAAAAAGAGTAATTAGTTCATCCAGTTTGTCAGTAGCGGCATCTGATCTTGTAGTTCACATTCGAAGCGTCATCGTACTCTTCTTGCCTCTGTGGAAAGCAGCGACTTTTAGCGCAGGGATCCTTTTAGAGCAGAAGAAAATATGGCTGATGAATGCATATCTTGTTCATTTTCTACTTTCTACTTTCCTATTTACTTCTTCCTTTTTCTTTTCTTTCTTTTTTTTTTTCCAAATTTTGTTCCCATATCGAAAGTTGGAAATTGGTTATCCAATATTCATATTCCTTCTCCAAAACTGTAGGCGGGCAGTGAACTCGCTTGTTGACATTGAACCTGCCGGCATTGGAAGTCTGAAAGATCCCAGCACCTTCCCTCATACAACTCGAGTATCGAGCAGCGCTGAACGAAAATTACTACAGGATGAAGTCATAATTCCACGGAGATTTTCCTCAGCCACCAACTTGATTTGACCATTGTACTGCGAGCACGCGGTGGGCGTTTTGTGCATGGTCGGAACATAGTTGGGCCTGCTCAAACGTCGCCATGCACACCCAGCAGAGGTGAGTATAACACCCTCCACACTGTATGTGGTCGCAGCCGTCAATCTTCGCCATAGTTGTCCGGCATTTGGGACAATCCTTGACGGTGTCGCTGTTCTCGCGCTTCCAAATCTCGAAGGTCTCGCAGGCTTCGTGCTCGCTGCAGCTTCGGCCCGCGTGGCTCTTATGGCACGATCGGCAGATCAATTGCAAGCACTGGTTGCACATGTGCCATGATGGCGATGCCGAGGCACGGGCCGGACGATAGATGGAGGTGCAGTCCGGAGTCGGACAGTAGTGGAACTGGTCGGGTCGGCGGTTGATGTACGATTTGAACGAAGATTCCAGGAGCTGTTCAAAATCCACTGGGTCGGCGTGGGCTTGGATCTCTTTCATGGAAATTGCGTTCCTGCACGTGTTTTCCGCACCCGGGCAGACGATGCCTATATCTTCTTGGGTTCTAGTATGTCTGCAGAGACGCTTAAAGCATTCGGTACAGTAGGTATGTCCACATCCAATTGTGATCGGATCGGTGGCCCGTGTGACGCAGAGAGTGCAATCTTCTTGAGACGGAGTCTCCTTGGCGCCGAAAGGGATGTTGCTTGTCCTGAGAAGCGCTAGAACTTGGGAATATTCTTCATCGGAACCGTTGACTATCAGCTTCTTCGGATTCGATGTCATGTTGACAGACACTATCTCGTCTCCTACCTCGGACTTCACCAGGTCTAAACCAGTATTGAAAAGTCAGGAGAGAAAGGCATCGTCGATATCGAGAGTATGGTGTCTTCTCGCCTCTTCTGTGAGAGATCGAATCACGTCTTCCTGAACTGCCGTTTGTTTCGACAAGTCTCCGAAACACCGCACTTCCCGCTTTGATCTGCTGGGTAAAAGTAGCACCCCGTGGCGTTCCTGGATTTCTCTCAATAAATTGGAGGCAGAACCGTTAGACTCTAGCTGGGGAACCCAGAAAGGTGTGTCATTTCCCCCCTTAATCACGTCGCCAGCCACAATCTTTTCAATCGCACTGGCGCGTTCCGCAACCACTTTGGAGCTCCCGCCATTGAGACTTAATAATATATAACCTTGCTGTTCGACTACGTCCAATGGCGGTAGATAGTGTCTGCTTAAGTATGCTTGGATGCGGTGCTGAACGTGATGGTGAATTTCTTTCGACACTTTGAATGCCGAGTTGTACACAGGCTTAGCTATAAGATTGACTTTATGGAACAAAGTTTCGGCTTTAAGTTCAACGATCTGCATCGCAGCCAGTGCATCACTATCTTGTTTGAAGTGAGCAGACAGCGTCCAGCAGTGGCCGTTGCGTGTAGACGGCTCCGTCATGAAATCGATGTGGCCGACGCCACTGATCAAGCTCTTGATTGAAGCCACAGCATCTTTTTCCCAGACGGGTAGTTGTGGTGTGCTGACATGATACGGACTGTCTACTCCAACCCCAATAGAGGACCAGATAGTTCCCGGGAGGCAATGAAGAGGTAGCCCCGTTAGCCAGACAACCCCTGTTTGGGAATTGCCGACCAACCTGGCATTAACGCGCGTGCCTAGAACCTTTAATCTACCATCTTTGAATTTGTCGCTCACATTCTTTGCGGATTGGTTAGATCTGAAGTAGACGACACATTCAAGACCGAAGGGCTTGGTCCACTTTAGCTTCAAATGGTTGCAACGAGCTCGTCGAGTGGAAGCCCATGACGGAAGCCGAGGGTGTACTGGTTCGGCCTTCAGAGAGTTGTCGGGATTATTCATCAGGATGGTGTTTAAATTTCTGCAGAATCCAGGATCCGGAGTGCTGATGTAGGCGCTGCGGAGGGGAGACTGGGGCATGGCTACGATTTTCAACCCGTCGATCTCGACGTCGTGGCCAAGGCCTGACAAGAGTTCGATGACACCGGCTGGGGTCGTATCGGCAGGAAGGCCATCCAGTCTGACGGACGAGTATTCGGAGCAGAGAGAGAAGCTGGTGACGGAGGCGCCGTCTCCGTAGCGGACGAGGGCGCCGTAGAAAACTCTCACACAGTTGTCCTTGTCATGCTGAGAAGACACCCGTGTCGAGGCCCGCGAGTCTGATGGGTGGTGCTGGTACGGACAGTTGGTGCCCGCTCTGCAGTTGCCCTCCTGGTAGAACGTACACGGGATCTGTGACCGAGGATCTGGTCTTGTATTGGGGATAGCAGCAGAATTCGAGCCGTGACTGAAGCGGCAGGCATCGCCGTACCTACACTGTCCTTGTTGGAAGAATCTGCATGGTATTGCGGCCGTCGACATATTGGCGTCGCGGTAAAGTCCAATGTACAAGTTGTGTAAATGCTAATAATAAAAGAAAGGCTTCATATGGGCTTTATGGTAAAAATATAAAAGTAGGAGATAGATCTATATGTGATTATCTTGAGAATCTGAGGAACTGCTGGTTATTTGTATATTTGTGATCTGGGAGAAGTCGACAGAGAGGGTGAACATATCAGGGACATTTATAGGTAGGTAGAGCCATGAAGTGGCTATGCTGGAACGAAAGGAATTTCAGTAGTCCCCTCTCCGGCGGAAAATTTAAACTTCATCACGAGGCGTCTCCTATACCAACTTTTGTGTTAGGTTCCCAAGGTATCAGGCAAGTACCTACTGGTTGCTGTTCTGCTATGTGGCGCCGTACCGGTGGAACATCATCAATACTTCAATGAAGTCACTGTTTAGCTGCATATGTGGGCATATATCCTGCTTCTCAGTAATGGCTTCATCGAAGGGGACTCATTCGTCCAATAAACACTACAGGCTAAGAGTGACTCAACAGGAAAATTCAACGTTAGGTGTCCGATGCAGATGGTATCCGTGAATAGACGACCAACCCTTGTACACAAGGTTTTATGATGTAATTCCGAATACTAGATATTTCGGACCGAAAGTAGTAGTGATATTAATGTTGTAGATAGGATGAAGGCCGGTGCAAGGTGTGCTGAGCCAGATTGCCTTTGCAGTTCGTACCTAGTGAGTTAAGCCTTCTAATAGGACAGTGCTATCTACCTTTCCCCAACTATACCTCATGATGTCTAACATCTATGAGCTTCGCCAGGCCTGTATGCGGGTTTCTCAGCTGTTCCGGTGCTAATTATTCTGGTCATTAACCAATCTGGGTAAGACAAGCCCTGCTGATCGATGCCGTGCCCGTATTCTCATCACGAACCGACTCGGACTTCCACAGAGGGGCAATCTGCAAAGGGCACGGCAATGGGTTTCTCCAGGCAAACTCTAATCTGCCAGCCTCTCTCCCTCATTCGTTGCGGGTTTTCACCGATCCGGAACTCGTCGAGAATTTGGGATGCAATGTGTGTTCCTAGAGCCTCGAGCGTTTCGAAAGAAGATTTTTCCAAAGTCTATGTTGAGTTACGGGATGAGTGATCATGCAAAGATTAGGAGAAACATAAAAAGTGGAAAAACGGAAAGGGAGAAAAGCTAACATAGGAAGAAAAGGGCAAGAAATGACAGAGGGCAAAAGGGAGGGTGCAAAAAGAGAAGGGGGGTGGGCAAATGAAAGAGATAGGCAAAAAAAAGAAAGAGGGAGAGAGGGACAACCAAGTCGGTATGACATAGGAGAGAAGAGGTAATCGAAGGAGACTAGAGTAGAGCAATATAATAGAATTTTAAGAACATATCACATACCGCAACAACAGCGCCCTCAAGCTCGGTATGAATATCCTCACGGACATCAAATCGATCGATCTCGACATCGACGACGACCATCTGCTTGGCCAGGCGCTCATTTGGGTTAACGCCCACGAGAGTTGGCACGCGCAGGCCGTGGAGCCGGAGACTACGTGCGTAGGATCGCAGCGGGTTCCTCTTGATCTCCTCCTCCGCGAGGCCATCGGCGAAACACGCCGAGGTAGTCAGGCTGACGCCGTCGCCGAGAAGTGACGCCTTGGGTAGATGAAGTGTGAGAGAGAGGGATCGCAACTTCGTCGCATCTAGAAACGGCACCTGGTCCAGAGGCAGCGCTACACGACTCCCGTCCACGACACGGCCCGTCATCTGCACCCACAGCAGCTCGAAGACGTCTCCCGTATGAGGAGCTCCACCGTGTTCTCTCTTCGCGTTACTAGCTCCAACCTTACTAGCACCGGACGTAGAAGACGGCGAGAAGAGCTCTATGCCGCTTAGTAACGTCTTGCTTAGGTTCCCGTAATGTACGGTCTCGGCGTTGACGGAATCATTGGCCGATGCTGTCTCGAAGGGCCGCGCGAACGACACCTCGGACGAGAGGAGCACTGGCTGAGCCTTCGCGGAACGACCCCAGGCGTCTCGGCCAGCTACCATGACGCTCTGTAGGTTGCGCACTCGCACGATGGCTTGTGGCTCGCCGGCGTCGGCGCGGACCTGCCATGTGCTCACAAGCGGCGCCGCGGGGTCCGGGTCCGGATCTGCCCCCTTCGCGCCGGGCGGGGATTTCCATAGGGATGAGAGCATTTCGAGTGAGGGCAAGATTGATGATTATGCGCTATGTCTCCTCCTTGAATAATTTGTGTCTATAATCTTCTTCGTATGTTGATTATGACTGTTTGTTTGTACTCGTCTGTTTGACGGCGTAGGAAATTTTAGTATGGTGTAACACTTAGTTGATACCTGTGACAGGCGGGGAAATGGAGAGGAATGGCGTAGGCTGTGGCAATAATTCCTTCGTGAATTTCCTGCACTTGGTTAGAATTCCACTTAAGACAACTATATCAGATTAAATATATCAGTTATAAGAAGGTTTTTTTCGCTGAAGAATGTCCGTGAAGTTCCTCTGTGTGATTATTTTTTTAACCAACATGTACCATAGGCAAGCTGAGATGAGGTCACCACAGGCTGAGCTGAGCTGCCTAAACCCCACTTCTTTCTTACTCGCCCATCTTTTGCTTCATCTCATATGCTAGTATCTACACTCATAAGTTGAGTGTTTGGGGTTACCTTACAATACTAGAAAGTCGTCAGTCATAATGTGAGACTCTTCTTCATCCACTTATCCGTCTCCGTAACACGTTCCAAATGATAAAGAGCTCGTGTTTGAACAGCGTGAACACAACTCTCGCTCTCGGATTCATCGCCCTGACACGTATTTATCTGATGAACTATAGAGGGCAACTATCTGCATTAAGATTTCTTGGAATTCGTTAATAAAATAGGAAAATAGAGTTATATGGTATGCATCATAAGCTGTGCCCTAGCATGGTCGCACGCAAATGGACTTTCACTCAACACCAACTCTACAATATTATCAGTGCTAGATATCCCTGTCTGTCTAAATCAGCTATTTAATGCATAATGCGACTACGATATCTCTATCTATCTAGCAAGAAACTTATACTAGAGTTTCTAATCGTTTAGGGCCATGATATAGGTGGTGTGGTTAGCATTTTTGCCCCATTTCGAAAGGTTTACTGTAAAAGAAACCAGGGGTGGTTAGCGACCATTATAAGTCAACATAGATTCTGTCTGGCCGCAAATGTGAATTCTCCTTCTTCTTGGAATGGCGACTAGGACGACAGGAGACGAGTCCGAGGAACCACTTACTGGACTGTACGTCAATGTCATGGAATCCAGAGCGCAAATAGAGCGGATGTCCCGTCGTGGACGCTTCCACGTATGCCGGCAGACCGAGTTCCTTGGCCTTGTCTACTCCCCACTTGATGAGGATTGCGCCAGCTCCCCTCCGTTGATGTTCGGGGTCGACGAAAAGCAATCTCAGATCTACCATTTTTGCCGTTAACTCTTGAGATTCCTAAAAGCGTAAGACCTGAAATAGTAACAAGCGCGCCGCCGCCGAGTGGCTAACGCCGCCTTGATCTGAGAGTAATGAATTAGATGGTCAACTTACGAAGATGCTTCTTCTCCAAGTACGCGAGACGTATTTTCTGCAGGCCTTTAAACACGGCGTCGCAGGCTTCGGCGTTGCAACCCGCCCCGAACACACGGGGCGGTGGGGGAATTTGAGAGCCGTCGTTGATGTTCCACTGGGCGAACCCGATCATCTGCTTGTTGTCCTCGGTCGGGGCGATGTCCGTGTCGACGACCTTGAGCCAGCGTGTCGACGGGTCCGTACGGAGGACGTTTGCTAGCTCTTCCGCTCGCGTCCACTGTCCGGGCGCCGGCTCGGGAAAGGGGCCTGGGAACAATATTGGGCTGAACTCGTCTGGTCCAAATGCGTCCTTTTCGATTTGCGCGCCGCGCGGGGCATCGGCCTCGGTGGCAATCTGGAGTTCAAGTGGCATCTTTTTTTTTAATTTCTATTATTTGAGGTTTGCAATGGCGAGATAGGGGTTCAGGGGACAGCAGAAACTATATCGCAAATGAGGCAAAGAGGCTGGATGCCTAATAAGCAGATTATAGTCGTGTAACTATTGATTTTATACATTATTGTTTTCAGGCACCCTTTTATTCATATGTACTTAACGATACTATCCTTGTTCACTTCCCTTACCGACATTCCTTCGAGGCCGAGACCGAAGCCGAGACGTATAACACCATACACTAGCAGCATTGTAAGACGAGGAGGGGTAGAAGCGTGAGTCATCGGCGGAATACGTATTGGAGTGGTGTTGGCGGTTGCCAGGTTGAGATCAGATGGCCCAAAACTGCGGCACAGCTGCCCTTTCGGGACGCTTCCTAGCCTGTTTAATTAATAATACAATAACTATTTAGATTATCAACTTTTATCACTTTCCAGGATTCGAGACACGATGATCTTGAAGGATGGTGATGAGTGAATGGTAAAGTATCCGGTCACCTTGACCAGGACCACTGTATTAAACGACCTAAGACAGCGAGCCATGACCACTAACACGCCTATAATGTACCTATCTCTCCTAACCCCACATCGTTGTTGCCCGAACCGCAAACGTTTTATGCTAGACGACACGCTTGGAATGCTTCGTTTCAATGGAAAGCGACAACGAGATGAATGAATGAGAACCACTACAAACGGCAAGGGCTGCCAAAAAAACCAAAACCTAAAAAGCCGCTCGTGATCTCGGCCACACTGAGCCATCAACAACTTGTCACGGCTCTTGAGTAGCAATAGCGATGCCTGTACTACCAGATGGCCTCATCCTCAAAGGCGCAACAGACGCGTCGCGCGGGCGAGGCATCGCAGCCCCGCACGCCTTTCAACCAGGCGATGTGATTGCGATATTTACCTCACCGAGCATCGCAATCCCAGACAGCCCGCACCTGTCGACGACATGCAGCGGCTGTCTGCTGCCGTCGACCTCGGGCGCGGGGTCTCAGCAGCCTGCGCGGGTCGTGAAGGCATGCACGGGTTGTCGAGCTGTGGCATACTGCTCTCCAGCATGCCAAAGGCTGGACTGGACGACGGGCGGTCACAAGGCCGAATGCAAAGTCTTCAGGCGCGTGCGCGCCGAGGGTCATGATTCCCTGCCTACCCCCGTCCGCGCGCTCGTGCAGGTTCTCTTGCGGCCTGAGATGAGCGCTGCTGTGGCGGAGATGGAGGGACATGTGGATAAGTTCCGGCGTGAGTCGGGCAAGTTGTGGGCTGATATGGAGCTCCAGGCCATGGCGGCGCTGCATTACCTTGGCCGGGAGACGAATGCGAAGAGTCTGTCTGAGGCGGTTGAGATTCTGTGTAAGGTGCGTAGAGAAGAGGATCTTAGCGTCGTTTTGGGATTATTCATCTGACTTCGCAATATAGTCTCAAGTAAACTCGTTCAACAGACTGGACGAAGACGTCGGCCAGACAGGGCTCTTCATGAACCCTGCTCTTGCCATGGTCAACCACTCATGCATACCCAATGCGTTTGTGCAGTTCATTGGCCGGCAAGCTGTGCTTCATGCCTACCAAGAGATCAAGAAGGACGAAGAGATTGAGATCTCGTACATTGGTAAGTGAATAATGCTAATACAACACCGATCCAGTGTAAGAGTCTAATATGTATATCCTTAACTCAAGACTGTAACCTCCATCTCTCTCATCGCCAAGAGGCTCTCAAAATACGTTATCACTTCACATGTAGCTGTCCGCGCTGTAAGAATGACATGGATGTATACCAAGTCTGTCAAGCGTATCCGCATCTGCGCCTTAACAGCCTCAGTCTGACACCCGACATTCAAAATCTACAAGACCCTCAGGGGTCCCGTCTCAGTGAGAATGAATTACTTCGCACCACAGTGGAGGAGATATACCCGTGGTGCTCGACGCCCCTCCTCGGCCTCACCCCGCCAGAAAAGCATAAACAGCTCCGCCGGCGCTGGAAGGCCTGCAAACCCCTCCGCGACTCCCGCGCCCACGCCGTCGAGCCATTACCGCAGGTCCTCGCAGAAGCAAGCATGTACTTCGGCGAACAGGGCAACTTCGTCTCCAGCCTCTGCATATCCAGCTTCCTAGCGACGGAGGTAGAGCCGTACAAAGCCGCCGCGCCCTTCGCGCCACAGCGCGTGAAAGGCGTATTGATGGTTGCCAAGCTCCTTGCGAACACAGCACCGGTGGATCTAGATCCCAAAACAGATAAGGCCCTGTCGGTCCCACGTAGAAAGGGCTTGCTGGAGAGAATCTCCGAGGCCATGGGAAAGATGGATCAAGCCACCATGTGTCAGACCCTCCTCGAGATCGTCGTGTACCACGCGCCCGCGGCGCACTCCAAGGAATGGGCCGTTTTCCAGGAGGCGAAGGACTTGCTGGGCGACCTAGAGGCGTTGCAGGGACGGGAGACGGAGGATGCATTCGTCAAGGCGTTTGTCCGGAACCCGAATGGTGCTGACGAGAGACGGTTCTTTGACCAAGCTGTACTTGGCCCGCTGCGGGAGTTATCTGCATTCTGTTTTGATATCATAGATAACGAGTTTGGTCCGTAACCAAATGAGGACATACAGCCTTGGTCACGACAGCATATTGAAAAGTCTACGCAGACAAGTGAAAAAATCTCTTCAAAAGGTAGTAGTAGGCCAAAAGCCGAGAAAATGACATGGCATTACATATCAAGGTATTAATAATACTGTATGTCATGTAGCCACCCTGATTAATTTGCGCTCCAACAGTTCTCAATTCGTCTATAATCGAAGCTAAAGAGGACCTTGATCACCATCCCCTGATTTTTTAGATACCTGCTGCTATGACACCCACTCATGCGGGCGGTAAAAGATACGCATAACCTTTTAGATATATCCACTCGAACCTTTCGATCAGGCTAGAGTTAAGTGAGAGCCCGATATACTGAATCCCTGCTCCTAGCGAGTAATGAGACGTAAAGAAGCTGAGATCTATTGCTCTCAATCTAGAAGAACGCCTAATTATGTATCGTAAGATTTATGCTTAAATAGGCGCAAGCTAGCTCCAATGATAGAAAACCCCCTTTTGTTGAAATGAAAATATCTACTTGCCTCTAAGGTCGGCTACTTATGTGTCCTCACTTCCAGGCTGTGAATGTAGAATATATTTATCGTTGGTTGATGGCTTCGGTAATGGCAGATTGGGGATAATGGTGTATGGTATTCTTAGTCGCACGACCTAAAAACATCTTGAGGGCACAGTCATCCACTAAAAAGAAACTTGGCTTAAGGTGAAATAAGTTAGGTTTAATGAGGTATCTCGAGTTAACCTGTGGACCCCTATCTCAGGCCATATATCTATATTTACCCTGCAAAAGCTAGCCAAGCATTGGAAACCCTTGAAATACGAAGCGGGACTTAGAATGGTGTAAGTAGTATCACCTGCTGTCACACAAACCATTGACAACTGTATGACTTTCGAGGTAGGTTCTCTAACCGATTAGCCTTTGCTCCCCTTACGCACGGATGCTGCTCGCTTCGAGTTAGTTTTCTTCAAATACCGCTTATCCACAGCTCCAGACTTTGTAAGTCTTTGAACCTTAGCTTCTGGCACATCCCTAGGAGCTATTGCTGACGTCGGTGAGTTTAAAGCAGTAGCCGGGCTCGACCGACCGACTTTATTACGGCTTATACTTGGGACCGTAGGTGAAGAGTTATTGTTATAAGAATCGATCCTTATATGGGATTCAGGAGAAAGCATATGCTTCTGGCTTACAGAGTTGGGATACCGAGTCTCTTGTTGTCGAAGGGCGGCAGTGGCATCCCTTTGCCAAGAAGGGGTTTGTGCCTCCATCCTTTGCACACGACCTTTTAATAGTTCGAATTCCATTTGAAGGGTCTCAACATGACTTGCTCTGTGTCCGATCTTCGTAATGTTGTTGGTGAGTATATCCATTTCGTGTGATGTGAGGACTGGATTGTTAGATAGGGTTTTGTAAGATCTTTCGACCACTAACTCCTGTTTTAAAACCTCCAGCTCGGCCTTCAAAGCCGCAATTTTTTCATTGTTTGCATCGGATGCTGACAAGGCCGCCTTTGCTGTGATCTGGGCACCTTCAAGCAGTGTCTGGAATTCCTTCAGACTTTTCTGCATATTCTCAAGTTCTGATCCGAGTAAGTCGAGCTTTTTCTGGCATCTTTCCCATGTATCACTGAATTCAGCCCGTAAAGATGCGTTAGCTTGGGCGACCGCGTTTTTAATAGAGCGCGACTCTCTCTCGAGATGTGATTGGGCATCCAGTGGCTGTAAATCTCTCTTGATATTCTCAATCTCTGTCTTTGTAGATAAGATATCATCGGCCAATTTTTTAGTTTTCGTGCTATTACCCAACAAATCCTGTCTCACTTCGGCCATATCGTTTTTCAAGTTTCTGATAGTCTCATCTATATGTTGGACAGACTGGTTGAAAGAAGCGACTAGTTGATAACCAGCTGTATCAAGCTGATCTAATTTTTCTCCTTGCGCATCGATCTGACCTAGTATGTCACTGAACCTCGGGTTCTCATTCGCCGTTTCTGCGTCTTCGAAGAACGGAGAGCCATGATCATTATTTTCAGAATGGCGAACTGGCGGGTTCTTAAGGCGAAGCACCCTTTGAATGATTGGCTGGATGGGGACATAGGTCCTAGAGTCCTTGATTAGGATAGAGGATGTGCGCAGTAAGAGTGAGTCCCTAAAATCATTAGTGTTGCTATAGTAGAGCCATATAGAGAACTCACTCGTGAAGAACGTGATTAACCGTAGACCTTAGACACTTAGAGCCCAACTTTGAACGACATTCACTACATGCTAATCCCTGAAGACGACTTCGAGTGGGGCTTGTTAACAATATTTCTTTAAAGAGTAGTGGCCGGCAAGGTCCTACCATTTCTCTACTATTGTTCCCTTCTCTCCGTCCTGTACAACACCTTGGTGACTTATATCCAAGGCCGCACCAGACTGGACGACAGGGCTAATATAGCCTTTGCCTATTTGAGTCCATAAATTTAGGAGCGCACCGATGCGATGGTCGCATTGGCTGCAGAAGATCGATATCGTCTCCATAATGGCGAAATAGTAAGTAGATGATGGCCGCGGGGTCACTGAAATGCCGACCTTTGGCTAGATCGTTGGTGGACCTGGGGTCTTCGATAAATCTCGCTGTCAGCCACCTGTCAAGCCCCAAGTGAGACCAGTAAGACCGACGACATGAAAATAATGATGGCAAGGTCGCATTGAGGGGAGCATTGTTGGAGTCGGCGGGCGGGTTCCTGCGTTGTCGCGTGAGTTGTTGACTGAATAGGCAAGATGAGATGGGGAGAGATGGGGAGAGCTGCAGGCGGCGGCTAGGTCACTCAGGGACCTCCTGGTACTTACGGTACGCTATGTGCCCGGAGAAGGTGAGGTCTAGCACAGCTCCAGCTCGAAGGAGCTGATAAGCGATAAGGAATCAAGCTCTGATTTGAGTACCTCCAAGCTAAGTACCTCCCTAGCCTTACAGTGCTATTGTGGGTGGCGATAGCGTTGTATTCCGCTATCTAGGCCCATGATTCTCTTGTACCCCCCACATCTATCGCGGCAAGGTGGGGCTACGGGACATGGTGGGAAGAATTGTCTCGGAATAGGTACAGGGCCAGACCAGAGCAAAGCTCGACCACTTATTTACCAGCGCCGCTCCTCTGGTGTATCTCGAAGTCGCTGCCGAACCCCAGCCGTGTGCGCACCCGACAGGCAAGCGTTGCGACCATGGAGGACCTCAATTCGACGTCGCACGATATCTTCAACCCCGACGACTTCCTCATTACAACAAGCAGCGTCATGTCTGTCCTCGATGGCGATGCGCCCACGTTGGCGGATATCGCAGAGGCCCAGCTCCCGCTCGAACTCCCCAAGGAGCAGACTTCGAGCGACGCCACTGTTAGTGACTCTGGCAGCTTGAAGCGCACTAAACCCCACGACGCCGACGATAACGAGGGCTGGGAGGTGGTTGACCGGCAATCCAAGAAAGCCAAGAAGGCCAAAAAGATTCCCCAGCCCGCATCATCCAACTACCCCTCTATAAGCTTCAACTACAATGCCAAGCTCCAGTCTAAGATCTCGCTGGAGCAGCTGCGGAACCTCGTTCTCTACATCTTTGCCGAGGGCGTGTCGCCTCAATGGGTCGCCATTGCCAATCGGCCGCAGTTCAGAAAGATCGTCGCAATCATGGTGCCAGGATTGGAGGAAGCCATGTTCAAACAGAACGTCGACTTTGCCACGTACAACGAGCAGTGCTTTGATCTGGACCAGAAGTCACGCGTCTTGACTTCTCCCGACGATTACTATCCTCGGCTGCTGAAGCGCGATGAGCTGCCCGAGATACTAAAAGACTTCGCCGACATGTTCCCCCACCTGTGGCCTGTTAAGACACCCGGCAATGAGAAATACGGTTTCATGCGATCGCCTCTTGGGACCATGTTGACGGCACCTAGTGAGAAGACCAAGGAAGAGAAATCTGCGAGGGGCGTGCAGCCAGCTAGGGAGCCAAAGGGTTGGAAAGATGAGCGTACGAGGATCACTGAATTCATTGCCATGCCCGAAGATTTACAGCCCAATGGTTATCTATTACATCCTGCTTGTATACCCGTTGAGCGACGCAGCAATTACCAGTATCCTGAAGGATGGGTTCATACGTATGTCGACAAATTCGAGGACGGTGATGTCCCGGAAGCGGAGATACAGCAAGGAAGCGTCACAGCTGGCCGCGACGTCTACGCTCTCGACTGTGAGATGTGTATGACTGGCCCAGATGAGTACTCATTAACAAGAATTAGTCTGGTTAGCTGGGACGGCACTATTATACTAGACGAGCTAGTCAAACCTGACAAGCCCATCACCGATTACGTTACCCGCTTCTCTGGCATTACTGAACAAATGCTAGCTCCTGTTACCACAACACTACGCGACATTCAAGCCAAACTACAGCACATCCTTACTCCTCGCTCCATTTTGGTCGGGCACTCTTTGGAGTCGGACCTGAAGGCGCTGCAACTCACTCACCCATTTATTGTTGACACCGCAATCATTTTCCCACATGTTCGAGGTCCGCCATTGAAGAACAGTTTGAAGTTCTTGGCTCAGCGATTTCTTAAGCGCGAAATCCAGAACCGCAGTGGCGGACACGATTCGATTGAGGATGCGAAGGCATGCCTGGATCTTGTGAAGCAGAAATGCGAAAAGGGCAAAGCATGGGGACACCATGAATCGCAAGGTGAAAACCTATTTCGACGTTTAAACCGTGCAGGCACGTCATATCGTGCCAACGGTGGAGCTCAAGCCACAGGTGGTGTTCGCGTGGGCAAGACAAGTGCCATGGTTGACTGGGGAGACCCAATGAAAGGCGCAGGTGCGGCTTCCACGTTCCCGATAGGCTGCAAGTCAGACGAAGAAGTATTCCAGAATACCCTTCGTGCAATTCAAGGAGATGCAGTAGCGGAGGTCATACCTGCCGACGGCGTGGATTTCGTCTTTGCACGATTCCGCGAGCTCGAGGCATTCCAGGGGTGGTGGAACCAGAACAGGAATACGGATAGTCTCCCGATTCCAGATGTTTCCAGCATGTCCCTCGAGACGTGCGTTTCAAACCTTGCACAAAGGATTAAGCGCATACACGACGCCTTACCCAAGTGTACCGGCTTCGTAGTGTTTAGCGGTTCTGGAGATCCGAGGGAAATGAGTCGCCTGCAGACGATGCAAGCCCAGTTCAAGAAGGAGTATAATACTCCTGGTGTGGACTGGGATGAGCTGAGTGTCAAGTGGACCGATGTAGAGGAGCAGGCACTCAAAAAGGCCGTTGGAATAGCGCGAAATGGCATTGGCTTCATCGGAGTCAAATGATGTGCCTACCTCGCATAGCTTTGAGATTTGCTTTATACAACGTCGCCTAACAATGTACGATTATGAAATGGTTTACATAAAAGCATTTGGGGCAGTAATTCTCTTCTATGAGTTTCCCGCAGCTGTGTTTTTGGCTGCTTGTTGAGGACGGAGCAGGCAGGAGAGTATACGAGACCCAAGGTTTGCGAATGATGTCAGATACCCAGCTCCATGAGGCTTTGGTCGGTATATAATGATTCAATGTAGGGAAACGGAACAGAATCGAATCAAAACCGTTCAGTTATGGAAGACTTTACCAAGAGTATTTTCCCTGTTATTTAAATAGTTGGTTGCTGGGTTTTGCTGCTTCGGTTTGACCCACCTCCATTGCTACGAAATGTCGCTCCCCTTTCTATACTTACTCACACGAGGCACATCTCGTATACCTTGCAGCACGGTATGAGTAGAAATATTCGGGCCACGCGGCTCCAGCAGGATTTCGAACTGGGAATAACCACAACAGAGTCCGCATTTCAGCTTACAGAGGATCAACCATATGACGACGTAAATAGCAAAATCACAACCAAAACGAGGTCCTATTTCGCCCCCGTATTCCTTCGCTTCCCCATCCGTCTCTGTTGGTAACTAATTGCTTTTCGGCTCTGACGATGACGAGCTCGTTCTTATAATATTACCAACATTGATGATTCCTTGTAGAAATTTCGTTTGCAATATGCAAGCTACGACAGACCCGGTCCATGTCCCTACCTACATACCTATCCCATGGAGAAGCCGATACGTATATTGAGTACCAACATACAGGTATGATACTAGTGACTGACTTTGCCGTTTTGGATTTTCCCGTTGGTTAAAACATATTCAGTACTGTACATCGTCTCATTTCGGTTGCCTCTTTTTTCCTCTCCTGTCTGGGATGCTGTGGTTTATTCCCGGCCCAAGCATCAGGTTATGTGCACGGACTATATGCGTAAGTGAGTTAACCTTACCTGCCGAACGAAATCCATATGCAGCTTGAGAGACAATGTCGTTTTCTCTTGACAAAAGGATAATTCACACTTAACCAAACATGAGTCATAAGACGTGTACACGATCACACGACAATCACCCTATGCATGTAGTTAGTAACAGGGTCGCAGATTGGCCCAGACCAGACTGCCAAAGGTAAATAGGGCGTGAGAATAAGGTTGATGAAGAGAGGCGGTGTTAGCAAGTTAGGCGCGCTTAGTGGTGCTCGCCTGCTGCGCGGGACCTAACAGTTAGGGTGGAAATAAGGCGAAGTCTAGGCGCAGAGCCGGGGCTGAAATGCGAAATGACCAACAACTGCTGCAGACGCAACTAACAAAACACCAACAGCAGCAAAGAGTATCATGTAAAAAGGGAAAATGCAAAATGGCAAAAAGGAAACCCACCAACCAACGTCCGGTCTCGCTTGTTTCATTCGTCACACGATACGAGATGGCAAGGCAACCCTTCTTCACCCTTTGGTATTCACGCGGCCGGATTGGACAAGTACCTGGGTTGATTAGGGGGAAACGGCAAATTGGGGGTTACAGACTTACTGGCTTGAATGCGGTGTACGTCTTCGCCTCACAACCAACAGAATGGATGGATATGGATGAAGACAAATAAGGTAGGTAACTCGGTGAGTTGTAGAGTGATCTCACGTCTATATATAAACTGCGATAGCATCCCAAGGTGAAGCAATTTTGCAAGAACAGTATCAGTCTCATTCATTTCATATACTCTCCTTGTTCGATCGACTTCACTGGATATCGTAGTCGTCATAAACAGAGGAACGAAATTTTCGACACACTACGCACATTCAACATCTACAATCATAACCTCAACTGAACCCCAAAAAAGGAAGACAAATAAAACAATACCTCAAACCATGTCTCCCTCCTCGCTCTTCCCCAACGTCCCTAGCACGGAATCTTCATGCCTCTCACTCAACCCCTATGCAACCCCATCCTCAAATCTCTGCTCGGGCACCCGTCCAGGCGCAATCCAACCCCGCCGAAGACGAAGCAGCATCGACATGATGCACGCGCCACTCCCAGCCTGCAGCGGCAGGATGTACACAGGACAATCCCCTTCATCAGCGCTATAATCCTGCCTCGACTCTTTCTTTGGGCCTAGAACCTGAGCGAGTGGGAAAAGGGAAAGGGAAAAGGAACGGATGGAGGTTGAATAAATGAATGAATGCCAGGAACCGAATCCGGCTAGTTGTTCATTCACGCATCGAGAAAGGATAACTCTATTGTACAATATTATACCTCGGAAAACCATGAATATCCAATTCAGGCGAACCCCCAGAAATTACGGGATACTGGGAAATAAGAGTAGGAGGGAAACTCCGAATAGGAGAGGTTCTATGTAATTTTTGTGGTCTGGGTTACTACCTAGATGGGCAGTTTGTATGTACCAAAACTAGAAACCACTAAAAAAGACGGGAATCGATAATGTAGCCCCTATGCAGGTGTGCTGCCATCATGACAAGCGGGCTATATACAGCATAGAATCACAAGAGGTTTTAGACAGAAGAAAACCCAACAAGAGCAATGTGCAGAAAAGCCGACATCTTCTCTACCGGCAGTATTTCGGTATATACGCGTGCCTTGTTAGTTACAGACTGTAGGCTGTAGGGCAAACAACACTAAAGCGCCGATGGTATGCCTTTAATCAGACACAGACTTTTGACTTTCTACGTAGCTTGCTTTCTGCTACCTGTCAAGCCCCCCCGCGACTAGTTCACGAGGCCTACCTGATATACTCAGGTGTCGCTGAAAAAGCCTTTCCCACCCTCTCCGTTCGAGAAAGAACTTCCCTTCACCGTAGAAATAGCCCTCAGCTCTCAAGACACTAGGATGGTTAGGATCCCCGACGGTCCAACGACAGGTCCCGATCCTCTGGTTCGCACTCTCCTAAAAGTCGATATCGCCTCTGAATATCTCCGGGTCAACCCCATTAACCACCCTGTCGGCGAGGTCTCGTCGTCCCATTTGCGTGAACACGCGACGTAATGTGTCGTATAAGTTGGTGCTGCGGTTTTGCGTTGTCATGGCATCTATCTGTGCGTCGCTGACGTCTCCTCCCAGAAGTTCCCTTGCCTTCTCACGGCCTTCTTTCTCTACTGTCTTGTGCATGTTAAGCGCTGCTAACAGGTGACCGGCAGCTTCGCTGTGACATCCCATGTTGATGCAGCTGACTCCGAGATTGTACCGTGCTCGGACAAAGTTGGAGCGAAGCGTGAGGGCCTTCTCATAAGCTGCAATGGCATCCTCGCTTTTTCCGCTATTGGCAAGAGTAGCACCAAGTCGGTTCCAAAGGAGGTGGATTTGGTTTTGTTTGTTGGAAGAACCCAGCTCTGACGACGCTAAAGCCGACGAGAAACAATCGACAGCTTTCTCATATTCCTCAGCACCGTAGAAAAGAACCCCTAAGCCGACTTGGACGTCGGGGTCCATGTGTTCACCGTCTGGGCTGAGCCGGGCGGCTTGGATAAACAAATTGGTGACCTTGTCATGAAGCTGTTGGCGGTCAGTGAAGCCAAGCTCCGTTGCGGGAGATAACTCGGCCGGTCCTATGATAGACGAGTACCGAACGGAAAGCCAGCGCTCCAGGGTCCGGTAGGCGGTGCTGTCGTAGCCTTCATTGGTATACGAGACGGCCAGGGTCATGAGTGCCGTCGGGTTGTTCGGATCTAGCTTTTTAGCTTGTTCTAACGCCCGAATGGCTGCTGTTTCTTTCTCGTTCTGCGCCTGCGCAATCCCCAGCTGCACCCAGGCCTCTACATGGGTAGGATCTTTCTGGATGGCTGCCTCAAACGCCAGAGCAGCTAACGAAAGGTTACCACCCTCATCCAGAATGCGCATGCCCTCTTGGAAGGGATTTGCCGTGTCTTTAAAGAGGTTATCGTCCTCGAAAAGATAGTCCTCTACCTGAGGGTCGCCCAGAAGCCTACTATTGGCAGCAAGACCGTCCCAATCCCCAAACCGGTCATGCCAGTCGGGATTGCCTAGCTGGTCGACCCATTCCTCTTCATCGACGGTCTCTTTAGCAGCAGCTCGTTCAGCTTGGATGCCTTTCCATATTGATTCAAAGTCGCCAAAGTTTGTTTCTGACTCCAAAATCTGCTCGTCCAGCTTGTTCAACTCTGGCTCCAATGCGGCAGCTTCGTCTTGCTCTTGCGCCTCTTTAGCTTGCAGCTCAAGTTGCTTGAATTGCTCTTCCCACTGCTGATCGTCGAGTTCCACGAGCTTCCCCTTCCCTTTGCCTTCCACCATGGACTCCGCCGCGAAGCCGCCGGGGCGATTATACATCATGCCGTAGTTCATACCCATATTGGTCATTCCCATCCCCATCCCCATCATCGGGCGCTGATAGGCCATACTCGAAGGCATAGGACTCGACCGTGAGGCACTGGCTGGGTTGGTCATCTGTTGGAATTTGGCGAACTCGTCGGGGCTAAACGCAGAGCCCTGGGGTACATTGAAAGCGGCCTCCATAGCCGGTTGGGGAGAATGCTGGAACTCGTTGGCCCAGGATGGGGATGTCGTGTTGGCACGAAGGTGCACGCCCTGAGACGGAGGATCCATGCGTATCTGGCCCATACCTTCGAGGGGCATGTCAGGTAAGCGGCCGGTTTGCTGTAAGAAGCCATTCATCATCTGCTGCAGACAGGATGTCAGTCGATATTACCGGCCAGGCAGGAGGGCCCATGGAACAGTGTTGCTCACTTCATTTTGGGCACCATGCTGGGCAGCGCTGCGGAAGCCGCCCATGCCCCCCTGGGGAGCGCCATTTCTAAGGCGATCCCGTTGCAGGCTGTTGTCATCTTGAGTGTGCTTGGCAAACTGGCTCAGCGGATTGCCAGCCGTCGAGCATTCTGCTCCGCCGCCGAGGAAAGACATATCGCTATATCGCTATCTCGCGCGCGTGGCAAGGGCGTGAAGAGATATATGGCCTCTATAACACGGAGCGGCGGTCGGGTTGAGGAGAACTTGGAGAAGGGCGGGCAGCGATGATTATACGATGATTGTATATGTATTGGTAATCGTGGTGGCGCTATTGATATGGGCCCAGCGGAGGTCGGCCGTGACGGGAATGCGGTTTGGATGGGTGTACCTTTATCGCTATTAATTGCTGACCGTATAGAGTAGTCTCAATTTGAAGTGAGAATGGCTTGTATTTGGGAAATGCATCAGATCAAAGATTATGCTGTCGGTCTCATCTGGAACTCTTTAAGGTGGCGGTGGGGGAGCATATGTTGCCGAGGGACGTTGCAACTCTCACTAAAGGTGGCCCCAGACCGCTGTGGGCCCCCCTCATGTGCCTAACTAGGTACCTAGGTACTCACATGCCGAGTTAGGAGCGCTGTTGTATCAAACATCCTAGGTCTTCTTGTCTTCACAAACTCCCAACCCGGAGTCAGTAAAACTTTAATAAACTCATAACAATGATTGGCTGAAGGGAGAGAGTGTTATTTTGTGTATAGAGTACATTACAACCTCTATTAACTAGGGCTGCTCAACATAGGACGCCAGTACCTATTGACTATTACAAGATATACAATGGTTGAGACAGTTTCTCTATGGTACTCAACACACATGCATCTGCCGTCCTCTTTACACCGTGCCCAGTACCGTCCCAAGCCATGCTATGCGCTTCCGATAGCATCTTGAGAGTGTGAATTCAGTCACCGGACCAAAGAAAACGACTCGTAAACGCCATCATCCTCATACGCGGCGGATATTGCATATCTTATCGCCGATACCACCAGGCAGCTCCTACCTAGGTAATCAGTTGTTGTCCCTATCCCCACCATTCGAGCGACGAGACTCCGAGTAGCCCCCATTGTTCATGCGACGAGACTCGGCGTAGTCAATACGAAGCGCCCGGCCACCGAGCTCAGTTTGCTGGAGAACCTCATGGGCCTGCACGGCACTCTCGACATCAGCAAAGTCAGCATGGGCGAAGCCCCGAGGCCAGCCGGTGTTACGGTCGATCGCGACACGAACGTCCTTGCAATTGTGGAGGCTGCGAAACAATTTGTTCAGATCCGCATCCGACGTCTCGTATGGGATATTGCCGATATAGAGTGAGTTTGTGGGTTGGTTGGTGGGCTCCCGTGGTTTTTTAGCGGTGGGGCTGTCCTTACGATAATCCACCATGATGCGGCGGCCGTGCCAGAACGAGTCGTTTGCTTCAGCAATGGCCTGGTCTGCAGCCTCCTTAGTGGCGAAGGAGATGAAGGCAAAGCTAAAGGTGAGCGAGCAGTCAGCAAGACGTTCGGTGATCCAATGTATTTGGGATCCGACACTTCGGTAGCCGAAGTCCCGTGCATAATACATACCCTCTGCTTAATCCTCGACCATCCCGTCCGATCCTTGTCTGTAGGATCTCGCCGTACTTGTTAAAGGCTTCATTCAAATGTGTCTCGGTCGCATCAAATGTTATGTTGCTGACAAAGACGGTAAAGCCGTCGAGGCGCTGTCGTTGGGACTCTGTAGGGCTGGATTGCAGTACCGCACCGTCGTCGGCTGTTGAGCCATTTTGTTGCGCCGCGTTGATGGCGTTCTCGACAGCCGACTCTCGTTCCTCCTCAGCGACGGGCGAGGTCTGCGAGAAGTAGCGGCGAGGCAACGACGACAAGACACCGGTGGATTGCACACTGGCTTTGCTGACCTGCATTGCGATTGCGGCGACCTGCTGTCGCGGCGCAGCGACAGACCTCGAAGAGGAGCATGCTGCTCGGAGTGCTGCTCGGCGAACACAATGCCTGGATTCTTCCAGTCAGTAGCCGCCGACTCAAAGAAAAGAATTCATTCGGTAGCATGGTAGAAATATCTTACATCTTGACGGTTTGTATGGACAAGTAGAGGTAGCTGATGTATAGGGAGCGAGGGATGTCCAGTATGTAGATTGGAACGTGATGGTGAGAAGAAAGGAATTTTTTAAAAATTTTGGATTGTATTGATTGGGTAGTACAGAAGAGAGAACCCGCGACTCAACAGGGCCCTAGTGCTACACTAGTCCCAAAACAATCACTCCAGTCGCCTGCATACTTCGGTAGGCATCTGGGTGCGCTACAGTACCTACAGTACCTACCTACCCACTACTACGCTACAAGGGACTCTACAGTAACAGGACGGGACTGATAACTGTCGGATCTATACCACGTGCGAATCCCAAATCGAAACTACCTCTGATGATATACCTATATCCACGGTCATGCGGCGTATATCTGAATTAAAGTTATTACCACATAATAAGAACATGCGGTTTATTTTTTCTTTTTATAATTTTGCTTCGTTTGCTCTCCTCTCTTCAAGTTACTGTACAACCTTGTACGCTAGGAGGAGCACAATTGTTGGCGTGCATAATGTCAAGTAAACACAGTGCTAGCACACCATAAAAATCACGAACTTGATTTTCATCGTGCAAGATCCAAGGTTAGCGGAATACTCTTAAATCATCAGCCTTTGAAAGCAACAGACAGAGCAGAATAAGCTTGGCACAAGCATTTGAAGCATACAGCTATGCTTGAGAGCTATACATAAGTGCTCGGGAGTTGCAGCTATATAGCGTGTAGTACAAATATTTCTTAAGATTTCGTTTCTTTCGCCTCAATGGGACCCCCAGGGAATTAGACCACCTCCCATTTTACCGCCCAACCTTGGATTTTTCCCAGCCACCAATGCTTCTCTATCCCCTTCTCCTCTCTCATCGGCACAGCCAAAACATATCCTCATAGTCAACAAAGATCTTGGTGCTTGGCACAGACCGCATCATCGAGCGACGAACGGCCTGATAGGGTATATGCACACTCTTAAAATGCAGATGTGGAAAAGAATTGAAAATAAAACAGGTGGACACCCAGAAGCGGAGTCCTCGCCTGGTTGAACATCATCAGGACCCGTCAGAAAGCAAACACGCCCATGCCCACCGTGTCCACCGCCAAATCCCATCCTTTATACGCTTTTAATCGGCCCCCCAAATGAAGTTCGCCCTAAACTGCCGCCCATGACCCAGGGCCGGGCTGGCTGAGAGGGAGTTTGGGCAAATAAAGCACCCATTATCGCATAAACGCCGGTGAGCACTCGGTGAACCTTACTCCGATACTGTTGTCACATCTAGTCGCCGCGTAGAGAGCCGATTGCTCCCAGCATATGGACCGCGTCCTAGGTACTCAGTGATTGATCCCGTCCTCTCGTAGTGGGTATCGCCTGCACATTCGTGGTTTCTAAAGTATATCTTGATATTCAAGACTCGTAACAAATGAAATGAACAATGAAGGTGCGCTGCCGATCTGCGGAATAAATATTCGTTTAAAATCGCTCCTGTCGAAAACTGTTTGGCCGTTGGCTTTCGTATTGCACTCCGGTCATGGATTCTGGCCCATTGGGCAAATTATTGTTTAAAGCTCGTAAAGGTGGTAGCTCTGGCCGAGGGCCTCTCCCGTAAGGGTCCTGGGCATACGGGTCCGAGGGAGGCTGTTGAGCGGTTGTGGGTTGTTGACCTACAGGTCCTGAGCCTGCGCCCGTGTTATTACGCAACTGGTTATTCTCCATGCGTAGTCTATCCATCTCGCGGCGCAGCATATCTGCTTCGGCGGCAGAGTTTTGATAGTGATTAGACAGTTGTTTGATATGGTCAGCTTGACGCTGGTGCTCCGTAATAGCTATGCAACAGTCAGTACTTATAAGCTAATTGGTGGAATAAGAGCATACCTTTGGATAGGATCTCCCATTTCGATGCTTTTGACCCACGCTCTTGCGGCATCAGATCACGAAGTTGTTCGAATAGCTCCTTCATCTCCGTACGCCTCTTACGCTCGGCGAGTTTGTGGCTGACTCGAAGCTCTGGAGTCCTACTATAAGGCTGCGAGCCATTGTGGGGGCTGGATTCCTCGCTTTGCAGGTCGGATAACTGTTTATGTTGGAGAGAGTGGTGGTGCACTGTCTGGAAATCAGTAGAGTTGGTGGATAACCGTGGAAACTCGGGCCCTATCCCGTCTTCTAAGCGTCGCTGCCCAGGTGGTAGTCGCGAGTCGGAAGTGAATTGGCTACTTGCAACCGATTCCGCAACGCTACTACGCCTGGAATCTAGGAAGGTACCGCTCGCAATACCAGATGGGATCCTCTGCATTTCATCCTCGGGAAAAGCCCAGGCCTGTCCTTTTGTAGGTTCGGCGGCCCTCGCAATGGTGCTAGTAGCCGGCCCCGTGATAGCCGGCGCGGTTCGCGCCTTGGGGTGGCCTTCAGGTGTTCGTTCTGCACTCGGCTGATAGCCGTTAGATATCCGGTGCACCGACAAGTGATCCAACCCGGCGCGCGGGTTCCTTTGTTGTGCCAGACTTGCATGGATCGACGTGGTGGATTGGTTTGCGCTGGCGTAGGGCGACCCGCCTAGTCTCAGCTCGCCGAAGCCCTGGTTGATCCTACTGTCTACACTTTCTCTCCGTGAGTCCGGTCCTATGCTCGTTGTTCCGCTCAGCATGCCACTCGACTCTAATGATAAGGGTCGCTCATTGAATCGTATGCTCCCAGGCGATGTCGGCGAAACCATCGAAGCGACACTCATGTTGCTTGATGGGGATACAAGCGGGTGTGGGATCGTCGTCGTCGTTGTTGTAGGAGATGGTGTCTTTTCTTGCGCGGCATGATAAATGTTGATACCGATGCCTGAGGCGGCGGAATTATCTGAGGGAGCGTGTTAATACAATAACCAGTTAGAATTGGAGCAGATAGAGGTCATAACACACGCTTGCTAGAGGCATCTGTACTTGAATAGTATGCCGAGTCCCGATTCTCCTCGGGATTGTTCAGAACAGTAGCCAGGCCTGCTGGGAGCTTGTGGGCAGCCGATCGTTGCTGTTCAACCGTCATGATGGGCAGTCTGTTAGATCGTCGCGGTTACCGTGAGAGATAGATGACCGATCAATGGCGAGCAATCCTGTATAGGATCCTGTACAGAACTCGGAAGACTAGACGAAGCTACGCTATACAATCTGACGCAGTCAAGATCATCGAACTTTCGAGTTCGGTGTTGTACGGCTATTTTCAGACGGGATCGTGATTCTCGATCAAGACCAAGGGCGGGCGTATAGTAGGCAGTGGATCTGAGCAAAGCATCCGTGTTCGACGTCCAATTGCAACGAGGCGCAACTAGATCCAAGGCCGCGCGAGCTCGAGGGCACCCAGATGGACAGAAATGTGGCTGGACCACAGGACGAGGACCGCGACGTTAAAAAAAAGAGAGATCTACGGCGGTCGTTGTCGCCAAACACCCTTCATACAGACATGGCTCGGAGGTGCTTGGAAGGCTTGGACGGTGACCAGGAGGACGTGGAGGGGAATATACGCTGGCAAATAGTCGTGGCTAGTATGGCTAGTATACAAAGAGGGTGGTGTCAGAAAAGGAGAATTAGAGAAACGTGAACCAGGATAGCCTGAGAAGCTTAACAGGGCAAGACAGGTGCTACATGTACATACAGACTGCCCGCTGTGTGAGGTTAAATACGGTACAGCATACGGCAAGCAGTGGGTGGTGGGTAGGTACTAGGTAGACCAGCATTGGCGCGATGGTTACCCAGGTGGGTAAGTACAGATAGGTACAAAATATACGGGGCCCCTATAGTAGGTATATACTGTACATGTGGTATAATACATGTCCAGCGACCACCTGCCTTACAAAAAAACAGCAGTGAAGATCAAGTCCTCGGCCAGTGGTGGGCAGCCGTAGAGGAGCCCAGCAAAGCTCGTGTGCTCCCTCTCCTGTACCCTGTACGAGCCATTACTGCAGTATACAGTATTTGCACTAGAGTAGCGCGGGTAGCAGCAAGTATAATAGTAAGGCCAGGGTCTCAGATCTCGGAACTCGAAAGTACAATCCGATCCCTCTGGGGGCTCCGTAGGACACCCACAGAGCGACGGCCGGAAAGACCAGGAGAGGCCCAACAACAGCACATGCACCACCTATGTACTGAGCGAGCAGGAAACGGAAAGGAAGGTAGAATCGAGGCAACTTGCCAGGATGTTCGGTTCATCAACAATGAGAGCAAAGTAGAGCGACTTGTTGGAGTGCAGGACCAGGGTGCAGCCACATGTAATGATGCCTATTCAGATAATGCGTCGGGCTTTTACCCACCGATCGTCGCATGGCCATGTCCACGACGTGGGGCTTGACAGACCCGCAACTACTTGCAGAAAAAGTATGCTCGACTTACTGGCTCACACTTGGGACTAGCGCAAGCCACTCGCGATATAGCCAAGCCAGTAGCCAGACGACGTAGTTGGCTGGCTCGGAAGCGCTTGGTCCTCGGTGCGCGCGTGGCACACGAGGTACTGGAGACCTGAGCACATGGTTTCTTAGCGCCATCCCTGTCCATGCAAGAGAAAAGCGGACCCCGCGCCGGGGTCCCATCAGCAGCATGGTCGAGTACCGGTACCTATTCACGCTGCAGCATGGCGGCGTGGCTATCATCCCTCCGAGAAAGGTACATGGTGCTAGATGGATACCGTGTACGTAAAGCACTCAGCGGTATTACGCAGTCGAGGCAGTATACCAGCATACATAGAGGTACTACAGGTAAAGCGCAAAGCTTGGCAGGCCACCCTCCACCTATTCCTTGGGGCTAAGGCATGACATCGAGACAGAAGTTGGATAATACTATAGAGCAGCCATAGGCAGACAGGATTACCGCAACAACCAATCGTGCCATTGCGGCACTTGTCGGAAGCTTTGCAGCATCTGTCGAAGTACACATATCAACATAGTCATATTCATCAGGTGATGAACAAGCTAGGTAGCAGTAGATTGAGGTTTCTTCCTCTCCATTTCACGCCATTGTCGGACAGACCGAATCGGCCAGGTCTGGCGCGTGTATTTGATACCAACCAGGCCCGAAGGATCTGGCACAAACGAGGTTTGAGGATCCTATATTCCAACAAGTCGGCCAAACCGAATTATTCAAATAAGGCGGGGCCTGCAATTGTACAGAGTTGTTGTTTGCAAGTATGTGCTTTTCCCCAGGCATCGCTTCGAATCGAGCACCAACTAACTCGGACAATTGAAGCGAGGCAGCCAAAACACATGATTGCGAGCAGGCCGTAACCTCTTTGTACCATGCAAACACCAAGCGAGTATTACCATGAGCTGGGGGGCTCTAGGCCAAAACGGAAACCGGCCGTGAACATAGCATTTACCTAGTGTATCGTAAAAATGTGATATACCGATAGCCGGGCAAATGAGCGAACTATGTCAGCGAAGTTCCAGTTATGCGGAAATGGACGAGCAGAGAGAAGGGCAGCTGAAGGTTTGGTGTACTGATAGTAAGGTGGTGTAGGCAAAGCTGACAACTGATGACTGATGACTGAGATTCATGAAGAGGGATTATATACACTACATATTAGTAGTCCATGATGACCGGTCAGATGCCCATCCACTTGCTCAAGCAGAAAAAATTGTGAGAGCCATATCCCTCGATTGTTCTCTTAGTCGTTCTAGACTCTATACAGTTTGCAGTCGTATCGTAGCGCTACTCGGCGCGAGAGTATACAGCCAGCCATACGCCACAGTATTCAGTACATGTACCTAAGGTAGGTAGATACAGGATTACTTACACCCCCTCTTCTCAATCCTGGGTAGCAGTTGTACTGCTGTTGCAGTGGTGTCGTCGTCGATGCAACGCCGACACCTCTCTCACACCTCACCATGTGGCCTGCATATTCTCCTGTATGCGAGGTGCATAAACGCACGGGCTGACACGAGGAGGGTTGCCACTCGAGCGACTGTAATCCGTACTAGGTATAATATGTAGTGTACTATGTAGGTAGTAAACGGTATATACAACAGGCCCTGGAGGTGACGACGAATGGTTCTTCACCCCTCTCCCTTATTAACTTCACTACTGTACACTTCCAATAGATTCGTGCTCACCAGCATGTGAGCATACGACCTTTCAAAGCCCAAAGCTACTAAACTGCATTACACTACCTATCCCTTGATAAGGATCACAGGTTAAGCTATACTAGTTAGCTATCAAGTGTCAGAATGGCTATTCCCTTCAACTGGCTACCTACATAAGTCCACTGCTTCTTAGAGTATACTGCCGTAGGTGGTGGTTTAGGTATTTACCTTTTATCATACAGTATTCCCCCTACCAAAGCACTGCTGGCAGAGAGCACACTAGGTAATCCAGGCTTATCCCTTCGAACTAGTCCCTGCGTGTCCCTTACCCAAGATGAAGACCGGTTTTTTCTTTTTTGCCATCTCGCCAGGAACTGGTGGCTTTTGCCCTTCTTTGTCTCAAATCGAGCTACCTAATCGAGGATTCCGCCCACCACGTGAAGTTTGCCGGACAATCGGCCTACTTATCTAAGCCCTCCATACAAGACTCAAATGCTACGTCGCATTTTGAAGAGGAAGAGACATTGGCACAATAGGACTTACCTACCTACCTACCAGTAGTATAGCTATACTACACAGCACTATTAACGACGGCACGGACTGTGAGCGTGACGAGGGGCCATACCGGTCTGCATGTAGAGTACCTATCTCTGTCCGCAGATGGATGCCTTTCCCATTATCCACTCCAGAAGCTACCTCTGTATAACCTGAGCCTTAACCGAAACCTACAGTACCTACATCCATGTCACTCCCGCATACCCTACTCAGTATAATCAACATTGAATCTAGTGTAGGTACGGAATTACACTCAGGCTGACATATGTAGACGTTGATTGCCATTAATTATGACGTTTACTTAAGCTCGTAAAAAGAAGGTTTTGCTGTTATTAGCCCGTTAATTCCTTCAAGGACATGTCCCGAGGCTGTTTCTCCGGGAGCCGAGTCATTGAAATGACAAGGATGAGATAGACACAACAAAAATGACGCCTTTCGGCTGCGTCCAGTCATGGCCGGTTTGATGCGTCCTATGCGAGAGAGCGTGTGACAATAGAAAGCTGCCTTTCCACTCGGGCTCCCATACGGCGTATTTGTGGTATGTATATAAAATCCATAGAGGGTGATTCTTTCGCTTAAGGCGGAGATGTGAATAAGTTAGACCCGACAGTCTGTTTTTCTCATTTCCAGAGGCGGGCTGCCTTTGGCCGTGCACAGTCCATGTTCAACCAAACATCCGCAACGGGTCAACACATGGTGCTACCATCCAATGGATATGTTATGTCCTGTGATAAAGCACCGAGGGCTCGGGCATGACATACAATTGATTACCGGTTAGTGTGGTATACAACTTTGCTGGCACAACCCCCAACATCAAACGCTGGCGGTTTAATCTCATGTGTCTTACTATCCAATTCAGGTAATCTTAACGAAAAGTTATCCTGTCAGATCCTGTCTAGGCTCGAATATACCGAGTATACTTACATACTTACTGCGTAGCCCTACAGGTACGTAATACCTTACTTAGTATGCAATCGAGTATACCAAGGTAATTACCTAGGTATATCCCCTCCACTTGATTCAGGACCTAATTTGTACAGATTATCTAAACTACCTATCCAACCATCATGTAGACAGTATAGTGCCGAGAGTGTTTATAGGATTTATAGTGTATTTGGGCATATTTTCCATGCCTTGGGTGAAGATCCCTCCTCCGAGTCCAATGCCGACCCTCTGGTAGGTTTTCTGACACGTACGGTGCCTGGTTTTCCCTCGCAGAACCAGGTCGCCTGTCTGTGCATACCTACTCGCCTACCTAGCAGGATGAACTGATCGAGTGACAATGGTGGGGTGCATGGCTGTTCTGGTAGTGTTTATTGTATATAAGTACGGAGTATGTATGCGTGGTCTCTGCAGAGGTCGGGCGTACTTAGTATGTGCGACATGACATGGTACAGCACAGGACTTGGTAAAGGTGCAGAGCTGATGCTTTCGCCTATTTACTATTGTACTGCATTACAATCGACGGATTACTTATCTTCGTAACTCGACTCGCAGCTGTTTATTACCGAGAAGCAAGCACAAAAAGAAACACAGTTCCTATCACGGGCTGCACGGTTTGATTTCGATTCTCTCTCAGTTCGGCTTTAAACGGAGGGTGACGACCTGTTTATTACTACATTACCTCGCTAGCAGGAGTCACTCTGCGCAATTACACGTCTACAATATTACCCAAATAGTCTACACTAGGCGAAGCTAACCAAGCGTCGGCACTTGTCCCAGATTCCGCGATGGGCGTCAGCCACCGCACCCTCTGCGCTAAGTAGCAGCTACTGGGGCTTTACTGGGGCTCTAATGGGGCGTCTCCGTTTCGCACAGCGTGCTTTGCAGCGACTACCAGGCACCGACCAGGCAAGGCAATTCGTATCGACTCGTACAAGTTCGTACAGTGCCTACACCATGCCCACCCGCCCGCCTCTAGCAATTAGAATTCCACGTGGTTGAATATTTTTCTGCCATTCCTTTCCGCTGACTCTCTCCACCAGGTACGCTAGCTTCGCATGTACTTACCAGCTGCAGTAGCAATCACACAATGCAGCAAATAAACCCCGGGGCTTGACCGACAGTGCTCTCCACCCGGCTTTCTCGGGGGGGAGAGATGCATTTCTCATTTCTTGCTTTTCAGTTGTGCGGTTATATGTAAGTGTGCATGTGTAAGTCGAGAGAGCGGCTCGGTGAAGAGGCGCTTACAAGATTACCTCTGTTTCGACCCCAAACACCATCAAAGTTCAGCTCCAGACTTACCCCAAGGCCAAAAAGCAATCCGGTCGGTTCCAAGGTGGTCACCAGCTAGACTCTGCAAATCGGATGGCAGGGCATGGAGGATCCACCACATGCCACGTTCCAGCAGCCATCCAGTATGTGTGTGTGCTACCATCTACCGCGCCCGCATGATCCTTGCGAAGGGCCCTCTCACCCACCATCATCTTCTGCCACCATCCAACAGTATCAGTATGTACATACTGTAGACACTGTAGATGGATACGTATGGTGTAACAGTGAGTGTACTGCAGTCAGTTCTCTGCAGTGGTGGTGTGGTCTACTAGGTAATATGTACTATATGTGTGTAGGGAGTGGAACTGACTTATACTACCTACAATCATACCTCTCGCCTGGTAAGTAACCGTGGAACTTTAGCAAGTACCTACTGTAAAATACTGACTGTATGTACCTTACAGGCGCACCAGTAGTAACAGCACCCTCCAGGGCTGCCTGGTCAGTGCCTGGTATAGGTGCTGTATATGTAGTAGCGATGGACCGGGCACTGCGCCGCACCAAGGCAGCGGGCCAACGGCAGACTTCTCGGTGGTTCTCGTCATCTCATTTCGGGAGTGAGATCCAAACCCTAGCTTACTCCCCTTCCCCATGTTCCGCCCATGTTTCCTGGCCGAATTATCATTTGCCCACGGCCGCACTCAGATCTGACATTGCGCAGGACACCCCGTGCCCTCCCTGCCAGGGATGGGTCTAGGACTGTTTCGCGTGCGAAGTCCCTTGTTGGTTCCTGGCCCTTCTAATCGGCGCAGCAGTGTACCTACACTACACAACACCACAGTAGGTATTGCGAATGCCGTATCTTCAACAAGACTCATCCGTTCGCTCAGTCAGCTTCTTCCTTGGACCGTCATACGACCTCGGATTACGGCAGCCTCTCCCCGACCCAGAAGCTCGCCAGGCTCCCCCACGCTCTCTACCGAGCAGGTTCCATACGATACTACACTTCAATTTACTACGTATATACATACTAGCATACGTATACTTAGATACTCTCCGTATGTATATGTACTCACATCACCTAGATACAGTATACTATTCTAACATAGGTAAAGATATTCGCTGCACCAGCCAAGTAACAGACTACTTACTTATAAGTATATACCGTACTAAGTAAGCCTACGATCTAGTGTAGCGTATGCCAGATACCATTCCATGTCAGGAAACGGCACGGTAAGAAGCACGGGCCATCGCTCTTCCTTAATTACTCGCAGCCGTACTGCTCGCAGGAACGCCGAAAAAGGGCTCAGCTAAAATTCTTTTCAGCGCTCACCGGTTTCTGACCGGGTAGCTTACTGTGAAGGGCAGTTGAAACAAATCCTTAGCGCGGCTACGACTCCCTTTCTAGCCATCAGGATTTCTGACAGAAGTGGAACGGCGTCCTACACTACTAAGTATGTTATACCAGAGGATACTAATGTTGGTTCCGAGTGTTGTTCTGCATACAGAGTACCAACTGTAGGTATATTTGCAGGCATGTCACGTACACTAGTTCCGCATCTCCAGTGTATATGACCTTTACATGCTGTAGGATTCAGGAATGAAGTAGTGTAAATGTGTAAATGTGCAATATTTTCTAAAGTACCTACTGTACTTAGTACACATCCCGTAAGACAAGGCAGATCCGAGCACGGTTACCTCAATGGACCTTGATCGGCGTCTCGCACATGCCGCGGCAGATCCCTTGAGATGTTGAAGTTGAGGGTCCCTTAAATTGCCTATTCGGTTTCTTAAGCGCCCTTGACCTCAAGCATTACTATACTACCCTAGGTACTTATCATTTCGAGATACAGCCTACACTATGTACATATATACCATAGTAGGCGAGAATAATTTGATAGAGCAGGCTGCTCTACATCACTTAACAACCCTCTAGCGTAGTCAAAAAAACCGAATACTAGACTTCGTTAGACAGTGAGAAACTAGACTGTTCATACATACTAAATATTCAGCTATTACCCAGCGACTTTTGTCATACTCGACACGTGTTTAAGAAGTGAGTAGCACGATGAGCTAGTCTCCCTAGCGGCCGTTTGTGCATCTAGTACGAGGGCGTCCTAGCAGCAGTCGCAAGTTCGGTTTATCAATTCAGAGAAGATAGGCTATTGGCAAACTATCTCCCAACACTACATAGGTATAGTTTGAACGATCTTTGCTGATAGTGCTTTACCAGTGGAGATGTTGGCTCCTGTTTTACTATATTTATTTTATCGTTAAACGAGGATCGGCAGCCTGTTGGAAGCGAGAAGAAGGCAACAACCCCGTTTTCAAGGCTGCAATCAGGGTTTCGCCAAAACGCCATTGTATATGAGTATCCTAGTTTGATGTGGCTCTCACTGGTAGATAGACGAGATTACATCAACTGCTAGCACCACCGTTTAGTATAGTATTACGTGCGGCCGCGATCGTTTCGTGTAACACGTGTCGTAACTCAAAACCAGGTAATCCTAGCGATCATCGCACCGGTATCCCTATACACTGCCGAGCTAGTGCTACACGATCTGAAGCCATACAAGGCTGTAGACAAAAGCAAACCGCCTCTAAAATATAGTGTTACGCCGAAGGGAAATAAAACGGTAATAAGTACGAAACTAGCGTATTAAAAGTCTTGTTGCTTCTTGCGAATCAGTATGACTAGTGAGTCTATAGTATGCGCATTATTCCCCATGGTAAAAACTAATCGACATGGAAAAGGTTCTAGGCCGTCTCCAACGTCTCTTTCTCGTGGAGATTATTATGGGCAGTCGGTCGATATGCCAAGGTGTCAGTATACGCTAGGTATATAGATGAGCTGACGGCGCGGGACACTACCAAAGACACTACCTACGCCATACTTAGTAGATGTTCGTAGTCTAGGTAAAACATTCTATTACTTAACGAACTTTGTGTGGCGTGTTCCTGACAAGTTTGCTGATTCTCAAAGTATTTGAAATCCCAACAGATCAAGAATGTGATGACGATGTTAAGATGGTATACTAGACGGGTGTCCCGGGCGCACGGGTGGTCGGCAAACTACGGAAACCACATCGAACTACCCGATAATACCACCGATATACCGCGTAGCGTGTGATAGCGGTAGACGGTCGAGTATCATCGTATCCCGGTAGTCGTTATGCTACACTCGCGACCTCTACTGCCGGATTAATGCTGCCTAGATATGTTACTATTAGTTCGTCTGAAACAGAGGACTTGGCGAGTCACATCATTTGTGGACCGTTAGGATACTACTAAGTACCATGACGGTCTAGAAGAGGTTACATAGAGCCACGGCCACGTTTCTCAAAGCGCGCCATCGTACTAAAGGTGTGTCCCGCCGTAGCGCTCCCCCGGAAACGCGGTGCAACCAACCATAGAATCACAAGAGCCGTACACCACCGTAGATACCTAACCTACACACTATCCCTACAATATCATCAGACAGACACTAGTGAATATTTCCTTCGAAAGACTCAACATGGTTCGGTAACTTTGAGCGAAGCGCCATGGTCGATATGGCCCCGTCTACCTATAAACACATGTGCGACATCGATAAACCTGTGGATGGCATTTGTTAGCCTTACGGTCTAGTCTTAAAAACTACTCTAAGAGACGCGAGATGGCATCATGGCAACCCTTCAAATAACCTGCTCCCAAACCGGCAGGCGGACCCGTTTTCTTCCCAACGTTCAAGTGTGCTCGTGACACAGTGAGGACCACCACCACCACGGCTCTTCGATGCCTGTTCGCTGTCCAGGCAGAGACAATTAAAATGTCTGTGAGGGATAGATCATGAGTCCAGGCGCACACCTCTCTCTCCGCCAAGGCCTACCTTTTCAGACCAGTCGCACACCATCTCACATGGAAATAAGACATTATGCAGGAGGGAGGAGGGTCAGAACATTACGTGTGTGACTCTTGTATGCGAATGTCGCATGACTATGTCTGCATACGAGTCCTACTATGTCCGCGTTGCCCTTGCAGAGAAGCAGACGGCATAATCGGGCAAAGCTGTCAACATGCAGAGCTGCAGCATCGAGCTATAGGTGTGTGACTCGTGCAAGCCAGACCGGCAGTTTTGCCAATTCACTCATACTCTTCATTTACTCTGTATCTAGTTTGCCTTTGGGCACATGTGCGAGTGCCTGTGCTCGACACCAGCATTCTCTTCTGTTTCGTCGATGCTCTTTCGGCTGTTCTCTCTGTGCGCCCGACAGTCGTTTTCTCGTCTCTCCCTCCCTCAAAGGGGCAGTGACTGGCGAGGCATTCCCCGACTCCACGGTAGCAGCTGTTTTGATTGCTCTCCCACCTAGGTATCCCAGCTCCCGTCCCACGGGCACACAGCAGCAGCAGCAGATATCCCACGTCACAACCCGCTTGTGTCCCAAGGTGGCGCGATCGTAAGATCTGCTGCTATATTGTTCGGACGGCCGGGGGTCTGGTGGTGGTAGCAGTGATGGTGGAAACTCTCGGGGAGGGCATATGCGCAGGTCGTACTCCTCATTCCACGTTTCGTAGCGCCACCTGTGGTGGCCCGAGACTTTTTCACACGACGCACACAACACACAGACAGCCCAGCCCTGAGACCCGTCTGTTTCGGACATCGAATTCCGTGTGTGCAGGTCTCGGGGACACACAGGTAACCGTGCTTTTCCTGTTTGCCGTCCAACTGGCTGCTGGGTCCCGTTGCCGTGCTCGCTTGACTGCAGGATCTAGATCTACAACAGGAAAATATTCGCGACCGAATATATCGTTAGCTGGGTGGCCATCCGCTGTGCGCTACGTTACCCAACATCGCACTCCGAACGTAAATCTCCCGTCCATAAATCCGGGCTTTGGGTATCTGTAATATCGCCGAGGTGATTCCTTTCCAGTGATACGGAGAGGTGAAGCACATTAGTATCTCGCTTATTCAGGTCGCACATTCACTCCTGCATTCCCTCTATGTCTTCGGAGTGTATTATGGGACTTTTAGTAGGAATGGAGATGAGATGGGGAGAGAAGGAAAGCGAGTGGCACATCAAAGTTCTCCATACTGGTATTGACGAGCTGAAGTAGTCCTTTCAGCTTTTCAAATGTTTTTTCGCATTAGCGAGCTTTATCAGCCATGCTACAGGTAATCAAACACATTATGAATACAAATATATTAAACGAATATGCCGATACTCAAAGACCAAATATAATACGGACTTTAAAAAGAGCTATGAATTGGGTTACCCTCGTAGTTTCGAAGAATTAGAAGAAAACAGAGACAGCTTAAGCAACGGATTCAATAATTCACTGTGAATAAAGCCACTACTGAGTTATCTAGTTACCTTATAGACAACGTCAAGTCATGATGTACCGGGAAAGTTCAAGCAGAAGAACGCCGAGTGAGCCGGCGAGCGTATAAGGTCTCCAGGCAAGAGTTCCAGAGGATGACGGGGTGGTCATTAAAGTATTCGCATTCAAATCAGGAACTAGAGTGCGTTCATATTACCGAGTTAGACTACTACAACATCCCAATGAAAACCTACACACTTATATAGCCCAAACAGTTGAACAAATTCAGTTCAAGCTCTTGCACCACTTCTAGTCATATTCCGAGCCTGTATAACTCCTCTATGGCATTGATAATTTCGAAGACTTCATTAGCCTTCTGGGAGAACATTCGGTCTATCTCTTAGGACAAAATGACGACCTGGCCGCAAAGTTCCCAGATCGTAAAGTGCTTAAAGTGCTTAAATGCCAAGCACTCCCAAACATTGACGATCTCTGAAGAAGACATGGCAGGAATACTTCTCAAACTTCTAACTCGCTCAGTCCTCGTCTATAACACCGTTGCTAGCAGTAACTATAAACAAGAAGGCGGGAACTGTGTCATATAGAAAGCCTTCTTAATCCTTGAGCTCATACCATTAACACTGGAATATGCTAGGACGACATAAACGCTCAGCGAGCGGCGACAAGTCAATCAATAGATCAGGGACGTGAAGGTAAAGTGATAGCTTTTTCTTGTCGCCATTGGGCCGACAATGATTGTGCGAAGTCATGGTTGCAATACAGTGCCGCTTATTATGTGTGCCACCGCATCGTGAGTAGAAATGACCTGGATCCCCTCTTCTCACTATTCGCATCCTCCGCCGTCTCTGTCCTGAGCCCTTCGAATTCTCCCATTCTCAGCATCACACCCACTGCCGTCCCTGCTGCAGAGCCCGAGTCTCTGTTAGCCCAAAAACGCTTGGCTCCTTTTTGGGGACGATGAGCCCGGGAGGGGATTGCACCGCTGCACACCACAGGCTAAGACGACCGTTTTTGCTTGTCAGCATCTTTGATGAAAAAATCCATTTACTATTCGTCCCTGATTCTTTCTGCTAGGTAGTGAAATGGATACGATCCCAGTATGGCAACTTTTCGCAGCTAGAAAAGCTCCTCACCAAGTATCCTAATGAAGGAATCGAACAGCGCTGGGCTAGCCTCTGTACGGTCTGGCTCTAAACTCATTCTAAGAGCCAACCTTCGTAGCTTTCTCAAGGGTTTAGTTCTCGTAATAGCTCGTCGAATCCCTGTCCAAAACATACAGGTGATTACTAGGTGTACACATCCCCATCCAAGCCTTCACTAGGTTAGCAGCTTGATGCCCCTGAATCTGTCGATGCGCAGTAATCCCAACTAAAAGTCAATCAAGGTAGGCCGGTGATAAATGTTGACGTATGGAACTAGCGTAAGCTCAAGCGTGGTAATCATCAATCGAAGTCTGTTCTGCACAACAAAGACATTCTATGTGAAGAGATCTTCAATGTCAATTAGTGCCTTCTATTCTCTCTGTGTAGCCTGGGCCGACACAGCCGAGGCAGTGTGTGAGTTCATGTCGTCGAGTTGAGCAAGCGTTGTTTCTTCCGGAGTCTCGTTAAGCTGCTCTGGACTACTCTCTTCGCTTTGCCTATGCCATCCGTTCCCACCCCGTAAATATTTTCTTCAACACTCGTAGTCTAATGCTTTATCTCCCAACCCCCTTCTCAAATGAAGATTCAACGGAACAATTCTTCCAGATATCGTTCGGAATGCCAATATCCCTATTTGTGAACGGCCCTTCAAATTCAGATCTCTGTGGTGTACTTTGCCCGTTTTCGACACGAACATTTAAGTCATCGGCTAGCTCGCCAACGTCGAGCAGTGTCCTTTCCATTGGAGTTCCCAAATAGTTGACGGCAATAAATATTTCGCCGGGGAAAGCCGTCTCCGTCTCATATGTGTCAGGTTCAAGGAAGGTCTGTTCGTCTGATATAGGAGCCCCCCATCCCCAAATATCTATCTTATTGGTTGTGCCGTGATCCCCAATGTAGACATTCGAAATATCATTCTTATTGTTGTCAGCAGTTGACATTTCACAATTGGTTTCCACTGACCCAGGGACCGCAGCCTGTCGAGCCACTCCACCTATTTCGGGGATATTGTCAAAGTCTTTGATGACTCTACCGCCTCCTGATGTCTGAGGGAGATTTGGGCGTATACTTGTCTCCTCTACATTAGACAATCAGGATTGCTGGGTTTTGTGGGGGTGGAGTGTATTTCGTTCCACCGTGTTTGAGAAATGTGAGCGGTTTTGGAAGAAGGATAATACCAAAAATCACCATGATTGAAGGAGGCATCCCTCAGTGACCGTTTCCTGTACTGGCGATATTTCTCTTCGTGCCCCGTTCCTAAGCGTGGCGGGATTGTGTAATCTAAATTGTCCCTCCTCGAGCTGATGTGCCAAGTGTCAGTGTCTTCGTCATATTTGGGACAGACATTGAATATGGGCAGACAATGAAGACAATCGTAGAGGCGCTGGTCCCTTTCACTCCATGACCCGTATTGCTTGAGAAGGTCCACAATCGCAAAGTGGCCTGATCTTATTGCGAAGATAACAGATCGGACATAATATATCCGCATGCTTTTCTCAAGACTGATACCTTTTTCCAAAAAAAGTTGGATCATATCGAGCCTGCCATAATTTGCAGCGGTGTCAATGACTGAATAAGTACCAAACGAAGATAGTGGCTCATCAATGTCTGCCCCCTGTTCAATCAGCAATCTTGCTATGTTGAGATGCCCTCTAGCTGCCGCCCAGCGTAACGCCATGTTCATCTTCTGTCGTTGGAATGATGGATTTACCACGTTTCTTCGGTAAAGTAAAACCTCAACAATGTTCAAATGCCCTTCGTACGCCGCAATCTCTAACGCCGTGCTGGAAGAAAACGATTGAGAATAATAATCCGGATCAGCTCCAGCATCAAGTAGAAAGGAGACTATCTCTGTATGGCCCCCTTTCGCAGCTAGCTCCAGAGGGCTATACTTTGCAAATACGACTTTCAAGACGCATATGTCCAAGGATTCAACGAGCCCTATAGTCTCCCGTACTTTTTCCATATCTCCGGACTGAATGGCCTTAGCAACCATTGAGGCACGGTATTCAAAACCCAGCCTGTGCAGAGAGAACTTCGATAAAATTTCTGTCCGAATAGTGTCCAAGATTTTATGCTTGTGGATTCCACCTTGGATCAAAATTGTTGAATCACTGTCTTGAGGGATGAACCCCCTCTGGATCATGTTCCGGACGATACGGATGTTACCAGACAAAAGCTCCGCCAAAAGAGGTGTGATGCCTGTACCAGAGTGCTCTGAAAATGATCTTGGAGACGGTATATAGCCATTCAAATCGAAATCAACATAGAACGACTTAGCCGCCCCTGGAATAAATTGATCGCATAAAAACAAAGATAAAAGGTCCCATTCGCCTTTTGCTATAGATAGCACCATAGACGAAGCTTCAAAGCAATCAATTTCACAAGTCGACCTGTACTCCATTAAGAGCTTGGGTATTGAATAATCTTTTGACTTCACAGCAGCGACTGTAGCCAAGTGAAGAGCGTCGGACCTGTAGGGCTCTCCTGAAGAGAGGTAGTGTCGAATTATTTCTGGACTCCTAACCCTTATAGCGGATCCAAAAGCCATTGTAATATCTGTGCATTCGGCAGCCGGTACATTTGATTCCTTAGAATTAAAGTCGGAGATAAAGGCATTCTCACACGAATCTCCGCCTGAAATATTTAAGTGGGATAAAAGAAGCTTAATCGTGTCGGCATTCTTGCTTGCAAGGGCAAATTGAAGCGGGCAAGACAGAGTCATCGGAGCTAGGCATGAAAGTTCTTCGCCGAATCCCGAGTCATCTTCGAGTTGTACATTATAATCAGCACCGCGCTTTATAAGTTCGCACACTAGACTCGTATTCCCATGGAACGCTGCGACATGTATCGGGCATAACATGGAAGTTTTGCGGGTTTTGCCCACATCCGCTCCCAAATCCAGTAACGTTTGGGCAATTCTAGTATCTAAATTCCATGCTGATGCAACTAAAGGCGTGATACCCTTGTCCCATTCGTTAGTCAGATCAATATCGACATCCTCTGACTTTAAGAGCTTCAATGTCGTGGCTGCGTCTCCGACCAAACACGACAAAAGGAGAAGGTTTCTGGTCGTATTTAGGGAAGTTTGCATTGGACATGAGAGGATTAGATAGAGAAGTTGTTCCACCATTCTTGTATTTCCCAAGATAATGGCCACAAATATGGGAGTATATTCGATTCTCAACAACCTGAACACTCGGTTGCACCAAGGTCCGTGACTGCACCTGGGTCTTACAGGCTCAAGCTGCCCGGATAGGTCTGCGGTTGCTCCTTTCTCAATCAAGAACTCAGATAAGTGGTTGTTTTTACCAGTGATAGCCAGCGCAAATATCAATGAAACCCTGACACCACCACACGAGCATGCTTGCAGAGGATTGACCTTTGCGCCATGCTCGACTAACAGCCGCAAAAATTCAAGGGCTCCATCATGTTTATTAGCAAGTTCGCTCGCGTATGCAGCGATTTCCACAAGGCAGTCGGCACTGTTGTTGATACTCGCCCTTTCGCCTAGCAAAATCTTGCCGAGATGTAAATCGTGTGTAATAATTGCTATTTGCATAGCAGTTGGTTTTATAAGCCACATGGCCCATTCTAGTTCAATTATTCCTCGCTTGAAAACACGGTACGGTCGCCCACAGTCGGATTCGATTGGAAGATTGGGGTTCACACCAGATTGAAGAAGCGTCTTCACCAGACCGTAGTCTTTCTCTCGGACCGCAGACCCATACACGCTCTCCTTGATCGCACTCGTAGTGGCGCAGTTGCCAGAGAACAAGGTTGATAACATTTCCGGATTGCTGCATGAAACTGCTTTTACGAGATGTAACACGAACTGATCATGTATACTTTGGCCACTCTTCCCTTTGAATTTGTCTAACTTGTTTGAAAGGCGGAAAAAGATTATTTTCAGCATTTCCGTCACCAAGCATGGAGGGAACTTATCCTGCGTTAGGGCTTTAGCCTTTTTTTCCCTGTCTATCGAGTCATCTGGAATAGTGTTGCTGAGACTAATGACTCTTTGGCGAAGCTGTAGAGCGTTTCTTAGTCCTATATATGGCGACTCCTTGTCGAATTCCACGAATTGGGTAGATGTGTCGAAGAAGGCCCTCAAAAAGGCAGAAGGGTAGTATAGTTCTTATGACTGGTTAGTATCTATTAGATTTGGTGGTATGGAGCCTAAGGGCATACTAGGAAGCACTCTGTTCTTGAAGCAAAACCATGGAAGGGAGTTTGGCCATGAAACATCAGGTTCAATGAGAGGGGGGGTCTGGATGCGAACAATCATCATCCCTTCGGGGATGTCAGGACTTGGCACTAGGCATGACAGTAAGCATAGCATCATAGTGCGTCTATTCATCAGACTCACGTCTTGTCCCAAACTCGATTGCTGTAGGAATAGTCTTGTATCTCTGGATTTCTTTTTGTACTTTTTCCCTAGACAAAGCGACGCCGCAGAGTGTGATCTCTGTTTTTTTCTGCTGCCTTTTATTGATTCGATAGCCGATATATTGCCAACATTTCTGGCCCAGGTTCTTCCTAACGCCCCAATTGTTGACAATTTGATTCTCGTATGAACGTTTGCTACGCAGTAGTTAGTACAAATAAGACGCAGAAACGTCAAGGCTATGTTTACCTCTTAACAAAGTTATGCTTTTCCTTCATATAGGAGATAACTTGCTCAAGTGGCATGTTCTCGAGACAGGATAGGTTTAGGATGGTCTCTTTGTGCCGGTCCCAACCGGTCGCTGCCATGACTGAAGACAATTATGTCAAGAATCTATAGCATGGGGGTGCAGTAGATACACGTTGTCGCACGATGACCTTCGAATACCAGATCTTGGTCAATACAAATAGACTTGTTGTTGCTGTTGTAGGGGCTGTATCATGACGCACCGAGATGGAAAGAAAGAGAAGGAGGGGGGAGGACATTTTGAGGAAGGGTGGTGACATCCAGTTCAATTATAAGGCTGAAATTGTCCACCATGCATATTGCCCACCACTCATAGTGGCAGTGCTTTGCGTGGACATAATTGGTTCATAACAAAACCACGATACAGCTTGTGCCCATAATTCTAGCGTTGCTGCGAGCTTGATTGGATGATGCCAAAACTGCAGCTGCGAATAAGAACTCCTAGGGATGTCCACGTCTATCTGCACCCCTTTGTTGTAAATTTTTCACCGAGTGTACAGTTGCGCACCGTGATTGGGCAGCCTCAAAACCGCAACCAGCTATGAAGCATATATAGTCCTCGCTATTAGTTAACACCAAAAGCGCAGGCCCACAATTTGGGCATCATGGCAGGGTGATTTTCATCCTCAGATGGCGATGACATGAGTTTCAAGGCCAGAAGAGCAATATATAATTGCCGGTAGCCTGCTAGTTATCTCGAGAGATAAAAGATGACATCAAGCTAATTCCCTACTCATTAAAGACAAACAACTAGTTCAACCTAGCAAGCCCAACTAGCACCCCTTTTGTTTGCAATTTGCGTTTATATGCGGTACTTGAGCATTCACGTGATGGGTAAAACAGGTTTGTGCCTTTGCGATACCGAAAAACTGAGTAGTATACGACTACTGACATGAAAATACATATGTAGGGTCTTCAAGCACTAGCGCCCCACGAGATGCGCCGAAATCCAAACACCAATCCGAGAAAGCCAAACGGGCTGCCCGCAAAAAGGCGAAAAAACAGCAAGAAGCCGACTTGCACGGCATTGGGTCTCAGTTTCAGCAGTAGGTCAAAGGACTCCTTGTTTGCGGTTGTATTAATATCTTAAACTTCACCAGGCCTAGCCCTACGGATTACCCGAAGAAAATCAACCTTGACTAAGAATTCATCTAGTGTTCGATTCATAGGAACAATCTCGCAGGTTTAGCGATACTTTATACTATCTCTAGGTCCTTCTTTTGCTAGAAACCACGCACTTGGTCTTATTGGAAAGCCTGGGTGTGGGTGATATCTCGATAGCTGTATATGATAGGCGCTTGCTTTGACGCCTACATGAATATAGCCACTAGTTAAATGTTTTATGCCTTCTGGGGTTTTTGTTGGCGCCTGATTGATAAAAGTATCAACTTTTTGTTGTTGAGGTTAAGCCGGAGTAGATGAGCAGGATGATTAAAGGTATCTTGACTCCCCGATATAAGCCTTGGCGTCGTACGGTGATATTTATCCCAGTTACAACAATATACAGGAGTGTTTGAAGCATATGTCAGGTAATCCTGTGTTTTCGCCTTACTTATTTCTCAGAGAAGTCCTCAGGATCTCATGTCATCTTTTCCGAAATCAGTCGTGGGCCTGTGACGAGTAATAGCAGCATAATTTGGGTTAAATCTAAGGTATCCATTCCGCGTCTGGCACGCACTCTTTTGGACCCGGCATGGTGAAGTTCTGTGGCAATTTGTTAACATCTTTGAGTAGGTACAATTATGTCTTACATAAGTATTGTGTCCTATGTTCCCATATATATTTCCGGCTACGTCTAAGCCTTCTCGATTGTCGCGATATGCCCCAGGAAATTCAATGAGGTATCCGGGGCTAGGCACCGCGTTTCCTTCTTCGGTAATATTCAACTGCACACACCCAGGGCATATCTGTAGGCTAGCTTCGAGGTTAATGACCTCATGGCGAATCGGATAGTTGCCAGGCTTAAGAACTTGGGGGGAATCGTCATGTTCGCGCTTTTTCTAATGAAGTAGGGTGGCGTATTACGCAAGAAGCTAGTCAGCAGGAAGTTCAGGAATTCGGAGTTCTTCATGTATTTATAGAGACCTCGAGATAACTTCACCCTTACGAGGAGGATCAGGACAAACACACACGCACGCGATGCCTTCCTTATTTAATATATATTTATTATTATTTTATTATGCAAAGTAAGCAATAAACAACCCTGCCTGCATTTTCTTAGATAGCTTTTAAGATAAATCACGCTTAATTTAACACTTAACTAACCATGATTAAAGTAAAGGAATTAATAAGCATTGTTAAAAAAAAAAACAGCGGTTAAATTAATTAAAAAAATATGCTATTTATATAAATATAACGCATCCCTCACTTCACCCGGACACTTAATTAAACCGGCCACCTATGTGATATATATAGCACCGGTAATTTTATATAGGGTACTACTTACCCCCTTTTTTAATAACTTGACGAAAAGTGGGCCTATAAACTAATAATTAATATATTTAAAATCTTTATTTAAAGAGGAATCTAATGGTATTTTCTATTATTTTATACCTATTTTATCTAAGCGTGCACTTATAAAACTTTATTTTACAGGGATTATTTTAGCGTACTTTTTATACAGCCTTAAATAAAATAGGTATAAAATAATAAAAAATACCATTGGATTCCTCTTTAAAAAAGGATTTTAAATATATTAATTATTAGTTTATAGGCCCACTTTTCGTCAAGTTATTAAAAAGGGGGGTAAGTAATACCTCATATAAAATTACCAGTGCTGTATATGTCACGTAGGTGGCCGGTTTAATTGGGTGTCCGGGTGAAGTAAGGGATGCGTTATAATTTTATAAATTATTAAATAGGCTTTGTATAATTATATATAAACGCATTAAATAAAATAATAATATTTTATATTAATATTATGTTTGTATTTATTTAAAAAAAAAGAAAAAAAAAGTTTTTATATAACTTTTATTTAAAGTAAAAACTTTGCTTAATATTGCAACAGGGCTGGTGGCTACAGGTGCTAGGCACCTGGTATAGCCGTTGGTTCGGCTATTCGGAAGGCTTACGGCTGCGTGCAGCCGAGATCGGGCCGACGATAGCCCGAATTGCTAGCTATATTAAGGGGTTGGCCGTCGGCCAACCTACCTACCTTAACCACTTACCACACACCAACCAGTCAACCAAGTTATAAGCCACCACTTATAGCAATGGCTATGCCATTGCCCATACAATTTACATATATTCTTTTATATTAGTTGTTGTTGTTGTTTTTTTGTTGTTTTTTTTGTTGTTATTTTCTAAGCCCCGTTTTAATATATAAAGCTAATTAAATAATAAAAAAATTAGCAGCATATATAATAATAGTTAACATTAAGCATATAATAAAAATAGCTATATTTTATATGCAAAAATGCAGTTAATATTAATAAAACCAATATTAGCTTTTTTTTTTTTAATTATAATTTTATTATGCAAAAAAAAAAACAAAAATTATAAAAATAATAAAAAGCAAAAAATTATTTATTATTGCGTTAAATTAACTTTATTTATTATTATATAATATAATTATATTAACGCATTTTTTAATTAAATAAAACATTTAATTAAGCTAGTTATTTTTTAGTTATATTTAAAAGTTTATATATAAAAATAATAATAATTTAATAAAAAATAAGCTTAACGCATCCTTTATTTTAACCGGACACCTAATTAAACCGGCTACCTGATTTCCCATATAAATATATATTAAAAAAGCTCGTGCATCTCAACGGATATTAAGGCTATAAACTAATAATTAGTATATCTGAAATCCTTATTTAAAAACGAATTTAATAGTATTTTTTATAAATTTGCTACTATTTTATTTATAGGCGTATTTAAAACCACGCTAAAATTTTAGCGTGGTTTTTAATATAGCACTAGATAAATTAGTAGTAAATTTATAAAAAATACCATTGGATTCCTCTTTAAATAAGGATTTCAAATATACTATTTATTAGTTTGTAGCCTTAATATCCGTTGAGATGCACGGGCTTTTTCGATATATATTTATATGGGAAATCGGGTGGCCGGTTCAATTAGGTGTCCGGTTAAAGTAAGGGATGCGTTATAAACAAATAATTAATATATTTGAAATTTTTATTTAAAAAAAGATTTAATGGTAATTTTTATAAATTTATTATTATTTTATTTAGCGTTATTTTAAAAACCACGTTAAAATTTTAACGTGGTTTTAAATGCATTTATAAATAAAATAATAATAAATTTATAAAAAATATTATTAAATTTCCTTTTAAATAAAAATTTTAAATATATTAATTATTAATTTATAAACTTACTTTTTATTAAGTTATTAAAAAAAGTTAAATAATATTTTATATAAAATTACCGGTGTTATATATATCACGTAAATAATTAGCTTAATTAAATGTTTTTATTATATATAGGTTATAAGGCTTTATAAAACCCGTCTCATTTTTTTATGAGATTATTTACTACGCATTTATTTTATTTTTGTTTTTTACCTTTTACAAGCTTTAGTTTTATATAAAACTTATTATATAAAATATATTTTTTATTATATTTAACCTAGTTATTTTTTTATTTGTAATAATTTTAAAGCTTTTATTATTTAGTTATTTATAATATAGTAATATAACATTTTAATATAATATTAAATTTTAAAGTTTTATTAAATTAATAAATACACTTTTAAATAAACTTTAAAGTTTTTATAATATTTTTTTAAATTATTAAAATAATTTAGTTTTATTTAACTTTAATATTATAAACAATAAAGCTGCTAGCTTTTAATTATTATAACAATAAGCAGTTTATTAAGCTAATAAAATTTATTAACTTTAATAAATATTTGCTAAACAATTAAAAAGAAATACTATTAATACTTTAAAAAAAAATCAATTTTATTATGTTTATAAATTTAAGTTAAAAAAAAATAAAAACGTTATAAATTTAAAAAAAAAAAACTTTAATAATTTTAATAACTTAAATTTTAATTTAAAATTTAACAGTTAAATTTATTAGTTTTAAAATTTACTTTTTATAAAAAACTTTAATAATTTAAATAATTATAACCTTTTATTTACCCTTTTATTTTTTAATAATTTTAAATTAAGCTATTTATAATATTATAAAAATATTAATTTAAGCAAATTGCTTAAATAAAAATACCTTTTACTTAGCATAAATTTTATTTTTACTTAATAAAGTAAATAAAAAACTAAATTTAAATTTATGTTTTTATGTTTTAATTGCAAGTTTTAATTTTATACTATTAAAATTTTATATATAATTAATAAAATAAACTAACTTTATAAAAATTAATATTAAATTTTATTTAAACGTAAAATTTTTATAAAACACATTTTATGTTAAACCGATTAAAAGCACTTTATTAATTAAATAAAAATATTTATACGTTAATTTTTATTTTTAAATGCTAATATAAACAGCTAATTAAAAAGTGTTAATTAATATGTTTAGCAATTTTTTTAAATGTTTAACTAATATTTAACTTTTATAAAAAGCTAAAAACGCTATTAATTTAATTATAAAAAAGCTATGCTTTTTTTATATAAAATTAACTTATAAATTTTAATATAATATAATAAACGTTGTTTAATAACGTTAAAAATTAATAAACCATTTTAATTTTTTAAACTTTATATAATAATAAAATAATTTTTTTAAAATTATAACTAAAATAATAACAAATAATGCTTTAATTAAAAATAAAACTAAAATAATAATAATAATTTTAAAAACAACTTTTAAAATAACAATTAAAACAATTAATTTTATTAAAAACAAAAATGCAATTTTAAAAGTAAAAAAAATAATTGTTAATTTTTAAATTTAAATTAAAACAATTAAAATATTTTAAAAAACAATAATTTTAAAAATAATTAAAACTACTTTAATAATAGTATAAAATAGCATAAAAATAAAAATAATTTACATTTTTAAAATAATATTAATTAAAACGTTTTTTATTTTAACTGTAAAAAAAAAGTTATATAAATTTTAATTGCTTTAAACTTAATTAACGTAAGCTAAAAAATTGCAAACAAAAAATATAAAAAATTTAAATAAATAAAAATTAAAACAATTTAAAAAACCAGCAAAAAAAAAACTTTATTTTAATAATAAATTTTAATACCAAAGTAATAACTAAAAAAAAAAAAAATAAACTTAGCTTTAATTATAAAATTTAAGTTTAATTATTAGCTTTTTATATTTATTTTATAACGTTTTTATACTTTATGCATTATTTTTTTAATAAGCTTTAAAAAAAGCTTTTTAAAAATATATGCTAATTTAAATTTTTATATTAAATATAATTATATTTTTTATACCTTTGCTTTATATTATAAATTAAAAAAAGCATTTTTTTATATATATTAACTTTAATATATTATTAATAGCACTTTTTTTAGCTATAACGTTTATTAAATTATTTAAAAAATTTAAAAAGCTTATATTGCTATTAATTAAAATAATAAACTAAAAAAAATCTTTTATTGCTATTTTAAATTATTTTTAATTTAAAAAAAAATTAATAGTTTTTTAAATTATTTATTGCTTATTAATTTGCTAAAGTTTATAAAAATAAAAAAAATTGTTAAGCTATTATATAATTTATAAAAAAACTTTAAATTAATAATATTAAATTATTACTTAATTATTTAAAATTTAAAAGCATTTTTGTTACGAACCAACAGAGGAACGGCCTGTTGGTAGACCAAGGTGACCGTACAGCCCAATGAGGGGTACGTGGCTAGACCAGGAGACATGCTACAGCCAGGAAAGGAAAGGTCACGTGACCCTGGTCTCTGTTAAAGAACAGAGACAGTGTCTTGGTCTCTGGCGTCTCTAAGAGACAACGGAGACGGGTCTTTAGTGTCTTTAAGAAACAATAAAAACAACTAAAATTAGTAAAGGAAAAACTGTTTATATAATAGACCAACGTTTCCTATGTATTTAGTTGTAGTTCTTACTTCACAATTCAATCTAAGCATACAGCGACTTCTTGGAATAGCTGTGTGAGAGTAATCTCTTAACGACCACTTAGTTACGACTCGACCGTACAACGTTCGCACCCTAAGCACGATCCAATACGTGGAGCTTCGAGTACTAACGCCTTTACAGACTAACGGTTTGTTACATTTTAAATTATCAGATTTACTTAGTGTTTAGGAAACAACTATATACGGTTACGATGTTTTTGCAGCAGCTTGAACTAACACCCGCAATAGTGCAAAGTTCCTTAACATATTTGCAAAACAAAATCAAACAGTTAAAACAGCAAAATTAACAGCTAAAAGCATAGGTCATAAACTCACCTAAACTTAAGCCTTTTAAGCCAATCAAGCCAACTAAGTTCGATGGCGACCAAAAGCAACTGAAGGGATTTTTAACTTAAGCAAGGGCTTACTTACGATATTACGACAATAGTTTCTCATCGAACGGAGACAAAGTAATAACGGCTGCAGAATTCCTTACCGGCAACGCATTGAAATGGTTTCAACCTATGATAAACAATTATATAGATAATAACGATATCGATGATACCAAAAAGGAAACCAAAGCGGCATTCGAATTCTTTAACGGGTTTAAAACAGCGTTAACCAATATGTATGAAAATCCAAAGGAAAAAAAACAAGCAAAAAAAAAGCTGCTTTTGATGTTTTAAACAGAAGCCGCATATAAGTATACAGTGGAATTCCAAAAAATAACAGCTAAAACAACGTGGATTAATAGCGACGCTTTAATGACGGCTTTTTATCAAGGGTTAAAAAACGAGGTGAAAAACAAGTTGTATAAAAACAAACAACCAAGCAATCTTAAAACTTATATTACTAACGCAATAAAAATCGATAACCAATTATATAAACAACGTTTATAAAAACAACAACAAACTCGACAAATACCTAACTTAAAAAAAAACAAACCATAAAGTTAATAGCATTAAATATTTATGCGGAACTTATAAAATTAAATGCAACAAAAAAAAAGCAAAACCTATGCAAGGTTAAATGTTATAACTATAATCTAAAAGGATATTACGCCCGGGCTTATAATAAGCCTAAAAAAAAACAACAGCTTGAAAAAGCAAAACAGGCTTTATTTATAACAATCGCAATGTTAAAAATTAGCAACTAGTGAAATTAACTACAATAACAACACATAAAAAAAATGCCACATTGTAACATGTGCAAAAAAAAAAAACAAGTGTATTTAAAACACCTTTTCACAAAACAATTAAAACAAGCAAAATAAAACAAATATACTTGCAACTTTATCAATTGCTAAATATACAATATAGGCATTAATAACAAAACCAAGCAAAATATAGCTATTTGGGAAAATCCTATTTAAACCAATAATAATAAAAATAATTAAGAAAATATTAAACTAAAAAGAGATTCCGCATGAAAAAAGGTTAAAAACCTAACATATAAATATTAAAGATAGCTTAAAAGAAAATTTTGTTTAAGGGACATATATGTAGCTACACAAAATGCAACCACTAATTTAAATGGGAATAGTTAGAAAACTTTGTAGCAAGATTTATTTAGCGAGGAAAATGCTTAAGCAAAACATTTAACGCACAAGAATCTCGAATAAAAAAAGCTAAAATAGCAACAATTAATACGCTGAAAGCCAAAGACAACATAAAGATATGGCCATTTTTGGACAATGTGTAGCAGTATAACTTAGCACTTATAATAAAAGCCGGAACAAATACCAGCAATTAACCTAGCCTAGCTACCAAGCTTATTGCCAAAGGACATTATTATAGCAAGGTTATAATAAGTTAAAAACCGGTAGAAATAATACTAAAAAACAAAAAACACAAACAAATCTTATGGATATGCTGTGTGACATATCGATGTATTTACCATTTGCAAAAAAAGCTACAATATATATGGTTTCTAAAATAATTAAACAGGAAACCCATAACACAACCTTTATACAAGGTAGATAAAGGGAAGGTAACACCAGTGTACCGAGACCTACGAGGATTTGCAGTATTTAATAAAAACCTATAGTGGCCTAGGGAATGCATGCAGCAAATCCTACGACTAAAAGACTGTACTAACAATAGATGCAAAATCCATGCTTAATAAAAGGCGATAAAATTACGCAAAACAATGAGATAAACGCAACAAGTTAGTTAAAACTAATTAACGTTTAAGGAAAAAAAGCTTAAAGAAATAACAAATAAACCAGCCTTAGTGGCAATAAAACAAATAAACTTTAGCAAAAAATCCTTTAAAAATGCGACAAATCTTTATAAACATGAGAAACTTAATATAATCTAAGATGCCGGAAATGAAAAAATAAAATACTATTGAAATAAAAATATAGTAAAACGCTTTAAGGAGTTTTAAACAGCAATTAACACAACTAAACAACTTAATAACATGCTAACACAGGCAACAATTAGCTAAAATTAGTTAAAAAACAACAACGGGCGGTTATAACAAATTAACAACTGTTTTTAGGAAAACCTAAAAAGCTTTGTGCTACAATAGCTAAAAAAAGCAAACATATTAAAATTAATCTAGTGTATTAAAAACATAAGCTATAAGCACTTATAAATACAGGAGCTTAGGCGAGCTTTATCTTTTTACAAGTTATTAAGCAATTAAATATATTAACAAAGCTTAAAAATAACCTTTACCCACTTTTAACCGTTAATAAAAGTTCCATTGCGTATAAAAACGGAGTAGTTTTAAAGGAAACTATAAAACTTCTTTTTAATATCCTTGGACATAAAAAACAACTAGTGCTCAATATCACAAAAACATTTAAATATAATGTTATTTTAAAAATACCTTGGTTATAAAAAAGCAATCCTAAAGTAAACTAAAGAATTAGCCAACTTTAGTAAAATATACTAAAAAGAGAATTAGTTAATAAAAAACCTAAAACATAGGTATTAAGCAATTTTATCGGACTATTATTGCAAATTTACATAATAATCAAAGAGTCCAAGCTTATACTTAACAACAAAGTACCAATAAAATATCAAAACTATAGCAACGTATTTAGTGAAACACACGATAAGTTACTAAAGCATGGTTTATAAAACCACAAGATTTCGCTTAAAAAAAAAGCCAAATTACAATCATTTTTATTATATTATATAAATAAAAAACAATTAAAAAAACTACGAGAATTTTTTAAGAAAAATTTAAAAAAAAGATTTATCCGATTTTTAAAATTATTAATAGGATCACCGGTATTATAAGTACCACGCAAAACCGGTAAAAACGGCAAACAACATTAAAGGTTAATAGTAAACTACCGAGATGTGAACTTTAAAACAATTAAATTTATAGGATTAATACCTAAAATTAACAACTTATAAAATAAATTAGTGCACGCAAAATAATTTATAGCATTTAACTTATTAAACGTATATAATTAAACGAAAATAGCATTAAGTAATAAGTGAAAAACGGCATTTCGCACACGTTATAAATTATACAAATTTTTAATCATGCTTTTTAGATTTACTAATGCTTTAGCAACATTTCAGGCGCAAATAACGCATGCTTTACGCAAATTTATCGATATATTTGTAATAGTATATCTTAACAACATTTTAATATATTTAGAGAATTTTAAAAAATACCAAAAATACGTTAAAAAAGTACTAAACGTGTTATAAATTGCCAAGTTAAAGGTAAACCCTAAAAAAAGCGAATTTCATATACAAAAAATTGATTTTCTTAGTTTTACAATAACTTCAAAAAAGATAAAAATTTAAAAGTCTAAGATTTTAGCAATAAAAGATTGGCCGGTACCCAAATCGGTGAGTGATGTGAGGGCATTTGTAGGATTTACAAACTATGTCCAAAGCCTCATCAAATGGTTTAGTGGACACGCCGGACCTTTTTTAGACCTAATAAAGAAAAACAATCCCTTTAAGTGAGAGAAAAAAAAACGCAAATCTTTTAAGAAAATTAAAGCGCTTATATTAAAAAAGCCTATTTAAAAGCTTTTTAACCTAGATAAAAAATTTGAAATAACAGTTAACGCTAGCGAGAGAGCAATAGGCGGACAACTAGGTTAACGAGACAAAAATGGAAAATTGCATTTAGTGGCATATTTTTTAAAGAGATTTTCAAAACCAGCAAAGCGATATATGCTACTAGATAAAAAGCTTATAGCTATTGTCCAAGCATTTAAAAAATGGGAACATTACTTTTATAAACCCAAAACACCAGTTAAAGTATACACTAATTATAAAAACTTAACTACGTTTATAACAACGAAAATATTAAACAAACAATAAATTAAATAGGCAAAGTTTTTGTTTTAGTTTAATTTTGTCATTTTTCACATTAAAAGAAAAGAAAATATAATAGCAAACATTTTAAGTCGACAAAGCAACTATGAAAAATCAAAAACAAAAAGCCAAGTGTTATTAAAAAAAACCTAACAAGAAATTACACTTGCAGCAATAACTTTATTTAATCACAATAAATAAATTAAACAATTATAAAAAAACCATGGATTAGTTTTATAAGCATTACTATTATTAACTAACACACTACCAACCTTTAAGCAAAGCAAAAATAAAGATGAAAAAGTATATTTAAATTTTAAACAACAATTTACAATTAAAAAACTAGTGAAAGCAATGCATAAACATCCATTAACAAGATATTAAGGAGTATATAAAACATTTTCCCGGATATAAAAAAACTACGGATGCAAAGGACTTAAGAGCATAGTAAAAAAAGTAGTTCAAAAATGTGTCTTATGCAAAAAAAGTAAAGCACCGCGACACAAACCATATGGATTGCTACAACTAAAGCAAATACCAAACAAAGCTTGGAAGTTTATTACGTTTAACTTCATTATTAAGCTACCCAAGTTAAAAAAACCAATAACCGGAGTATTATACAACTTAATATTAGTCATTGTAAAAAAACTCACAAAGTATAAATATTTCATACCATACCTGAAATCAAGTATAGCAAAAGATTTGGCTTATATAATAATTAAACATGTTTTTAGTAAACATAAAGTTTTAAAAAAAGCAGTCACGGATAAAAAAACAATTATAACCTTTAAGTTTTATTAATTATTAATAAAAGCATTAAACGTTAAGCATCGGTTGTTTACGGCTTACCACCTATAAACAAATAAACAAACAAAAAAACTTAATTAAACTTTAAAGCAATACCTTTGCTGCTACCTTAACAAACAATAAAACAATTGGGTTAAGCTTTTGCTTATAGCAAAGTATGTTTATAATAGTTTTAACAATAAGTTAATGGAAATGTTTTTATTTACGGCAAACTATAAATTTAACCTAAAAATAAATTAAACTGCAATTAATGGCGTAATAGCGCCTAAAGCAAAGATATAAGCAAAGGAAATCATAGGTTTACAGTAAAAACTATAAAATAAACTAGTATTTTTACAAGACCGTATAAAGGCCTATAGCAATAAGCATAGGTTGTTAAAGCCAACCTTAGAAAAAGGAGACAAAGTATATCTCTTAAGGCGTAACATTAAAACAAAACAACTAAGCAATAAGCTTAACTTTAAACAAATTAAACCATTTAAAATTAAGGAAGTTATTTTAAAAATAAATTATTAACTTAAATTACCTAAAGGAGCGAGGATATAGCTAAAGTTTTATATTTCTCTTTTTAAACCAGCATTAAAAAACGCTAAACTTTAAACACAATTAAAAGTTAAACCAAACAAAGATTTATATAAGGTTGAAAAAATACTGGATTTATGTTAAAATAAAAGTACTTACAAATATTTGGTTAAATAAAAAGGATATTTATACGCAAAAACTAATTAAAAACCTAGGAAAAACCTAAAGAATGTAATATAAATAATTAATTAATTTTACCAGCAACATTTTGACCGACCAGTGCCTAAAGGGAGGGGTCGACCCTAAAAAAAGGTTTTAAGGCGCTTTAATTTACCTTAGGAAAGGACGGTGGAAAAAACTCGGCAGCAAAACACCTTTGCTTTTTTTTTAAGCGCTTTTGCTTTTTTAATTTATTTAAATTTTAAAGACCACGCTAAATAAATTTTACACCTTTTTTATAAAGAAATTTAAATTAACGGTTTAAACGATTAATACGAGCAGCCAGCTTTTAAAGCTGTTTATTAGCCTTTTGTTTTTTCCGGTTTATGCGAGACTTTTCAGCACGGATTTAGCAAAGAGAGTGGAGCAACATATGATTGCTATTGCAAAACTAAAGGTTTGCATCGTTATAGTTTTTGCATTAACTGCGATTTTTTAACATTTTGCAAGTAAGACTTTTGTCGAAACAATAAGAGCAAGGCATGACTTTGAAACCAAACTGCTTAATAAAGTTAGAAAGTTTACGACGACTTTCGGTAAACAACTTTTTGCGCGACTTAAGGATACAACCGGCTATGTTTTAAACAAACAAAACAAATTAAAAAATAACATTACTTACCAGAAAAAAGGAAGGGACGCACTAGTATTTATTGCGGACAATAAACCTAGGAGAAAAGGGATAATGTTATAAACCAACAGAGGAACGGCCTGTTGGTAGACCAAGGTGACCGTACGGCCTAATAAGGGGTACGTGGCTGGACTAAAAGACATGCTACAGCTAGGAAAGGAAAGGTCACGTGACCCTGGTCTCTGTTAAAAAACAGAAACAATGTCTTAGTCTTTAGCGTTTCTAAGAGATAACGGAAACGGGTCTCTGGTGTTTTTGAAAGACAATAAAGACAATTGAAATTGGTGAAAAAAGGACTATCTATATAATAGACCAATGTTTCCTATGTATTTAGTTGTAGTTTTTATTTCACAATTTAATCTAAGCATACAGCGACTTTTTGGAATAGCTGTGTGAGAGTAATCTCTTAACGACCACTTAGTTATAACTCGACCGTACAATGTTTGCACCCTAAGCACAATCCAATACGTGGAGCTTCGAGTATTAACGCCTTTATAAACTAACGGTTTGTTATAATTTTAAAAAGGTTTTATAATTTATATAATTTTTTTAATGTAAATAAAGCTAGTATATTTTTTTATTTTAAACAAAATAATTATATTATAAATTTAATATTAAGCATTAATTTTTTTTATTATTTTTTTTTATTTTTTAGCTTAAAATAAATTAAAAAAGCTATAAAATTAGCTTGCAAAAATAAAAAAAATAAAAAAAATAAAAAAAATAAAAAAATTTACAAGTTTTGCTAAAGCACTTATTTTATATATACTTAAAAAAAACAAAAGTTTAAAATTATGCATTAATTTTAAAAAATTTAATTATATTATAATTAAAAATTATTATATTTTTTTATTTATTTTAAAACTATTAAATAAATTGTTTTATATTAAAATATTTATTAAAATTAACTTTAAAAATGTTTATTATAAAATATAAATTAAAAAAAAAAACAAATAAAAAATTCACTTTTTATATATATTATAGCTATTATAAATTTTTAATATTATTTATAAATTTGTTTAATTTCTTAGCTATTTTTTAAAATTATATATAAAAAACTTTTAATAAATTTATAAATATTATTTATTTTAATAACATTTTTATATTTTTATTTAATAAAAAATTATATATAAAATATATATAAGCTATTATTAAAAGGTTGCAAAAAGCTAAGTTATACATTAAGCTTTTTAAATGTTAATTTTATTAAAAAAAAATCAAGTTTTTTAAATATATTAATATAATATTAAAATAATTATTACTTGGTTTTTATTATAAGCTATAATAATTTTTAAAGTTTTGCAACTTTTATTACTGCTTTATAAAAAAATATTTATAAGTTATATTTTTTTAGTTTTATTATTTAAAAAAAAACGCATTAATAATAAAAAAAAGTTAAATTTCTTTTAATATTTTTATAGTAATAGCTTTTAATAAATTAAAAAAAACATTTAAAAAGGTTATTTTTTTTATATATTTTAATTTTAAAAAGCAAATATTATTAAAAACCGATATTTTTAAAGCAGCATTGTGACGAACCTTAGATTTGTTGTGGCGTAGTATACTCGGAGCTCCACGTATTGGATCGTGCTAGGAGGTATAACAGGTAGTGGTTATCGTAGCGTGGTCACTAAGTAGTTAGGATTGCTCCCACACAGCTATTCCAAGAAGTCGCTGTATGCTTAGATTGAATTGTGAAGTAAGAACTACAACTAAGTACATAGGAAATGTTGGTCTATTATATAGACAGCCCTTCCTTCATCAATTCCGTAGGCAAGCCCCGTAGGCTCAACAGGCTCTTTCTCCTTTCTGAGCCTTTTCTATTATGAGCTCTCTGAGCCGCCCGTCTCATGTGGCTCATTTCGTTTTGCCATACTAAATCGTTATGAGCTCCCTGAGCTCATCACGTGACCCGCCACGTGTCCCTGATTGTGGCTTGTTTCCTGGTCCAACCACACGTCGGTCCTGCTTTAGTCTTGTGGCGCCCGGCCCCTCGGTCGGCCACCTTCCTATTGGTTCGTAATAAGCATTAATAAATAACCTTTTTTAAAAAAATAATTAAAGCAAATAAAAACTTATAGCATTTTATTTTTATATTTATAATAACGCTAAATTAAATTATAAAATTTTAAATTAAAAAATGTTAGCTATTATTAAATATTTTAAATATTAATAATATTATTTTTAAAAAAACAAGTTATTAATTAAGGTTTTATTAAATTATGTTAATTTGCAAACATTTATAAAAATGTTTAAGCTAAATAGCTATTAAGCTAAATAATGTATATATTTAGCTTTATTTAACTTTATTATTAAATATTAAAAAAAAAAGCAAAATAAAGCTAATTTGCTTTTAAAACGCTTTAATTATATAGCAAAAAAGCTATATAATATAAACTTGCTTTTTACCTTAAAAAGAAAATTTATAATAGCTTAAATTAAAATTTAAAATAAATACTTAAAAATATTAATTAAAAAAATTTGCGTTATATATTTATTTAAAATTTAATTATTTTTTGTTTAAGTAATTATACGTAAACAAGCGCAAATAACTATTTATAATAAAAAATCCTTTAATTTAAAAATATTTAAAAGTTTTAAAAAAATAATCCATAATATTTAAATTTTTTTTTTAAATATAAAACAATTTAACAGCAAATTAGCTAAAAAAAGCTTATAAATCTTTAATAAACGTTATAAGCTTTTTTAATATATTATAATAATATTATAATAAGCCACTTTAATTAAAATTATATATTTAAACTGCTACGTTAAAAGTTTTATTAGTAAAATATAAAAATTAATGTTTAAAACTATGTTAATAAGTATGTTATTTGTTTAAAATCCAAAGCAAAACATTATCGAAAATATAGCAAACTTAATGCTTTATTTTTACCTATTGCTTTTATACAAAAGCTATTAATAAACTTTATTATTAGCTTTTTAAAAACCTTTTATAAAAAGAAATTAATTAATGTTATATTAATTATTATTAATAAGTTTATAAAACTTAGTTACTTTTTCTTTATTTTTATTTAAAATTATAAATTTATTAATATTATATTATAAGTTATAAATATTAACGGCTTAGCTGCACAGCTTTTTTATTTAAAACGCATTAAAAGCTATTATATTAAAAACTTAATTTAATATAAGCAGTAATATATATATAAAACAAATACGAAAATATATATAAGCTTGCATATTTTATAGCTAATTTTGCAAATTGCGCAAGAAAATATACCAGTTTTTTTAAACATATAAATAATATTTAAAAATAAGCTTTTAATTAGCTAATATATATTGCTAACACTTATATAGCAATATTAATAAATTATTAAACTATATAAACTATTTAAATTATTACGCTTATTATATTAGCAATTTTAAATATGTTTAGCTTAATTATAAAAGCAGGCATTTTATAATAAATTTAAAATATATTTAAAGTTAAATATTTTAACATTATTAATAATATTATAAAATATAAAATTATTTTTAATAAAAGTAGCTAAAAATATAAAAAGCATAAAAGGTTTAAAAAAAAACATAAAAAAACTATTTAAAATATTATTATTATTAAATTAATTGCTATTTAAATTATTGCTAATATTATTTTAATTATTATTATTATTATTAGCTATAAAATTATAATTACGTAAACTTTATTAATTTTTATAATTAACGCTGTAATTATTATAACTGCTACCGCGTTATAAATTTTTTTTAAAAAGCATAGCAAATTATAAAAAAAAAAATACAAATAAAAAGAAATTGCAAAATATAATTATATAAAATAAATAAACAGAAAATAATAATAAAAAACTAATTGTAAAAAATTAGCAATAGTTAAAAAAAAAAAAAAAAAAAAAAAAAAAGCTAAAATAAACAAAGCAAACTAATATAGCAGGGCATGCGGGCAAAAAAGCGGCAAAACTAACGCGGGGCAAAATATAAACATAAACCTAAATATATTTAAATATTATAACAACACAACCCTACGCAATTATAATAATATAACACTAATATTATAACACTTTATGCACACTATAAATTATAATTAACCTATTTATAAAAAAAAAAAATTATTATATATAAGTTATAAAGCTTTATAAAACCTGTTTTATTTATTTATAAAATTATTTATTATATATTTATTTCATTTTTATTTTTTATTTTTTATAAGCTTTAGTTTTATATAAAACTTATTATATAAAATACACTTTTTATTATATTTAACCTAGTTATTTTCCTATTTATAACAATTTTATTCAAGTAAAAAATCTATTATTTTTATTTAATTTAATTATAATATAACGTGGTTTATATGCGAGCGGGCTATATAAACAAACGGGCTATTTTTTATTTTAATATGTTTAGTTATATTTTGTTGCGTAATAACTTTATAATAACACAATGTTTAACAATTTTAAAAAATTAACGTTTAACGCGTTTACAAAATATATAATATTTGTGCAGTATATTATAAGCTAAAATAAACAAATGTATTATTAAAGATAAAACCTGCGCTAATATATATAAATTTGGTTTTATTAAAAAAAAATATTTTTAAAGTATATTTTTAATTTTAATAAGCAAAGATATTTTATAGCTTATGCTATTATTAAAAATATAGCCGATTTTTTATGCAATTTATATAATGCATTATTTATTAGCAAATAATAAGCATATAACTTTGTTAATTACTATAAAAAGCTTAAAATATATTTTATATAACGTGGTTTACCATAAAATAGCGCGTATTATTTAATAACGCACGTTTATTTTAAATTTTCTTTTTTAAACTTTAACACGTAATAATTTTTCAATTATAATGACTATTAAATTTAAAAAAAATCGAATTTTTCTAGCAATTTAAGCAACGCGTAATAAACCAAATAAAATTAGCTAACGGGCTGCTGCGAGGCTTTATAATGTCTTTAAAACGACTTTATGCCATTAAATTAACGGCCGAACCCTAATACGCGAAATTAGACCTGATTGACGTAAATTAAATAAAACTAAAAAGGAAGTGCTTCGGAAGCATATAATTGACTTGGATACCCGAGAGATGCCTTTCAAGATTGCTAGTGTAGAAGATATGGCCAATTTCCTCTTAAAATCGCGCGGTGGCAAGCCCGTCGGCAAGCACTAGGTTAGGCGATTTATCGACTGCAACCTAAACCTTAAAACCAAAATAAATCGAAAATATGATTACCAAAAGGCATTTTATGAAAACCCAGGCGTTATTTCTAGTTAGTTTAAGCTGGTTGCAAATATTAAAGCTAAATATAACATTTTAAACAAAAACATATATAATTTTAACAAAACCGGCTTTATAATAAAAATAATTGCGTTAACACTTGTTATAATATGTGCCAATTAGCGTAAAAAAACAAAATTAGTTTAACTTGGCAATCGGAAATAGTTAATAATAATTAAAGGTATTAATTTGCAAAGCTAATATATTTTGCCGTTTTTTATTGTTTTAAGCGCATGTTATCTTTTAAACTAATTTATTAAATGCGATTTACTAAGCGATTAAGTGATTAAACTAACAGCAAATAGCTAAACTAATAATAAAATAGGTATAAATTAAATTAAACACTTTAATAAATATATTAAAACATAAACAAAAGGTTTATATTGCTTTTTAATTTTAAATAATTATAAAAGCTATATTTTAGCAGAGTTTAAGCTATATTGCAAAAATAATGGCATTATTACGCTTAATATGCCGCTTTATTTATTTTATTTGCTTTAATTATTAAATATAATACTTTATTTGCCTTTAAAACGCGCTTATTCGAAAAAAATCGAGCTATTTATTAAAGCTTTAATAAATTACATTATAAAGCTAAAGTTTTTTATTATTTTTAAAGCCGCGCATTTTGCCACTTTTACGAAAACTAATATTAGATTTAAATTTAGCGCATTTAGTTTAGTACCTTATTATTTAAACAAGGTAATTAGCAAGCTGGATGTGCGTTTTCGAACGCTTACACCTAGCCTGTTACGTTTAAGGACAGCTAATACCTATAACCCCTAAATGCTATTTAACCTTTAATAAACGAGTAAACACTTTTCTTTTATTAAAACTAAAGTTTTAGCTTATAAAAAAAGCTCCTTAACACTAATTTTAAATGCGGTAAACTAAATAATAAAAGGTATAAATGTAATAGCGCATAAAATAACCTTTATAAAAAATTAAATACATATATTACAAAAGGCTAATTTAGCTTTTTTTAAGCGCCGGAAAGCTAAAAAATTGCGTATACAGCTTAAAAAACCTTTTACTATTAAAAAATCTTAAAAGCTATAAAACAACAAAGCAAAAAATAAACGCCTAACAACCGATAAAAGTAAAAATAAAGGTTTGTTAAAACGGAGGAAAACAAGTAGCAGGTGTTATAACAGCTATAGTAAAACAGGTTATAATTTAAAAACTTGTAAAATCATTATAAAATTAAGTAGCGAGTTAAATAGCAATTAATTTAAATTAATTAAAGGTGTTTTAATTAAGATATTTTATTATAAAGTAATAAAAAGTAGTAAAAGTGCGCCATTAAGTGATATGCGCTATTTAGTGGTAAACCACGTTATGCTTATAATTATTAAAAAGCTTTATATAAAGATTTAAATATAATTTATGCATGGTTTAAGTAATATATGCGTATTAAAAACCAATATAGTATTTATAATAATAATATTTAAAACCTTAATAAAACTAGGTTTATAATAAGCTAAATTTGCTTATATATAATTATTATATATATTAATTAATATAAAAAGCATAAAGCAGTGTAGTTTAATAATAAAAATAAATTAATAATAATTTATTATATTAATTTAACCGGTTAATATATTTTATTATATTTTATTTTTTAAAAGGTTTATTATTTTAAGCATTAATATTAAAATATTAACCTTTTAACTAATTAAATACTTAATACTAGTTTTAATAAATAAACAAATAATAATATTAACTTAAAATAAATAAAGCATTTTAATAAATATATTATATTAATATTAATAAATATATATTATTTATTAGTGCTAAATTAACATAAAAGTTATATATTAGCTAAATTTAAAAAATATTGCAAAAAATAAAAAATTATAACAATTTTTCTGTTTTTTTATTTATTGCATTTTATTTAATTATTTAATATAAGTTTTTATAATATGTTAAAATAAACTTATAGTTGCAAAATTAATAAATTTATTAAATTATATATTAATTATATTATTAAGCCTAAGTTTTTTATTGCGTTTAAAAAAGTTTATTTTGCTATTTTTATAAAATTAAATATTTTAAAAGGTTTTTAAAAGTTAAATTTAATGCTTTATAATTTGTAGGCTATAATTTTAAAGTTAAATATATAGTTATAGTTGCTAATATTAATTTTAAATATTTTTAATTTGCTTATATTTTAAATTTTTTAAATATTAACAATAGCTAAAAAAGCAAGCGCTTAATTAAATTTTATTAAAAGTTAAGTTTTTAGTTATTAAAAAAGCTTTTTAAAGCTAATATTAAGCGCTATTAATTAGCTTGCAAAGTTAAATTAAATATTAGCTTATTAGTTTATATTTATTAGCAATAAAAACTAAAAGTTTTGCAAAGTAAATAAAGCGTTTAGCAAACGCTAAAAAGGCAAAAAAAAGCGCTTATAAAATGAAAAAAAGCTTTATTGTAAAAAATGCAACAAATTTAATTGCTTAGAAAAATGCGCAGGAGTTGGCACAGTTGCAAACGTTGAGAAATTGTGGTGGTAATAAGCCAAGTGTGCCGCGCTAACGACGATGTAAGCGGTGCGGCAAAACCGGCCACAATTTAAAAACTTGTAATAAAAATATAAAATTAAATGACGAAATAAAATCCGATTGATTTTTTATAATATTTACGTTAGTTATAAAGTTATTAATAATTAAATATGATTATATAATGGAAAATAGCCCGTTTGCTTGTATAGCCCGCTTATATATAAACCACGTTATAATAATTAAATAAAAAAATTAATACCTAGGCATAAAATTAGCTTTATAAAAGCATAAAAATATAAAAATATAATGTTTTTTTTTAATAAAATTATTTTAAATATATAGCTAATAATATGTTTTATAGCGTTAAAAAAGCTTTATGTAAAATTTAACAAGCTAATTTATTATTTAAAAACGTTTGCGATTTTAATAAAATAACTTATAAAATATACCAAGGAAACTTTTTATAAACGTTGCTATTAACGCTAATAATTAGCTTTTTTTAACATTTTTTTTTAATATTTTATATATAACTATAAGCATTAAAAATAACTATTGCAATTAATATTAAAATAAAAATAAACTAATTAAAAATAATAGCTTATTAATTATTTAATTTATTTTTATTTTATTTTTAAACCGATTATTTATTAATTATTTTATTAATTAATGCATTTTTATTTAAGTTAAACACTTAATTAAGCTAGCTATTTACATGATATATATAACACCGGTAATTTTATATAAGGTATTATTTGCTTTTTTTTTTAAATAACTTAATAAAAAGTAGGTTTATAAATTAATAATTAATATATTTAAAATTTTTATTTAAAAAAAAATCTAATGATATTTTTTATTATTTTATAGCTATTTTATTTAAGGCTATATAAAAAATACGCTAAAATAATCTTTATAAAATAAAAGTTTATAAATGCACGCTTAAATAAAATAGCTATAAAATAATAAAAAATACCATTAAATTCCTTTTTAAATAAAGATTTTAAATTTATTAATTATTAATTTATAAACTTATTTTTTGTTAAGTTATTTAAAAAAAAGGGCAAATAATACCTTATATAAAATTACCGGTGCTATATATATCACGTAAATAGCCAGCTTAATTAAATGTTTAGCTTAAATAAAAAATACGTTATATAATGTTTATAAATTATATTTAAAATTTTTTTTTTACATTTTTAATAAATTTAACTTAAAAGTAATAAGCAGCGTTATAAATGCTTTTATGCTATTTTATATAATATATACTTTTTAAATAATAAATTTAATAAACATTATTAATACGACCTTATAAGGGTAGTATCGCTGGCGCGGCCATAGCGCCTGCGGCTCAGCCGCAGCCTGGTTGCCCTGGTGCCTACGGCACCTGGCGGCACCTGGCCACAGCGTTGTGGGTCCCCTACAACTAGGTATTTAGGTATTTCCGAAGGTGGCCTATGGCCTACCTTCCTTTATTAATTTTACATCCCTGTTATTTCACTTTAACCTTTACGCGCACTTATTAATTATATAGCTTGTTATTTTTTTAATAAGTTATTTTTTATTTTTAATAATATAAATAAACTTTAAAAATAAAAGCAATATTTTTTTTAAATAAAACGTAATTTTTATTAAATGTTTTTAAATAAAAAATATTTTATATATTAAAAAATAAATATGCGTTTTTTATATAAACAAAAAAAAAACCGGTATAAATAAAAAAATAATAAAAAATTAGCCGGTTATATATTGTTTATATTATAAATTTAATTAATAAAAAAGTTAAAAAACTTATGTTTTTTTATATTTATGCTTTTTTATAAATTAATATATGTTTATTTATTAATTTTTTTAAATAAATAATTTATTATATAATAATAATTTTTTTTTTATATAGTTTAATTAACTTTTTATACGTTAAAAAAATAACAGCATAAAAAAATAAAGTTAAAAATATAACTTTTGCTATAATGCTTAGCTTTTTATGCTTATAATTATATAAAACAATTATAATATTTTTATTTTATTTAATTAATAATTTAAATTAATTAAATAAATAATTTATTATATAATAATAAATAGCTTTATATATAATTAATTAACTTTTTTTTTAATTAATAAATTTTTTATATAATTATTTAATTTATAAGCAAATTATAAATTAATTTTAATATATTAATATAATTTATATTTAATTAAAATAATTAATTATTATTAACTTTATATAATTAACTTTATAATTAACGCATTTTTTATTTAACCCGGACATTTAATTAAACCGGCTATTTTTTAATTATATTTAAAAGTTTATATATAAAAATGATAATAATTTATTAAAAAGTGGGTTTATAAACTAATAATTAATATATTTAAAATCTTTATTTAAAAAAAAATTTAATAACATTTTTTATAAATTTACTACTATTTTATTTATAAATGCATTTAAAACCACGCTAAAATTTTAACGTGGTTTTTAAAATAGCGCTAAATAAAATAATAGTAAATTTATAAAAATTACCATTAAATCCCTTTTTAAATAAAGATTTTAAATATATTAATTATTTGTTTATAAGTTTACATTTTATTAAATTATTATTATTTTTATATATAAACTTTTAGGTGTAATAAAAAAATAGCTAGCTTAATTAAATGTTTTATTTAAATAAAAAATACGTTATAATATTATAATTAATAAGCAATAATTATTATATTAAATAAAATAACTAAAAAAATAATTAAATTGTTTAATTATTTAAATAATTTAAACATAAATTTTTTTTAAAAATTATATACTTTATATTGGGCTGTTTTTCAATTTTGCCAAAATATCACCTATATCTATCTTTTCTTCGCGCTGTCTTGTGCGAAGCTCAACACCATGGTGGCATAGCGAGAGTGCCGCGCTTAGGTGGAATAGAACATGCCATATGAACTCCTCTGGCAAGTAGGACTTTTTCCCCTGCGAGTATCGGCCATCACGCTGCAATATGATGTCCTCCAAGTCGACCGCATCACCAGTTTTTGATAATGTGGTTGAGGCCCACTCCATACGCAGATTCGCGACATGCTGGGACGTTCTAGGATCGAAGTCGATGAAGCGGACAATGCTCGGGTGGGGGAGGGACTGTAGGCTTCGGTATTCACGCTCAGCATCCTCGATCGCTTTCGCTGGATTTAGCCTATCTCTAAAGTTGAAGGTTTTAAGGGCTACTTTCTTCGTAGTTTTAGCGTAACCATCGTGAGAGGGATGATATAACTAGTATTGTCATAATTAAGGCAGGCAAGGAGGGATAGGTATTACCTGGCCATCATATTCAAACGGCCCGCGAATGGAGCCCTGCTTGCCCTTCTGATACTTCTCGGCGGCTGGCTCTTCTGAGTCAAGCAACGCAAGTTGTGCTAGGAAAAACTCTGAAAACTCATTAGTCAGAAGATGTGCCATGCTCTAGGAAAGAGAGCTATATTCAACCTCTCAAGCTCATAGCGTTCGTTCCGATCAGACGATCGGCATCCGTATTCTGCTCTTGAGTTGTCGAGCAAAGCGCCATTAATTGTCTGAAAACTTCGCCTCTCTGGTGTTCGGACCCGGCGAGACCCTCACCCGTGTATCAAGCGGCTCGAGGTAATACCAATGTTAGATATCTAATGGCGGGCGGAGTAGTATTCAGATACCTATCTCAGCTCAGCCCGTGGGGGCTGACACCGGCCAATGATACTCTGTGAGCACACACAGCCACTTGTGGCGCATTTTTTGCAGCATGAAACCAAGAGCGTATCTCAAATCATGTCAATATGTTCAAGAACCAGTTAACTGGTTTATTAACCTCTGTTCCCTTGCTACCCTAGATAATTATCTTGCAACCTGCTATAAAATACCTCGCAATAGGCGGTTCAGATTTTAAACCATGGCAGAGACCATTATAACCTTTGTGTCGCTTGCGATTGCGATTCCTGGTCTGGTTCAAACAACCATACATGCCGTCCGATACGTCTCGAACAAACTACGATCCACCCCCAGCTCGCCAGAGACGATCGAGATAAACGCTGTTCTTCAGTCTCTAGATAAGGGTATTCTGCGGGCTACCTTAGAGGATGCAGAGGATCTGTATTACTACACGTCCGAACTGACCTTAAAGGCTCTTCTTCAAGAGTCCACAAATACATTGCGCAAATATTTCCTCGAGATTGAGAAAGAAGTCAACAAGCTCGACTCGGTTCGAGTTAGCTTGCATCAAATGTCAAAAGCAATTAGGGCAGCCAAGGGGAGCGCCAAGGAGATCAACAACTTGATAGATACGCTACGAGAACTGATCCGGACCAAATTTGACGCTAAGACATTGCCGTCTCGACTGGAGCTGCGTTCCGGCCAGTTCTGTCAGATTGGCCAGAGCGTCGAGGTACCAAATTCACTCCTTCGGACCATCCGATGCGACTTCAAACACCCAAACAGAACGGGATCAGATCATTGCCTCGTCGAGGAGAAGTTATTCTCCTCGACCACCCGGGAAGCAAGATACCGACAGGCTGTAGATCTCGCTCAGCGTCTGCAGTTTATGGACGTGCCAGATGGACTTCTCAAACTCGCAGGATTTCATGAACTAGCGAATCGCCGCTACAAACTTGTTTTTCCCTACCCGAAAGGCTGGACCAATCCGAGGTCATTCCGCAACATCCTGCTTGATGAGGTCAACCAGGCTAGACCGCCCATACCCCGAAATTATCGTTTTGTTCTTCCCCGGAAATTTGCGGAAGCTGTATACCATGTCCACTTGCAGAACCTAGTGCATAAATGTATTCGACCCGAGTCGATATTGCTGTTCGAGCCCGTTTCAGAAAATCCATTGCAGTTTAGATATCCTGCTATCATTGGAGCAGCATTTCTGACGGACTGGCAGTACACTCGAGCAATCGACGAAGCATCGCACCATGAAGTATACCATGATTGGGTTATGGCCATGTATCAGCATCCCGAACGCCAAGTACCCCCAGGGAGTGTGGCAGAGTGTAGGTATAATATCGGACACGACATATATAGCTTGGGGGTGTGTCTCCTCGAGATTGGGCTGTGGGATTCCTTTGTTGTATACAATAGAGGTGTTCCAGACCTATCTCCAATGCTCCGCAATGCGAAGGCTAGTTGGAGAGCTGCCAACGATGCTGCTAGCATAACCATGTTGGATGCCCAAATAGAGCAGAGCGTTTTTATAAACCTAGCAGGTGACTTGTTAGCATATGAAATGGGGGAGGCATATTCCAAGTTAGTCATTCAGTCTCTAACCTGCCTTGAAAGAGGATTTGGGAATATACTTAAGTTTGTTGATAGTTCCAGTCTGGACTGGGACGAACAAGGAATTCTGTTCATCCAAGAAATCGGTAGGCAACTTACAAATGCGAGCACGATGGGATCTGGTATTTATAACAGATTGGTGTAAGGGTTGAAACAAACAACAGAATGACCTACTGAAGGACCAAGTGTCGGAAGGACGCCCAGTGAGGGGGGTACCCAACCGGACCAGGAGACAAGCGACGGCAAGGGTACGAGGGGTCACGTGACGTCGTCTCTGTTGGGATCATAGAGACCAAAGGTTTCTCTGGTCTCTGGACGGAGAGGAGAGACTGTTGGGTCTCTGGCGTTTCTGAGGAGACACGAGAGACACCAGGAAATGGGCGAAGGAATGAATGTCTATATATTGAACTATGATCTCCTATGTATCTAGCACAGTCCTGACTTCACAATTCAATCTAGGCATACAGCGACTTCTTAGAAACTGTATGGGAGCAATCCTGACGACTTCGTGATACGACAACTAGACAGTTACTACCCTAAGCACGTTTCTACGCGAGGATCACCGAGTATACCACGCCTAGAACTTACGGGTTCGTCATAGTTAGTTTGTACAGGGAGAAATTAAACCCGTTGTTACGGGCTTAACGGTTCGGGGGTCCAGGTGGACCCTGGCCCCTATTTATCTATATATATATGTACGCATACCGCGGCTTGCACCATTAAGGTTCAAGTTATAAGACTGTACGGCTTGATCTCACCAAGTTATGGACGATTTTCTCACAAAAAGCTCTCTCAATTAAACAGTCTAGACTTTACTAAAGCGTGCCTTCACAGCCAGAGAGGATGCCTTACCAATAACTTCAAACCTAGCAAAAACCCGCCCCCCAATGTACAGTACCCACTGACATCCTAAGGACCTAGAGAGGGGAGGTAGGTAGGTGGGTACATATAAGTGATCAATCAAAAACAGACCGGAACATCCCCTTTAACTTCCGCGAAGCCTTAACCGTAGCCTCGATTAGAGCCGCCGCGTCATTGTCACCACCATCATCATTCGCGCCATTATCATCACTGTTATCTTGATAACCAGTGAAGTAGTTGTTGTTGTTATTCTCTTCCGGCACCGATTCCTCGGCTGGGGGGGCTAGTTCGTTGTAGCCTTCTGGTTCGGGGCCATCTTCTTCTTCTTCTTCTTCATCTTCTTGGTCTTGGTCTTCTTCTTTTTCTACTTCCTCCTCCTGCTCAGGTTCAGGTTCGGGTTCGTTGGCTATTCCGCGGTCCATTTCTAGCTGTGCTTGCTGGGGGGTGGCGTTGTCTTCGTTCTCCATGGAGGCAGCACCCTCCTCGTCGTCTTGGAGGCCTCGATCATCGTTGGGTTCTTGGTTGACGTCAGGATTTCCACCATCGCTGAGATCCTGGTAATCGCCAGAAGCCTGGCTGCGGACGAGAGCCGGAGTACCATCATTCATCTGGTCGCCGTTTATACCCGTGTAGTTCCCGGACACATCGTCGACGATAGCCTCTGGATCATCCGTCTGCTGAGAAGTGGTTTGCAAGTCATCCGCATCATCCTCACCATCCGCACCATCCGCATCATCCCAGTCATCGGCCCCGACACCTACGCCACGACTAGGCTCGTCGCCGTCTGCGCCGAGCTCGACGGGAAGATTCAGATCCCTTTGGTTTGGGTTTCCCGTTCCAGGTCCACCACCCGCGTCGCCCTGGGTGGCGCCTTGATTGTTGAAGCCCCTTCTCCCGGCACTGGCACCTCCAGCATCACCATCTAAAGACCCTTTAGCCGCCTCATAAACAACAACATCATCCTCTATCTCCTGGCTAGCAGAATAGAAATCCCAAGGGAAATCCTCGTTCTCGGACTCCAGCTCCTGGAACACATTATTCTCCTCCACTTTCTTCGGCTGCTGCGCAATGGCCATGTAGTACTCCAGCAGCTCCTTGAGGCCCATATTCGGCAGCGCCTTCGGCCCTTTCTCCACTGCACTCTTCCAGATCTTTTCGAAAGCCTCCTTCTCCCCGAGCATGAAGGCACGTTCGAGAGCGGCCTGGTACGACCGAACGGGGAAGGGCTTCGCGAGGAGCGTCTCGAGTGTCGTCAGCCCCTCCCACGCGTGGGAGCACTTGACCACTGCCGCCACTAGCGGGTTAAAGTACTTGCCGCGCCACTCGTTCGTCCGGGCCCCCTTCTCGAGGAGCAGCTCCACCAACGCCGGGGATCCTCGGAGCGCCGCCGCCTGCAGCGCCGAGCCGTGGGATCCGCCAGCCATATTGGGGTTCGCGCCGGCTGTGAGCAGCAAGCGTGCGTTGCGGTTGCAGCCGGCGAGGCAGGCTACCTGCAGGGCCGTCATCCCCTTCTTATCGACGACATCGAGTGCCGGCTTGCGTTTTAGCAGCATGCGCAGGCAGGCGTCGTCGTGCGCCACGGCGGCCGCGTGCAGGGCTGTCGAGTGCTCGCTGTCCGCTGAATGCGCGTCAACATTGATCCGGTGGCGGTAGTTCCTGAGATTTCTGCGCAGGGATAATTTGGGGATGGAGGGGGCGCACAGGGCCATCTGCACGATCTCCTTCTGACCACCGGAGCAGGCTGCTTGCAGTACCGTGTCTAGCGGTCCACCCCTAATGGTTGGATCGGCGCCACGGGACAGAAGGAGATCGCACGTTTTGACGAACCCCTGGGCGGCGGCGGCGTGCAGGGCTGTGCCGCGCTGCTTGCCGCAGAAGTTGACGTTGGCTCTATGATCGAGGAGGCTCTTGACACAAGCGTCATCGCCTACGTGGGCGGAGATAATAAGAGCTGTGTCCTCTTCCTCGTCATACGTGTCAACTTTAGCCCCGAAGCGGATAAGCACCTCGAGGTCCTCGACGGGCAGGTATAAGGCAGCATTAATTAGAGGCGTCGAGTTATCGCTACCTCCCGTCACGTTCGGGTTTGCGCGTGCCTCGAGCAGCAGCTTCAATAGGGCCGAATGTCTGCATGACACCGCCGCCGTGATGGGGTTCGTGAAGACCCCACCTCCCAAGTTAGCGTCGGCACCATAGTCCAAGAGCATCTTAGCGATCTCAATGTGGCCGGACACAACGGCCGCCTGGAGCGCTGTTCCGTTGGGGGACTTCTTGCTTACGGCGTTAATAGCTGCTTTATGCTGGAGGAGCTGCTGCACGGCTTCTTTCATGCCCTGCGAAGCCGCAGCTTCCAGTGGCCATCCTGCAGGGTCGCTTAAGTTGGCACCGGCGGCGATTAGCATCTTCAAAATGTCTACAGTGCCGTCGAACGCGCTTGCGGTGACCGCATTGCCGTATTCTTCACCCGTCGCGTTAGCTGATGCGCCGCAGTCGCGAAGGAGGAAAGAAACGACAGAATCGTGCTCGTTGTCGACGGCATCGTATAGTGCTGTGTTGAGTGACTTGGACGAGAGTGTTCCGTTAGCCTGGTTATACCCCCAGAGCTCCTCAAGGACCGCCATCTGGCCAAGTGATGCGGCAGCCTCGAAGGCATCGTCGATATTCAGAAAGTGTACTTTCAAGAGTATACTTCTGGCGATGAGAGGGTGTCCGTTCTTGGCCGCTTCGAGCACCGCTCTCTGGCACCACTCCATTGTACGATCAACCGGTACCACAGATAGCAGGATGTTCACGATGTCGGAGTGTCCGGCTGAAGCAGCTGCTGCGAGCGCGCTTCCGTATTCCTTGGATACCAAATTGTACGCCCCTCCGGCATCGAGTAGACGGATGACTAGTTTCTGGAAGCCCTTGAGGGCGGCCGCTGCAACCGGGGAGTCAAAGTCGTGGGAGGTCAGAGTCGAACTAGCGCCGTGGGAAAGAAGTAGATTTGCAGCGTCTTCTCGGTTCCAAGACAGCGCGAAAGTTAGGGGCGTGCCATAGCTTAGGTCTACAGCATCAATAGATGCACCTCTCTGTAAGAGGAGCTCCATAGCTTTGATGTGTCCGTTGCCAGCGGCCATGTGCAGAGGAGTTTTTATATCTCGTACCGTCCTGTCGTTGACGGCAGCGCCCATCTCGAGCAACTTGTTCATGGCTGTCTCGTGACCTTGGAAAGATGCCCAGTGTAGAGGTTGGAATTGCCACGAATCGTGTTGATGGATCTGGTCTCTATTGCCCGATGGCTGTACGAGCTGCTCGATCAGTGGGGTGAGTCCAAAGTACGCCGCCACGTGCATCGGCGTCAGGTTCTTCAGGTCATCGAACTCTGCGACCTTGGTGTAGGATGACCACCATCGATTTCTAGCCGATGACTCCAGAGACCAGAAGGGGTGTGAGAGGTCAAGTGTTTTCACGAATTCGTCTGTTGAATCGTTTCCGTGCTGTAACCAATACTTGACAGGATAGTTCAACGCTTGGAGATCTTCTTCGGGCTTTTCGGGGAATATCTGGTTGAGAATCTCCTTATCCTTTTCTTCGGATGATTTGCCTTCCACCGACTCTAAACTGTGAATCCATTGGAAGCTATCGTCGTCGGAATTAAGTTGCTCGAGGACGTACCCGAAGCATCTTAGTGCTAGGATGCCATGTTGCCATTTCACTACAAGAAGATATTAGTATGCCGTATGTAGTTAAAGGATGCGTTCGTTCGAGGGGCGCTCCCAGTTAGTGAATAGGGCGAAAATCAGCTTACCATCGGTCTTATCGTCGTCATTTTCAGAGAGACCTAACAGCTTGCGGGAAGTGGCTTGGGTCAGGAGGGCGTCTTTCGCCATGGGATGGATGAATGTGACCCGTTGAGATCCAGACTCCTCGTCCCATTCGTGCGGGCTGTAAATTCGTAACAGGGGCCCACAGGCTCTGACCAGCTTGCACAACTGATCGACTTCTGATTCATCGTCTTTTAATTCGAGATCTGCCAAGATCTTTAGTTCGTCCAGTGATGGATCTTCATAGGCAATGGCGAGTGTACGCAGAATTTCTTTGGACGTATCAATGCCGTCAGTCTTCATAGTAAGAGACTGCAAAATATATTAGTTGATACTAACGAGCGAAAAGTGCGAAAAATTAGTAACGAGTACTCACCTCACGCCATGAATGGCTAATCAGATCATCTAACGACTGGGGTAATGCCTCCACCATTTTCCTGACCCTGATATGGTTTGCGGGGATGCCTTCCAATAGGCGGCAAACGACTTCAACCCACAGAGGACTTGTCGCCCTTTTGGCCAATATGGATTCGACAAAGAATTGTAGCGCTAGACTGTAAGACTTTGTAGCCGCCAGTTGTCTGACACGGTTGCGGATGTACGATCTGAGAGACAGAAGCAGCACGCTATTCCTCGAGCCGTCTTCAAGGTTTACCCAAAGAACGTTCGAACGTTCCTTTCCAAGGAGGACTTCTTTGATATAATCCTGGGATCGGCTCAAGAACATCCAACGGGACTTGCCCATTTCATCATCCACGCTGTCCGTTGTTAAGGGTGCCAGCACCTCATCGTTCAGCAACTGAAAGAACTTGGTTGTGTTTTCGTCTTCTTGCGGGAGTTCGTGCAAATTGTTCAAAACGAAGTAGACAGTTGAGACGCTGGGATCGCGTAGCATCTGTCGCAAGGCTATCCAGAGCCGTGAAAGACTAATAGAGTCCTGCACACCCTTAATATTCCCGGACTTGGCTTGCGTGGCCAGGCCCTTGACATACTGGCCGAGGTTTCTTCTTTTTAAAATAAGTTGCCAGATAAGCGACCTAACCATGTTCTCCGCCCTACAGGAGTCTACCAGAGAGTCGCAAGAAAAGTAAGCAACAAGTATATCTTCAGCTCCCGGCTGCTTGCTGTTCTTCTCGAGCTCCTCTAGCTGTTCGACTGCTAAAAAAGCAGCCTTACCCTTGCCACGACCTTCAACGCCCGAGACCAAGATGAAACGATCAAGATTGCGTGTTTGGGCCATCCATTTCTTGTAGCTGGGCTCTTGGAGTATCCATGACGAATCACCACTCCCGCCCTCGACTTTCTTGCGTATGCCCCGGAAATCGACCAGGTTTAGGTTATCTGACAGGCGCACAAAGGTGTCGTCATCAACTAGGGATTGCTTCGAGTCCTTAAGTCGCCTTTTGACAATGCGGTCGGCCTTTTGCACAATCTCCCGCAGTTTTCTACGAACGACATCGTAGCGTGCGTCATTAGTGCGATTGAAGCGGTTGAGTTGTCTATGGTCGCACTCCATTCCGTAACTGTCTGCAAAATCGAGAGTAGCGGATTGTTTATCCACGATGATCTCAGACTGTCCCTGAGATGGTCATGAGTATGAAACCGTGCATTGTGTGGCCAGCGTGTTGAACCCGACTTCTGGGTGACTTACAATCAATTTGGGACCGAATATCAGTCCCTTCAGCTCGTAGATACACGTGATGGTGGCCTTGGGCTCCTGGACAGCAATCTGGGAAAAGCGGTTTCGCAGTTCCTGCAAGCTGTCGCGCTCGGGGTCTAGAAACTGGAGCATCTGGTTGTTCTTGGCGAAGTTCACCTTTTCCAGATACTCTGCCAGCATGATGCCCTTGTTAGCAGATTTACTCCCGCCGAAAGGTGTTCCGAAGAAGATAGCACCGGCGAAGCATTCATATATGCGGACTTTGTCGATTAATTCGGGTCTGTCTTTCGCGAGAGCCAGCGCCTTGGCAACCACGAGCCCGCCCATGCTGTGGGCAAGGAAAACTAATGGCCGTGTGTCATCTTCCTCGCGACGTTCGACTAATACATCGAGGAGTGATGTGGCAGCGTTGAAGAGGGTCTGCTGAATGGCCTGACGGCCCCAGACGCGACTGTCATAGTTGAAAAGCAGAACCCGAGCGCCGGGGATATCGCTTCGGATACCTGAGTTTGAGTCGCTGAGCCAGTTGAACGGGTTCTTTTCCTCAGACCCAAAGCTGGCCTTGGGATTCGCTCCCAAACCGGGGACAGCTACGATGCTATCTTCTTATCAGCTTTATTTCCTCTCTCACCCGCTTCTTCGACTAAAATGGGTGAGTTCAATAGACCAAATCGGCTCTTACTCAATTATACAATTCTTCAGATCATCTTCCTTGTCCGGGGCGAGAATCGTCAAGCCCTCATACGACGACATCTTGGGCTCCGGCTGTGAGGGCGTTTCGCTACATGCAAACACAACTCAAACCAAGGGGAGATAATCAACGACTGCAAAAAAAGAATCGAGAGAAACAGAGCGCGCTCAAACCCCAAGCAAGACAGCTTTAATAAGGAGCGAGAAAGAGCTTGGCACGAAGAAACTGCTTGAATATATAACATGATGTGCATCTCCTATTTTCGGCCCCCAAATTACGTTCTAGGACTATCAAGGGTCCCAACTACTAGGTCTGACTCCTAATATAGCATCACACTGACCCGTAGCGTGGCAACAGACTTGGCTAAAAATATAGTATCTAACCATTATTAGACCCCGTTCTAGAACACCACTTAGCAGAGGTTATGCCCTTCGTTAGGTTAGTCGACAGGAATTTTGTGCCTCGTCCGCGGCACCAGGGTTAGATTTATGCCGCTTAGGTGAGGATGATGGTGATCGGGAATGCACGAGCCTGCGACGGCCTTATTTGGCCAAGCTCACCGCATCAGCTGTCGGCTGAACGTAACGCTTGCGACCGCGTTTCGCTGTTCCCCACCTACAGCCTCTTTCACCGGACATACTACGGGAATAACTACAGGGGTTTAGTCATGTTTTCTAGACGAATAGGTAAGGTGCCCAGGGTCAATCACATATATGCAGACTCCCGAACCTCTTCAATAGAAGCCCTTATCATAGTCGTTGCCTCATCTATTTCAATCTGCTCCGATAAATTCCTTCATCCGTAGCCTAACGGCCTGGGAAAGACTGCTCAGGATCTATCTCGTGTTCGCCGCGTTCAATAACAAAAAGTGTGAACGGATATCCAGGGAATGACATGCTCCCAAAATCACAGGTAAGTAGCGGTGCCTCACCTGTATGTACTGTGCTTCGGCCACCTATAGTAAGCCGCGCTAACAGATAGGGTCGTTGTCCAAGGCGTTGCCTCTTTTCATGTCCGTATCTTGAACGCGCTAACGAACGAGCATGTTGTCGCCTCTCACCTTCACTCGCTTCTGCCTGCATCATACATAACCTCCGATCATAATTTTGCCCAGCCCAACTTAGCAACACCAGCTATCTCGAGGAAGAGGTGAGTGTTGAGAGACTGAATCACATTGCTTATTGGTTGTGGGTTGCGGAACGGTCCGTGCCTCTGCGCCCATTCATCACTCGATCCCCTCCCACGTGCGTCCACATATACATATGAAAATACTGATATTCAACAGACATGCAATACAACACACTCAACCCAATTGCCTTCTATCGCTTAAATCTGATACTAACCGGGCTTATTACCTACCAATATCCAAAATTTTCGCTCTACTAGTTAACCCAGCAAGGTTGTATTTCAGCATTGTTTAATAAGCGACTGTATTTAATTAATTGAATTCATTTAAAACCCGGATTTATAAATATGTGCAGCGAAAATAAGATTTATTACTTGTAAAAAGGAAAAAAACAGGTTGATACGACCCCATAGGGGTAGTATCGCTGGCGCAGCCACAGCGCCTGCAGCTCAGCCGCAGCCTGGTTGCCCTGGTGCTTACGGCACCTAGCAGCACCTGGCCACAGCGTTGTGGGTCCTTCACAACTAGGTATTTAGGTATTTCCGAAGGTGGCCTACGGCCTACCTTTTTTCATTAATTTTACATTTTTGTTATTTTATTTTAACCTTTACGCGCACTTATTAAAGGTGTTTAATAAGGCTTAATTATTGTTTAATATATTATTTAATTAAATGTAATTTTTTTACTTATTATAATTTAATTTTTTTTTAATTAAGCAATTATATAGCGTTTTAATTTTTTATATTTTATTAATTATTATTTAATATTTAAATTATTATTAAAAAATAAAATTATTTTAATAAATGTTAAACATTAAATATTTATTTAATATTATTTATAAAATTATAAAAGCTTTAATTAATTAACCGCTACGTTTTTATTTAAAATATTAAAATAGCTTTTATATAAAAAAAAGCAAAATAAATTTAAATGTTTTTATTAATTTTAATTTAATTAATAATAATGCCTTTTTTTTTAATAGCTATAAAAGCTATTATTTATATAAATTTAAATTATATTATAAAAAAAACAATATTATTAACACATTTTCCATTTAAGCTAAACACTTAATTAAGCTGGCTATTTACGTGATATATATAGCACCGGTAATTTTATATAAAATACTATTTACCCCTTTTTTTAATAACTTAATAAAAAGTAGGCCTATAAATTAATAATTAATATATTTGAAATTTTTATTTAAAAAGAAATTTAATGATAATTTTTATTATTTTATAGGTATTTTATTTAAGCGTGCATTTATAAAACTTTATTTTATAAAAATTATTTTAGCGGATTTTTTATATAGCCTTAAATAAAATAGTGCAACAGGGCTGGTGGTTACAGGTGCCAGGCACCTGGTGTAGCCGTTGTTTCGGCTATTCGGAAGGCTTACGGCTGCGCGCAGCCGAGATCGGGCCGACAATAGCCCGAATTTTTAGCTATATTAAGGGGTTGGCCGTCGGCCAACCTACTTACCTACTTATCTACTTTAGCCACTTATTATACACGCAACTAGTTAATTAAATTATAAGCCACCATTTATAGCAATGGCTATGCCATTGTTTATATAATTTATATACATTTTTTCATTTTAGTTATTATTGTTGTTTTATTGCTTTTTAAGCCCCGTTTTAATAGCTATAAATTTATAAAAAATATTATTAAATTTTTTTTAAATAAAGATTTTAAATATATTAATTATTAATTTTTAAACCTATTTTTTGTTAAGTTATTAAAAAAAAAGGTAAATAATACCTTATATAAAATTATTAATGCTATATATATCACGTAAATAACCAGCTTAATTAAATGTTTAGCTTAAATAAAAAATGCGTTAATATAATAATAAACAATTTTTTGCTTTTTATCACTTTTATAACTTTTATTTTCTTTATTATATAATAAAATTATAATTAAAAAAAAAAAAGCTAATATTAATTTTATTAACATTAGCTGTATTTTTACGTGCAAAATATAGCTATTTTTATTATATGTTTAATATTAGCTATTATTATATATGTTATTAATTTTTTTATTATTTAATTAATTTTATATATAAAGCAAAATTTTTACTTAAAGTAAAAATTTTGCTATATATAAAAAACTTTTATTTTTTTTTTAAATAAATAAAAATATAATATTAATATAAAATATTATTATTTTACCTAATATATTATATATAATTATATAAAGCATATTTAATAATTTATATATTAATTTTTTTTCGGAAAATATTATATATATATTTTAATAATTTATAAGTTTATTTTATTTTTTAATTATTTAATATGCTTTAATAAGCATTTTTTAATATTATATGCTTATTATTTAAATAAAATCTTAAAATTTATTTAATAAAAAATTAATTTTAAAATTACATATAATATTATTAAAAAGTTTTTAATATATATTAATTTAATATTTATATAATGTTTTTTAAGCATTTTATATAAATATTAATTTTTAAAAAATAATTATTTAAAATAATATTATAATTTTTTATTTAACGCATTTCCCATTTAAACCGGACATTTAATTAAGCTAGCTATTTAAATTCCTATATAAAAATATATTAAAAAAGCCTATATATTTTAACAAATATTAAAGCTAACGTGTTTTATTATTAAATAACAAATATTATTAAGTGATAAAAGTCTTAGGTTTTTTTACTTTTTATTATTTAAACTTTATTTTTTTTACCTATAACAATAAACTATGCGTTAAAAAAAGCTAAGTTATTAATTATTACTAATGTTTTTAAACGCAACTTTTACATTTTTATTTATAAGCTTGCAAAAATATATAGCATTTTTAATAAAACTTTTTGCCGCAAAATTACCGGTGTTATGCTTTAGCGCAGCAGCAAAAATATAAAGTTAAAATTAACCAACTTTAAAAAGCAAGCAATTATATAATTTATAATTTATTTAAATTTAAAAACGTTTTTTTTTAAATATATTATATTTAAAATATAGCTAACTAATTATTAGCTAAACAAAGTAGCTAACGTATTAAAAAATGTTAAATAATACGCTTTATAAATTATATACCAGCTTTTTAAATGTGTTTAAACTATTAAATTAACTATAGCTAAATTTTTTGCAAAAATTTTACTAAATATAATATATATTATAAACGTATAAAAAAAACTATTAAACATTAAAACATTATAAGAAAATATATATATAATTTTAATAAAATAAAGTTTATAATAAATATAATTATAATTAATATAATTATAACAAATATTAAAAAGCAAAATAAACTTAAGCAAGCTTAATAAAATAATTAAAATTAATTTATAGCTGTTTATTTAATTAATTTATAAAGTTAATTAATGCTGCCTTTTATTATTTTAAAAAAAAAAACTTATTTTATTTTTTAATATTACAATAGCTTTTTATTATTTAAATAATAAATTGCAGTTTTATATAACAACTAAATTAATAATAATTTTAGTTTAAAATAAATTAAATATTTTAATAAATATACTTAATTATATTTAACAAATATAAAACGTTTTTTTATTTTTAATAATTATAAAAGCTATTATTTAAAAGAATTTAAAAATTATTGCTAAAAAAATAATATTTTTATTAAAATAATACCTGCATATTTTTTTATAAACTTTAGCTTTTAAACGTAGCATATTTTAGCTTGTTAAAAAAAGCATATAATATTAAAATTAGCAATATTATACAAATAAATATAATATATATTTTAAAAAAAAAAATTTATTTGCGTTTTTTAAGGCTTATATTTAAGCAATAACATTTATAAACATTATATTTAAATTTAAAACTATTAGCTTTATTTTATTTAATTTAAAAGTTATTATTTTAAAGCTTAATATTATGCTAATTTTTTTTATACTGTTGTTAAAACCTAAGTTATTTTTTACTATTTAAGTTTTAAAAACTTTTATTATTATTAAAAAAGCCATTTTATAAACTATTTATTTAAAAACTTAAATTATTAAGCATTAAAATAGCTTACTTAGCAAAATTATTAATATTATAAATTTATTATTAAAAGCTATATATTATTTATTGCATAAGCAAACATTAATACTAAATAAAATAGCTAAGCTTTAAAAAGCTAACTATATTTTTAATAAATATTAAAAAACAAAAAATAAACAATTATAAACTAAAAAAATATTTACTTAATTTAAAAAAACAAATTTTTAAGTTTTTAAAAAAAATAATAAAAAAAATAATTATTAAATAAAAGCATTTGCGCGCGCGCGCTATTATAGCATATATAACAATACTAGTTATAATGCACGCATTTATACAATAAATATAAATACATTTAATAAAAAAATTTCAATTAATTTAAAATAATTTAATTGCATTATAATTGTTTTTTTTACGTTATAACTTAAATAATGCTTAAAACTTTTATTACTTAATAATATTTATTATTTAATAATAAAACATATTATAAATTAATAATTAATATATTTAAAATTTTTATTTAAAAATAAATTTAATGGTATTTCTTTTAAATTTATTATTATTTTATTTATAAGTGCACTTAAAACCACGCTAAAACTTTAACGTAGTTTTTTAAAAAAATATTAAATAAAATAATAATAAATTTAAAAAAATACCATTAAATTTATTTTTAAATAAAAATTTCAAATATATTAATTATTAATTTATAGCTTTAATATTTGTTAAAATGCACAGGTTTTTTCGGCATATTTTTATATGGAAATTTAAATAGCTAGCTTAATTAAATGTTTAATTTAAATAAAAAATGCGTTATATAATATTTATAATTATTTTATAGTTAAATTTGCAATTATTTTTATTATAAACTTAAAATAATATAATGTTTTAAGTTATAATAGGTTAGCTATAAAGCTTGTAAAATTATAACCATTATAACTGTTATTTTTTATTTCCACGTGCTATCGCTAAGCTATGCGCATATAAAACCTTTTGCACTTTAATTATATATAAAATAGTTTTTTTTTTATTTATTTCACGATTAATATATAAATGGTATTAAAATTAAGCTTTGCTTTAACGTGAAACTTTTTTTTTAACATTTTATTATACATTTAATAATAATAATAAAACTTTTAAATTTTTTTTTAAAATAAATTGTTTAATTTTTAATAAATGCGCGTAAAAGTTAAAGTGAAATAACAAAGATATAAAATTAATGGAAAAAGGTAAGCCGTAGGCTATTTTCGAAAATATTTAAATACCTAGTTATAAAAAACTTATAATGTTATAGCTAAATGTTATTAAATATTATAAACATTAAAGCAATTAAGCTACGGTTAAACTGCAAACGTTATAACTACGCTAATAATATTATTTTTATAAAATTATATTAACTTTATATTTTGCGTAAAATAACATTTTATATAATTTTTTTATATAAAAATATTTAAAACGTTTATATAAACGTTATAATTTAGCTTTAATAAAATAATTAATTGCTTTATATAAATTAATATAAAAAATAAATAATTTTAACGCATTTTTTATTTTAACCGGACATTTAATTAAACCGGTTATTTAATTTCCCATATAAATATATATCGAAAAGCCCGTGCATTATAACAAATATTAAAGCTATAAATTAATAATTAATATATTTAAAATCTTTACTTAAAGATAAATTTAATGGTATTTTTTATAAGATCTGTGGAGCAAACAAAGCACTAGGGAATTAATGAAGGAAGGACTTTTTATATAATAGACCAACGTTTCCTATGTATTTAGTTGTAGTTCTTACTTCACAATTCAATCTAAGCATACAGCGACTTCTTGGAATAGCTGTGTGAGAGTAATCTCTTGACGACCACTTAGTTACGACCCGACCGTACAACGTTCGCACCCTAGGCACGATCCAATACGTGGAGCTTCGAGTACTAACGCCCTTACAAACTAACGGTTTGTTACAAGTACCTTATATAAAATTACCGGTATTATATATATCACGTAAATAGCCAGCTTAATTAAGTGTTTAGCTTAAGTAAGGGATGCGTTATAATAACTTTAATTAACATAATAAAAATTAATAATTAAATTAATTATATAATATATTTTTTATTTAAACCGGACACTTAATTAAATTAGCCATTTAAATTTTTATATAAAAATATATTAAAAAAGCCTATGCATTTTAACAAATATTAAAGCTATAAATTAATAATTAATATATTTGAAATTTTTATTTAAAAATAAATCCAATGGTATTTTTTTTCAATTTATTACTATTTTATTTATAAGTGCACTTAAAACCACGTTAAAATTTTAGCATGGTTTTTTAAAAAAGTATTAAATAAAATAATAATAAATATAAAAAAATACTATTAAATTTATTTTTAAGTAAAAATTTTAAATATATTAATTATTAGTTTATAGCTTTAATATTTGTTAAAATGCATAAGTTTTTTCGGTATATTTTTATATGGGAATTTAAATAGCTAGCTTAATTAAATGTCCGGTTTAAGTGGGAAATGCGTTAATATTTTATATATTAAATATTTTTATTTTTTATTTTTTTTTACTTAAAAATTTAAACTATTTAAAAGCTTATTTTAATAATATAAAAAATGTTATTATATAAAAAAATAAAAAAATAATTATTATTATATAAAAATAATATATTTTTTATTTTAACTAAACATTTAATTAAACTAGCTATTTAATTTTTTATATAAATATATATTAAAAAAGCCCGTGCATTTTAACAAATATTAAGGCTATAAATTAATAATTAATATATTTAAAATCTTTACTTAAAAATAAATCCAATGGTATTTTTTATAAATTTACTACTATTTTATTTAGTGTTATATTAAAAACCACGCTAAAATTTTAGCGTGGTTTTAAGTACGCTTATAAATAAAATAGTAGCAAACTCTTAGAGCACCTGCTTTACCTGCTCTACAGATCTCCTAGAGCACCTGCTCTATCTGCTCCACAGAGCTGCGTGTCACGTGACCTCTCCTGGACTGTGGCTTGTCTCCTGGTCCAGTCCAGTACCCCTCATTGGGTCGTTTGGTCACCTTTGGTCTCCCAACAGGCCGTCCTTCTGTTGGTTCGTAATAGTACTACTTACCCCCCTTTTAAATAAATTAATAAAAAGTGGGTTTACAAACTAATAATTAGTATATTTAAAATCTTTATTTATAGAGGAATTTAATGATATTTTTTATAAATTTATAGCTATTTTATTTAAGGCTATATAAAAAATACGCTAAAGTAATCCTTGTAAAATAAAGTTTTATAAATGCATGCTTAAATAAAATAGCTATAAATTTATAAAAAATACCATTGGATTCCTCTTTAAATAATGATTTTCAATATACTAATTATTAGTTTGTAAACTCACTTTTTGTTAAGTTATTTAAAAGGGGGGTAAGTAGTACCTTATATAAAATTACCGGTATTATATATATCACGTAAATAGCCAGCTTAATTAGGTGTCCAGCTTAAGTAAGGGATGCGTTATAGCTTTTGCTAAAGCTTATTTTAATTATTTTAAAAGTTTAAATAATTTTTATGTAAAAGTTTTATTATATATATATTTTTATTTATAGTTTTTTTATAATTAAAAATTTTAAAACGTTTATATTTAAAATAATGCTTTAACATTTTATATAATATTTATTATTAAATATAAATTAATTTAAAAGTTTATTTATTATTATTATTTAAATATTTTTTTTATTATATAATATAAAAATATATTATTTATAAAATATTAACGCATTTTTTATTTAAGCTAAATATTTAATTAAACTAACTATTTAAATAAAATTTTATATACACATTTGAAAATATTTTAATAACTATTTATATAATTTATTTAATATTTTTATAACATTTTTATATGTTTGCGTATTATAGCTAAGCTTATTGCAAAGCTTATAGCGTTTAATGCAAATTTTTTTTTTATATAACGATTATTATTATATATAATATAACTTTTTGCTTTAATAATATTTTATATTTTTATTTTATTTTTAACATTTTTAATAGTATAAAATTTTGCACTTTATAGCTTAATTTGCTTTATATAGCAATATTTGTTAAATATATAATTTGCTTTGCAAAAGTTTTTAACTTTTTTTTTTAATAATATAATATTATATATAACCTTAGTTATATTATGTATAATTTAGCTTAAATTTTTAATAATAAATATAAAAAAGCTATTTTAATATTATATAATTTTTTGCTTTATATATTTAAAAAAAAAATTAGCTTTTGTGAAATTATTTAAAATTAAAATTATATAAAAATTTAATTAAAAAAAATAAAAATTTAATTTAAAGTGTTATTAAACAATTTAATTAATTAATAATATATTTTAAATTATATAGTATTAAATTTGCTTTTTTAAACTTTTTTTATGCGTTATTTAAAGTTATTGCTTTATTAAACGCATAAAAAAACATAGTTAAAAAATCTTTTTTTTAAATATAAATAATATATACGTATATAAAAAAGTTAATTTGTTTATTATATAATTATTTTAAAAAATTAAATATTTTAATATTAAATAGTTAAAAATAATAAAAAAAATAAAAAAATATATAAAAGGTAATAATATTGTTTTTTTTGCAATATAACTTAAATTTATATAAATAATAGCTTTTATAATTATTAAAAAAAAAGCAGTAGCAATTCTTTATATAAAGCTTTATATATTAATTAAAATATTTAATTTAATTAATATTTTGCTTATTTATTGTTTAATTATTTAATATATTATTAGTTTTAAACTAAAGCATAAAACAGTTTTTTTTATTAAAATAATATAAAGTAAAACAATTTAATTATATAATAAAATTGCTTAAATAATTATAGTTTATTTTATATTGCTTTGTTTAATTGCATATAGTTTTTTTTTGCGTTTAAATAAAATTATAATTATTTTAAACGTAATTTTGCTTATTGCAAACTTAATTTTATTAAAGTTATAAATATTTTTTTTTTAATTTTTATTTTTATTTATTGTTTTTTATATAAAAACAAATTATATATAATATTTAATTAAATTTTTGTTTAATATTTATTAATAATTAATTTTTTAATTAAAATGCGTTTAAAGCTTTAAAGTTTTTTATATAAAGTTTAAAATTTAATTTTTTTTAATAAGTTTTTAATTTTATAGTTTTATTAATTAATTTGTTATATTTTTAATATAAACATATAAAAAAAAATAATTATATATTAAAATTAAAAATATATAATATAATTGTTTTTTTTTTATTTTTAATTAATTAAGCTATTAAATATAATATTTTATTTGGAAATTAAAAACCATTTATATAATTAGCAAATGTTATGCAAAAAATATTATAAATTTAAGCAATATATTATATAAATAGCTTAAAAATATATTTAAAAGCTTAAAATGTAAACTATATATTGCCTTTTTTATAATAAAAAACTATTATTATTAATAAAAAAATAAAGAATTTTTTTATATGCATATAATTTTAAAAAAAAATAACTAGTTTAATTAAATGTTTAGCTTAAATAAAAAATATATTATGCTATTTTATTATTATATATATTAAAGTTTTTTTTTTTTTTATATAAAATTAAATAATTTTTATATTTAATAAACTAAATAAAAAAAAAATTTAAAATTACTTTATTATTAAATATTATTTTATATATATTAAAATATAAGCTTTTTATATAAGTTTTTTTTAAAAAAATATAATTAATTAATTATTATTTTTTTTTTAATAAATAAAGCATTTTTTATTTATATAATTATTTTTTAAAAAATAAATAACGCATTTTTTACTTAAGCTAAACACCTAATTAAGCTGGCTATTTATGTGATATATATAGCACTAATAATTTTATATAAAGTATTATTTACCCCTTTTTTTAATAATTTAACAAAAGGTAGGCCTACAAACTAATAATTAATATATTTAAAATCTTTTTTTAAAAAAAAATCCAATGGTATTCTTTATTATTTTATAGCTATTTTATTTAAGCGTGCATTTATAAACCTTTATTTTACAAGGATTATTTTAGCGTATTTTTTATATAGCCTTAAATAAAATAGCTATAAATTTATAAAAAATACCATTGGATTCCTTTTTAAATAAGGATTTTAAATATGCTAATTATTAGTTTGTCAGCCTACCTCTCGTTAAATTATTAAAAAAAGAGGTAAGTAGTACTTCATATAAAATTACCGGTGCTATATATATTACGTAAATAACCAGCTTAATTAAGTATTTAGCTTAAGTGGAAGATATATTATTTATATAATTTTAGCTAAAATATTATTTTTATATATTTTAAAAATATTAAAAAATTTAATTATAACGTTAATTTATATAATATATATTTTTTATATTTTATATAAAATATTTATTAAATAAATTGCTTTTTATTTAAAAATATTAAAATAAAGCTTAAAAAACAATAATAATAAAAATAATAATAAAATAAAAACAATATAATAATAATAACTAATATAAAAAAAAATATATAAATTATATAAATAATAGCATAGCTATTACTATAAATAATAATTTATAATTTAATTAATTTATTAATAATAAATAGCTAAAATAAATAAATAAATTAATTAATAGCTAATTTTTTAATATAGCTAAAAATTTAAGCTATTATTAGCTTAATTTTAGCTACGTGCAGCTATAAGCTTTTTAAATAGCTAAAACAATAGCTATATTAAATGTTTAACATTTATAATTATTAGCTTTATTATAATATATACAAAAGTTAAAAAAAAAGCTTTTTTATATAAGTTTTTAAAAAATAAATGTTATTTTAAATTTAAAAATATTTTTGCATATTTATATAATAATTATATTAAAATATATTTTTTTAAAATATTTTGCTTTAAATATTTTTATGCTTTAAATAATTTATTAATTATAACTTTTAATATTTTATATAAAAATAATATTTATTTATTTAATTTAATATTAATTATAATTTATAATTAATGCTTTTTTTATTTAAGCTAAATATTTAATTAAGCTAGCTATTTATATAATATATATAGCATTAATAATTTTATATAAAATGTTATTTGCTTTTTTTTTAATAATTTAACAAAAAATAAGCTTATAAATTAATAATTAATATATTTGAAATTTTTATTTAAAACAAAATTTAATAATATTTTTTATTATTTTATAGCTATTTTATTTAAGCATGCATTTATAAAACTTTATTTTATAAAAATTATTTTAGCGTATTTTTTATATAGCTTTAAATAAAATAGCTATAAAATTATAAAAAATATTATTAAATTTTTTTTTAAATAAAAATTTTAAATATATTAATTATTAGCTTATAAACCTACTTTTTATTAACTTATTAAAAAACAAAAAAATAACATTTTATATAAAATTACCGGTATTATATATATTATATAAATAGCCAGCTTAATTAAATGTTTAGCTTAAATAAAAAATATATTATATTAAAATATAAATTTATAATATTATATGTTTTTTTTATATATATAATAATTTTTTATATAATTAATTAAAATAATTAAAAATATAATATAAAATTAATTTTTTATAATTTTTAATTTTTAATAAAAATTAATAAATTATTATGTTTTATTATAATGTATTTTTTATTTTAATTAAACATTTAATTAAACTAATTATTTATATAATATATATAATACTAATAATTTTATATAAAATATTATTTACTTTTTTTTTTAATAACTTAATAAAAAATAAGCTTATAAACTAATAATTAATATATGTAAAATCCTTTTTTAAAAAAAAATCTAATAATATTTTTTATTATTTTATAGCTATTTTATTTAAGGCTATATAAAAAATACGCTAAAATAATCCCTGTAAATTAAAGTTTTATAAGTGCACGCTTAAATAAAATAGCTATAAAATAATAAAAAATACCATTAAATTCGTCTTTAAATAAGGATTTCAAATATACTAATTATTAGTTTATAAGCCCACTTTTCGTCAAGTTATTAAAAAGGGGGGTAAGTAGTACCCTATATAAAATTGCCGGTGGTGTACATGTCACGTAGGTGGCCAGCTTAATTGGGTGTCCAGCTTAAATGAGAGATGCGTTATACGTTATTTTAAATATTAATATATTTGCTTAACAACGTTTTTAACCCGTATTATTAAATTTACTTTTTTTAATTAATTTAATTAAACTTAATATATAATTACCGTTTTTAAAAAATAATTAATATATTAAAAGCCAAGTTTATTTATATATATAAAAAGTTTAAATAAAAAATATAATAAATTATATGCTTATAATTATTTGCTATAAAAAAAACCAAATAAAATTTTTTAAAAATAATAAAAGCGTTAAAATATATATATTATAACTTAAATAAAATTATATATATATTATATAAATTTAAAAGCTTTATATTTAAAAATATTAATTTAATATATAGTTTTTTTATTATTTAAAAGAAAAACTATTAAAACGCCGGTATTATAAAACAATTTAACTTGCTATATATTTAAAACTTATATTTAGCCTTGTTAATTAAGCTATAAACTAAATTAAATAAACGCAAAATAATTTTAAACATTTACAACAACTTTATTAAGCTATTCCTTAAGTTAAAAAGTGAATACAAGTTATTTTATATAAATACCCATATAAATAACGGTATTAAACCTATAAACCTTAGCCTTATTAAAGTTAAAAGTTTAAACGTACCTAAAACAACCTTTAAGCCGTCCGCTCTACTAAAGCCTATAATTTCATTTGTTTAAACCTTTAAAGGACGTATAGCTACTAATTTTACTAGGCAACAACATTTCGAACGCAAAAAACGCAGTGATTACAAACGTTATAGTGAAACTAACCATTTAGTTAACGCTTGTTAGCTATTGGCTTGAAAAAAATACGTCACATTTCACAACGAAAAATAACCCTTAATACTTTGAAAGTCCTGTTTACCTAGTATTTTTGTACGTAACCAAAGACTTTAGGGGGTAGTGAAGGCTCGTAGCCACCATGGCTAGCCTTAACCCTTGGCCTTAACCTATAGCTATTATGTAAGCCACCTAGTTAACGAGTGAGTCACCACTTGGCTATATATAAGTAGCTAAGACGCCCCATGGGCCTTAGTGTCGAACCTACCCTTCGTTACCTTATAATTAATATGGTATTTCCAATACTTACCGACAAACATGCCCAGCCGTCGTTTGTGACACCAATAATTAATTATTTAAAACGTAGGCGAGGCGACGTGACCATACCTTAATACTAAACTTGGTACAAAAGCCGTGCTAACTTATCTCACATCGTAGCAGCCGGGCCTTCGTTTTGCTATTAGCATAATAATTAATTTCACCGGCGTATTATAAATTATTTCCTATGCTAGGTTATAAATCAAGTGCTATGTTATATATATATAATATAAACCACTGCAGTAAGCAAACTTTATGTCACGAGCCCTATACTATAAAATAGGCAATAAACACACTCGTAAATGCTATCTATTTATTACAAAATACTTTTTCGTTTATAGCTATGCCTTGTTACAAGCTTAGCCAAGCAACAAGCAGTGAGCTTAAGCCCGCTAGTTTTAAAGTGATACGTTATTATTAAAAGTAAGTATACTTTAAAATAAAAGTAGGTTATAGGTAAGTCGCTAATAAATAAAAATATAAGCGTTAGGTTTTAATATTATTAATAGCTAGGTTTTTTTTTTATTATATGGAAAAACCTTAAGCTTTAAGCTAACCTAAGGTTTTATAGCTTATTTTATTGCAAACCATTTATTTAATTACCATTTTTTCATTTTAAAGCTGTGTTTTTTAATAATTATTTATTATATTAATTTTTTTTAATGTTTTTTTTAATAATTAAACTATTATAACTTTAATAATATTTTTAACTTTTATAACTTTATTTAATTTTATTTATTAATTAGCTGCTTTATTAGCATATATAAATTAACGTTTAAGCTTTTGTTTAACTTTTTATATATTAATTATATAAATAAAACGTTAATTTAAACGCTTTTTAACGTGTATATAATATTATTTAATTAATTTTTATAGTTTAATTTTAAAATTTAAAACTTTTATTTTTAAATGCGTTATTTTTATAGCTTAATTATTAAAAACTTTACTAGTTTTTTTAAAAAATAGCGTTTAATAAAAGTTTTTAAAAAAATTAAACTTTATAGCTAGCTTTTAACTAATTTGCTGCAAATTTTAACTTTTAAAAAGTGTTAAAATAATTAATTTAATTATAATTAATAAAAAATTTAATGTTTTTAACCGGTTTACTTTTAATAAATTTAATAATTATATATTTAAAACGTTTTTATTATAAAAAATAATATATTTTAACTTTAATATTTTTTAATAATTTTATAGTTATATTTTAACTGTTTTTTAAGCTTATTTAATTATATTAAAAATTAAAATAACAACTTTTACTTTATAATAAATTATTAACATGTTTATTTTTAAAGCTTTAATATTAAAATAAGCATTTAATAAAAATTTAAGTTAATTTTTTAGCTTTTTTTTTAATAAGCTAAAAATTTTTATATTTAATAATTAAATAATATAATTATAATAAAGTTTATAAAAAACAATTTATATTTTATTTTGCAAATAAATTAATAAAAACTTATTATTTATATAATTATTATAATTATTATATATTAAAATTATTTAAAAGTTATTATAAAAAGCTTAAATATATAATATAAAAATGTTTTAAAGTTAATTTAATGCAATAAAATTATTTATTTATTTATTAAATAAATAATTAAATTATTAATTTTTAAATAATTTATAATTATTATTAAATATAAATGCTTTTTAAAATAATTAACAAAGAAAAAATATTATTAAAATTATTTATATATTTAACATAAGTTATTTATTTGCTTTTTTTAACGTTATACTTTAAAGTTAAACATATAAAAACTTTAATAATATTTTAATAGCTTTTTTTAATACTTTAATTAACTTTTATTTTATTAATATTATATTAATATGTTTAAAAAATAATTTAAACTTTAAATATATTAAAATAATTTAAAAAAATATTAATATTAATTATAATTATATTATTAATATATTTATAATTAATTATTTTAATTTTAATTAATTTAATTGCTTTATTTTAAACTAAAAAACATATATGCTATTATTTGCTTAATATAGCAAAATTATTTAAAGCTTAAAATAGCTGTTTAACTATATGCTTAAAAATAATTATAGCAAGCATAAAGCTTAGCTTAGCTTAATTAACTGCTTAATAAGCTAATTAAGCTTTAAATTAAATAAATAAAGCTTAAAATAATTAATATGCTATTTTTTAAATTAAAATACCTTTAATATAATAGCGTAAATAGCTACGGGATATAGCTTACTTTTTAGCAGCTGCTTATTATAACATTTTAAATTTAATATCGCGTATTATCGCAAACGCGCGGTATTTTCGGTCAATTAAAAGCATTATAAAAAAAAGCAGTCAAAAACAAATAAATTAAAAAAAAAAAAAGCTTTTAAAGTTAAGTGGTTATTAAGTTATTATATAGACAAAGAAATAGGTGGCTGGGAGAAAACGCGTTATTTGGGTGGTCCGTAATGGGGTGGGCCGTGAGACCCTAGGTTAGCTTATAGGTATACCTAAACTCATGCTATTTTTCTCTAAATGGGACTAGCTACCTCCCTGTTGTCAGGTGTATTGGTCACAGAGTGAACAGAGGAGCCTAGCCACGGCTAAGTAGTAGTTAGAGCTCGATAGAGTGGCCAATTAATTCCCGAACCTCCAAAAGTCTAGGGGGTATAGCCACATATATATACACATACTACGATACAGCTACTGCATGGGGTACCTAGTAGTTAGCACCTGACACCTGTAGTGGGTAGGTATAACCTACTGTGTGGGAAGGAACGGTTCGGACAGAATACAAAAGAACATGGGCACTGCCTTTGTGTATTAGACCCTCCATAACTTCTACAACATCAATACGACCTCTGGTCCATTTTCTCCTGTAGGACTTGCCTGACAGTTATTTTAGTGTCTGCGTTGTGCGTGACGAGTAATTTGACCAGTCTCCCGTTACCCCTAGACACAGCGAGCATAAGGAGAACAGAGCAGATGTCATTCTGTACTTACGTGTCAGCCCAGAGGGCATACTGGCCATATTAACTTATAGAAATGAATGCTATTGTCCCATCCTGCGTGACAGAACCCCATCAGAAACATGGCTCGTCATCATCATGCGCTAGCATAATAACGGTCTGCCATTGAAACTCAAATGACCATAATAGTAGTTCTCTCTATATCTCTGGAGAACAGCTCACAGGATGCTAGTATCCCAGCATATACACCGATTCCAAGCCTCTCATAGCAATCCTGCCCCGGAAGTTTGCGGACCACGAGATACCATATTTCCGAATGGTGGTTTTCAACTGTGGTTCGTTCGCCTGCCCCTATCAGACATAGACATTTTCGCAGTATTCGTCTGCAGAGTGCGTATCTTGAGGCAGCCGACATGTACTATTGGATCTTCCTCAACTGACTCCATCTGAGGCCGATCCATATACACCTCGTATCTGTTGTGCTGGTCCGTCTGAACGTAGGTTGTTATAAGCGCGGCCTCTTTTGAGATACTGATAAGCTGCACGGGCATTCGCAAAGGCCCACAAAGCTTCGCGTATGCATTATCGCAGGGAACTGTCGTCTTGGTACCCCATGTGAGCTAGTTAAGACACTCTGCCTGAATCACAGTACAATTGTCCACCTCCTTTGGCCCATACTTCCTTTTCTCGAAGGTTTTCATGAAGTCATGCTCCACTGGAAAATCTATAGATGCCCATGACCATGTTGGAGCAATGAACATTGCTGGGCCAAAAACCACCGTCTTATCCAGAACTGCCCGCCAGAGCAAGCCACTTATAAAACTTTCCCTCCAAATACCCGCTAAAAGCTCGCCGTGGGGGATGTTTTTGGAATCCATCCTTGACCCCATCCACTCCTGCAAGCCAGCGATAGCGGGCAGCTTATCCTTAGGGTTCGTGAAGGATCGGGCCGTGTAGTCCTCCACAATGGCTTGCCACACCTCGTAGGTACTGGGATTAAATTTGGTATCAGTTTTGTGACCACACTCGCATATGCTCCGATGATTGCAGTCCCAGCTTATCTCCCGCCCATCAAAACAAAGCCGGCGGGAGGAAAGAGTTGTTTCTTGCAAACACCACCCTCTCTTTGCCAACGAAGATGTCGGGCTAGCAACCGTCTCGCAGTCTTTTCCGGAGGGGTGGCTCCTGATTATGATAGTCTGGCTTGGATCCCCGGCTTTGGGGGATACTAGTTTCTGGCATTCTCGGCTTGCAAACTCCTGGGCTCCCAAAAAGCCCTTCTTGCAAGAGTTTGGCTCTGACGCACAAATTGGGACGTGAGAATTTGCATATATGTCCTTCATTCGGGCGGCCTCGTATTTCCAGTCGTCTGTGTTGTCTTGGATAATACATAATGAATCCACCCAGATATAGGGTATATTAAGACCTTGGCAAACCTTTTTGGCGTCTTGGATAGTTTGAGGTAACAGCGACTTATCGATTCCACTCTGATGAGATCGTAAGGTCAGGTTTGTAGTCTTCAATACTTCATTGGAATCCGGCCCCCAGCAGTAGCTCAGGCAAGCGTATCGACACGGGGCTGTGATTGTCATCTTGGTCTCAAGAGATGGGTTACTATCAATGTTGCCGAGCTTAACGTCTATAAGCCTCGTAGGTACGAAATCTGGTACCGAAATCTTACACTTCTCGTCGAAATCCACACACTGAGATAACCATTTTGATGCTCGCTCCATAGCTCGGCTGGAACCCGAATTGGACACAACCTCGAGGGATTCGCCAAGGTCAGCGCTGAACCTGCTAGACATGAAATCTTTAGAAAACATATAGTCTTCTAAGATAGCAAGAGTCAGACCAGAACTTAGCAAGTATTAACTGCGTTTATCGGCCGTGGTATGCTGCCATTTTCCTACAGTTGGTTCTGTTTGGCTTTATTGGACCCCCACTAGTATAGAATATTGGAAATGAAAGAGAAAAGGCTATCTCACCACCCAGTTGCCGAAAATATTCGAAGAACGCAACTTGAATGCTTCGGAAGTACGGGTGGCCGGGGGGAAAGAATATGTCCTCCCTGCTGGTTGAGCTTTGTACTGCTGAGATAGGGACTTCATACAGCCGCACTGTGACACCTCTCGGGCATTCTATGCCGACAGCAAGAATAACATTGGTGCGAATGGATTTGAGCCATCCAGGTTTGAAATGCTCGATGACGCAGAGAAGCAAGTGACAGTCACGGCAGGTTGTACAGTGGCGCCGGATGGCCTCCACGGTTCGGATATGATCAATAGGATTACGAGGATAATAAGGCCACTGCCGAATCGTCCGAAAGGCACACTCCATCGTGAGAGCGAATTTTTTATGCTTGCAGTAATTAAAGTTGGGTTCTAGGAACGTTCTGCGAATACTTTGGTACCTAAGGAGCGGAGACGGTAATTACCCAGTACTGAGCTATGACGCCAAGAGAAATGGTATTATTAAGACCCCGAAGGGTGAAGTGTGCAATTCTATCAAGGCCTATGAGTACTTTTCACATACCACACCCGGCCAGCACTCTCTCGCCGAAAGACCTCAAAGGCGAAACAACTCTCTGTAATCTCTCGCTAAGTACACTTGTCTCCCAACCTGGAACTCGTCCAAAAACTCGTCTAACAACGGCCCAAAAAGCTTAAGTAAGTAGTCTGTACTAAAATTAAACAAATAACTTTTTGTACAGTAGGTAATTCTGTGGCACGATCAAAAAGTGGCGTCTGGTAGCCTAAATAGTAATTATTGTGTGTTTAAACCGCTAATAAAAAACTATGCATTATAAAGTGAGCTTTAAATGAACGTTTTCACCTTGTAGGGCAAACATGGTATAGGGAACTCCAGTTTTAGATGCCACAACCTCCAGTTTAAAGGCTTCCATACCAACACTTCAAGATTTGTATGCAGTATGGGACAGCTGTAACTCACTCGATAAATTGATTGTTTTGGGAGCCTCCAGAACAATAGTGCCAGATACGCGTTCGTTAATGTCAGGCCCCAATAACCTTACAAAAAAGATTATAGAATAGAAGATCATGTGTAGCTTGTTGTTGAGCTTGTGCTGTAGCAAGCAAGTGGCTCAGCATATTATATTCGCTGATCAGCGAGGCAGGGTAGCAGTAAGTGTATCCGCTTGTCGGCGAAGATGATATTGGCTGGTAGCGGACAGTCTACCATCGAATACCTGCCTCGATTTTGAGAGCGATGTTTTCAATATGCTTTGCCCCTTTATTTCTTTTCTTTTCTGAGTGTAACGATGTCCTCACTTTATTTTCCACCCCATCCAGCAAAATATATTCTCACTGTTCTCTATCCCACAGTTTCTACCTGCATCAGAATTTCAAGGAATACGTGACAACGAAACTGCTAGTGATTTTCCACAACCAGTAATTGGTTTTACAATTAAGGTCTTTGTCGGTAATGGGCCAGTCAACCTTCAACTAGTTCACGCGTCGTGGTTCATCAGTTTATCTTGAGTTAATTAAGACAACACGACTATCTGAGACTCCTAAAAGAGAGCTTCACCGCAAAATGTCCGAGTTTAATACCAACGAATTAGAGCGAGCGCGATTGTTAATATGCTTCGAGTAGAGAGATATAGCCTCTTGCTGGGTACCGGCCGATGGGCATCCTTTGATTGCCAGCCGAGAAATTACATGCAGTACACATCTTCCAAATACATTCGAATCACTCGGCAATCGGTGATGAGATGATAGTCTTCACACACAGGCTGTATTGAATGTTGTTTCTAAAATCTCACAGGCCTAGGCATCATAAAACTCAATTGCAGACATGGCCACAGCTGGCTGGGAAGTTCTGCATTATTAGAACAGGCACGATTCTAGAAGAATCGCCAAGCATATTATAGAAAGGGTTGCTTGCCAGTCTGCTTACATGTCGCCACAAAAACTGTGACGGCATGGCCGTCGTGCTTCTCGCACTATCAGATATATTTCAGGGATAGTTTTATCATGTGAGACATACAATCGAAAAGTAGGTTCTCGATTTAAGATCTTTCCCTGTTGATCCCGTGAAAGTGCATTGTGATATGCTACTAATTACCAGGCCAGAAATAGTTAAGTTGATCTGAGACTACAAAACTACCTAAGTAATTTCATAAGCAGTTACCTAGCTGGTTAATCAGACAACCATGAGTACCGCCCCCCCTTTCCGCCAGTTCGAGTTCGTGGTTTCTTAGACACGAAGGCCCCTTCCTTCACGACCTTGATCCACTGCGCATCTCCCACCTGCAGGGTCCCATATTTGAGCTTTCCAAATATTCTTAGATCTCATATCCACAATTTGTGGTTTAAAATCGTGTTGGGCACAAAGAAGAGACGTCATGAGTTCCCCCACATTCGAGAACTTCAGACTACAGTGGAACCAACGGCTTGACTTAATGCTAGAACAACACGCCGAAGATCGTCAGAAGATAGAACAAGAGGTCTTGACCCAAAAATAAGTTGCCTGTAATCTCGCAACATCTCAGCTAAAAGGATTGCGTCGTATTGATATCGATACCGCTTCCCGTAGCACCCAGGTTTGCAACATCAATCGAGATCTTGACGCCACCATAAAAACCATCCATCAACGGCTCAGTCGCCAGATACGTGCTATTGAGAAAGCCCAGCGCCAAGAGAACTAGAACCATTGGGAAGGGTATGTATACCAATTCGTTCAAAGCTAGCTAGATGTGAAGGGTTAGCCAAGCGGCTGTATTGGAATATGCTGTCTATTAAAATACGTAGGGAAGAAAGGGAAGTTTGGGAGTAGAAGGCCTAGCTAGGTCCCGGCTATATATAGGCTAGTTGTCTGGCTAGACCAGACCTATTCGGGTAGGCTTGACCTAGCCCGTAACACTAGATCTTTCGGGGACGTGGCCATGAACCCTTTCCTAGATCCAACTGCTCGCCATCAACCTGATGCACTGCCTCCTAACAATGTAACTCTACAAAGAGGAGAGCAGAAAAAGAAATTTAATTGTTCAGTTGATACAAATAACAATATAACAACAGAGGATGATGTAACAGAGCAAAAAAAGCGTAGTGCCTCCACGCGGAATCGAACCGCGGATCTTGTCATAACATCGCAAGTAGGAACTGTACGAGTGACACGCATTACCCCTGTGCCATAGAGGCGAACACAGTCATTTCGGTTTGCGGGATTGTGATCGGTGGAAATTGAGCTCCAAACATCAAGAATATATTTCTCTTACATCGCATACAATTAATCAGTTTCTTTGCCTTTTTTATTGGAAAGCTGTCATATACTGGCGTGGTACGGCCAGGCCACTCGGAAGCATATATACCTATACGGAAGCCCGGATACTCTAATGCTTAAAGGCTCAGAGCTTCTTATACAGGTAGGCCTCCAAGGCAAAAGAAGATACAAGGTAAATGACAGGACTTACAACCATAATTGTCTATATCTACGTAGCTTCCAATCAATTTCACATGAAAGAAATACGTAGCTGTCACCTCCACGCAGATCTTGCGCTGCAAGATGACTAAGATAAGAGGATATGATGTGTACAAGGAGTACTCTCTACCGAGTCGCTTCTCACAAACCTCTGGTAGCCTCAAAAGTTGTCATAGAAGATTAGGATTCATTCCTACCTGTACGAGATATGAATTGAGAACAAAAATGCGTCGTAAGATAAAGGTGTTTGTCCGTCACATCGACAGGATGCAAGAAAAAAGTATCAAGCAATGCTCTATTATTAGCTTTCTATGAAATATCTAACTGATCATACATATATTTTTTTCTCTTTTTCCTCTGAGATTTCTATCATTCTAAGAGCTTGATTTATAAGTGTATTTGGTCACTATGCTCTGTTGAGAACGCACAGCTTGATCCAATGGATTGCGTCTCACACTATGTCTGGATCTTCCCTCCCGAAGTAGCCAGTCTCGACAACAAAGACGGGAGAAAATATGGCATATTCAGTAGAAAGTCATGCACAGGACGAAGCACATAAACCTGCTACCCAGCCAATTGCTGTTTTGAGCTGGGTTCGCGAGCTCTAGCTGCATTTAGAAGTGGCTGGCGCAGTGCATCCAACGCGATCTTCTCAAATGTGTTGAGGAGGTAGGGGGTTAAGAACCCCCTGCTCTGCCTGGAGACGTTACGATTGATGATATCGTGATATTATACGCGCAGGTTACGGAGTAGTAGGTATTGTTAGCAGACGAGACTTGTTGGTGAGGAGGTATTGTTCGAGGTTTGAGATGAACGTTCAGATTGTAAGCCAGAGTGGTGAAAGTTATCCGAACTCCTGGGCGTCCGTAAGAGTGTATTTGCACTTCTATAAGTGCAGGATCAGATTTACTCAAATGTGAAAAGAGTGAACTCACATGTTCTCGTTGCTGTGAATGGTGGCGCTTTTGTTAAGAGAGCTGGATGGGGCCTTTGATTGTCTGAACCGGCAGACGGGCTCTAGGTTATGAGATACATCTCAGTACGCAAAATATAGCTTGTCAAGCATATTATTTGTATGTCAAGCGGTGCGCCTTCGGCCACTTTGCTTATTCAAGCTCGAAGTGAAAGGTTATCACGCGAAGGAAGCTATTGAATCGTCGACTTACTTATCGCGGGAACAGACCGATATGCAAACATTCCGAGCGTCGATTATGAAAGGCGCCTAGTAACCGGTACAACTAACCGACACTACACGGAAAGATCAGTGTTTCCATCTGATCTCTCGCAATGTCTGACATCTCCTTCGCCTACCGCCGCATGCGATCCTCATCTCGCGCACGCCGTAAATCAGCCAACTCACTCTCCAGTTCGCGCACCCGAGTTTGGAGATCCTTTTTACGGCGCTTATGATGTCCCGCGGCATGCTTAGCCCTCTTGAAATCAGCCAAGACTGTCTCCAGAGCCGGCTGCAAGGCTCCGAGGTTCGTAATATCATATTCGATGCCCTGATCTACACACAACGTAGTCGCAAGCGGTAGCAGGCCATTTAGCAGTTTGATTTCTTCTTGAAGGTCTCTTACCGTATGATGAAGCACCCGATTCTCAATCTGAGATCTTTGATGCAAGTCTCTGTACGCCGCGTTGACGCAGAGATGTCCCGTATCTACTTGTTGGACATCTCCTTCAGGCGGCGGAGCAAGTTGAATAGCCGGAGTTGCACAGTCAGCAGGCTCTTCGACTGTTTTCTCTTCAATTGCTTCACAGTTCTCAGGATCAGAAAACCCTGTAAGCGCGGCATCTCGGATGATCCCTGAGAATGTGGGACGCTCCGCTGACAGGTCTCTCGAGTGCTTCGTTCCTTTCAGGATGATATGCCCATCGTACTCGCTTTCATAAATGATGAAATCTCTATTTCGGACTATCTCCTCTTCTTCGTATTTGACTATTGGGTGTGAATGCAGTGCCTCATTTGCCGAGCCAAGATTATGAGTGTTGATACGGGATGAGTTGGACATTCCAGAAAGTTAAGAGTTCCCTGACCTGTGTAGAGAATGACCTGGACCTATTTCTCCAGATATGCCAGCGGAATTTGGGGATGAGCCTGATAAATAGAGGGTCGGAGAAGCGTAGTTATTGGTGCAATTGGCGCGTAATATGAGTGAAGCGGTTCTGGGAATTGCAGTATGAGTTTTGGACAGAAAAGTCAAACTAGGATAGCTAGTCAACATAATTTATAACACAGAGAAAATCAAATAAAATTACGATTTATGATGTATTGTTGAAAACAAGAGTCTTTTGTACGCCTCCGTCAGATGAAACAAGGTACCCTTAACAATCCCGTTGTAATTAAAATATCAGCACCTAAGAACAAAGAAATCAAAAGGACTAGATTGACATGAGCTATAGCTAATTGTTTCTTAGATACCAATATTTCCACATTCTCTGAATATAGCTGCGGTGGCCATGTATTTCAGATCCCTAGCTGGGAACCTTCTCTACTACCGATGAACCCATCCATTTCGCATACCAGTCCCAAGATTATCCTGTTGCTCAGCTGTGGAATTGTTTGAAAACGATGGAGGTAGCATGCTGGGCCGTTGGATAGCTACAGGCTGTTAGTATAACCCGAAACGTGCAATGGGTATCTTGAATAGATGCGTCTTGTTACCTCTGGGCTTGGAGGAAGTGGTTATCAGTCCACTGGTCCCATCTCCTTGTCCAACCTTCAACCCTGAACTCAATCGGGAAGTGGGAGGGGCCATATTGCTGCCTCGAAAATGATTTGATGAGACGTTATTCAGGGGAACGCGTGAATTCATGGGGTTGCGTGGTGTGCCGACAACCAGGCCGGGAATGCTAGATAAACCGAGACCCGCTGGTTCACCGACCCGTTGCCGATGAGTTGAGGGGGTAAGAGGTACATCGCCTGTGTCTTGCTCGTCAGAGAAGTGTGTCATTCCGCCGACTTAGACCAGGTCGCCCAGCTCACCTTGTGCCCCAATAGTCCGCGGCCAATTACCAACATGAGTTGGAATGTTCGCCTGAGAGTAGTTATAAGCCCCAATCCCTGGTCTCCTATCATGAAGAGAGGTAGGTTGTCCGTAGAGATTGTCGCGAGACTGAAAATAGGGCATTTCTTGAGACTCAGGACCACCACTATTGATTGACGGCCCCTGCAAGCTCGATTCAACGGCATCTTCGGCTGCGTCCTGGACCTGGCCGAGCATGGCCTTCCTCTTCAGCTTATCGTAAAGCTCTTGGGTTTGAAGAAGCTTCCTGTTCTTCTCTTTGCATGTCTGAAGCAGCTCTTCATACTTCTTGCGAAGGTCGTCTCGGTCGGTCTCTGCATCTGCGTCGAGTTAGAAAAGAGGGCTTGACAACCAAGGCCGATCGAGACTGTACTGGTGAGTTTATTATAACAATTGGAAATCTCGGCGTTTGCCTCATTGACGACTTTATCTAGGTGGACATTGAGATTTGAATACTTCTCTGTCAGTGTCTTTGACATATGGTGCTGAAAGATGCTAACGCATGTTGTCAGTACCTCTCCGGGCCCGACATGAACCGAGAAGCGAAATACATTTCCTGGGTGACCTGGTAAGCCCAGAAGCTGAGAGCTCGAGTTGCACAGTCCATAATAACGTTGGGACTTAAACCACTAAGAACACTCGTTTTATAATCCTCACTTGGCTTAAGGTTGGTGATGACGGCATCGTCAGGGTTCGTCAAAAGCGTACCGCAGGCCGGGCACGCTGTGGGTTGATCACGTCTTTGGCTCGCCAAACCAAGGCGAGTGGCGCAATCGCCGCAGAATATATGACTATCGATCGAAAACAGGTCTTGTCAGTAGAGACGCGCAGGGTCAGGTGTGCGCAGTGTAGAGGGCAATACTTACTAACAGGTCGTCACGAGCGCGCGGTCACCGAGCTCTTTGCGACACTTGAGCACGTTGCACTGCAGAGTATGCTCCATCTTCTCAAACAAAACGGGGCTGTTGACGTCTATAGGCCGTAGAGGCAGATACCTTACGAGGACCATGGCCTAAGGCTGTGCATATGGGATAGGGGCGAGATAGCAAAACGACCAGGGCGAGACGGTTGAAAAATGACGGAGATCGAAAGAGAGTATATTGTGAGATGGCGCACGATAAATTTTAGGCACTTGGGAGAAAGAAGCAACAGCCCGTTTTCTAATGGACTGACTAACTTCCCTATCAGTTGTTCTTTCCCTTTACTCAAAATACTGTAGCTCATTCGGCAACTACGAGCACCTTCCATCTTTGAGCAGCACAGCTTCGCATCAGATACACTGGCAGTTACTACCGGTGTTTGCAGTAGTGGACATTATAATGGGAGCACATAGGGAGGCCTGGAGTGCAGGTGGCGTGGGTGAGAAGTAAAGCGCCCAAACTTAGCCATCTCCGCGAAACGTGGTGGCGCATACGTGAAGTTCTTAATTTTGTCAACTCGCTAGTTTCGCAAAGGGTGCATCAATTTCTCCTGTCATTCGTCCCGCAATCTTGAAGCTTATATTGAAGAGTTGGTAAACGAATACAACATCTATTACATCGTGTTCTAATGCTAGTTGCTAATACTCCCTATCAATTGAGACGTAAAAATGCCAACTTCGCTGCACCAGACCATCAACTACTCAGCATCAGGCGCTATACAATTACTAAGGGTTGTGACTTAGGTATACTAACTTTACTTTCAGCGTAGCCTCTCTGCTTATAATCAAATACAGAGGGGCAATCTATTAGATCACTTGATTCCTCGGAGTGTTATCTGGGAGCTCCAAGTATCAGCGCCGTAACGAATATGCAATAAGGATATAGGTAAGTCAAGAGGCGACATAGAGAGTTTCCTCGTCTTCGTGCTACTAAAATATACAGCGAGCTGTGTAGTAAACGGTTGAAGTAGTGCCTAAGCTCATCGACAAATCCTATACAATATCATACAAAGCCTCTGCCTGGGTAGTTGCGTATTAAACTTTTTCATGATACTAACATAGCTCTCTGATTTCTGGCATTTTCTATTTGAGTGACGTTGGGGCACCTGGAAAGAAACCAAACGGTTATGCTGCCAGTTACGTTACGGGATCCTGGTCACCGGCAAGTCAGAACACCCACACTGATACTATACTTAGTCACTTATATACAATGAGCCACATAGTTATATGAAAACGTGCCACTGAAGCTGCTGGAAGATGCACGAATCTATAGACATATTAACCGCAAAGCAGGGGATTTTCCACCGGCTGGTGCTCTTCAGAGACCTGTGGGATGTTGAAAGAAATACTCAGTGACAATACAACTTTGGTGATATTCAGAATCCGTTTTTCTGTCTCGGCAGTGATATCTTCGTTCCTGATGATGCAACAGCGCTGGTAACCCAATTTATAAGAAATCTTCAGAATTCACGACTCTCGTGGGATATCAAGCCAAAGCTCGCCGGGGTTCTCACCCGAATACAGAGGGAGGGAGGGTGAATGGTCATTCATCACATTATGTTATAAGAAGGGACCTATAAAAGACGGTGACGTAGCATTCAAAATTTTCTTTCTTTTACGGTGGTATGCAGTCGTTGAAATCATATCATGTTTGGCTGGCCACTTATATTGGCTGACTGACAGGGTCTTCAGTGGTCTAGCGAGGACGGATAATGGATCAAGAGGCACCTAGTAGTAGCCTGTAATTTGCCTGTTGCTGGCTGCGTCTAAGTGTGGCGCTACAGCAGCCCATTGGTGGACAGGCAGTCGCTGTTGAATCCCTATGCACGTGTACAGCTGTCTGACGAGATTCTGATGAGAACGAGGGATCAGTATGGTTCGACATCTGCTTCAAGTCACATCTTGGCGTGAATTCCCCGCATTCCAGCTAGATTGTTCGACCAAGCCAGCAGCAGCATTGGCTGTGTACTACATCATCATGTACGAGACTATGGCCCTCAATATGAGGTGAAAGGCAATGCACGGCAATGATGTTAGTGGTAATATAGCCCAGCGAATAGGCAGCCTTTTGAACAAGTCTGGAGGTAACAAGGTGTGACAAGCGAGGACACCCTTCAGATTTTCGAACCAAGATTTTCCCCTCCAACCCCAGGATTTCCCCCGCACCACGACACATGCTGACAGGGGTCTTTAGTGTCTTTTGTGAGTAGAATAGGTACCTAGGTAGGTAAGTGCGACGCTACTAGGTGCGAAGCGAGCCAAATCCTGCATGGTCCTTAAAAAACGTTACTCTGCGGAAAGTAGTACCGGACTGGCCACGACACGTGACACTCGCAGTCAGACAGCCCTGGAGCGCTCGGCCAGCAGCCATTCAGCATTTCTTCCAGTGGGCCGTGTCTTGTCGTCGCGGGCCGACAGTCCATAGTGCAACCGCTCGGTTGCCTGCCGAATTGGGAGTGACGACGATGATCATTGCCCGAGCGTGTCTTCGGTTGTTCTCTTGATTCCACCATTCCCATTCCAGAAGCCATTCATTGCCATTTGCAATCCCATCCCCATGCACGGCAATGCAAGCCAGTGCCAGCCAATGCTGGGAAGTGCGTTGTGGCGTCCGGCTGCCCTTGCACATGCAAACCACGCTCTTGTCCTACCAGTCCAGCTGGCTGTCAATGGCTCGCTTAAATAAACGTTGGCGGGGGAATCCTGGGGAGTCGCCAGGGGAGCCTCGCTGTGCACGGTGCCGGCGTAGCGACAAGTGTGTGGCTGGTTGACGAGAATGGCGGTCTTGACTTCAACTCAGCCTTCAATCTATCAGTCTGAATGGCCAAGTAGGTACCTCGAACCCACAGACGGTCTATCAGCCCCCATGGCAATGTCATGGGCAGTGCCTTGCAGCCATGTTGATCAAAGCGGCTTTATTTAATCTACGATGCACCATGGATAAGCGAAGTCTTGATTCACAACAATAGCTGTTGACATTTACCCCCCACACGATTTCTGCATACAGTAGAAACAACAAGAAGCGCAGCTACGTTCAGAGGCAAAGATGATACCTATGGTGAGCCTCCATAGGTGTCACTTTCCCGAAACCTTGACCTGCCAACGTGTCGGATCTCTCTAGTACGACCTGACATGTCCCCCAGCTTTCTCTGTGTTCAGGTGGTTGCAAGACCAACAGATGCGATTGGTTCGGCAAAGACAGACTGATCTATCCTTACACTACCCCGCGAATACTAGCCGCCATTCATGTGTTTTTGATCATGAGGGACTGTTCCTTTTTCATCAGGAACCCGATCCCGAGTCCCAGATTTTCGGTCTGTCCGTCCAGTGTCGGATGTGGAGTAGCGCTAGGCACGAGTCTCGAGATGGGTGGTGAACAGACGAGTCAAATGACCCACTGCTTCGGATCTGAGGTCCTGGAATGCCTGGAGACTAAATACCTACCAGTCACAACTCGAAAAGGAGGATTACTAACCTACTATACCTACGACTGACTACCAGACCAGACCTTACACCCAGCTCACCGCCCACTAGGCCCTACCACTGGAGCATTGACCTGCCAAGAATAACAACAATGCCGCACCGATGCGTGGCACAGAACCAAGCGTTAAGACTTAGCTCCTGCAGAATTTCTAGTACGACCACTGGCGACACTCGCATTGAACTAGAGATGAAAGTGGTTGGTTCTGCGCGGACACCTGCATGAGCTTGCACTCCTCGTTTGATTCCTTGGTCATGAGCCGTAGTATCTGGACCTTACTTTCAACGCTATTCCAGGCACACACAATTCTGCCTTAAGGCTGCTATTAGTGGCTATAGCTACGAGCCATCACTATGCATTAAGAGGGATTAGATGGGCTCAATACGCTGCCGCCGGCCCGTTTCGCGCGAGTAGTCCGGCCCTCCTCTGGCCTATACTCGCGCCCGTCTGTCTTAACGCACTGACGATACATACGCAGTAGACTATGGAGCCTGATTCACTGAGCGCCAAGATAGCAGTATAGACAAACGGTATACCGCAACTTATTGGTGGAGTCGTCTATCATCAAAAAGAGCCGTGCAAGAAAGCGGTGTAATATGACTTGGTTCAAAAATTCTCAAAAGAGGTAGATTTTGATTCGTACCTAGGTATCATCCTGCGCGCTCAACTCCATGTGCCTCTGTGGCTACATACCAACCCCCAAGTAATGGACAAATACAATACAGATATGCCTCCGATCCAGTAAGTAAGAAGGGTACAATATGTACAGATAGAATAGATGCAAGCGAGCCAATTCGAAAGTTCCTTTTGCCTCTTTGCTTCCCTCCGCCGTCTCCCCCCTTTTTCAATCCCCCATCCATATGATTCGTCGTTCGTCGTCGTCATCATCATCGTGATAATCAGGAACATGCCACGGTTATGGTATGGTGACATGTTCTTTCTACCCGCTTTCCCGCAGGCCCTTTCTTCCCCCTTTTTCTTATTCGTTTGAGTTCTTTTTTCACTTTCCTCTTCTCCTTCCTGCGCGTTTCACACCCTGGTCCGGGTCCCAGGAACCAAGCACACTAGTAGTGTAGAACAAACTAGACCCCACACACATGCATGCATACGTAGGTACAAGCGCGATGACTTCTGCAGAGGAAACCCGATTCCAAGAAAGGAAAAAAAGAAGAAAATCAAGGAAGAGGAAGGGTAAAGCTGTCTATTTGGGTAGGTAGGTAGGTTGGTTGGATGGTTTTCTTAGTGGACAAAGGTGAATGCGCTCGCGCCGTCCAGCCCGGTAGACACGGGCGTCGTGGGACTAAGCTGTAGGCCGGGGTAGTTCCCGGCGTTGCCGGCGTTACCACCACCACCAAAGTGATGCTGTTGCGCCTGTTGCGCCCACTCCATCTCCTCCGTGCCGGCCCAGAGCATGCCATCGAAGTCCCACAGGCCATGCTGGTCCAGGATCCCCATCATGTCGTCGAAGCCGTCGGGCCCCAGCCCGATGGGCGACATGTGCAGATCCTCGCCACCGCTGCCCCCTAGCCCGCCTAGGATGCTGCTGCTGCTGTCGTGGCCCGTGATGACCTGTAAGTGCGGCGATAGCGAAGACGCATGCTGCTGCACGGCGGCGGCTGCGGCGCGTAGGCTCGGCTCGAGCTGGCGCGACGCCTCGTACATGCGCCAGATGACCTCGCGCGAGCGGCGGGCGGCGAGCGACCAGTCCTCCATGGCCTCCATGAGCTCGAGGATGGTCTCGGTCTGCTTCTGCCAGTCCGGGACGCGCGGGCTGTCCCACTGCCAGAAGATGGACACGAGCGGGATCATGGCGGCCTGGTAGAGGAACCAGACGGCGTTCCACCCGGACATCTGGTTGCGCGTCCACTCGCGCGCGATGTCCTCGATGGTCTGCTTCGCCAGGTCCCGGCACGCCTCGATGGCCGCGATCTCGTGCTCGGCCGCGTGCGAGGCCCCGCTCGACGCCAGGTTCAGCAGCACGGGCCGGTGCAGGAGCATGCGCAGGTTCTGGTACCGCCACTTCATGAGGCAGCGCGCGACGTACAGGGGCTCCGCGCAGGGGTCGCTCGTGCGCAGCAGCCAGGGCAGGCTGCTGTACCAGTTGACCAGCTGCCCGTCGAGGTTGCACCGGTCCTCGGTGCGCAGGAGCGGGGAGATGGCCAGCATGTCCTGCACCGCCGTCGCGATCTTGCAGAACTTAATGTTCTCGACGAGCGGGAGGATGCCTGCGTGTTGTGCGGAGTCGCGGCCTGAGTTGAGCCCGCTGTCGGGGCAGCGCACGTTGATGGCTGGGCCCCAGCGTCCGAACGAGGGGCGGCCGAGAGTCGTCGTGGCGCAGGTGTCGAGGTAGAATAAGCTCCACCATGTGCGTCTGCGCGTCTCGGCGGCGGCGATATCGCTGCAGTTTCCAATGGATGCGGATGCCAGGCTCTCACGATGGAGACCTAGTGCGCTGGCCATCCTGATGGCAGCTCCGATTATGGCATTGGCCATGTTAGGTCGGTTGATGTAGTGTAGATAGAACCCCCCTATTAAAGCGAGGGCTTGCACAATCTCGATGTGGCTGCTTCCAAAGGAGTCCATGGGCAGGTATTCCATGGCCCGGCTGTAGTAGTTTAGATGGTTGTAGTCGTCGGATTTCATCGCAACAATGCTACCCATAGCAAATACCATATTGAGCAGAGCTAGCCACGGGGCATCAAATCGCTGGCCCTCGAGATAGTCTGCCCGGAATGATGCCTCGTCTAGCATGGGCGTGAGGACGTGTACGCGCTTGAAGTATGCATCGATGAGGGTCTGGCCTTTCCAGGACCAGGGGACTCGCTGTGGTTCTTTAGTGTTTACGACTTTTTGCCTTAATATGGGTAGATTGTGGGCCATTTCGACACTGTTGAGTGGCGGTGTGAGACAGTTTCTTAGGCCAGGTTGTACTTTGAGCATCACCATCAGAGCCGCCTTGATAGAAGAAGCTCCCAAATACGATGCTTGGCGGTCCACCGTCAGGGAGAGTGCGTTCACATCGTCAGCTTCGGCGGGGATGTTGTCTCGTCCCCTGCGCTCTTCGTCCCATTCCGAATCTCGGGATGGTATTTGCTCAAGGGAGGCCAGACCTTCGTCGGAGCCACATAATGTAGGGGAGCCCCCATCTACGGAGGCTGACGAGGGATGTAATGGTGGTGAAGGAAGAGCAATAATTGTGTCGTTTATTGGGCGATCAAGGAGACTGAGTAGTTCTTGGCGAGGAAGTGGCAATAAGGATTGAATCTCGTGATTAGGGAATAACCGCTTGAGAATTGACCGGCATTCTTCTAGAGACTGTGAAAGAGCTTCGAGAGTTCTGCATAGCCGGTGTCAGATCGGTTTCTTAAGTCATCTTACTGCTCAAATACACCTACTTTCTAGACGGGATTACCCTTTGACGGTGTTTGTCATAGAAGCACCGCTTGGGAGCCCGGCTGGAGAGGCATTGACCGCAAGGTTGTTGACCGTCACAACGACTGGAACTCTGTTAGTTTCCTGTGTTCTTCTACAGGCATGACAAAAGCCGTACATCTTTCTCCGCTTGCATTCAGCACATGCATGCGGTGTAGTAATCCGCTTGGCGGTGCCGCTGCCGTTCGTTTTGGCATTCTCGCCAGACTCTGAGGATTGCTTCCGAGGCGTTACGCCTTGAACTGTTTCCGGTCAGAAGAGAGATCGCCTGTGATGTACAGATGTGAAACCTTACACGTGTGGAACATCCCACCCTGAGTAGGAACGGGAATAGTTGGCGCCATCTTGTCGTTTGGCGTCGTTGTCGTACCGAGGCCAACAAAGACGTGTAAGACTAGAACAGATATATATATGTTGCAAGTATGACACTAGAGCACGTGTATTTGCCCAATGTTGCTTTGATAGGCTTTGCGTTAGTATGGCATGAGTTTATCGTCAGATAGGCTCGACCGGCACCCGTCATAGCGGGTGACCACGAACATTTATATATGATATTGTCCTGCAGCAGTACATCGTGTGGGGAGCGTGGAGAATGCACCTACAGTAGTGTAGAGATGAAAGGGTGTAAGCACCTAGCAAGAGTGTGGAGTTGAGCCCCCCCTGTCAGCATCGAACTTGGCCAGGAACAAGTCACTAAATATGTGCAGCGGTCGGTATGGTGGACCGCATATACCCTCCTTTAGCGCAGGATAATACAACATGACATGTCATGAAGGCTGCGGAGGCAAAAAAACAGAACGTGCTATACACCACGTTATTTTCCATCTGTGGTACACGATGGGGGCCGGGTGGGAATGACAGGCAGGTGGAGGTCAATGCCGCTTGGGCTTCAGACAGACGAGTGATAGGCTCACTGAAAAGACCTGATCTGCCCTTGATGCCTGCAAAGCGGGACTTGAAATAAAAAATAGCCCAGGGGAAACCCGACCGGCCGTTTAGTCCGGTTTGGAGTATAGGAGACATCAGTTGAGAATGGGGCAAATACCCATGTTTCAACTAACCACAGTCGGTTATCATGTCAGAAATCATGTCTTTCGACTCATCTAAACCAGACATCGACGTGATTCACACGAAATGAGGCTGATGGGTATTGTAAACGAGATTCGAGGGCCGCTGTTTCATCAGATGAACACGACGACTGATCTGTAACAATCTTCGGCTTGTTCGGCGCGCCAAAGTACTGGGTAGAGCACGATATACCCCAGTGCTTGTCGCCGCCAAGCTTCGAGAAGCTTTATGGGACGATAGAGTGCACAGAACAAGTGATGGTAGTGGGCATAGAAATCACTATTTTTTCTCGTAGTAGACGATGGCGACTAGGCCTCACCAAAGTTGGAAGAAATAATTAGGAAGATGGGATATAGGTGAATGGTCACATCGGGCCACTGCAAATCCCCGTTGTTTTCGGTACCTCCACACAGCCGACACTTTTGATGCCCTCATGTCAGGGCTCTCATTTGGTCCAAGATGTGCTCCCCACTCACTGGCGCCAGGTACTATGCGCGCTACAGGAGGAGCAGTGCGAGGGCGGCAGAGACCAAGGCTACGAAGAAGCTTGATAACGGCGAGGGGGAACCGATTTGGAGACGGCTACCCGCTTCTGTGTGCGTGTGAAGATCTCGGCGCCACATCACTGGCTGAGTGGAGGAATTTCCCGTCATCCCCCCTGCTACCTAGGTAGGTCCAGCGTTAAGACACAGAAAAGAGTGCACGGCCGAGTCCCACGATCATCCGGGCAACGATTCCAACTTGCCGTTAGAGGGTTACAACGAACCGCACCAAAGTCATCGCTCTAAGCACTAGCATCTCAGAGCTTGTCTATATGTATATAGCTCCGCATTGAGTTGCCTGGCTTTCGGTGATACAGCTAGCGCACCCAGCAGAAGAGGCACTAGGACATCGTATGCAACGGCGAGACCGCATCACCGTTCGGTTAACGAGCAGAGAAAGAAATTGATCTTGTATACACGCACGGGCAATGCTATAGGGTTCACGTCGTTCTAGCCCACCCATTGCCATGATTTAATACCTAGAATATCGTACACTAGCGCTCACTCGTTATTGAGGGTATAATGTATACGGCGTGCTTTAATGATACGTATATAAATCATGAAGTTGCGGGCTATAGCATAGCATTGCTTAGCTGAAATCTTGAAAGTGGTGAATTTAGGTTGGCCGGCTATTTCTTGGCAGCCGCCGCTAAGCTCCTCTCCTCATGAGCTTAAGTGCCTGGCTCCTCATATTTCGACTTCAGTCGCACAGGATCGCTCAGCATCTGATAGATAGACTTGATTGATCCGCATGCCCGTCGGGCAGTGCCTTGTTAGACTAACCTCTCGGGTACTAGACAAGTACGGGTAACGACGCCTACAACAACATCTTGTAGCAGTATAGATGCAAGAGATCCTGCAACTGCACTCAGCCGAATGTCTTAGCCAGCTCAAGGAACATGTTGATCAGGCCCGAAGAGGATATGGTGACCGAAACAGGCATCATTGTGGCTGCGATACCTGAAGAACTACTGCTGTTTGCATGACCACTTCTCCTCGTTCATCTGCGTCGGTAGAGCGGATCTGCGGCGCTTGCGGTAACGTCTTTTCGTCAACCGCGAAGAGGATGCAACCAAGCCAGCACCTTCCAATGAGAAAGAAGATCCTCGGGCCCTGAGGAATTCGATCCGGATCAACCGTGAGCCCCAGCTCACGATGCGTGGTTCTCGGCTCAGTCCCTGCGCATCCCCTCCGCCCTCCCTTCGTCCTCCAGTCAGGGGCGCCAAGCCTACCCCACACATCTTGAGCCTGTGTAGTAGCACAGAAACCTGGAGTGCAGTCTTATTTCAGCAGACCAGGTGACACGCCTACTATAAACCTTACCCTGTGTTTCGTTCGCTTAAGCATCTAGACGACACGTGAAATGCGTTCACCATGCAGTCATTCGCTTAGCGAGGCGAGCCGAAGGAAAGCGAGCTTGTCGCTGCCTGGCCAGAGGGGTGGCCGAGCATCTGAGTAGAGTGGCTGCACGAGGTGCCTCACATACCTGTGCGTGAACAGCTTATATTAGATGCTATTCTTGTCTCCCGGTCATGCAGGATCAGGCTTATTTGGCGGGTTCTTGAGCCGTTAGGGTAGATGAATCTGGAGTAATGGCTACATTGCTGTAGATAGTATAATAGAGGTAGAGACAATATTGTGACGATTAATAGTACAGCCGATAGTAGTCTGTCTACCCATGCCTATTCCTTGAGCGAACCAGCCTAGTGAAACTGGCGACTCACGAGTGACGATCGACGACGCGGCTATCGCAACGATCAACGGGAAAGGGTGAAAGAAATCGCATCCTTGCTGCATGGTGATATGGCTAGATGCGGTTCTCAGCCCTGGCCTATCTAAACTATTCATATATCAATTGCGGGCTATTAGAGTATCTTATCTCCAGGAGTTCAACTTTATCAAAGAGTCAAACTCATATGGTAGTTGTAGTTTCTGCAAGTGATAATTAGCACACAGTTTTTGACTTCACCAATCTTCCCCCCGGTGGCTCGCGTGCTTCACTCAATGAGCAGGAGCATTCTAATGAGCGAGAATAGGTGGGCGTACGTAGGCGACAAGCCGAATGTGCATAGATCGGCGCTGGTTACTGCTACCACCAAGGACTGGCCGAATATCGTCCAGACTCGCGGGGAAGCGAACGGAGACCAATCAGGAGTGTCATAACATGTGGCCATAATGCTTCCTATATTAATATACGTCGCTCGTACTGGGGAGTTTTCGTTCATATAGGAGCAAGGTTGCATCTTAACTGAACATCCCCGCTCTCCTCAGTTTTCAAAGAGATTAAATGGTATTCACCTTGAGCCTGTTCGCCCATCACTGAAGTCACCAATTCGTCAGCGAACCTTGTAGTTCATATAACGTTCCCCAGATTGTGCTGAAAACTTAGCGATAGCATCCACCTGACTTAATATATAGATGCGGGACATTGCGAAGGTGAGAGGCCCAGCCGGCCAACCAAACGGTCACGCTCGGCACACCGCGAATAAGCCGATATCTAAGTCTGCAGGCTAACGAATCGTTAAATTCTTAATGATTGCTACGATACTCGAAAGGTTGGGGGTTAGCACACCGATCCATGGTTCTCGGCTGGGTGACTACTATGCCCTCAAGTTGAAAGTCTCCAGTTGGGGTTTTCGGAGAAGAAGATACACGACTTATCGAACGTCTGTAGCCGTATTTTTTATCAAAGAAACTAGCTTCGCAGTATTATATATACTGATTTGTTTTTTATCGTCGACCAACCAAAGACATTCCTCAAGAGGCGGCAAGCTATACCCAACAGGAAATCTTAGAGGCAATGGTATAACGACACGTTCGTAGCGAATTAACGGAGTATAGAGGAACTGAAGAACACTTCAAGGATCGCATGCGTGGATTTTTGTTTACTTGGTTCTGGTCTTTGCGTTACCTGCCCATGTGGTAATGGCCATACGCCTGGCTGAATTCTGAGAGCTACGAATCCTACCGTTCTTTTTTCGTAGGTAGAAAGAAAGCGGTGTGACCAGTAAACAGTGTAGTCCAGATTTGAGGGCGACGCAATGTTATTCAGCCGACTGAACTGCATTCTCTGTGCCAGTGGTCTGTACTGTAAGATGCAGCCCAGTGCTCGAGTCTTTTGGGGGTAGCTATATGAAGAGCATGGTGTTATTGTAAGGGCCTGCGGTCCGATAAGTACCCCTGACCTTCCCGTTCCTGGGGTCAAGGTTACGACTGTATTGTATCATCGTATCCGCCAAGTGTTCAAGTTCACGCGAGTCTCCACAACTCCTACTTGGCTAAACCCGGATCCTCAGAGCGAGCTCCGGGCGTATCGCCTATGAGGTCGCGCTATTTTCGCTGCAAGAAGGTCATTCAAGACCCACAACTATAAGCGTAGTACCTGACATCGGCTGCTAATGCCGTCGAATATGCAAGTATCGTCAACGGGGATGTATTGCTTCGTGATAATTTTGATCACTTCCTGTGCTACCATCCCTCCAGTGAGCGCAGAGATATTGTGAAGCTCGCCGCCTCTAGCCCTCGCAACCTCCTGTGCGGCCTGCTCCATTCTATCATAACCAGCAGCTTGGAGCACTTGCTTGGTGACCGCGGTCATGATTTCATCAGCGGTAGCGGTCGGGTTGTGAGCCGTGGCCTGGAGCGCTAGGTAGATGAAGAAATTTGACAGGGGGGGGCTAAAAGCTCCACCAGTCTCGATCTTCATTGCCTCTGCTGCTTCGTCCTCCGCTTTCTGGGCGTCTGGTGAAAGGACTTAGCATATATCAATCGATAATTGAAGAAATTAACATACCAAAGATCTGGCCGAGGTCTGAACCCCCCGGCTTTGCATTAATCAATTTGACGAAGCGGGCGTTCTTGCAGAATAAATCTACTTCAGTTTGGTCGACATGTTCGCCACTAGCACTCGCTTTGACAATTTCAAGCACCTCTCGCGCATCCCTCCGGGCTTTTTCTTTGTATAAGCTCTGCAGCTTGACGTAGACGCTCGATTGTGCCTTCATATCAGGCAAGGATCCAGGCAGGGGAAGACATTCATGCCTTTGGTAAAAGATACTGACGGCCCTAGCAATGATCCAGAACGATGATTTTCGTTCAATCTATCATTTTCTGTCAATTTATTGCAGATCGCCACACAGATTGGATCTTACCTTGCTTGTGATCTGATGTTTGAATACCTCTTCTAGTCCTTTCTCCAACTCTGATACTTTAATGTTTCTATTTATTGCGGCGACAGCTTCCTGGAAATTCTCTTCGCCACCTTCAGGGTTATTGGTCCTCGCACCGCTCGTAACGAGCCTACTAAACTCTTTCTTCTCCTTAAGGGTGGTAGGATTTTTGCCATCGTTCGACTGTCTCCACTGCTCAAGGAAGTGGAGCAGAATAACAACGTACGGCAAGTGACCGTGCTCGTGGTCATCAAGGGTGTCTATTCCCTGAACCATCTCTGCTGCAAACGCGGACAGTTCTGGCCAGGGCTTTAAGAGGCGAAGGTCTGTTGTCTTGTCCACTTCAGGGTGAGTGTCGACGATCGGGAAGGTTCCATGCAGACTGAAGCGAAAGTACGAGTAAAACCCCGCAGAATGGGCGCAGACGACAGGCGTCTTGTGTTGACTTGCATGAGCCTCGATGGTGGCGAGGTCCTCTTCCGTGATGGGATTCGTGTAGATGATTAGCGTGAAAGGTCCCGAACTGTTCAAGAAGTCTCGCAGGACCAATTTCTCCTGGCTCACACTATTAGCATCACCCATCTGGTCTCCTCGGCACCACACACCTCATTCTTCGGGAACCAATCTCCCTGGACTTCAGGGTTTAGCTCCAGCAGAAGTTTGGTGCAGGATTCCGCTCGTGACCTTTCCAAGCAGGTCTCGTCAAGGAAAAAGTTGATGCCCAAGTCAGGCTCATCAACAATAGCATCATCAGCGATGACGAATTTTCCAATGCCTAGCCTGTGTCAATATAGCTTCTTATGAATGTCCTTGCGAGTGCGCTTACCTGGGAGCACAAGGTTCTTCAGGGTCTCAACGCCGACCGTACCAGCACCGGAGTTGACCAGCAGAATATTAGCCGACTCCAAGGCTGCCTGGCCACTAGCGGCCCAGAGTCTGAGCTGTCGATCGTACTTCTTTTCTTTCTCGGTTGGGCCGCGGAGCACCGGCGGTGTCTGGTCTATCACGACCTCGGCCATGCTATCTGCAAGTGCTTGACAGGCGAGCGACGTTCTTGCCGAAAGGGTAACTCCCAGAAATTAAAGCTCGTATGAGAGAGGGTGATAGTTGTTGATCACCTACGAAGCTTCAGGATACCGGTTAGCTGGATAGTGTATGTAGCCCCTATCAGGTAGGTAGTTAGGTGAGTTGAGAATCCACACTAAAATGAAGTGACGTCGCGGGGTGAAGCCTTGAAGCGTGACTAAGTTAGGCAGCGTGCTTTAGGTAGCTTACCAACTGTAGTATCCCTCGACAGTACTCCAGCCACAGCTTTACTTAGCCCCATCAGCTGGCCAACAGCTGGCAGCTTCAAAAGCAAACAAGCTCTACTACTATATGTACGTGATCAAATAGGGGTATAACGTTTTTAATCTAACTCGCTTCAGTTCCTTAAAGACGCCGACCGCCAAATGCTCAGGGGTACCTGGGATGCCGCTCATCTCTATTCGCCCTCTCACTGTTATCGTAGGGTACTAATGCGATGGCTTTTCCAATTGCACCGCCTTACTCCATTTTAATTGTTTACTTCTTTAGTGCCTTCATGGAGAGACTGTCATCATCTAGCGGCACTCGGCTTCTTTTGGGGGGAAAAAGGGAGGAAACGAGAAGACCAATGATGACTATGAAAGATGTCCAGCAATAACAGCGCGCGTAATTGCGCTTCCAGGACGGTTCCTTTAGTCTTCGTATATAGTGTGAGAATTTATCTCTTCGTTAGTTTCGTGGTTGCCGTTGCCGATGCCGACATTGACAATCCACAAAATTTTGGGAGCCAAGTCACTTAGATATGTGCTTCGCATTAGAGAATAGAGGACTTCGACTTTAATTCTAGTCGACAGCAGCAACTGCAACTACACTCTCTAGTAGAACCTCACTTGATATAGCACACCTATCGCTAAATTGTTTGTTATAGCGAACCTAGTCTTTCTTGCGACAGCGCTTCGTACGTTAACCTGTCTCAGTAAGCGAACTTGTGCCATTCATGTACTGGGATCTAGGGGGGCAACATGCCACAATGGACGAGCAGTATTTTATCATAAAACCAGTAGCAACCTACACGAGGATGGCGGCTGCGGGGTTTGAAGCTCTTAATTTTACATATGAGGAAGAGAAGCTTTTCTGCGAGTTACTCCTAGTGACGAGATTCAAAACCTCGACACCCTGACTGGTTTAACAAAACACGAAAAGCATTTATGAGTATCATCTGAACGTATTATACTGTCTTGAGACGAATATTATCATACTTTATAGCTTGTAAATATCGCATTGTATTCTTTACTTGAGACCACCAGATTCCAGATGCAAATTCCAGATGCAAATATTCTCTTATCAGACTTTGTGTTTTGAGATCGGACCGACAAATCAGCTCAAGAGAAGAAACTGTGTGTATATTTCCGGTACTGGCGAGGTATGTATGTGAGCAAGTGTACATAGGTCGGCAGAAGGGATCTTGTCTTCTCTACCATTCTTGAATATTAGTCTCGGATGCGTCCATCGCTGGAAAGAAAAATGTGTGTGTATACCTCAGAAGAACAGTCCACCTACGAATAAGCTTGATTATAGCGCACGATAACAAAAGCCTCTGCATAATATGCTCAGCTTAGATTTTTTTACGTTCTCTAAGCGTATCAAAGGGGCTCAACCTGATTGAATTAATACTTGCTGCTGTAAGAGATTAAAGCCACACTCTATATTTCCCCTGCTTGGTTTCTTCGAGGGGTCTAATGCTGAAATAAATAAAGGAAAACTAGAGTTGTTGTCGTCCTAAGGCTTTTGGGAGCAGTCATTTTATCTACATACACTAGAGATGAGAAACGCAACATTCAAGGCTGCGCATACCCTAATTCAGAAATTTTCATGAAATATGAAACTAATTGGCGTTATATTCGTAGCAAAGGTTTAAGAAACTGTCTTATCCCTATAGAGAAACATTCTTCGGGCTCGATGGCCAAAGTTTGATGACGCTCGTATGCTTGGCAATATATCTAGTTGTGTAATTTTATGTCGAGATGGCACTAACCCGTTATTACCACTTCTTTATCTGGTATGAGGACAGCTGTGGTGAGGCTGATCGATACTATATGAAGAAGAAAAATCAAAAGGGTACATCCTGAACTTCTAGTCTCAGCCCTCGAACTGCCTGTGCATGCGAAGAATAACCAGTGTCTATATAGTGAAAATAATCCACATCCAAATCAAAATATAGCACTGCTGGGAACTAAACCCGAGTCACTATATGACCAACATGGTAGGTAGTAGAATGACTAAGTCAACAAATATCCTATCGGCATCAAGGCGAAGCATCGATCTGAGATAACTGGGGTCGGGAGGCGGCTTCTCATTCGTTCTACTAAATGATATATATTGCGACACGTAATTATTAGCAGACGATCCGTGTTACCAAGAAGCATATGATGGAAAACGTAGAATAATTCTCGAATGATTTTAGAATGTTTCCGTTTTGTATGAAGCTTTCATAAAGATACTGTGTACGAGTGCTGGGACGCATCCAAGTAGTAATTTTGAATGGTTGAATTGTGCAAGGTTTGTGAGTTGAACGGGAGATTCGTGGGGTCAACACCAACTGATCTGGAGGCAGTCCGTGAAGATTACTGGCTTTATTACCAGGGACAAGAATGACTTTTGGGCAGAATTGAACATGGTTTTTTCCCGTCGTACTTTAGTTGCAATCAAGGATCAATTGCCGAAAGGGTTGACCACGGCGGCTGTGTTTGAATAGTCATCACAATCTAGATCCTAAAGTCAAGAGTGGAATGAGTTTACTAATCAATGTGATACCGAGGGAGTTTAAATATATAAGGATTACATGAACCTCGGCAGCAGATGCACGTAATCGGCTCCACGCTCATTTTCCGATCTAAGCGCAAATTATAAGGTTCCCATTAACGATTTCGTCAAAGGATAATAAGACATCACATCCCTATACTGACTGGTATTCCCGCAGTCCGATAACGGCCTGTCTCTTGAGCACCGGAGTCGCCGAGATTTGGTTCGACGTGATGCAGAAATCGAGTAGCATCCCTGGCTGACTTCGGGATACAATAGGCCCTGGGGGCAGCACAGAGGTCTTATCCCATGTGAACTTGAACAACACTAGCTGCGGATGTAACGTTCGGTATAGCGTTGTATGGTCTGGGGAGACAGTAGGGCATAAGGTAAGGGAATGCCTCTAATCTGAAAGAGTTTATAGGGATACAGATCAGTTGGCTGATTTGGTATTTGTCAATAGTCTTAGACTTTGCGTATGATAGTCATACAATTACTTTACAGCTACGGTTGCTATGACTAAACTACGATTAAGAATATAAAGCGAATATTGATCATAAATGTTCTAACCGACTAAAGTTCTAGTACGAAGAGGGGTTGATGGGAATTTCGGTTGAAATCATCTGTGTCGGTGACTGTGACAGAAATAACCAAATATGGTTTAACGCTTGAGATGGATAAGCAGGCAAAGCAAGAGTGATAGCTAGTTGTCGATAGATTTGTGGATTGAACTTATAATAACGCTTCGTGGTTTGATTACATTGGTGGACTGAACTATTATTGATTTGATTGAGGACCAGCAGGGATTTTCTTCGCCCGTGCGTTGATATACATATCACATGCAGACGTATGCTAGGGAGGAATAAACGTACTTCACAGGTTAATGAGAAAGCCTAAGACATATACCATAGTTGATTGGATAGGGCATGCCCTCATTTCCCGTAATATAGAAGGCCAAATGGCTCCTGCTAGCTAATCAAAGATTTTGTACGTCATGATTCCCATTCTTGGTGAATGTAGGGTGGCAGTGGTCCTTCGGTAAGGGTAGCTTGTATGGCACTTGGGTGAAACGCGAAAGACTTGTCATGAAGCCCTACGTACCGGCCGAAGCCCCTCATGTTAAGCGCCTTTGGACTCGAAATTCTACCCAGTTACACTATGAAATTATTCGCTCGTAGTAATGTTCCATGACAAGACCGTGGGGGGTGGATTGGTAAATTGGTGAGACGGTACACACGGGAGTCAAACATTGGCGAGGGAGCATCGAGTAAAGGCCATGAGCTACTGTGTTATGTTTGACGAAGTCCAATAGACTTACTGGGTGGTGATGACCGCCGTGGCCTTTTGACGTCCACAACGGACATCATGAGACATTGCATACTTTACTAATACGAATGTAGAGTCGATGTCCGAACGTTGTTGTACAACTTCTGACCCGTGCGGACTCGGGGGAGGGATCGGTCATATCGTCTTATGGCCCCCAAACCGAGGCCGAAACCGCAGACGTTATAAATGGACAAATGAGCGGTTGTGGAAACGCTATATGCCGGTCTGCTGGAATCTTAACTTCCCGTAGATGACCTTATCGGCCGATGTTTTATGGAGACTGTAGAACGGAGACCGGATAGGTCTTAGAAACTGATGCGGGAGCATGGCACCTCTGATTCATTTATGCCCGCATTGAGCAAATAACGCTCGGCGGCAGCCTGTATTTAAAACATTTTGCTCTGGCTGCTAATTGATGAGGTTACATAAAAGTTAATAAAGTGCGCGCTTTGAAAGTTGAAAGGTCTTAAGTCAAGTTTACTGAGCTGTTGCACAAGGACACTGACGAATACTCAGTACCCAGATAGCATCACATCGTATGACAGTAACTTCATATATCTGCCTCTAAAATCTTGTGATCAAACAATTGGGATGACATCTTGGCATGGACGATAATTCTAGTCTAGGGTAGGTTAGCTTGAACACTCCGATATTTCCGATAGGCTGGGTCCGGTAAGCGAAGCAAGCGAATGCGAGGATAGGTGGAGACAGGAGGACGCCGGCTCAATGGACGAACCGAGGATTGGCTGCCTTGCGCTTGCCGCCAGGAGTCGAGTTACTCCGTTTATGCACACGTTACCAACATTATGTAGGTGCTTACTTAGTTCGTGTTGACAGTATCTATAATGGCCGAGATGGCTTTTAGCGTCACGATATTTGTAAGGAGCCGAAGATAATGGAGCCTTCGGACTCGGATACCCTACGTTCGCGAAGGTGGCCAGTGAGATCTGCTGGGATTCGATTAGCCCGACCACTTCAATATATATCGTGTTACTACCAAGTGACCATCACCATGCATCTACGATCTAGCCTTGTACTAAGACATGTGACACTGTGGTACTCTTCTAAGAAAGATATTGCTTCTTGCCTAACCACATCCAAAGTCAGCAACCAAGGTTTCTTCCTTTTATTTGCACTAGAGAGATGACCGGAGAATCAAGTGAGAAGGAACGAGGGGACGATCTGATCTCGGGCTCCAACGCGTCGAGCACCTACGACGATCATCAGCGTCAAGAGCTTCCCTCGGGGCGTCTAGCACTTCTCTGTCTCGGGTGCGTTAAATTATCGAGCTTTTGAGTTCTGCTAATTTGCGACCAGCTTATCCACCGGGCTATTTCTTAGCTTTCTAGACACCTCAATTGTAGCGACGAGTCTCTTCTCTATCGGCACCGAGTTCAACGACATAGAGAGGGTAAATTGGGTCGCATTGGCTTATACCCTGTCCTATCTAGGATGCGCCGTCTTCGTCGCTCGCATTTCGGACGTGATTGGGCGACGTAATGCTTTCTTGATATCCTATGTCGTCTTTATAGCCTTCTCACTCGGGTGTGGGTTTGCGCAAACCCTGCAACAACTCATTGCGTTCCGAGCAATCCAGGGCGTTGGGGGTTCAGGTGCGTCAGCTTTTGAAGAACAGCTGTAATGGAGACCGTATTGACTGAGTGACCGACTGACTGATTGGTATAGGCCTATACTCCATAGCCAGTACGCACTTTAAAGTTATTTTATTTCCCTTCATGCAAAGAGTTTCTTGCAAGGAGCTCTTGCATACTCTCTAAACCGCCCCTTTACTGTTCAGTAACGGTTTCTAACAACTCGGTTTCCGTAGTGATCATTCTTCCAGAAATCGCACCTATACGACTTTTGCAAGCTCTTGCTGCCGGTATTGGAATAATCATCACTCTGTCCAGTGTTTTGGGTCCCGTGCTCGGTGGCATCCTGACGCACTATGCAAGCTGGCGCTGGGTTTTCTGGATTAAGTGAGTCTGCACAACAAAGCGAGGACGGCAATTATCACGACAAACTAATAAATCTCAGTGGACCCATCGGTGCAACCTCGTTTCTGTTGTTTTCCCTGACATGGCCGAAACCTCAGTACCTACCCAATCTTGAAAGGCGATCATGGAAGGAGCTGGACTATCTCGGATCCTCCTTGCTTATTGCAGCAGTCGTGCTGATTGTATTTCCGTTCCAGACTGTTGGCACCGCTACCAACCAGTGGGACCATGCAATATTCCTGGCACCACTCATCGTCGGGTTAATCGCATTTTTTGCAGTATTCGCTTGGTCCCTCTTCGTACACAGGCGATGGGGAGACAAACTTGCTGCAGCGCTTCCCGTGAGCCTTCTTCGTGATCGGGTATACTCCTCGGCTGTTTTGAACACCATGTTCCTGGGATTTCCCTACATTCTCATCATTTACGCCTTTCCGCTTCGATGTCAGGTTGTCAACGGAAAAGACGCCCTGATAGCTGGTGTTATGCTGCTGCCTATGTTAGGATCCAGCGCCATAGGTTCTGCTATATCAGGCAAGATTAATGGGAAGAAAGACCGTAGCTTCGAGACGCTGGTTGTAGCTACAAGCCTCATGGTCCTGGGCTGTGGGCTGCTCACAACCGTCTCCGGCTCTTGGAGTCTCGAGCCCAAAGCTTTAGGGTTTTTGGTATTTGTTGGCCTTGGCTTTGGCCTGTCCGTATCAACAACGACCATGCTCGCAGCATTGCGATCGTCCATAAGGGATCATGGTAAGTTTCTAACCCGCCTACAGTCGCAAAGGGATGAAGGTTAACAGAAAAATCAGCTCCTGCGCAGGGTATCGTGGCTCAAGTACGAGTTTTCGGAGGTAGTCTAGGCATTGCGGCGTCGTCGGCCATTTTAGGGGTGACACTGCAAGCCCAAGTAGGTGGATCTGTGACATCGCAGCAGATCGCCTCGGCTGGGGGTGACGGTGCTGACCTGGCCCCAAGCGACCTCATTGCGATCAGAAGAGCGTACGCGGATGCGTTCCGCAAAGACATGCGAGTGTGCACGATTATTGCAGGCGTGGCCCTTCTCTGGGCTCTGGGGACATACAGTCGAGAGCGGCTCAATCGAACTGAACGAAGGCAGCAGCAGGCTAGAGAAGAGTTTGAACGGAGAAAAGCTGCAGCTTCGGATGAGCGTCCCCAACAAGACATTGTTGGACAATCAGTATAAGTGGATGTGGCGTCAATCGAAAGGTTGAAGGACTAGGTACTTTAGATTTCTGTATTTCGTTTACATGGCTGCGTTGCTTGGAGTTCAGGAATCATTGTGGCACATATAGAACGCGTGAGTCTACCGCGGTATTTCCTGTATATACTTGGACGGCTGGGCATCCAGCGAAAAGGATACTCATGAATGAAGATGATGATGATAGGGAGAAGATGGAATCAATTAGACCAGGCGTCAACGTGATCAGTGAGAATCCATGCCTACCTCTGTACCCAAATGATGATTTAGGTTTTCAAGACCTCGGGATCTGGAAGCTGCCGGGCTTGCTACTTGGTAGATTCATTCATTCGGGTATCTGGTTAAGCAGTGATGCCTGCTTCGTATTGCTTGGCTGGTTGCGCTGGCGGACGGTAGTCTCACGTCTCAGATACACCGGCTTATGTACCGAGACAAGTGGCTTCCGAGACAACATGTCTGTTTCGATCGTATATAAGGGATACGAAATAACAAACTACTCATGTACCTAAGGTACGTGTAGATAGATAAGGTTGGCCACGGTCTCCGGGCTCTGTCCGGGAGGATGCCGGAGTGAGGTTGAAGATGCAGGCGAGGCAGGTTCTATAAATAGTGGAGACTATCAGTGCAGCATGCTAGGTCTTCCATTTACAATTGGTCCCAGGGGGAAAGGTACCTAACAGCAGAAGGTGCGGCCCTGCGGGTAATCAAGTCTGAAACGCTACCGCTCGTCATCAGTGGGTCCTGTAGTGGCTTGTACTATGGGGTTCACAGGCATGCCAAGCGCCTAAACTGGCCGGAGTTTCGAGATCAATTGAACAAATCGTTACCCAAGACACTTACTTAGATAATGATCGTCCGAACCCTTGAATACGACACCTTTTTACTCTCTGCATCCCTCGTGCTACCGTAGCCACGGCCACCTTCCGACGACACTCTCACTTCGCACAACCCCGAAACTCGAGCAGAACCGTACATGACCCTCGTTGACCACCGATTTGCTCTGAATTGTCGATGACGGCTTGTTGAACCGCAAAGGGGCCGAGGTCTGTCCTGATAGGTGGCTTCCCGCGCGCGTGTCTCTTGTCGTCGTCCGTTTTATCCGTACCTGAGGTCTCCCTCTTTATCTCTACCGCTGCCCACCAGCTGCTTGTCACGTTGGAATGGTGTCCATGCTTCCTTATGCGGCCCCCGCAAACTCGAAGGTGATGTCGCGGCATCACCCCGGGGTTTCTAATGGATATCCGCGGGACGAGAACGACTTTGACTTCGCTCCTCACAGGTGATCATTTGTCGACGCATCCTCAAATTTACCATGCGCTGATTTCGATGCCATGTCTAGCTTTCTCCCCCGTTCGAATTCCGCGGCACGGCGTCGAAAGAGGTTAATTCTGAGGTTGGGCATAATAGTTGCAGTGGCGCTTCTGTTTGGGCTCTTCGTTTGGCCCGGCAACTTCTCTATCGCGTCCGTGTTCTCACTCGGCTTAGTCGGCTCGACAGCCGAGGTCCTCATGGATACCGTTCGTTACTATGACCTCTCTAATGCTCAGGGGACCGCCCGAGGTTGGGAAAGGGAGGAGCGCATCCTGCTCTGTGTTCCCTTAAGAGATGCCGAACCCCATATACCGATGATGTTTTCGCATCTTCACAATCTTACCTATCCACACCACCTCATTGATCTCGCCTTTCTGGTATCCGACTCGAAAGACAGGACGTTGGAGCTGCTCATCGAGATGTTGGAAGAGCTTCAAGCCCACGAGGACCCTGAACAACCATATGGCGAAATATCCATCATCGAGAAGGATTTTGGTCAGAAGGTTAACCAAGACGTCGAGAGTCGCCATGGATTTGCCGCTCAGGCAAGCCGCCGAAAGCTCATGGCGCAGGCACGGAATTGGCTGTTAAGCGCTACACTGCGCCCATATCACTCGTGGGTGTATTGGAGGGACGTCGACGTTGAAACAGCACCGTTCACTATTGTCGAGGATCTTATGCGGCATAATAAGGACATTATTGTCCCTAGTAAGCGAGCTCGGCGCTGTGTTTTTTTCTTACCTTGACTGACTTTGCGCGCAGATGTCTGGCGACCGCTCCCTGATTGGCTGGGCGGAGAACAACCATATGATCTAAACTCGTGGCAAGAATCAGACACGGCATTGGCTCTTGCTGATAGCCTTGATGAGGACGCCGTCATTGTTGAAGGTTACGCCGAGTACGCTACTTGGCGTCCTCACTTGGCGTACCTGCGTGATCCATATGGCGACCCGGACATGGAAATGGAGATCGATGGAGTAGGGGGCGTAAGCATTCTGGCTAAGGCGCGAGTCTTTAGGTCTGGCGTGCACTTCCCGGCTTTCAGCTTTGAAAAACATGCAGAGACTGAAGGATTTGGCAAGGTAGAAATTAAAAATTGCACCGCGATTTGTTTTGTTGCTGACACGGTTGATAGATGGCTAAACGCATGCAATTTTCCGTTGTTGGCCTTCCTCACTACACGATATGGCATTTATACGAGCCAAGTGTCGATGATATAAAACACATGGAGGTACAGTACACTGCTTCCCGGGATCTACGTTTGTGTACTAATAGGACATTAGGAAATGGAACAAGAGCGACTTGCCAAGGAAGCCGAGGAACAGGAACAGACTGACAAAGAAAAGAAGATCAAGGAGCAGTTTAGCGATACGAATAGTCAGTGGGAAGAAGATAAGTCCGAGATTCAAAAGATCGCAAAGCAGGCTTCAGCGGACCAGAAGCAGGGTTCGAAGAAGAAAAGCAAGCCCAAGGTTGATGATGGCTCATCAAAGGAGTCTCAGGGAGAAAGAAAGCAAAAGCCGAAGAAAGTGGAGGTTGAGGATGAGGATGACTCCGAGGTCGTAGACGAAAAGAAGAAGAAGAAGAGCAGCCCGGCCAAAGAAGAGCCGTAGTAGAGTGGGCGCTAATTTTCGAGAGATGCTCTTGGGGGTTGCTCATTCGATTTTTCTTATTGTTCCGGATGGCGTTGTAAGCTATCGGTCAATGAGTGGTATTACTATAAGGTTCTCGCATTGGGAGTGAAAGAGAAAAGAGTCGAGCTTAAGGTCGCCTGTATAACAACTTGAAGCGGTCTTTAGGAAGGGTCATCGGCCACGGCGTTTGGCGCTAGTTTTCTCTAGACATGATTACGAAGCATAGGATATCGAGCATAGCGGCCAATGGCGCCCCTTATTCATTATATATATTTCCTAACGCGCTGCTTTTCTCTAACCAATCCTAGTAGTGCTATATTTGCTATCTACTATGCTGAAATTTTTTTTGTGCTGTAGCTTATTGTTAATGATCTTCATGAATGGGACTAGGAGACATTATGTCTACCTTAGTAATATAGAAGCTAGTACTGGCTTCACCAGATAAAATGTACACTTTTAGGTTTATTAGTAAATCTAATTAGCTACTAGGTAGCTTTAGACTGTGTCCTTTGACGTTGCCGCCACGCTGGCTACAACGGAAAAACAGCCAGGTCAGCCCCGATTGGGGCTTGACCCATCCGCTACCCCCTAGCCTACCAGGTGCCGAAACTGTGGTAGGTACCTGAGCATGTACCTATAACTCAGTAACCGCCCAGTGCTTACCTTACGTGACCTACCTCCATTAAATCGATGCTACCCTGAGCGTGCCTGTAAGGTAGCGTACAATTATCTAAGGCTGTCGACAAACCATGCGACACGACACGACGGGCGTCTAAAGCATTTGTTCGACTCACGAAACAGCTCAAGCTAGCGAATAGATTCTAGACGCTTTATTCAATACTCGGTGGCCGTTGTATCGACCGACTCTGATAGCAATTCGACCACCCGGCCCGCTTCTCGAGCGTCAACCAGCGAACATCGCCTGCCTCCAATTTAGCTGTCGCCGCGTGGGCGAGGATGAGTCAAGATGCGCAAAACGATGTCACAATGGATGCAGCGCTCACAGCAGTCCCGGGCGGCCTTGAGGTCTCCCCGCGCCCAAGCACAGCCGTCCGTCCAGTCGTAAGCGCCGACGCCCGCTCCTCTGACACCCAGTACAGGAGTCGGCCGGTATCCGTGGCGGTCGACCCAGTTTCATTGGTTATATCGGAGTGTATATCGGTCACGTCAGTTATGAGAAAACATGCCCGGTGGGCAGGTTCGTCCGTGTCTTCCATCCTCGGCGGGAACCCAAACCCTGTCCAGCTCGGCCCCCCTAGCCCGCTTCTGCGACCTGGGAGCAACCGCTCTGCTGCAAGCTTGAGTGTAGATGGTGCACAGGACATTGGCGTTGCGAACAGATGGGGGCTACGAGGCAAGAAGGGGAAGAGCATGCAAGACAACCCCCTCATGGCGGGCTTTGGACGTCTGCGCCACGAACTGTCGAGCTGCAAAGGTAATCTAGCTCTTTCGATCAGCCATTCACCATGGAAACTAACAAAAGCCTAGATATACACGATTTCGACGCCCCCGCGCTGCTCAGCCCATTCCTTCAGGTTATACAAGCCTCCTCGACGTCTGCTCCTATCACGATCCTTGCTCTCAAGGCCATACGGAAGTTCCTCTCCTATGGTTTTATTAGTCCAGACTCGCCGCGTTTCCCGCTCGCCATGCAGTCGTTATCGACGGCCATAACTCACTGTCGATTCGAAGCTAGTGATTCGGCGCAAGATGAGGTTGTCTTGTTGATGATTCTACATCTTATGGAAGACATGCTCTCTGGTCCGGGAGGCGCACTGCTGAGCGATGAGAGTGTATGTGAGATGATGGAAACCGGGTTGACTATGTGCTGCCAGTCGAGGTTGTCGGAGCTCCTCAGGAGGACCGCTGAGGCTGCAATGGTCCGAATGTGCCAGATCATCTTCGAACACCTCAAACACCTCGAGGTAGAAGCTGGCGATGATCTAGAAGCACTCGATAACCAGGCTAATGGGGATACGGAAGCCCTTAGGATGGTACCGTCTACTAATGGGAATGATGTAATTGCCTCTTCTGATGCACCTCCTGGTGAAGAACGGGCATCATCGAGCACTGAAAACTCACACAGTGACGGAGAGACTAACTCCGCGTCTGCGTCCTCGGATGCGCCAGATTCACTTGAAATCAAGCCGTACTCTCTGCCGTCAATGAAAGAACTATTCAGGGTTCTGGTCGATCTCCTAGACCCTCATGATAAGCAGCAAGGAGATACCATGAGGGTGATGGCGTTGCGTATAATTCATGTTGCGCTTGAAGTCGCAGGACCTTCCATCGCACGGCATCCGGCTCTAGCCGCAGTGGCCGAAGACAGATTATGCCGGCATTTGTTTCAGCTCGTCCGATCAGACAACATGGCGATTTTGCAAGAGTCGCTCATTGTAGCCGGCACTCTGTTGGAAACATGTCGGGGCGTCTTGAAACTACAGCAGGAGCTATTCCTTTCTTACTTAGTCGCGTGTTTGCACCCACCTGTTGAGATACCGTGGGAACCCAATATCGACCCCTCACTCTATGATGGTATACCACAACGCCCCAGCGGCGCCAAACCTCCACCATCACAAGCAGGCAGCGGTAGAGCAACACCTGTGCCGGTTCAGGATCGGCAAAAGCTTGGTATGGAGGGCGGAGCACGCAAACCTGACGCTCGTCAAGCTATGGTCGAAAGCGTAAGTGCTCTTGCTCGTATGCCATCTTTTCTTGTTGAGCTGTTTGTCAATTATGACTGTGACGCGAATCGGGTAAATCTTTGCGAAGATATGATTGGTCTGTTATCGCGGAGCGCTCTGCCAGACTCGGCTACATGGAGCACTACAAGTGTTCCACCGTTGTGTCTCGATGCGCTTTTAGGTTATGTACAATGCATAGCCGATCGACTGGATGACCAGCCAAACTTGGAGGGGCTCCCAGACCGAGGGGCCCTCAGAGAGCAACGGCGGCGCAAAAAGATCATAGTTAAGGGCGCGACTAAATTCAATGAGAAACCAAAGGAGGGCCTTGGGTATCTCAAGGAGTCTGGAATTATTGACAATGATCCTGTATCTGTCGCCAAATTCCTAAGACAAACCTCGCGAGTGTCTAAAGCAGTACTGGGTGATTTTCTGTCCAAAAAGGGCAACGACGAATATCTCGAGGCATTCCTGGACCTATTTGACTTCTCTGGGAAGCGTGTTGATCAGGCGTTGCGTCAGCTGTTAGAGAGCTTCCGTCTTCCTGGGGAGTCACCGCTTATCGAGCGAATTGTGACCGCCTTCGCGAAGAAGTACCACACTCTCTCCGACGACGTGGAAAATCAGGATGCCGTGTTTGTTCTCACATACGCGATCATCATGTTAAACGTAGATCAACATAGCCCAAAGATCAAGAAGCGCATGGAACTGGCAGACTTTGCGCGTCAAGTTAGGGGTGTAAATGACGGGAAAGATTTTGCCCCTGGATTCCTTCAAGGGACCTTCGAAGCAATCAGGACGGACGAAATTATCCTTCCCGATGAGCACGACAACCAGCACGCATTCGACTATGCCTGGCGAGAACTCTTACTTAAAACTGAGTTTGCAGGACCGCTGATACACTGCAACACGAACACCTATGATGCTGATATGTTCGCTGCGACCTGGAAGCCCATCGTTTCGACGCTGTCGTACGTATTCATGTCGGCTACCGACGATGCAGTATTCTCTCGAGTAGTGACGGGGTTCGACCAGTGCGCTCAAATTGCCGCAAAGTACGGAATCACCGAAGCGCTGGACCACATTATTCAGAATCTCAGCTACATGACTACTCTTGATAATGAAATCCTCTCCAACACACTACTCAACACAGAGGTTAAGGTCTCTGATGATAGTGATAGCGTGATGGTTAGCGAGCTCGCCGTTAAGCTCGGCAGAGATTTCAAAGCTCAACTCGCTACACTTGTCTTGTTCCGTGTAGTGAAGGGAAGCGAGCACATTATTCAAACTGGTTGGGAACATGTAAGTCTTTTACAACTGTGTTTCGGGATTATACTGACTTGATACAGATCGTTAGGATATGGCTGAAGCTTTTTGTCAACTCGTTGATTCCGTCCTTCTACAACAAAGGTCATGCGCATCTAAGACTGCCCAAAATCCCCCTTCACACGCCATCTCAAGTCATTGATCGCGCAGCAAAAGCCGCCGATACCGGCTTATTCTCTGCCTTATCATCGTACATATCTAGCTACGCGGCTGATGATCCGCCAGAACCTTCAGCTGAGGAGGTAGAGAGTTCGCTCAGCACTGCTGACTGCATCAAGGCTTGTCATCTGGAGGATGTTTTTACCAATATTTTGTAAGCACTCCCATCCTGAGAAAGTTAGCTCTAGCTTACCAGAATCAGGAACCTCCCTGTTGATGCGCTTTCACCATTAATGGAAGCTCTATTAAATCAACTCCCAGATGACGAGAGTTCCACTGTACCGGTCATAACCGTTAAGCCCGAGAGTGTACCTTCATCTCCTGCAAACGGCGGGACTAAGAATGCCCTTAGAAAACCGAACTACGATCCTGCTGTTGTGTATATCCTGGAATTCTGCACAGTCTTGGCTCTCAGATCCCCCGAGACAATAGAATTCCTTGGCAAACACAGTGCGGAGGCTCTTCAGGCGATTCTCCGCAACTCGAGTCGATATCACTCTGCACTTGTGTCTCGAGCTGCCTACTACCAGTTTAATATTCTCAAATCTAGTTATGTAAGTCGTCTCAAAATTTTACGTAGGTTTCGTCACTGACAAGTTAGGACCATGATTTTGTTCGTGCTCCCGTATTGCTGCATACGATATCCAGCTTTCCTCGGGAGATGCTTGCGAAAACATCACAGCTGGTTTTGCAAGGTCTCAAAGTTTGTATTGAGCAACCTGGCCCGCTTCGTAGTGAAATCATGACCTCTCCTGATTTCTGGTTGATCTTGCGCACCCTGGCTGGGAATTCTAATTCATCGCCCACGGTCTTCGATATTTTGGAAGGAGGGATTTCAGGCTCTCCGTCAGCAATCATCGCAGACAATTACGAGGCCGCGATTGCTCTTCTAAATGAGTATGCTACCGCAGCTCAGGTTGGGGCAGCTGATGAACAGAAAGGCGAAAGGCGCCAGAGGAATGCGAGACCACCAAAGAAGGAACCAGCTAGGTACGTGATATGCAAATACTATACCTGACATGGTCTAACTTAGATTTTCTAGTGAGAACGCAGTGGTCTTACGTGGCGTGAAAGCTGTCAATCTTATATCGAGTATGACGGGCCGGATCCCACACCTCATGAAGCAATCGCATCTCGAAAATAGTGAAGGTGAGTAGCCCTGAGCTAGTCTTTCTTCATTAATCTCACGTCGAAACTGACCTCTTCATAGCTTGGTCCGCCTATTGGCTCCCGATCTTTCAAGCACTTACCACACAATGCACCAATCCCTGTAGAGAAGTCCGTCAATTATCCTTCTCGTCGCTGCAAAGGTCATTGCTATCGCCAGAACTCACCTGCAGCGACCATAAGGAGTGGACAGCCATTTTCGGAGAAGTACTGTTCCCTTTGATTCTCAAGTTGTTGAAGCCAGAGGTCTACTCCTCAGACCGTGATGGGATGAGTGAAACCAGAGTGCAAGCCGCCTCACTTCTTTGCAAAACGTTTCTACAGTATCTAGTACTACTGTCTAAGTGGGACGGCATGCTGGACCTTTGGCTCCAGATCATCGACATCATGGATAGGCTCATGAATAGTGGACAAGGAGACAGCCTAGTAAGTATTACCAGACATGTACAATGCGTTTAGCCACTAACCGTATTGCTTTAGGAGGAAGCTGTGCCTGAAAACCTGAAAAATGTGCTGCTGTTCATGTCCAGCAGCGGGTATCTCGTGCCCCCTAGCAAAGACCCATCTCAGGAAAAGCTATGGGTGGAGACCTGGAAGCGTATAGATCGATTCCTTCCTGACCTGCGGAAGGATCTAGCACTGGAAGGCGAGGAAGATGAGACTACTGTACTCGAGAAATCAACAGCCAAGTCTGAAGAAGTGACCGAAGATCAAACCCCTGCTCCAACGGCGACAGAGGCAGAAGGGGCAGAGGAGACAGAGGAGACAGAGGAGACAGAGGAGGCAGAAGAGACAGAAGAGACAGAAAAGGCTGCGGTTGAAGACCAATAGTGCTCGGATTGCTCGTGAAGGGTCCAAAAGGCTGGATCATGGTTGGGAAGCATAGCGGCCTTCGTCTTCTGCAAGATTTGATTAACAGAGTGGTAAGTATAAAGCGCATTCAAAGAGTAACATTGTTTAATAAACAGGAGATAAAATACCCTTTCAAATATAACAAGGTTATCACTTACACAATTTAAAATGTATGTATATAATAATATTTGAATACCTTGAAAGCTGCCTGGGGTACGTGCTTTATACTTGATACATTAATAGATCTCGTATTAGTATTGTTACGTGATTTAAGGATACTATGAACACTTTAAACCATGTAGTAGATCTGCGCGTGCTACCTAGGTACCTACTCTCCACAATTTGATTACCTAAGGCATTTAGCTACTACCTAGCTCACCCTAACTAAGATGCTGTTGCGACTAGACGCAGAGTATATCTCACCAACAACATTCCATAAAATCAATACATCTTTCTTGATTGTATCAACTGGGAAAAGAAGCAGAAGACACTGCGCACAGGATCCTAAAGATCGCTGCATCAAAATATGGCTTCCAGTCCGCCCATCGCCACGTATGTGTCATTGCACTCCGACACATACCGTCCCTGGCTTTGTCGCTCTGGTCGCGCATCAGCTAACGAAAGGTAAAAAAAATATACAGTGTTTACGTGCGCAACCTAGATGAACGCTTGAAGCCCGAGGCGCTCAAAGAGGCTCTGACGGCCGTGTTCGCCGACTATGGCAACATCATCGACATCGTCGCCAAGACGAACCTGAAGGCCAAGGGCCAGGCTTTCGTCGTCTTCGACAAGCCCGAGAGCGCACTCCAGGCCATCGAGGAGATACAGGGCTTCGAGCTCTTCGAAAAGCCCATGCAGCTCGCGCTCGCGCGCACCCGGAGTGATGCTACTGTTTCTAGCACTGGTAATAAGGAGGAGTTTGAGCTGCATCAGCGGAGACGGCTGGCTGAAAAGGGTATGTCGTATTATCTGCTTTGGATAGCCGGGTTAGCTGATACACGGCACGCAAAACAGACAAGAGAAAAGCAGCCGAAGCAGCAGAAGACCAGAAGCGGCTCAAACGCCCTGGCGCCGTCACCCAGCCCGCCGAAGGCACCCGTCCAGCCAAGACGGCACGCGGCGCCGGGCTCAAAGCCACCGGCGGCCCGTCCGCGAACGCCGTCGTGCCGGACGAGTACCTGCCCCCGAACAAGATCCTCTTCGTGCAGAACCTGCCCGACGACTACGACATCGAGGCGCTCACGGGCATCTTCGGCCGCTACGAAGGCTTTCGGGAAGTACGTCTCGTGCCTGGCCGCAAGGGCATTGCGTTTATTGAATACGAGGCTGAGGCTGGGGCTATTACTGCTAAGGAGAATACCGCGGGTATGGCGGTTGGTGATGGGTCTAAGTTTATCAAGGTTACGTACCAGCGACAGTAGACAGGTCGAAAGGTTGAGACGTTGACGAAGACGAAATTCGGATGTTGACTGAGGGGGTTTCTTTTTTTCTTTTTTTCCTTTGCGTAGGTAGGTAGGCTAGGTAGCTTGTATGTATGTATGTATGATTGTAATGAATATGACTAGTGGCGTTCTTGATAGCAAGGTCCATGCAAACCTCCCAGGCTGTGGTTTACATAGATTGCTCTCCCTCACTTCTACCATCCTCAAATAGCTTAAGGTTTTTTAAGAGTTCATCCCTTAGATATGTGACGAGGGAACCAGCACCTTGCATAACGTAACCACAAACCCCTAGATGACGGTCTCCTGCAATTTCAGGATGTATATCAGCTTGTCCATCATGTGTGCCGCATATTTTCAGGAGCTTGCAGCAACTACTGTTGTATATATGCGTTAATGATTTATGAGATATGGTCTAAACGATCATAACTGATGGTGTGGGTATTGGTTCTTCATCCCGTACACTCTGTCAATATTAATTATCAAAAATGAAGATTCACCATGATACGCCTGCCCCAAAACTTTAACAATACATGATTTAAAATCAGTCACTTATACGGATTGCCTTGGCCATTCCGCGCTAGGGCGCTTGTTTGATGTGCATGATGTCCAGTTTTAGAATATCACATCATCATCTTCACCCGTTGCTAAGATATCGGCCGGTGCTGAATCGTCCTCCGGTTTGACGTTCTCCTGGTCCGATTTCGCTGCTGCTGCTGCCTCCTTCTTGGCCTTCATCTCGGCATCAGCTGCTGCAGTATCTCGTTGCTTCTTACCAGCCACCTTCTTGAGCCGGTAGAACTCCTCTCTGTCTAGCTCATCAAGTTCGGAGTTGATATCTATTCAAGTCAGTTGCTGTTTTTTACTCTAGATAAAGATTTGACGTACACTTGATGGTGTTCTCAGTTTTTGGTATAATGACATGCTCACTACAAACGATATCAGCTGGGGCGTCAGAACTACCGCAAGAGGGTCCCTTACATGGCATTGACTGTTTGACAAGGTTAGCTTACGTCACGGAGTGTGTCTTGAATTGGGATTACCAACCTCTTCGGTTCACAACCTTGATCACCTCGTCCAGAATGACGAAAGCAGTTTGGAGACTTGCTAATTCAACGAGCGTCTCTACAGCACGAGCATATGTTTCTCGACACTTCTGGACTTGTTGACCACCCTTGCCCAGACCCGTCAGACCGAAATCATTGTTGCCGTCTGTCAGGTAGCTCTCGAAAGTGGGCAGTAAAACACCAGAGACGTTCTCTTGTTTTGTTCGTAATCGGAAGCGTGCCGACTTCGCAGACTCCTGTACTTGGTATCCGATATCACCACCAACAGCATATGTGACCTCGGCGAGGGAGAAGGCGGCAATCTGCATGACTCGGCCCATCTTGCGTTTCGCCTCGTCGATTCGGCGCGTGATTTCTACCTGTCGTTAGCATTCGGTCGCATGCCGTAGCATAAGGTCTGCCGGTATACCTCGAAAGCGCCTGTCATGGTGTCTAGATTAGCTTATGGAAGTACAGTGAGTCCTCGAGTAGCTGGGGCGTACTTAGTCAGAGCCTCACTCTTGCGCTTTAGCAAGCTGTGGCCTGTCTCGGCACCCTTCAGCTTGGCCTTCATGATACCCAGCGACTGTCTCGTCGGGAAGACGGCCTCCCTGTCCTGTAACCAGCATTAGCTTGGGTGAAGGTCCTGGTGGAAGCTCCTGGTTGATACATACTCCGGCGCCCGACATCTTTGGTTACTTTCTTTCTGATCTGTCTACGGCTATCGTACTGGAACAGGCCGATGGGACTAAAGAGCAAAACCGGCAACGAACGAGACTTGGACTTGTCTGTGGTGTAGTGTAGGTACATGCATGTGTTCACTGTCAACTGCCCAGTAGGAAGAGTGCCTGTATCTTAGAGCAGTATTAGAGCTAGCTAGCGGCTGCCCATGACGACCTTCATACAGTGCCTAGACTGGTTACAGCTATATACACTGTCCAGACCCCTTCAAGTGACCAAAGGACCCCACTTAAAAATGCCTACAGAAAGTCGCGGTTTATTATTAGTCGACGGTAGATGCCTTATAGAGTTTACCCTATCAATGCCGCGACTGGCAGCAGATCAGATCGACCATTGTCTCGTCCACACCCATCCCGCCCTCCGCTACGGGCGCCCACCGCTCGAAGTTCCTGTCCTTGTCCTCGTTTCTGACCGCCTCACGATGCGCTGATGTGTTGAGCACCTCTCAATTCTGCAGCACTGCCGACCCACGCGGGGACAGTGTCGACGACGACAACTTTGAGCTCGGTACGCCTCCAAGATGCCGCCCAATGGTGTCGCCAACGGCAGCCATTCTCCTCCCCGGCCAGACCTGGGCCTAGTCGTGAGTCTCCATGATAGTTTCACATGTCGGCGCATTGTGCTCCGATACTGCGCATCGCATTCCATCCCCCCGACTAACCGAGTGGCCGTAGTCTGACGAAGACGCCGTCTACGAACAAGACATCCTACGAGATCCGGGCAGCACGAAGCCCTGGCTGGCGTATATCCAGTTCAAGCTTCAGCATGGCACACTCCACGAGCAGGCCTTCGTCCTCGAGAGGGCTTGCCAGCAGCTTCCGAGATCCTACAAGCTCTGGAAAATGGTATTATTGCTACCCTCCTCTCCCCGGGCCTGGTGTCCATGATCTGCTAACAGTTGACAGTACCTTCGATTCCGTACGAAACATGTCTCGAAGCTCAATGCAGCCGTCTTCGTCGCCGAATACCGAAAGGTCAACGCACTGTTCGAGCGAGCCCTGATCCTCTTGAACAAGATGCCCCGGATATGGGAGATGTACCTCAAGTTTCTGCTGTTGCAGCCTCTCGTCACCCTGACAAGACGCACCTTTGATCGGGCATTGCGGGCGCTGCCCATCACCCAGCATAACCGGATATGGGCCATATATCGTCCGTTTGCAAACTCTGCTGGGGGCGACACCGCAGTCAAGATATGGAGACGGTACATGCAGGTCCATCCCGAGGATGCTGAGGATTTTATCGAACTTTTGACGCAAGTCGGTCTATATACCGAAGCCGTGCAAAAGTACATTGACATTCTCAACAACCCGCGGTTCAACAGCAAGCAAAGCAAGGGCCACTATGAACTGTGGAGCGAAATCGTCGATTTACTCGTGGAGCATGCCGCCGATGTCGAAACTGGCCACGAAACCGGCATTGACGTCGAACGGATTATCCGGAGCGGGATCGATCGCTTTGCTGATCAAAGAGGAAAACTTTGGTGTGGTCTTGCTACGTACTGGGCCAGGAGAGGAAGCTTTGAACGCGCTAGGGATGTATTTGAGGAGGGTATAACGACTGTCATGACTGTGCGTGACTTTACGCTCATCTTCGACACGTATGTTGAATTTGAGGAGTCCATTATTGGCGCGTTAATGGAGATGGCGTCGACACGTGCGGAAGAAGGGATAGCAGACGAAGATGCCGATTTCGACCTCGACATAAGGATGATGCGCTTTGAACAGCTAATGGATCGACGGCCTTTCCTTTTGAACGACGTTTTGCTTCGACAGAATCCAAACAACGTTGCTGAATGGGAGAAGCGAGTGGCTCTGTGGGGTGATAACAAGGCCGAGGTCGTTCAGACATATACCGATGCTATTGCTGCCATCCAACCAAAGAAAGCAGTGGGGCCCTTCCACCAGCTGTGGGCGAACTATGCCAAGTTTTACGAAAAAGGGGGAGACCTCCGAAACGCAAGAATCATTATGGAGAAGGCCGTCAAGGTTCCATTCAAGTCAGTCGCTGAGCTTGCTGACATGTGGGTGGAATGGGCCGAGATGGAACTCCGTAACGATAACTTTGACGACGCTGTCAAAATCATGTCAAAGGCTGTACAGGCACCGAAAAGATCGGCAGTGGATTATTACGACGAGACTCTTTCACCGCAGCAAAGGGTGCATAAGAGTTGGAAGCTATGGAGTTTCTATGTTGATCTAGTAGAAAGTGTCAGTTCCTTGGAAGAGACCAAAAAGATCTACGAAAGGATATTCGAACTCAGGATTGCCACGCCGCAAACTGTGGTCAACTACGCAAACTTGATGGAGGAACACAAATATTACGAGGAATGCTTCAAGATATATGAGAGAGGACTGGATCATTTCAGTTACCCAGTGGCCTTCGAGCTCTGGAACCTGTACCTCACCAAGGCGGTCGATCGGAAGATTGGGATCGAACGCCTGCGCGACCTTTTCGAGCAGGCCGTAGAAGAAGTTCCAGAAAAGTTCGCCAAGGTGCTATATCTTATGTATGGCAACCTCGAAGAGGAGCGAGGGCTCGCACGGCATGCTATGCGCATCTACGAGAGAGCAACTAGAGCAGTCTCTGACGAGGACCGCGCGGACATGTTCAACTTGTATATCACGAAATCCGCCTCCAACTTCGGACTTCCTTCCACAAGACCGATCTACGAGAGGGCCATCGCGGCCCTTCCCGACGAAGAAGCTCGAGACATGTGTCTAAAGTTCGCCGATATGGAGAAACGCCTCGGCGAAATCGACCGCGCTCGTGCTATCTACGGCCACGCATCCCAGTTTTGTGATCCCCGCACTAACCCGGCCTTCTGGACCAAATGGGAGCAGTTCGAGGTCCAGCATGGCAACGAGGACACGTACAAGGAAATGCTGCGCATTAAACGCAGTGTACAGGCGCAGTACAACACCGATGTTAACTTCATTGCGTCACAAGCCATCGCCCGCAGCCAGCAAGCCCGCGTGGCGGACACGAACGGAGATGCAGAGGTTGGCGATGCCATGGAGCAACTCGAGCGTCAAGCACGCGCGCCAGCCGGCTTCGTGGCCTCGAGCACGGGAATCGCCGGGACGCTACCCAAGGAGCAACCGGCTGTGGCATCGAATCCGGACGCCATTGATATCGATGGCATGGATGACGACTGAAACGAATATGCAGAATCTTTTTCTTCTGCTTTCTATTTTTTTTTCTTTGTTTGGTGGTCCCCATATGTATATTTGGCATAATGAAAAGGGGGGAACTCTGGATGGGGTTTGGGGATGGCTTATTATTAGTATTACTCTTCAAATTATCTTCAGATCTCTTTAGTATGATGCTGTGTTAGGCTTACATTCACAACAAGAACAAAGTCATGAATCGACGTTTTCATCAAATGGCATACCTATCTATGATCAAGGGTCAATATCAAGCAAATTTACATTCTTATATATGTGTATACACCCAGTGTTACATGGCAGTACAGTATACGTCAGCACGCGGAACTAGTAGCACCGGAGCAAATTAGAGCTACTTAGTAAATATGTCTGATTTCATAGCGGTCGTTTTCTACAGTCTTACACAATCAATCCAAACATAAAGCGTACAGCAGATAGGAGCCGAACTGTTGTCGACAGCTAGTAGTCCAACATCATCGGAAGCAACACCCTTCCATCACCTTGCACAAATCCATTTCCTGCATCTGTGAACGTGAATCATACACTGCGTATGCGCAATGCCATCCCGGAAACTCCATACGAATATCCCACATATTCTTTCCCATTCTCACCCGACGTTTTGAGAGAACGGGTAAGAGGAAGAAGAAAAAGAAACAAGAAGCAGAAGCAGAATAAGCAAAAAAAAAAAGAAACATGCTGTGTATCTTTCTCGAGTAGATCACATTCCTAAATTCCTTTGTCATAGTTCTTCTCTTTCTTTTCTTTTGGCGGCATGTTTCTCTACTTGTCTGTTTTCTTTGTATTGATGGCACATGGCCGTCCACTAGGCGTTGCCACTGCCGCTAGCAGTCGACTTGCGTCTCTGGACGGGCGAGGCCGGGTCGGCGGCGCTGTGGCCGCTCTTGGAGCTGGCGATGGACCAGCGCTTCGAGTGCGCCTTGTGGAACTCCTCGACGGCGTCGCGGTTCCGCTCCACGTGGCCATCGCGGGAGGACGGCGTAGCGTAGATGCTGCCCTTGCGCTTCTGGAAGCGGGATGGGGGTGTCTTGGAGGCGTCTACATGTGTTCCGGGGTTAGTTAGTGTCGCGGTTTCTCGTGTCGGTAGTTTAGGCAAAGGTCGTCGTATGTTGGAGGTCGATGGACAGATGGGTAGATAAGTAGGGGATGTTGGAGGTAGTGGGTACGGAGAGACGAATGGATGGGAGGTCCTTGATTGGAAAACGGGTGATTGAGGAATGGGATTTGGAGTATATGTGTTGATGTGTAGTAAAGGTTGGAATGCCAAGAGAGGCAGAAATAGTTGAACTCACCCCATTCGTCCGTGAGAGTGTAATCCCGTGAATTGGTGCGTTGGCGCTCCAAAGGGGACGAGTTTGACTGGAGGGTGTTGGTGAATTGGGGCTGCTCGACGTTGGCCATGTCTACCGTATTTGAATTTCTCTGGTGTGGTCAGGGGTGTTAGCACAAGATCAGAAGTTCAATGGTTAGAAACTCGAGTGTCTCTTGGCATGCTACTGAAAGGGACCACGGACAGGTATTTGAGTTTGTTGGTAATAAGAATGTTATTATCTGGTTCGATTCCTGTTACAATACAAGAGTTGAGCTAGCGATACTGAGGTTCTTGTCCCAGTCCAAGTGTAGGCTTCCAATAGGAGTTATGAGAAGAGGGCCGAGAGTAAAACGAAGATTCGGGTTGGTGTAGATAATAAATAATAACTTGGCCAACGTAGATCGTATCTTGAACTGCGCCCCCGATGACGTTGGACTGGCTGAAGACTAGTTGTGGCAGGTGATGTACTTGACTGGATTCGTTCTTGTGGTGGCGAAGAGACAAAGAGCCAAGATGTTGAACTGGACAGGCTAGGCGATTGTCCTTGGCTTTATACGGCTATCCAAGGCAGCTCTCAACTCGCACCTACCACCCGTACTCTGTTGCTCTAGGAGTTGCCTGCCGAAGTTCGCACTTGCCTTATTTGTAGATTTAGGTAACTCGGCGAACTATGATACGTGTGTACTGTGTGTTTTATTATTCGTGCTACCGTTGTCATACCGGAAGGTACCTTCCCTCCATATAGGATATACAACGTGGATAGGTAGATGCTCCCGATCTTACTAACGTGGGCCGGGAGTTGTTTAGGTTAGATCTATCCTATCTTTCCCGGCGTTGTCGTTACTCATCCTCCGTCTATCATCTCCAATTACCTGATCCAATTATCTGGCTTGCATGAAACTCGAACGAGTTATCTCTCCTGCTACCGGAGTTGGTGCCTCCTCCCTCCTCCCTAGCAGAGCTCGTGATCCGTTGGCTGCCTCCCGTTGGCGTCCACCACCGATTGGCTAGCCGGAAGATGCAATAAGGAGCCAAGAGGCTAAAGACGAAGGTTTGGGGGACTTTGGGGGATTGGGGCAGTGCGAGGCGGGTGACGATGGCCAGATCTCAGCCATACAAAGAAAACATGCAGAGGGCCGAATCCGAGATGTAGATTGGCAGAAGACGGGTGCATGGGTGGGTTGACTACACTGTGGTGCATTTACATGTAAGTGATGCATCGATGTGACGACCGTTTGTCGACATGGCCGTGATAGGCCCAATTCTCTCCGGCGCACGACGAAAAGACCAGGAGGGGACCAGGAAACGACAAGGGTGGCCACCGTTGCCCACGCATGGATCGCCCAATCACAGCGTAGACGTTGCACTGCATCTGGCCGAACTGCTGAGGTCGTTTGCGTTGGACTGGTCCTGTTGCCCCTCCCCCGCTTTCTCTGCCCGCTTTCCTCTGCAGTAGTCAGCGAGCTATCCACTGCAGGCCTCTGCTACCGAGTGCGGTAGTGCGGATACATAGCTCGATAGTCTCAGCAGAGAGATAGCAGAGAGATAGGTACTACAACATACGTAGATATGTCACCGGACCAGAGTCGTGGTCGCACTACCTATCCGTAGACCGTGGAGCTGCACAGGTTTCCCTGCCATAGCCCTGCTACACCACCGCTGCACCACCGCTACACTGCCTACGACTAGCTGTCTCGGCATTTCGTAATAGAGTTTGATACTATAACGTAGCGTACGTTGGCTCTTTCATGCGAGGCTCTGCCTATTCATATTTTGTAGGTGAGATACGACACATGGTAGCCCAGTCTGACTCGGAATAGGATCATTATCTTTGCCGACCTCCGACCTGATTTGTTTATCTTGGTGATATCTCATCTTACAGTAGGATGTTATGTCATGGTGGCTTGAAGCTCCCACCTCCATGACGTCACCGGATAACCGCTTTTCATTGCGTGCAATGACTTACACCCAAAACTGTACAATCTAGACTATTGTGTAGTAGGACAGAAAACAGCAAATATCTGCTACCTATGTATGACTACTGTATGTCTCAATAAGTAGCACAACGTCGATCATCCCTGAACTTGTCTAAGATCTGCAAACTTGAAGATATGTATGTGTGGTCATGTCGATAGAGATATGCGGCGTAGATTCGTAGCATGATTTTCCTTTCAATTAGCGTCGAAAGCTCTCATACGTTGCAGCGCTATTGGTTAAGCAGGCTCGGCAGGACACCCCTCCTCTTTTAGCTCAGCTTTCATTAGCTAATTTGATGCTGGGTCTAGACCTCTGGGCAGACTCCGTGTTCTCGCTTGTAGATGCTTTCCTATGTATGTGCATCTGGCTTGGCTGGCTCTTGTGCTGCAACAGCTAAGCCCCGTGCGGCTTTATGGTGCGATGAATAGTCAGTGGTCTGACTTTTAGTAGTGAAAATCAACAAAAAGGAATCAAGACCTGCCCGAGGATATAGCAGCCCGAATGCTACGTTATCAAATATCAGTGATCACTGAGTGATCTATCTAAGAGATCTCACTTCCTTTCTGTGGGCCTACCTGGGAAGCATGAAACCGGGAGAGGGAAAGATGTCCACACAACTACCAGCTGCTACCACCTGCAGCTACAGTGTCAAGGTCACAACGGAAATGCTAGCTCTTCAGAATAAACCAACAAAGAGGCTGTTCGCAATCACATTCTGGACGCCATAGGTGGACTGAAGTTCGGAATCTAACTATTCATATAATCAAACTTTCATGACCAGCAACAGAATAGAGGCCCGACTCTACCTTACAAAGCTCTGAAAGGTACATCTTGTTACAGGTTAAAACCCTCGTCCTGTTTGACGCTGGAACCAACGGCGTACCACATCAGAGTTGACTCACAACTTGACTCACAAATGATTTCATGCCACTTCTGCCTCGCCTCATCACAAGCACCCGCCCAACCATCTTGAAATCATTGCGTGCACACGGTCTTATTCTTCTCATGTCAAAGAGAAAATTAGATGCATTAGAAGATCTCTCAGATACCCGACGACTGCATCGGATAAGAAGGATGGCTACACAGCCGACAACAACCACGATCGAACTGACGCCCAAAGAGGCCCAGCTCAAAGCACTGCTTCTTGACACCGCCGAATATGTCAACAGCTCGCAACCGGCAGCCGAGCCCGTCGTCCTGCGATGGGCCGGCGGTTGGGTTCGCGACAAGCTACTCGGCATCCAGTCCCACGACATCGACACAGCTATCAACACTATGACTGGCGAAGCCTTTGCCTCCAGGATATGTGAGCTTTGCGAGAAGCCTGAAGTAGTAGAGAAGCATAGCATTACTAGCACCGACATAGGCAACCTGCACAAGATCGCGAAGAACCCGGACAAATCTAAGCATCTCGAGACTACTACTATCAAATTGTTCGACTTTGATGTCGACTTTGTCAATCTGAGAAAGGAGACATACACCCAAGATAGTCGTAACCCGCAGATGGAATTTGGTACTGCTGAAGAAGATGCGCTCCGCAGAGACGCCACTGTGAACGCCCTGTTTTATAACCTCAACACAAGTAAAGTGGAAGACTTTACGGGCGGTCTTGCCGATATGGAGGCAAAGCTGATCAAGACTCCGTTGGAACCTTTCCAGACCTTTATGGATGATCCCTTGCGAGTCCTGCGGCTAGTCCGATTCGCCAGTCGACTAGGATTTACAATTTCTCCCGAAGTTGAGCAGGTTATGGGTAATGACCACGTCCTCGACGCTCTGAAGCTCAAAATCAGCCGTGAACGGATCGGTGTAGAAATTGAAAAGATGCTGAAAGGTAAGCACCACCCTGAAATGCGATTCGCACGTTTCTAATAGTGAATAGGAAATGATCCTCGGAGGTCGCTTCAGTACATCAATGATTTGGGTTTGTATCACACCATTTTCACAGATCCGACAAAACTAGATTTGCCTTCGCTAGATGTCTCTCGGTGGGATAGCGTCTACGAATGTCTTCACCATCTTTTGGGGAACCAGACGCCAGGGTCAATCTCCAACGTCCTTGTCCGAACAGATGATGCTTCCTACTACGCCTGGACACTGTCTGCACTAGCTCCATGGGAATATGCCGACGAGCCTATACAAAATGGCAACGGAAAGTTTATACCACCACTGATTACTCTGGCCGGGCGCGAGGGAATCAAAGCACCCAACAGATTATGTGATCTTGTTACCGCGGCGCACAGAAACAGAGCAGAGATACTAGCTCTGAAAAATGCAGTCGTTCAAAAGGCTTCTTGGATCAGTAAGCGTGACCGGTTCGGTATGGCCATACGGCGATGGGATGCAAAATGTGGCTTCTGGAGGCTTCAAGTATTATTTAGCCTTCTTGTCGAGGCGATGCAACGTTGGGAGATTGAAACCACAAGCCCTGGTTAGTATTGCACTTAGCACTCATTGCGGGTCCCGTATTCTAATCTTACACAGCAAACAATGACGTTTTCCTGAGCGAATGGCAGTCGTTCCTGGACCATCTCCAGGGGTTAGATGTCATCGACGCTCCTTCAATGAAGAGAATCATTGATGGTACTGAGCTTGCTAAGGCCTTAGGCGTGAAACCGGGCAAGTGGATGACAGGAGCACTAGATGTCTGTGTTGCATGGCAACTTCGTCACCCTGATGCGACAGATGCATCTGGGGCTATTGATGAGGTTAGCAGTAAAAGAAAGGAACTGGACATACCGTCTAGTTAGGGAAAGGCAGCGTTTCAAGAAGTTCAATCTCATGAGCCCCGGGCAATCATGCGCGAGAGACCAAGTCCGAAGGTAGGCATACACCCCGACAATTCGTTCACAATTTCTTCCTATTAACACTTTTACTACAGTATCCATTGAGCTACTGTGATGACTTATTCAGCAAGGCAGATTATGAAGCTGGGGTTGAGATGCGAATCCCTCGCCCCCACACTTCAAAGCAGATGTGGTTTAATAAAGGCTTGTGGTTTTCATGTGGCGAAACACCAATTTTGAATGAAGTTATGGTTCATAGGCTCCTAAATTCTCAACATGAATCTCAATAAATCCCCGCATAACATAAAGACGGCCGATCTCTCTTTTTGACAATGAATGATTCGAGACGAACTGCCCAGCAACGCCCAGACACTGCCCAGATAGTGGCTAGTCTAACGTCGATCCCTGCAGCTCTGGCGCTGTCAGAGAGAACCGTTGTCCAATCAGCTAAGCATTTTACTTTCCTGTCTGAGGCATAATGCTTACCATCCAATCAATCAGCGCCGTTTCTGGCTCCAGCCAATCGCAATGCTTCCATCTGAAGCTGCAGCATCTATCCCAACACCAAAACACCAGGATAGAGACCAGGGAGCTCCTCCGATGTTTCTTTGTGCATCTATCCACAAGAAACAATGGCTATGGAAGGCCCTACGAGATGCTTTCAAACAAAGGAAACATTGTTTCGCAATGACAACTTACATGTCATGTTTGGTCCACTATGGCCGTAACAATGCTTTTTTTCTTCGCCCTCCCTTTGGGCTTTGTGCCTTGCTCTGATGTCTATAAGAAAGTCACACAACCTCCTAACCAGGCATTAATTCTTCTTTCCTCATCATCACCTTCAAATCTACTTTCCATTCCATACATAGATTTCTTTTCCTGAGTCTGGCACTCATCATTTTTCTTTCTACCTTTTTACGCATCACCATTTTCATAGATCGTTTAATTACACACACGACACTATGCAGACACGAACCCAGACTATCGTAGCCGCCCTGACGGCTTTCGCCGCTGGCGTCAATGGCCACATCATCATGGCGAGCCCGGCACCCTTCGGCTCTGTTGGCAGCACCAAGTCAATCACCAGCTCGCCCTTGACCAGCGCCCAATACCCGTGCCAGGTGGGCTCGGACCCCGCCACTTTCTACAGCAAGGAGGGCCTAGACAACAAGATGACAATCGGCGAGACGCAGACGATATCTTTCACAGGATCAGCTGTCCACGGAGGTGGCTCTTGTCAGCTAGCACTCACCAAAGATCCTCAACCGTCTGCCTCTACTTCTTGGCAGGTCATTCTCTCTATCGAGGGTGGTTGCCCCTCTAAATCCGGCACTGGAACCGACACATACGACTTCACCATCCCCGATTCAATCGATCCCGGTGACTGGGTCTTCGCTTGGACGTGGATCTCCAAGCTGTCGGGCACTCAGGAGTACTACATGAACTGTGCCCCCGTGACCATCTCTGGCGGCAGCGGCAAGCGTGACCTATACCAGAACGAAACGATGGAACTCTACTCTCGCGACGCTGCACTCCCCGAGCTCATGGTTTCTAACCTGGCTGATATCAATGACTGCAAGTCTACGCTGTCAACCGACCCGACGTACCCTAACCCTGGTTCCGTCGTCCAGAAGCCTGGTACCTCAAACAGCTTCTCGCCTATCACTGGTAGCAACTGCGTTCCTAAGGGCCTCAAGGATGGTGCTTCTGGATCTGGATCTGGCTCTAGCTCCGGTTCTTCATCGTCGGCCGCCGCCTCATCAGCTGCAACATCCGCTGCTACTTCTGCTGCTACTTCTGCTGCTACTTCTGCTGCTGCCACCTCCGCCGCCACCAGCACCGCCTCAGGATTCGTCACAGTAACCATCGCGACATCTTCACTCTCAGTCGCCACTTCTTCCGCAGCTGCTTCCTCCGCCGCCGCAACCTCGAGTGCAACCCCGGCATCCAGCGCCCCAGCCGGCGGTTCAAGCAGCTCGCCTTCTTCAGGCTCAGGCTCTAGTGCACAGGGATTAACTGGCGCTTGCACCGCGGAGGGCATGTTCAACTGCATCGACGGCACATCGTACCAGCAGTGCGCTTCTGGCAGCTGGAGTACGGTCCAGGCTATGCCTGCTACGACGAAGTGCGCCCCTGGACAGACTATGACCCTTTGGGCTCGTGACCTGCCTAACGGTAAGAGCGCGTCTCAGATGCGTCGTCGGGGGTACTAAGTGGAAAAAAAAACCATCAGATTAAATGGGTAGATACTGTATGAGATATGAACATTGAGAGAGAAAAACTTGTATATAGTCAATAGAATGGTGCCCAGCGGGTCTGGGTGCTTCTCCTTTTTGGTTACTTGATGACTTATAATGCGTCTTTAGTGATTGTGCTTGCTATTGTGAATGCCAATAGAAACGTCACATTCTGCGCTCTTTTGGTTCTCTGAGTAAATTATTAAAATAATACTCAGTTGATATGAAAACTGCTAGCTTCGATAGCTCCATCATCAAAGTCTTTACTCAGTGGACTAATCTTATCTCTTTTATTCTCTTTGTGTACACGTTACTCGCCTTGTCTTGCCGTATCGTCTCCTCTCCACACTTCTACTGCGTATTTCATTCAAATACTGATTTGGCTCTAACTATATGTAAGTGCAGTGTAGTGTCTCTATCCAACGGCAATGTTGTGTTTAAATCTTAAAAAACCAGGCGTCGCTTGAATGAGGAGGGTCAATTGTCCTGACTAATTACCCCATACGATGGTGTGTACATAGCTAAACTGTTTAACAAAGGGGTAGTTGTGTATTATTCTTCTCTAGCTATTTGTAGCGACTTGATTTCCAAATCCCATGACTTCAGCCCTTAGTATCCATGAAGATTTGGAAAGTTTGATCTGCACAGAACAGAGTTCAACGTCTAGGTTATGGTGAGAGGGAGGATTATAATATAGAGGATCGCCTCCCGTATTCTCCCCTCATGTTACAAACTAACTGCCCCATCGCCGCGCCAAATCCCGACAAAATCACAGCAGTTTCCGAAGCGATGAAGTCCACCTCCAAAGAATCCCCCACCCCCCGAAGACCGAAGACAACCCCGTGAAGAGGATAAGCGGGCCATACGTCGAAGCATACCCAAACTCACCAATCGAGACGCCACTCCCGGCCTTCAGGAGCGGGACACTAATGAGTCCACCGCTCACATACCCTATGCCGCGCGCCCCGTTCAGCAGGCCATAGAGCATGCCTGCATCAACAGCCTCATTCCAGTGCGCGGCCTCGCTCTCTAGTTCATTGATCACGCCGCCCCAGGTGGCGCTGTATCCACCCGCGAAGAAGCCAAATATAGCGGAGAACAGCAAAAGCAGCGCCAGACTGCCCGAAGACGTGAGTCCCCAGAGGAGCAGGGCGGCGAGGGAGGAGCATAATGCTGAGATGGCGGTCACTGTGGTCGCCGAGAGCCGGAGGAACCGGTTGTCGCTCAGGTACCCGAAGAACGAGGAGGAGAGGATCCCGGGGATGTTGAAGACTGTTAGGAGCAGCGTCGCGGATGTTTGTGATAAGTGCGTGATCTCCCGTGCGTAGGTTGGGAGATATGTCTGTGGGATACCGTAGCCGGCGCTCTGCAGGATTATGGCTACGGCGTAGACGTAGAAGGTACGGTGGCGGAGAAAGTGCCAGGGGATGTTTCGCCTGCGGTGGGCTTCTGCTTCTTCTCCTGAGGGGGTTGCGAGGATGCTGGGGTGTGTTGGGATTAGGAGGATGGAGAGGACTGTGGCAGCTTGGTGTCAGTTGCTTTTCTTCCTCGGGAATCAAACACACATTCATGCTAAATAAAATTGTGTTTAAGAAGCTGTCGGAGTTCTCAGGACTTATTTTTTTACCGGGGAAGAAATGAGGTTCTCTCCGCGACTCTTGAAGCCAACCAGTGTCAAGAATGAAAGTCAAAATGAACATCAAGAGAAGATATTTCTTTGTACTCACGGCTCGTCCCGAAGGCAACCCCAGCCCAAATCCGCAACGCAACACGAAACCCATAATTCTCAAGCAACGCCCGCGCAAGAAAAGGCATGAAAGACCCCACAACATTCTTGCACGAAAGCGTAACACCATACGCCACAGCGCGATGATTCTTCGCCCCGTTCCCGCTCGCGGCGCTGAACCACTCGCCCAGCGAGAGCGTCGTCGGGCTATACACAAGGGCGCAACCCAGCGCGGAGAGCACGCCCTGCGTGGCGATGAGATGCCAGACATGCGTACTAAACGACGACAGAACAAAACTAAGCGCCGCGAGCACGGCGCCCGCTATGGCGGCCTTTTGTCTGTGCGCGACCCAGCGGCGCGTGAATGCTGCTGAGAGGAAGGGGATGGAGAGGTATAGCACGCCGTTGGAGGTCGTGCCTATTATGCCTGTTTCGGAACGGCTGCCGGTGAGTGTCCAGTGGTTTATGTAGAATTCTTGGAAGACGCCGTAGCTCATTGCGAAGCCTAGATCTTTGTTAGTGATGTCATCATCGTCGACGATACATAACCATAGAGGTGTATACATATATATATATATATTTATATATCTGTCTGTACTCACCCCATATTGGCAACTGTGAAAGTGAAGCGCCTAATAGGATAAGCGCTCGCTTCCTGCTTGCCTCTTTCTCCCGCTCATTAGGCGTCGTCGTTAATTCCCGGACAGCATCGCTACCTCTGTCAGCAGTATCTGCGGTTTGTTCATAGTGCGCGTCAGGCGACGACAGCTCATGTAGTGAAATGCTCTCTGTCCTACTCATTGTGTTATAGTCGTTACCATGTACAATCGTCAGGTCAATTGCGAATTATTAGCAGGAACTCATTATGAGGGGCATGACGTTGATGACTAGGATATAAGGTTATCCCTTTTGGAGTTGCGGTATGCGCCGATCTCGGCATCCTGGCGGACTCATCAGTCTAATCTCTATCCATTCTTGGCAGGTGCCTCCTTGTCACTGCTTTAGATAAGAGGTTTGGTCTACTAGAATTCGTAAGAGCACGATACCGTGAAATAGATTGATTATCGTTTTCATCGGACTATCTACTCTGCATTGCAGTAGACCTACATATCGAGAGCTTAGCTTCTAAGCAAGCTCTCTCCGGAGATCAACCTCATCGCTCCTCCGTATCGTCTTGTATCAAACAAGAATAGACCGCATCTGCTTTCCCCTCCATTCTAAAGGGTATTGTACAACGTAACGACCGCCCGTCTAATTCCTGAACCGCCATGCGAAATCCTCTTGATACAACGGGGTGAAGACCACATCATCACCGCCGGAAATGCTGTTTATATGCTAGAAAACGCATGGAAAAAACACCAAACATAAAAGGCAAATACCACTCGTACGCCCAGACACCAGTACTCATGCCGTCTATGAAGAAAGAAAAGGAAGAAATCAAAGCTCCATCTACTCCACAACCTCATGCTTTATAGGATGATGTAATAGAGGTCGAAGACACATCCGATCAGTGCCCTCCTCTTCGCTCTTGCGACCACCCTCGCCATTCTCGGCGGCCCCTAACCAGCGACGCCAGAGGGCGCCGGTGAATCCAGCGTTATAGTAGAATGTGCCGCCCTGCATGTTGTGCTCGCCGCGGCCAAAAGGACTGTCTTCCGGTGTCCGGGGCTTATTAAACGTCTTGTCGAGCACGTCTAACGGCCAGTTCCTGTCGAAGTAGACGGGATGTGGTGCGTAGAGGGCTTTATATCCGTGATGCAATGCGACGCTTGGCGCCCACATTTCGGGAAACATCGTATCTATAAGACGTGAGATTAGCAATCGCTATGTTGGCGGTATTTTCTGTAGATTTTTGAACAGTGAGAAGGTTCCCAGACATGCCCTCGGTCCGAAGAGCCTCCATAGCGTTAATGATCTAGAAGAATAACCGAAATATTTACTCACGGTGCGCACGCCAAGTCTCTTCATGCATCGTGTTCAATAACCGCCTGGAAAGACGCGCAACAGTCACAATAGCAGCACGTCGCGGAGGCGTAGCGACTGCGGTATCGTAACCCGTAACATCATCCCGAAACACCCACGTAGTTTTCGACGGGTCAAACAGAGGGTCAAACGTAATCAAGTCCGCAGGCTCGCCCACACCCCACTCATAATCGTCCTCAGCGAACGTAGTCGGCGGTTTCGTCTCATCAGGCGAGGGCAGCGCATCATATTTGCCAGTCGGGAACGGTACCGGACCCCAAACGGGTATCTCGCCTCTCTCCGCCGTTTCCCTCTCGACAAGACTGCTGAAATTCCGCCACGAACCATGATACTCCGGGATCCAAAACCGCGCGCTGCGCTCCCACATGAGTTTGCGGGGCTGCTCGGCCGCCCATTCCGAAGCCCCATTAAGAAACTCGTAGTAATGACCGGTATACCGGATATCCATCTCCCAGTTCCAGACGAAGTCGTATTCCTGGTGCTGCTGCGAGAACCATTGCAAGGCGAAATGCGCTGCGCGATAGACGCCGTAGATGTCGGCTCCTGCGTGGTTGGCTACGTTGTCCTTCTTAAGGAACGGGCCGGGGTAGTAGGTTTGCAGCTGGCGCTCTGACCATAATGTCGCGATGTCCCAGAATTCTTCCGGCACGTTTTCTCTGAGTGTCTTGGTGTAGATCTCCTCGGACGCCCATATCGGTAGGCCGTTGTCTTTGACATGGACGAGTAGGTGCACGTCGAACTCGCCGCCTGATTGGAGAGATAATTCGTTTATCATTGCTCTCATGGTAAGGAGCTGGGCATCGCTATATCCGTATCCCGTCCACGTGCGGAGGACAATGGCGGACCGCGGCATCTTCTTCTTGTTATGGCCGGTCTTCTTCCCCGATGTCGTACCCGTCGCAGTGAATCGATCCTTATTCTTGTCAAAGCAGCGCTTTTGAGCTCTGGCCCAGTTCACCTTACGGTAGTCCACCTTGTCGACCAAGGACTGTACCTTTTCCGCGCCTGCATGCGCAGAATTCCCCGAAAGGCCCAACCCACCTTCTTCGCGATCGTAGCTGTAACCATACGGACTAAAACGCCCGAATCGCTCATAACACGTGTCTGGGGCGATCCCTAACGTCTCGTAAGAACCCCAAGCCGGAGCGGTCATCATGGCAGGGATACCGGGGTATGCATAGATATCTGGAGCGGGATGTTTCTCGTCTTCGTCTAGGTAGCAGGTATGCACGGGATGATGTTCTTTCAGATACTTGTCCGAGGTGAAATTAGGGAATGGGTTAACCACCTGTGGGCTAAATGGCGGCGCATCATGGATCTTGAATTTAGCTGCTGGAGGTAGTTTCTGTTCTGGGATCCAATCCGAGTAGGCGACAAGAGATCGAATTCCATGATAGAAGCCATTCAACCTTAAGATGTTACGTTAGCCCGTTGCATTCAACTTTATGGTGAGTGATGCTCAACTTCTCGTACCTGGGGAAATTTTGAGATGCTTCTCTATGCCCTTCATTGAATCGACGGTTTGCCTTTAGAGCTCCCGTGACTATTACAATGAAAAAGGAGAAGCTGAGGATCGAGAAAAGTGAAAGTCTCTTGGGTGAAGTGCGAAATAATAGGGACAGGCGCCGACAAGGTGTCAGACTTCCCCCACTACACCGACGGCCAGGTATGCGAATATTCGAATCATAATTGGAGTCATTGTATCCTCGGTCGTAAGTCGGTACGGGTTGATATGAGTTGCCTGAGCCGCGAAGAGAAGGCAAACGCGAGAATAGGCCGCCCAAAGCAGGCATTGCCAATAGCTACGCGCAAAGATTGAAGCAGTTGCACAAGTCCGGACTTGCTAATGAAAGGCTGATATCAGATGGGTTGGCATGTCTCGAGACAAGCAGAGAGCGTCATAGACTCGGTGTAACGAGCAGAAATATAACTCGGTCTGAGTGGAATTAAAACCCAGTCAGTAGTGAGATGCAGCAGAAAAGAGAATAACAACAGAAAAGAAAGGAACGGAGGAAAGGAATGATGAAAGTATGATCAATAACAATGGGTCTACCTTTGATAATAGAAAAACCACACAGTCCGAGAGCGCCAAGGCCGTGGAACAGCGTAACACCAAATTTGCGTAGGATATAGTATGGGGGCGATCGACATTGATTGGGCTGTGCAACTTTGACGTCGTTGCTCTCTCAGATTTATTGTGGACGTGCATCGTGTAGATATGTTTGTACTACCTACTACTGTAGGTAACTATGGTGGAGGGAGTAGACGATCTTAGGCAGGCCAGGCGGGTTGTTGCTACAGCAGTAGCCAATAACGCCACGATAAGTCATCCCGTCTGCAATAGGTAGTTCAGGTACATTTTTACATGTAAGTAGGTGCATTATGGTAGTACACTGTGAATTATGGAGGTTGTCGTATATTCAATGATAAACATGAGGCTACATATGTTGCAGAAAGGGGATCGACGTTGCAGCAAGGTAGCTCTTTAGTTAGGTACCTCGGAATGCCCCACTAACATCCAATATCAATAAAGCTTTCTTCATCAATTAGGTTGACCACAACACTTTAACATATGTCATATAGCTGTTTCCTGTCTGATAATTAAATTCTAAGTGAAGTGCTCAACCTTGTTTTTACCAACTTCATTATCATAGGTATTCAAGGTATCTGTCTGTGTACAGACGTTACCTCCTGTAGCGGGGCAAGCTTAGGGTCCAAGGTCGTGGATCAAACATGGGTCCCACACCGTGAAACATCTAGTTCACGGCTCTTGAAAAACAACAGTGTAACGTCTCTAAGCCAGGACTGGAAAAGGTCCCGTTTATTCCTCCTTTAACCCTCACAGTATCTTACTCCTTACGGCTAAGTTTAGGTTAATAATAGGGGACTTAAATATGCGCGGGGCACAGCACGTGGGGTCTAGAGCACTTAAGAAAAAGTATGGATGCAGATCACCTCGAGTTGAAATCGATCCTTTTGTATTAATTTAGCTGCCTAGATATTATTTCCGTGTGCTCAGTGTTTTCTTTATTTCCTCCTTCCTCTTTTTGTGTATGTGTTTTGACACGATTGTGAATGTGAGGTCACACAGATAAGAATCTACCTAGCAAGTTTGCTGGAAAGAAAAAAACCAATTGTTTGTAATATGCACGTGTTTACCTACTGTGTAGGTAGATAGCAAACTTCAAGATAGGTAGGCAATTCGGTAAAGCGATACGGCTGTATTTTGCGGAGATATAACCGAGAGATCTCCAGATCGACCGTCGCTGTGTCCCTACAGTCGGCTCTTGGCCCACGCCAAGCAATAATTCGGTGTAGGCAGGCAGCAGCTTTGGGGACCGTCAAGCGGGAAGATGATATGCATATACGGTAGAATACGTTCGAATCCTATCAGCACTAGTAATATGTCACTCGTTCGTATTTTTCTTCTTCTTCTCTAGTACGTCTCGCGATGGCGAAGAACAATAAACAAGTGACGAATATGTGAGCATATCCTTGTGCTGTCATGACGCCGCTCGTAGTAGCTATCTATATAATTTATATTCAATGCTGTCAAGACGTAACCGCTGATGCTCTCTAAAGTGTCCTGTGACCTGTAAAGTCTATCTACGCTAATGTCCGGCGATGCCAAACACGAACCGCAATGCAATGCTTCAACCAATATAGCCAATGTTCAAGGAAATAGTCATCCTGAAAAAAGTAAACCCAGAGATAGCAAATGAGAGGATGTGGGACGTTTGAGCTTGCTGATTAGCTCACATACTATCCTCCATCTGCTTACTTCGCACTCTTGCCCATTCATCCCTTTCCTTCTTACCTCCTTTGCTCTCGAGTCCCATCCCGCGTTCGACCCATTCCTTGCTCGCCATCTCGCTCAGTCGAGACAACGCACGCACAAAAGCAAAGCGTTCCTCATCGCCGGAGAATAAGTTTGACTCCTCTAGTTTTTCAATGTTGCTGTCCATGTCTTCCATCAAATGCTGCATGGCATGACTGGCAGACTCGCCGTCTTCATTCTCGACTGATTTATCGCCCTTCAGTGACTGTTTGAGCTCTTCGGGCGAGACGAAGAGCTGGGTGAGAGGCACTGCTGTTGTAAGTACCAGTTTGGCATGTGATTCGTAGACCGCGTCAATAAATGTTATGAACCGCCTCGCGAGGTCGCGCTCACGGAATGTCATCCCCGGTATATCAGATATGATGAAAGCGTCGTAGCTGCGCATCAACTCAATGTAGTCAGCCGCTCCAGTGGCGCGGCCAATCAGTTCTTGGAAGGTGAACCAGGCACAGCGTCCACTGACACGCGGTACGTAAATCTCACGGCCCCAGACTTTCTGAGTTTCCGGATGAGGCTCAGGGTCCTCGGGGTCACCTAGGAACCGTAGCCACTTTTCTACGTGTGAAGCAGCATGGCTGTCCAGTGGCGTGTGGTAAACTCCGGAGGGTGGTCTAGGAATCTTGCGATAATCTGTGGGAGAATCGAGGTTAATGACATGAAGGCGGGCTTTCAGAAGCTCGATCGCAGGAATGAAAGAGGCTCGCTGTATTCCGTTCTTGTATAGCTCATCAGGATGCCGGTTTGAGGTGGTGACGAGGACTACGCCGTGGGACATGAGCGACTCGAGGAGTCTCCTTAATATCATAGCATCGGCGACGTCGGTACATTGAAACTCATCAAAACACAGAACGTTTGCCTGTTCGGCGATATCGGCGGCCACAAACGGAACGGCATCAATATCGTTACCATGCTCCATCTTCATACGGTGCAGCCGCTTATGTACATCCTGCATGAAGTTGTGAAAGTGTATCCTCGTCCTGGACTTGACAGCTCTTGGCAATGTTTCGTAGAAGAGATCCATCAACATGGTCTTGCCGCACCCTACGTCGCCGTACAAGTATAATCCCCGCGGTAGATCATCAGGAATGTCTTTTATAGGGCTGCTGCCGGGTTTGGATCCGAACCACCCAAATAACGATTTTGTCGGCTTTAGCGAGTCGAGAGTCGGGTGTACGACCGGTCGAGCAGTGTAGTGTACGAGTTCGTCATGCAGGTGCTGCAGGCTTTGAATGATGCCGCGCTGGTGTTGGTCCTCGCGCAGACGGCCGGCCGCTACTCGCCTGTCATACTCTTGTATAGGGCCGACGTCATCGGGTGATTGTGCTGGTGCACCCAGTTGTGAGCAAGAGACGTGGAATACTCATGGAAGCGACCTACTCGTTTCTATAGGGCCCGTTACGACAGTAGCATTCTGTCGTCTCACGGTGGGAGTGGGTTGGATGCGCCGGCTCCATTGAGTCGCAGGACTCCTCGAGCGTATGCTGTATGTTTTGGTCACATACTGCCGCCTCCCGCCGATGCGCAAACACTGCACCCCAGTTCTCGGATGCGCCTCGGCCGCTGCAAGCGATCGTAGGGATGTGATAAGTCGGGCCGGGGGCGTTCGGGTCGAGCAGAGCCGCATACTTGGAAGCGTCGTCACTCTACGATACAGCGAAAGAGAGGGGTTCTAGGGTAGTAAAACTGCTATTAAACAATCTCGATACATTCTAGAGCAGAATAAGTTGTGGTGAGAAACCGTAGGAGCGAGGCGGACTAAGGAGGTGGAAGGTAGTTCGAATGCTACGAATAGTTACTGATCGTAAATATCTATCTAGACATTCGAAGTCTCAGGCGATTCAAACAGCGCCGTCACGAACGCCGGCAGTGACCGAGAGAACTCCGTAGTCAGGTACGAGCCAATCAGAGCTCCGTACGTTCTCCATGTATACCGAGGTTGTGGGGACTTTATGTACTCATCGGCTTAATTCTTTTGTGTCCCGAACCGGAGGGCATTTTGAGTAGAGACATACATGTATATATAGGTTGCCTGCATTCCAGTAGCTATTGACAAACTTAAACACAATTCATGTCTTCATCTTGTTAAATACTATTCATAGTGTTATACCAAGTAGATAACGCTACTGTTGGGCGTTTGGAAATACTATGTAAGTTCTCTGGCCAATGACGTAAGCTTTTGGTGAGTGATTTTAGTTTGCAGCAAGGCCTTAGTTAAAATTCCGAATGCGTTCCTGATGCTATAATTCGCCGTGCTTGACCAGAAATAAATGTGTTAAGACATAGAATTTGTATCGAAATCGACATTGTCTCAGAAGACAATGTCAAGTGTAGTGTGCAAAGGTCAACCCCGCTAACAGATGGCGTTTCGAGGTTATGTCTTTTCAAGCCACAGCTGCAGCTTTTAAAGACGGAAAAAAACAATAGCAGGAGAATCAGAGAGGCTGCATTAAATTCTGATAGAATACTCACAGTTGATTGGAAGCTGCCTCTTCCTTAGCCTATCGGACGCCACCGAGGAGGAGTGAAGCGTGAATGCCGCTCTCCGCAGCCCCGTACGCCAGTGACACGCCATTTATCGGAACGCTTCGAGCGCGAGTCAGCGTCTCTGGTGGTAGTCGCCTATAGCATCTGAACCTAGCAAGGTTATAGGCCATTGTGAAAGCAATGAGGCAAGGGCGGCAAGGGGGGCAAGGCAAAGTGTGGTAAGCTGCCGGGAGTGAGAAGGCAGGCCACATATGGATAGGGTGTCTTTATGCTTACCAACACGGACATTTGACGATAATCGAGACGATCCTCGGCGACATACACCACGGCAGAACCACACTCCAGGGACATTAATCGCCGACCAGGCCAGTTTCAAGAGACCGTGGCCATACAGATGACATGGTTTGGAAACGGTGTTGTGTCCAATAAGTGCGGCTATATAACCGAGCTCTATCTGTTATACACGGCTAATACAAGGAAGTAAGTGTAAGTACTTACCTACCACCGGTGCAAATGAACACGGTGCAGCGGACTGAGACATCAGCTGAGGCGGAAGCCACTCAGATCGCATAATGTCCATGTTCGACATGACAATGCCATTCTATGCCGGCTGCATCAATGCATTCATGGCGGGTGGGAGAGTTGAAGGTCTTCGCGCCACAGCGCCTACCTACATGTAGGTAGCGAAAAGGCTTAGCAGGTGCCTCCTTACCTTACCCTTACCTTAGGTACTTCTACCGGCCCTCGGTTCGTTACCTGGCCAGACTGGCTTACTTACCTGTAGAGGTGCCTGGAAGAGGTATCATCGCTTCCTGCAAGGAGACATCTGATAGGACGATGATACTGCAGCTAGCTCTAGTTGCCGGCACTGTTAGTTAGGGGCTGCTGCAGTATTTCCTGCAGACAGAGCACTACAGTACACTAACCTACTTACAGTAGTACCTGGTAGTGTAGTGAAGATAACGAACCACGGACCGCACCCGCACCGCATCTTGTACCTAGACTGTAGGTGAGTGTCATCAGAGGGCATGCTTATCATGTACAAGTACAGCACTTGCCCAAGATATCCGGCTGCACTGGAAGTAGAATTCGGTAGGTAGGTCCAGCCGTAGTGACCGGGATCTACCTGCGAGTCTCAGGCCACTTACACCACTCGTTGAGTCTTTTTCCAGCCAACCGAGTCATATGGCAGGTGGATTACAAAAACTGCTTCTCCAACCGACTCACGTTCAACAGCCGTATATGTACTTACTCGTGCCGGGTTGGAGCGTCTCTTCCTTTTGCGCCACCCTCGTGCTTCAGCATCGTTAAGATCGATCGAGATTAAAATGTGAGCACATTTCCACCTTGTCTGTCCAACAACCAACAAGCGCTGCCTGCGAACACCTCAATCGTCTCGCGAGAACACGTAGGACGGCTCAGTTCGAGGATCCGCAGCTTGCATGCCAACCCGAGCCACCGCCAATCTGCCCATCTGCCCATCTCTCTCATCCTGCCCGCGCGCGAGTGCGAGTCTCCCCCTGCCCAGCCATCGCCGGGGCCCCATGGGTGAAGGGGAAGCAGGTGTACAGTACCGGTCTTGCACCCCAACAGAGACCCTGGTAGCCGGCGTGTGATGGGCCGACTGGGGGGCCGTCGCTCGACGCATATCTTGCCGTGTTTGCCCTGTGCCCGTCACTGACGTGTGTTTAAGAGAGTGCGTGCGCCTGTGAGTGTGTGTGTCCGGGTGCCTGGGTGTATCGAACGGCCTGTGGCTTTTGTGGTACGCTCGTCACTATAACGTTGGCGCTCTCACCTTCACTACCACCCAAACCCCCTCTCTGTTCTCTGCCCTCTGCCCTCTGCCTGCTATTTGCCACTCGCCTGTTCATATTGCTGCGTGGCACTGACGGGTGTTGGTGCGACTGGCCAGCAAAGTCGGACGATTGATCAGCCTCTCCGCCAGGTTGCGGAAAACCGTAGCTTCAAAAACCCCCAGGTCCGCCAGAAATTCTCCGGCTTGTCTTATCGGAGCTCTATTTTCTTGTTGTTTCTCATCCCCCACCGACTTTTGTAGCTTCCCCATCGCGGCCTGCCTGGAGCAGAAAGGAGGAGAGTGAAAAAGCTTGCCAGCCGAACATACTTCTTCCAATCATTATATAGATTTCATTACCTAAGGCTTCCCGGCACACCCTGGCAGAGACGGGAGCTACCAGATCCCCACCCCCCCTATTGCGAAGCCCATCACGATCTTCCAGCTAAGCCGGCGTCTCGCGCTTCCATCGCTTCCATCGTCACCATGGCCGAGACAGCCGAGGCGCATACCAAGACCTTCGCCGGTCCCCTGAGGAAGAAGTTTGCCATCCCCCCGGTCAAGATAGCTTGTTTGTCTTGGTATGTGACCCGTCATACGCTAGACTGTCAGAACGGCATCTCGTTCGCGCCGTGTTACCTCGTACTAATAGCGAAACAAATTCAAGTCGGGCATCTAGGACGAGATGTAACGGCGAGCGTCCGTGCGCCAGTGTATGCGTTCCCCATTCTCATTTGATGTCTGAATCTGCCCATGCCTAGTACTCATAGCGTGCGACCCAACCGCGCCAAAGTGAGCGAATCTGACCCGTCTCAGTGTGTGACAAAAGATCGCGAATGCGTCTACAAACCTAGTCGAAGGGGTGGCCCTCGCATCCGAAAAAAATCGCGTGCTCTATCAGATTATCAGGACCTCGCTACGGCTCTACCCCCGAAAGCTGAGGAAATCCCGCAGCACGGTGAGAGACCCAATACTCCAGCATCCGAATAGGGGCTGACGAGTTACAGAACTCCTTGTAGAAGAATACATCGGTCCTGGTGCCGGCCTCAAAGCCTTAGCCGATGTGTTCCAGGACAGCGATACCATTTATGACCACCTCTTCCAAAGCCCCTTAGATGAAACGCCCTTCAGTATACACATGCCAGTTGCTCGTACTTATGGTAGTGATGATCGTGCTATGTGAGTCGCAGTGTGCTAGTCTCACCATGATCTGGGCTAACTCGTTTGAAGTTTGAATGCGTATTATATATGGATACACCCATACTTTCCCATCCTGCCAGCACCCGAGCAGATACCGACACCCGACCAGCCATTCTCTCTAGCGGAGAACCAGAGTACCGGTTTTCAAGAACCTTTGTCTGCTGTTTCTTTGGCGATTTCAGCGATATTAGCTCTTGTTCCTCATCCCCTCGACTCCAATCCATCAAACGAGGAGTCTATTCGTTGGAGACGTACTTATTCTCAATTTCTCGCCAAGGCAGCGTTAGAAAGTATTGAAAATGAGAGTGACCGGCCCGAGTCATCTGTCGAACCCTCCAAGGCTCTCGATGACTCCGATGAAGAGATATTTCGCGAAAAGTTTCATCCCCAGGTCCCGCTAGAACTAGAAAGCATCATTGCGCTTGACCTCCTAAGCATTTACGAATATGCGCAACGTGGAAATTTGAAGAAGATGCGCGCAAGATCTGGCGCTGCGTTGGTAGCTGCGATGTCTTCGTTTCTGCACACAAGAAATGAGGTCGAGGACGAATACTCGGAGGCACGCCGGCGCGTATGGTGGATGACATATATTTGTGTCTGTCAAGGTTCGATAGTTAGTAACACGGTAAATGCGGCAGCCCTCGTTCAAGTAGTCGCGTACATCCATTAACATTGCCACAGCCGCCAACCTTCGAGGTTTTCGGGTCTAGTTACACGGCCAGATACCCCACGATTCTAGCTGATCCTGAGGTATGAAATTTATCTACCTTTGTATAGCTGTACTGACTATCCGAAGGCCTGGCCGATGTTTGTGAGGTCCCAGCAAGCTATCCTTGCCGCGACACAATTTGTAATCGATTTCAACAAGGTCAGGAACGCCGGGACAGATATGACTCGAATCTATAACCGGATGAAAGAACTCGAGGGGCTACTGGAGCCATTGATAATTCAAACCGAATCATGGCCTTCAGATTACTCCCTAGCACAGCCAGTTGATCGTAACGAAGCTGTTTTAGCCAATGCTTTGCGATGCATGTCGCGGATCAAGTTGAATAGGTACTGTTTCTACTCTGCTCTCAACATGGAACAATTCGCTGACGACCAGGATTGTAGTGCCCGAATCAAGGTGCACCGTTACTGTGCGTTTTTCGACATTGCTGTCTTCTCCAGCAAGCACTGCGATCTAGCTAGCCTCCCGAAAAAGGAGGACGATGGCTTTGAGCCACAACGACTTCAAGCTTGCTGTGTGACAACGGTATATAGTCCTCCTTCGACCAGTAGTCCCTCTAATGGGTCCTTGTCACCGGGTGCGTCCGACAGCCCATCGCCGAAACTGAACGGCCATGCGCACCTATCTCTTCCTGAGCTACCGTTCGACAGGCATCATTCGACAAAGATTTGCTTAAAGTCCGCTCTTAATATTGCAGCAGCATTTGATGCTATGCCTTATCCGAACCCGACCGGTCAGTTTCGCGAGACACCTATGTACCTAGGCCCCAGATCCACATTCATTACGCCTAGGACAATGCCTTCTTTTGCGTGCTGCGCAATGCAGTGTAGCTACGCCTTACTTATGGTCAAGGATCGTACCGAGTCTATATATCCTACAAACGGTAATAGAGATTACGTAGACAATCTGCGTGACCGCCTACAGCAGGGGCTACTGTCCGTGCTGGCGACACTGGAAAACTACGCCACAGCCTTCGAAGCATTGGGTGGCATGCGAGGTTAGTAACACTATATTGCAGAGTCCACATGTTCATATAATTGACCCCATCACAGATCAAATTCGAGATAAGGTTGATCTTTCGTTTGATTTTGGCCTTTGAGTTTCGGGGAGAACGCATTCCATACGAAAAGATTATGAAGTAACGTCATGTGTCGCCGGCCTTTAATAAGGTTGGCCGTCGGGAGTTAGGTTTACGTCTTGTTGAGAAAATGATTGTTATTACTGAACATTTATCAACAGCAAGTTTTTACGTTGACGATAGGTAGTATTTCCTTGCAATGTAGTATAGTATGTCGGACAGACTAATTGAATCTGTTAGATTAAGATGCGTGCGACTTGGTCCATCAATGTATCTAGGAACCGTCAACTCGCGGTTATTGTCTGAATGCGCATAGTCCTACCTAAGGCAGTGCGAGATACTCACGTCTCCAAAATAACTAAAGAATTCCAGTCAAATAATGTTTCCCCTTTCTGCTTTCAAAGTGTATTTCGAAAGAAGAAGGGCTGAATCACTAGTGAATATTCTTTAAATTTCTTGTGCTTAAAATCCCAGATTGTGTGTTTAGATACAAAACGCCTCGAATTTCCAAGGTACGCCCATAACCCATTTATTGCCAGTAACCAAGTACCTAGCCCTATTCATTACCATTACACCGTTCAAACGCCTGGCTGGTATGCCGTTGATATATGATCTAAGTTGCGCCTGCCACCTTTATTTGCCCATACGGAATCGGTATGACTATTGTGGAAGACGACATCTCCAGCAGGGTCTATGAGACCCTCGCGATCACTGTCCGGAGAGGGAGACCGTGAATGCGTGTGTAATGTCTTCGTCGCCTCAATCTGAGCGTACCGCGGTCGGCCCCACGACGGTACGCGATCCAAGATTACCGCGCCGATATTGCCTGCTCGAGGTCCTTGCGACACTAGCTCTGTTTCGCCTGCATGCATGTCTTGCTTCTCGCGGTGATACGGCAGGCGATAACCCGACGTCGTCGAGCGGATGAAGAACGTCAGCGCGAAGGCTGCGATCGAGGCTACGCTTGCTGCTGCGCTCAGTCCGAAGGCTGTGGAGTTCGTGCTCGTTGTTACCCCGACGTCGCTAAGAGCGCTGTTAAAAGAGTCGCGTGTCTTGACGAAAGCTACGACGGATGCGATGGTCGCGCCTGTTACTAGTATCGCAACGATTCCGGAGGTTATACGGCTTGCGAGAATGGCGTGTGGGATGCGCCGGGATAGCACGATGGTGATGCATGATAGGACGGTGAGGAGAGAGGCTAGGATATATGCCACTGCGACGAAGGTGGATACTGTGCCGTATGTGTGCAGTTGGCTGTATTTCGCCGCTGCGCCGGCGAGCTTGAGGTTTGTGCCTGGGTTGAAGGTGAATCCGACGCGAGGCGTGTAGCACGATGCCGACGACGACCCGTCGTCGCTGCGGCCACATGCGGTCAGGAGCGAGACGGCGTAGTCTGTGGATAAGTCCAGGGTCTGTCTCGTGTTGGTCTGGCCGACGAGGTCGCTCTTCGATACAGTGGATAGGTCTTGGAGGAATACTGAGCTGCTTAGCTTTGCTGGTATGGCGAGATTTGTCGTGTCGATCTAGACTCGTCAGTATTGTCCGTAGCAAGTAATTGTTTCTGAACATGATGGAGTGGGTGAAGTACCGTTAGATACGATGCTGTGGTGTGGCTGCCAACCCCTGAGAGTAGCGTGAGAAGCGTGAAGAGGAGGGATATTAGAGATAGAACGATTGCGATGGCCCAACCGAGCCCGGTAGGCTTTCGTGTAGCCATTTTACCAGTGAAGGTGGTAGATTAAGAATTAATAACACCCAACACCTTAGTAGACGTTCTTCAGTAAAAAGAAAATAGGGCGATAATTGGTGGAATGAAATTTGGGTTCGATAGTCGCGGTCATGTCTATTATAAAGAAAGACAAGAAGAAACAAATTAACTGTACACAGGGCTGTGACTTGTCTATTATGCCATCTGACTGGACAAAAGAAGAGGCATAGCGACAACAACACCGCATTAGCCACATTTCGCAAAACTACATACCTAAATTAAGAATTCCGATCCGACCTAACATTCGGTGTCAATAAGGTTAGCGACCTGTGGTATAACCCCCCAACAAGAATGAACATTCAAGCCTGCTCGGCGCCTATCTTCTGTCTCTCTATCTACCCGCTCGCTTGGCTTGCTAAGCCTCTCCCCGCGCGCGCCAAAGCGCGGAACGTTGGCAGGCCGTTGAAACGCCTCATACCTATTAGCTGCAACGTCCATACCATGTAGCCTGCCATTCGTGCGGTGACTCAATACGACGTTCCGAAATAGACCCTGCAGTATGCTTGGCGAGTTGCGATTCGTCGCTTGTTTTTTTTGATCTCGGATGTCTCCCGACCCCAGGCTTGTTTCGTGGCGCAGTCCAGACTCCCGCTCGGATCTCACCTTATCCGCTCTCAGCCATCGGATTACTCACATACACCTGCATACACATACATCGCTTTGTTTGATGTTTCAAGCTCTTGGAAAAGGCGGCATAGGTATCTGGAATTATGGGTTCGCTTGCTGGTGGCTTGTCGTCGGCAATCTACCGTCCGAAATGCTTGATCTCAAATACAGGGTGGAGCTTGCGGCCGATACACGTCCGGTTGCTTGCTTGTTCTTTGTGTGAATTTTTTCACAGCCTGAGCTATGCGCTTTTGTTGGGCTGCGCCAAGGGTGCGCTCGGATGGGGAGGGAGAGGGCTAATAGTCAAGGCTCGGGACGACCTGTAGCCGAAAATAGATTTGCTACTTGGTCCAATCCTTATACTACACCACTCTGCAATGTTATGGTATACTGCTGTTGTTAGCCTCAGCCTGCCTGAGATAGTTAAATACGAGCGACGCCCGGTGACTATACGGTGATTGGAGTAGTTATTCACCTTGACATCTCTCTGCCACTTTCTTTGTTTCTCGGTTCGATCTTAATACCTATAATCGTAATGTCGTGGTTCAAACATCCAAGCCGAGCCCTCGGGCTGGCACTTTTTATATCTCTCGCGACGGCGGCGAATATTGAAGTCACTGTCGGCAAAGACAGCAAGTTAGAATTCAACCCAGCAAGTATTAAGGCTGAAGTTGGCGATACGATAACTTATAAGTTCTTCTCCAAGGTGAGCAGCTACCGAGATCCGATATCGATGCAACACATAACATAGACTAATCATGAGGTATCTCCCAGAACCATGCTGTCGCTCAATCAACATTCGCAGACCCATGCCACCTTCAAAGCAACGGGATATTCTCCGGCTTCACTCCGAATACGTCTCCGGATGTTGCCGCCCCGACAGACTTCACTATCACCGTAAACGATACAAAACCCTTATGGTTCTACTGGTGAGCTTACCTTCTTGACTTGGGGGGCCAGTGAGAGTCAGATACTAATTCTCACTTATTAGCCCACAAACAAATGGAAACCACTGCCAAAGTGGAATGGTCCATGCCATCAATGCGTACGTCTCTCATCCAAGGTAGGATGAAAAGGGGTGAGCCAACTAACATCACGTAGGCCAGATACAGGAAACACATTTGACGCCTACAAGGCTAAGGCGCAAACTGCCTCAACCCCTAGCACGCCATCGGCCGATACCCTTCCCGTGGGAGGCCTGCGAAAGCTCCATATCGACGTCGGGTTCAACGGCACGCTGATGTTCAACCCGAACAACGTCACCGAGCTAGTGGGCACAGTCGTCGAATTCAGCTATAACCCAGCCGTGCGTAAAACGTATCCCCCCTACACACGGCACAAGGATCCAAGCTAATACGCCTCACAGAACCACTCCATCGTCCAATCGTCCTTCGATAAGCCCTGCCAACCCATTGACCAAGACGGCGGCGGCTTCGTAGCTCCTTTCGTCCCGACAAAACAGACTCCCTCGGGCGTGACCTTCGAAGTCACCCTGACGAACCCCAACCCAGTCTGGTTCTACTGCGCACAGACGACGAAGTCGCACTGCCAGTCAGGCATGGTAGGCTCCATCAACGCAGCGACCTCAGGCGCAAAGACATTCCAAGCCTTCAAGGACCTAGCAGCGAAGGCGCCTCCCAGCACGATCGGGCCAGACACACCCGTCGTAGGCGCACTGAAGCTAAACGGCACCTTCATCGCTAACGTTGGGGGCGACGTGCTGGACCTAACGACTCTGGACCCATCCCTAGGCGACCAGATCCCGCCCCCGGGGACGAATTACCCGCCTTACATCGGGGGTATGGCAGGCGGTGACGCGCCGGCGAACTACTCCTGGGGCGCCAACATAACCGACGCCGCAGTCGCACTACTGCAAGATCTGCAGTACATCGACAATTTCCTCGTCGCGCTGCTCCTTGAGGGTAACGCACTTCTGAGCGCAGGGGGACAATGGAGCACGTTGTATCCGGCGACGATAACGCAGACGATCGGATCCCTAGCCGCTCAAAGCTTGATTCATCGACGCACATATACGGATTCTCTACAGCACTTCAACAAGAGCGTCGTGACACCCTGCACGAAATACGACTTCGCCGCAGTCCTCACCGACGTTGATACTTGGCTGTCGACTGTGCTCACGGGGCTGCACCTCTCCATGGGCGCGACGATCGACGCCCTCGCGAAGCTGGGTGTTAGCGATCCCTGGACCACGCCTGCCCTGGCGACGGGGCTCGGGGCACAGGCGCGCATGAGTGCGCTTGTGAATCTTATGCAGAACCATGTGGTCGCTGCCGCGCCGCGCGAGGCTCTGCTGCCTAGCGCACTTGCGACGAGCTATGTGGCGGCGCATTACGCGCAGGATTCTAGCTGTGCGCTGAATAGCGACGGGAACGGTAATAGTAATAGTACAACAACGTTCCCGGCGCTCGTGGTACAGAATAAAACAACGCAGGCGGACACGGGGCGAGTGACGGCCATCACGGTGGAGGTTCCCAAGGGCAAAGAGGGCTCATCATTATTCATGGCGTGGATTGGACCCTGGGGCGGGATCCAGTATACCTCTGTGGATGCGAAGTCCGGCGTCGCTGATGTGCCGGATTCGCTGTCGGGACATGTGTGGGCTGTCTTGACGAGTCAGAGTGATGTGCCTGCTGCCGAGTTGGATTCTGTCACTGTTGCGGGCCCGGAGATTCTTTGGGTTTCGCAGCAGTGGTCTGTTGCGGATTTATAGAAGGAGAGGAAAAGAGAAAAGGGAGAGGAGAGGAGAATATAGAGAAAAGGGGTTAGTTAGACTCATAGAGGGGTTCTAGCTGTCGGTGGTGGTCTACATCGCTCGGGCGAGAGAGGAAGAGAGAGATTGTGAGAATCATTTGCATCGCCATGGCGTTTAAATCTCCAGGATAAGGAGTGCAGGCGTCGGAGGGGTTTTGGACTTATTTGTCATGTGTTTTATATAGTCTAAGAGAGGAACTTCAAAGCAAGGTTATGGTTGATGATTGAACTTACCATTTTCTCACTTCATTCATCCAGAAATTTGATTTGATGAGAGTCCTAAGTTTTAATATCTGTATATTTCATCAAAGAACTCAGCTGCGATATCATTCCCAGTTCACCAGACAAAATCTCAGAAAAGCAGAAATTCCACACGATCACTAAAGTAGGTAGCATAACGTGTAAGATAATTTATTTTATTTTGTCTTGTTTTAGTCTCCTTATTAACACCAATATAAACCCTAGGTACCAAATCGCAACCCAAAACATAACCCCTTTCGCCGAGCAAAACAGATGCATGCAATCTAAGATGTTAGACCGACAAGTAAAGGATGAGCCTCAATACTCCGCCCCGTTCGCATACCCAGCTTCTCTCTTCAGCCTTATCAGCCTCGACTTATAGGCGACGAAGGAGACCAAAGCTATACCAATAACCGCGCCCAGTGAGAGTAGGATCACGTTCACGGGGATCGGATTTCCGTCGAATGTATGGTGGAACAGGTAATCGAGGCCGCTCTGGCTGAAGTTGAATAGACCCGCAAGGCAGATGATGGTGCCGTACACGGTGCCGAATGTCTGGAATCCGAATACCTTGGCGCTGTAGTCGCTGACGGCCGTGTAGTAGAACGGACGGTACAGAACGAAAAGGATAATGTTGGCGTACGCGGCCCATTCATACTCTAGCACTCCGAGGATTCCAATGCTCGTGGCAACCGCGACGAGTGTCGCCAGCACGGTAACTGTGCTCGTATTGTCGAGGACGAGCCCGATGAAAGGGATCGAGATGATACCCCCTACCGGCAGGGCGGTATCGAAGAAGTAGTTGATCTGGGTAGCCTTCTCTACCGATCCCAGTATGGCGCTGTATTGCGCTCGGACGGTCGCCACGAAGTAGTTGATTCGCGTCATCTGTAAGATGGTAAAGAGACATATGAGCACGAACCAAGGCGAGCAGATCTGCTGGAGTGCAGGGCGGTTATGCATCACGCCCCAGACGCCGCTTATAGTGTTCGTCACCTCCTCCCGCTGGGCTTGCTTATCGGCCGTCTCTGTGCCCAGCAGCTCCTCGATCTCGTGCGCGATGTTCTCGTGTTGTTCTCGCTGCTCCTGGCGCAGGAGTGCCGTCTCCTCATCAACCTGGTCATCAGTTTCAATGGCGCTAGATAGTAAGGGGTCATCATAAGCCGGTGTCTCATAGTCTACAATCATCTGCCCTACGGTCTTATATGATTGGCTAGGAAGTATGGTGAATTGCATGATGACGATCACTACAGGCACGACCAGATAGGAGAGGAAGAACTTGGAAAGACCGAAAGCACCGTCGGTCTTCTCAAATAGGATATGGTATAGCAGAAACAGTGCACTGGAGGCATCAAATGCACCGGTAAGCAGCGCCAATATCAAGCCCGAATTCTGAGGGAACGCATTCGAGAGCTGGAATGAGGAGATATAAGTGAACGGACCACCGAGGGCCAAGAACAGATATCCTGGTAGCAGTGCATCCCATGAAACTTTCTCGGCTAGGGACATGAAGACAGAGCCCGCGGCGAGGAAGATGGCACCAAGCACACCGCAGACCCGGGGCCCGAAGTGGTCGAGAATGGCACCGACGGGGAGGGCAGCGACATTCGTGGCCACGGCGGCGACGGTGAACATGAAATTCAGCCGGATCTCTACGCACATGTCATCCCCCTCGCAGATATCCCGATACGCCCCCGTGCTCTTCAGCACAGGCTTTATAGCGGCATAGCCGAACACCACGCCAGCGGCAAAGAAGCAGTATATTACTGCACATACGACCTGAACTGCCCGTGTGTTAGCTGTTATTAATAAGATCTAAGCGGATATGACTTACGGATTCGCTTCCACTTAGGCACCTCGAACGCTCCGATAGTCTGAGTGGGATGGTCTATCTCTCGAGCGATGAGGGGATCCCACGACTCTGGCAAAGGGTTGAAGCTGAGCCTCCGCGGCCTCATAGACGGAGCAGTGGACGCGATAGAGCCTCTACGAGATCTCTCGCCCTCCGTATGGACGCCATGAAAGGTCTCAAGAGAACTAACCCGTGGCAGAGACATGATGAAGGGGATTCGTCAAACTACCCCTTTTGGCCCTTCGGGAGGAGATTCCCAACTTGATGAGAGCGAATCTCTTGTCGATAAAAGCAATCCTAGTTGCCGAGGCGTTGAAATTGGCGTTAAAGTTTCAAAGACACGACGCCAAACATACAGGCGGCCAGCAAGGTTAAGCTCGCCGGCCACTAGACTGGGTATGCCTGTTCTTCGGCTAGCAGGGTGCTCCCGGTCTTGCTGAGAGTAGTTAGGGATATAACTTGGCTTTAAGATGACGACGTATATACCCGAAATATATTTATTAGGTCAATTTGAGTGAGGTTCACGGGAAGCGAAGAATAGGACAAAACGAATGTGCAGTGTAGATCTTTGGGTTAGATAGGTGAACGAGACGAGGATTACATGGTTGGTTGGTGGGTAATGACGGAATCGAGATGCTTGTCCGCGTGAGGGGCTCCATTATTCCTCCTTCAGCGGCAAACTCTATCCATCCGCTAGAGGAAACCTCTTGAAGTCTCTTAACTTCAAAGGGCGTAGTGGCTATGCACCTATCCTTGAAAGACTATTACTGGAATATCAACTAAAGACAATTGTTTGTTCATTCGCATGGCGACAGTTACAATTATGTAAGGGTGGTAGGACACGATGCACACCTCAAAGCTCTCGGCGAATACTGCTTTGAGTTTCTTGATCAGATGAGAGAGAGTGTTTGCTTGCCACTCCGATGCATCCCGTATTTCGATAGCCGTCTAGACAATTATATTTTACACGATATCAGTGATCGAGCTATGTACTTAAGTATATATATATATGGATATAGAGGTTACTTATTGACTAGATGTAAGTAGGTAAGTAAACTAACAAACAATATTAGTAGCAAGCAAGCGTAGTCTTCCCCTAATACCTACTTCAGATTCTCCAATTCTCCAATACACTCTAGAATCAGGCAGCACTAACAGACAGATGTCTGTCTCTCGTACGTAATAAATACTAAAAGCATGAGATCAATTGACCAGTTGCAGTCAAAGGTAACGCGGGAAGTTATGCGTGTGGCTGCAGTGCCATGGAGTTACGAGAGCGAGCTCCAAGAACTCCTTCGACTCTCAGCCGACGTCGGCCAGTGGTCCAGTCCTACCCCGGAACCCGTCGCGCCACATATCCGGACGTGCGTTAATGTACATCTGCGGTGTCCGGTTGGCCCCAGGAGCCAATGGCTTCCACCATGTGTCTACCTGCCAAGCCCAAAGAGGGACTCGGGTGAGACAAGGCATTGTCGAGACCTCGTCCTACTTATGCCTTTCATCGTCGAATACTTAGATATTGACAGTCTTTTTCTAATTGAGGAGAAATTGGCTGAGTGGGTTTTGTTTTGTTTGCCCAGCTGCTGGACGTTTCTCTAGACGAATTGTCTGCTAATTCGCTGTGAGTCGCCTAACTATTTACTCTAGACTGTGCATGCTCATGGTATCACCCAAGCCCTCATCTCATAGCTCCTCTAACAAAGCTCGGAATACGAGCATTCAAAATTCACAAATACTACCAAGTGTCGACTTCTAGATCCAGCGAACCGCCTATACACCTTTTTGATACGGCCGAGATGTAGAAAAGGGTTGGGACAGCTTAACACCAGTGGGACGAGTTTGGAATGCCTGCTGACTGCGACCAGCGGTGCCCAGTAACCCCTCAGATAATTGACAACTCCTATTCGATACCTATCACATAAAGCACTATTTTGAGCAGGATAAATAATCTCATATATAGGCGGTTATCATGGAACACATATTACACTACCAGGATCTCCTCGATCGTGGTTCCAACTATGCACGACCAGAATATACACAATAGCAATTAAATTCGATATACCATCATCATAAGCGAGTCCGTAAAGTATCGCTTTGGTGAGCCTACATTGCGGCAACGAGGTATCCATTAGAAAGCAAGACGAGAACGCAGCAAGTGTCAAAAACATAGGAGTCCTATTATATATCCCCTTATTCGCTGAAGGTAATTGTAACGGATCCGCCGTTGGGAATACCGGTCTGGAAAAATCAAGTTGGTCAGTTGAGGCGGTTCACATGTATCCACGTGGATAGGCCTGTCTGTTACTTACAGTGCAGCCGTTACTGCTACCAGCGAAACCTTCGCCAGTGTGATAGTAGCAGTCAATTGTGCTGTCACCAGCGATATCGATGTTGTAGTTCAGCACAGCCGTGGAAACTGCGCTGTTGGGGAAGATTGACAAGTAAGTAGTGCCGTCAGACGACTGACCAACACCGATGTTCACAGGGGCCCAGTTACCGCAGGCCTTAGAGTCTGTAGCACAGGTCCATACGCAACCCTCCTCAGCACTGACTCCCTTCTTGTTCACGTAGTACTGGAGAGTCGTGGCCTTGCCCTCCCAGACGTAATAGTCGTTGGACGCGACGTTAGCGAGGTCCGATGTGCTGCCGGCAGTAGCATCAATCGGAATGACCATGTTTTCCGTGCCAGGATAATCAGTACGGCACACCGAAGTTCCAGAGCTCATCTTATTCACGATCTTAATTCCTGGAATGCCGGCCTCGCACAGCTTCTTGCTCACATCACCGCGGGTCAATTCAAGTTTGCCTTGGTCGTTGCAGAAAAGACCACCGACAGATTGGCCGGTGCTTCCTTGAGAGGAGGGCCACTGTGTCTTTATGTAGCCGGGTGGGCAAGCGTACGAGTAGAAACCCTTCTGGCCTGAAGGCGAACTGACACCGGTCTCGATGAAGCTAACGGCCAAATCTAACAAGCTGAAGCTCGGCGTGTACTGAAGACCACTCCAGCCACCCAATCCGAGGTAGTCAAGAGCAAGCGCACCATACTCGGAAGGGAACGTAGAGCAGTCAATTTCTCCACTGGGGAAGTCTGCATCGATACCCGTGGCACCACTGCTCACAGAGGAGGAGGCAGTAGAGGTAGTTGGCTTCGGCGCGGGGGTCGACGTGGTGGTCGGTACAGAGGTGGTCGAGGGAGTTGGAGTCGGTGTCGACGACGAAGAGGAAGAGGAAGAGGAAGACGTCGTCGTCGTAGAAGAAGAAGAGCTGGTTACTTCCTCGATGAAGACAGCAGCTTCTTTGGACGACGTGCTAGTGACAGCTGGTGCAGGCGGCGGCGTGAAAGTAGGGGTACTCTGACCGACGACGACGTAAAGTCCCTTGTCTATGCCAGCCTGGGCTTCTTCAGGGGTCACCTTCTCGTCTCCCAACATGTATTGGGTGACGGTAGCGGGAACATATGTAGTCACGACATCGCGCTGCTCGAGAGGCGAATTGTCACGCTTCTGGTGGAAAGCCTGGTGGTTATGGCGGTGAGGTTGGGCAACGGCGACAGAGCCGAGGGACGCCGCCATGGCGAGGTTCAAGATCGTAGCCTTCATTATCGCAACAGGTCTAATCGCGCGTAGTTGGTATTATGTATAGTAGTGTTATTCTGAGCCGTGATAGTATCAAGTCGTCTCTACTCAAGGTCATTGTTAGCCTCGCCAGGCAACGAGGGCGAAAAAAAGAACTGGTCCCCTCTGTGGATCAAAACGAAGGCGCGAAAGGGAGCGGTGAGCATGCGATTTTATCCGTATTCAATATCCCAATCTTGCTATCGCCAAAATAGCCCTAGTCCAGACTTTGTGATATCCCCTTGATTCCCGTAAGGATTTGCTTACCAGCAATTGAAGTGTTGCCGTCGCGAATTTATAGGCAAACTTGAGTACAATCGATCTGGGTAGCTCGTCGGATATAGGAGGGAAGGACGGAATCGCGTTCGTGTTCTGTTGTAATGAACGTTTTTCCTATTCCAAAAGAATGTGGTTGAGAGTTATTAGGCTCTCAGTTGGGTGGAATAACGACACAATATTATGGTCGAGAGGGAGAGGAGGCAAAGCGAGCGTGGAGAGGGAGCAGGGAAAAGAAGGTGAATAAGTCGGGAGAGCCCAGCGAAGGGGAGAAGACCAGACTAGTGACCCGGCCAGCGAGCACCACGTCGTGGTCGGGTCTTTCTTGCAGCGGGCAAAGGAAATGAATGTGGGTCTTGCATACAGCACTGCCAACTTAGTGTAGATCTTGCTCCCTGGCAACGACCAATAGAGCTCTAAACTTAGTGTACCTGTTCTAAAAGGGGGCAGATGTGGGCCACAAGGAGACCGGACTGCGCGCTACTGCAGGTACGAGCCAGTGAACAAAGGGTGTAAACAGAACGTATTTGGCACAAAAGATGTCGGAAATGGCCCCTCCAGTTACTGTCCAGTCATGTTGTGCAGTGTAGTATGCATGGTGATATTATCCTCGGTACCTCTTTGAACCTTGCATCCTTGCGTTCAATTACTGTAGGTATTCTCGTTGGTCACATTGAATAGGTAAACACCATGTTCCAGAGTTTTCGTGACTGCTGGTATGCGAAAAGCATAAAGGAGGAGAATGTCTCGATGTTGGCAAGTCAGCGGCTGAGATAGTATATACCTGCATATGTCATTTCCACGCCAGACTAAGTAAACCCATATACCTGTTAGGTAATGGTGCCATTCTACTTAGTAGGAAGATGAGCTAGCTACCAACAGTGTGTACAGTAAGTTAACAGCGCAAGCAATTACTTACAGTATCTACACCAGAACTATCATTGTACGACCTCAAGCATACAGGATGAGCACCTAGAAAACATGTGCGTTATGACCTCATCAATAATTCATGTTAAATTTTCAGTTTATGCAAACAGCATCCGTAAATGATATGTAGTGTACTACACTACATAGCAGTTAGTTGAGTGAGGCTATGTTAGTGTTTGCTGTCTATACTCTAAGTAAGTAAGGGCTTACGTAGCTGTGTAGGTACTTACTAAGCTGGTACAAAGCCCCGCCTGTATAGAGGCATGTTGAAAGAGCGCAACTTCAGTTTTATTCTAGAAATTTTCCTTTCTTAACTACCATTGTCCATACTATTATGTATTCTATTACACAATATATGTACATTCCCTCAAACCCCGATCCTATTCCAAGATGCAGTCTCCCATGGATGGAGTACCTACTGTTAGTGCATAAGTATGTAGTTGGGTGTACCGGTATCACCTCACTTGTCGTGACAGAGTACCGTCCCGTATTAGGTTCTTATTCTCCACAAAAGTTACGAAATGCGACGCGGCAGGACCCTCGGAAAGGGGCTTGGCAAGGGGCTTGGCAAGGACCTCACATCCGGCTTAGGTTCACCTGAGACGATTGATTGCTGCAATTTCGGCATTTCGATGGCTGGTTTTCAGACGACCCCCCTTTTACAATGATTTTTGTTCATCGTCGTAGGTACAAATTTACTTTCGTATGAGTACGCCAGATTGCATTTTTATCCGCTCGCGACTAGTGTAATGAGTAGGTATATCACCCAAATTCTACGTAGTCAAGTTTACACAAGCCCGCCAAGGCGAATCGATTGGTATTCTAGACTACCAATGATGCGCTTAGTACGATAACTGATGAGTCGGGAGATCACCGTTTGGTTTCGATTTGCCAAGAATGCAAAATCTCGTAAGTTATTCTGGCGGTCTTCTAGCCTCTCTAAGCAAAGGGGCATCATGGGTGCCTGCGCTAGTCGCTACAGTCGCTACAGTCGCGGCTACATACGTAACTACCTATCCCAATAATGAGGAATCCTTTCATTTCTTCTTTATTTCACTTTCTTTCTTTCTTTGTACACATCAATGGTGCTGTTAACGTTTAGCGCAGCCAGTGGAAACCCGTCGTCATCAGCTACTATAACAAGGGCTGGTTCCTACTTACACACGTACGCACCTCAACTCACACCACACCATTCTATAGGTGACATGGACAGTATTCATTGAACAAGGAAAACATATTACAAACAAGTTTTTTTGCGGAGACAAGACTTACACTGTAGGCCAATACCCTTACTTATACACCATGCTATACGGTAGACAGGAGAAAACAGGAGTGTACACTATATGATACGTAAGATACCGGCCAGAAACTGGCTCGGCCTGGGTACTAGATAGGATAATTAGAACTATTATGCCATAGCTCTACAGTAGCACTTACATGTAGTATAGGTCCTTTTGCCATTCAGGCAACTCTGACCAGATCCCCGACAGTAAACAGCGTGTTACAGCGGAGTCTTAACCCACTTAATACTCAGCCTCTAGACTAACGGCTAGAATCTTGTTGCCCCGTTAGCGGCTATGGAAGGCGCTTCTATTCGGGTCGCAGGGCCAAAAATACATACATACAAATACGAAGTATATACTGATTTATGCACTTGCATAGAATCGGCAATGGATTTACGTTGACTTAAGTGTGAAACCCCGAATAGCTTCTACACAGGAGGCGGTTCACGGGCACCTCATCTACGGGTAACGTCGGGCTGAGATCGACTTAGTCCATACATCTTGTACGTCTTTGTACTCCTGCGTGGACGGCGTGAGGTTATAATCAAGACATCGTTGCACTTGTCCACCCTCATAAGTAGATTTATAAATGAAAACTATACTGGAGTGTAAGATCCTCTATTGGGGCTGAATCTCGCATGATACTATTTCTTGCCTGGAGCTCCGCTACCGGTGACGTAAACCCTACGAAGCTAATACAAAGTAATTTTGCCCATCCCAAATCCCGTACATGAACTTTGTACATAAAACGTGACGGTTTACTGTAGTCTTCACTAGTCAATGCCTCTTCAAACCGCTTTGACGGAATTTCTATTACTTCATAACAACTCACCGATCTATATATTGCCTTTACTTCGCCTGAGAACTCACCGCTGGATAGTCTCATGTGTGAAATAGCTACTGTGGACTAGTCTCAGCTTTATTAGTAAAGTTATTGAACTGTATTCGTTATAAAAGGTAGTCGTTCTCGTCGTGTATACATGACACGAATGTCTTGAAAAATCTTTACTTAACAGAGGTGAATGACACTACTGCCTATACTACCTACAGTTATATGTGTATGTAAATGTAAGAAGCCGGAGCCATTGGGAGCACGCAATGACCCCATGCGCATAAATCGCTGTCCTTGAAATAGGATATTGACGACATTGGACGCAACCAGTGTATATAATACCAGAATACTCCGCTGTGCGCCCCTTTACAATAGTGTTTCAGACACTGTTCTCTTCCATATTCTCTCTTTTCCTGGAGAGCATATAGTGTATGAAGTAGTGATTTGAAGAGTGGTGTAAAGCCTAATCCGGGTCAGGGGTTACTACTATATGAGAGCAACGAATCTACCACAGCGGTAAAGATTACTCGAACTGGCATTAGAATTGGAAAATATTAAGACCTAAATTACTCATTGTTGATATATCAATGAAGCTACCACGATGGAATAACCGGTGCATCACCAATCAATGCTATACGATAGCGGTTAAACCAAGAACAGGACAGACATGAGTGCCTGGACCCTTCTCATGATCTGATCAAAGCCTTCCTTCACCCCAGAGGTTATGACTCGCCGTCTACTATTACTGACTATGCATATTTAAAGCCACTGCTCGCCAGAATGAGTATTAGATTTGCCGCCAAACTCATCCAGGCCACTGCTCACGTCTCCAGGAGTCATATGCTCACAATCATACAAAAAGACAAGCTGATAAGAGGCAGTTCAAGTTTGGCCACAGCTCTTATACCGGTCAGATGTTATGATTGTTATTATATTACCCCTATCGAAGTAAGATGGAAAATGAATCTGTCCTGTTCTAGTCCAAAGCTGACGCTTCTCTGCGATGGGATAAGTAATGAGGTGCTGTTCATTGCGGGTAGACACATCAAATGGCTTGAAGCATTCACAGATGACAATGGACGGACTCATAACCAGGATTCGACGTTAGTCGGTAATAAATGAGTGGTGATCTGCCAGAAGTCGCGGAGGATACCTTCCGCAAACTCCAATTCAGATGAACGAGATGTCGCCTCTTCCGTGAAGACATTACTTACGGCCATATATAAACACTTGTATGGACTAGTATATCTAAAATACAGTCATGTTGCATTATGAGAAATTTTTTTAACATTGGAGTGTGGTGGTGTTGCGTTGGCTTTATGTGACATCCTCCCAGACTTCTGAATCGGTCTACCACGTGGTTTTTTAATATCCTCGTCAACATGCATTTAGCGCCGTTTTAGAAGCCAGATCTGAAATCGCCAGTGCAATAGGTATTAGTTTCTGTATTACTACATACAAGGGTAAACAAAGCAACTGCATCTTCTCACAGCTGTGCGAAATATGACATGAAATGGAATCATGCTCTTCAGAGGAATACTGATCTCTTCTAATCTCAATGGCCGTCACATGGTCCTAATCGATTGATAACTTCTCTCCCTCTTTCCCCTCCCTCTCTGCGCGCGTTTCGTCAATCTAACTGCTCCTTGTGTTGTAGGTGAGCCCCAGTCCTCCATTGGTTAGGCATATTACCACATAATAATAGATTCACCTGGCTCGGAGACAGTCACATCTTTATCTCTTTGCGGGGAAAAGGTAAGGGCGGTTATACACACATGCGTATCTCGACACAGCAGTCTACTCTAATATTCATTCTCTTCACAATGCGCGTTAGGAATTGAACATATCCTATATCGACTTCTGTTTTACGATTACTAAGATGATTTCTAAAAGTAAATTAAGTGGGCATCACATTTCTCCAACTAGCTGTAGCTTTCATGGTGGGATCGAAGAACTCGGCCTTGGATCGGGTTTAGTAAGTGGAACAGCGATTGACTGCCGTTGGGGAATAGTGGCAAGGTTGTGCAAAATACCATGACAATCGCCTACTAGCCTAGCGGCGATGCTGTAGCAGTACTGCTGTAGATAGGCTTGATAGGTAGACTTCCAGAGTAGTTCGTGGGAGACGTCATCACTTCTCGCTGGATTGCGATAATCGCGACAAATGCGCTAGGTGGTGCCACGCAATGCCCCGATTTGAACAGTCTTGTGGATTGCCAGTCCATTTTAGGCCATGGATACAACACACTTTCCTCTTTAGCGACAAGTCTACCTGCACGTTGGGATCGAATCGCGTAGTCTCGATCAGATTAGTCTGGAGAGGAAGCTCAAGCCCTATCAGATCTGGTATCCTCCAGGGCAATGCCAGGGCTAGCTAGGTAGTGAGTTGATTGATAGCATCAGGGCTCTGTATGCTTCCTATCCTACCTTGCGAACAAAACCAACCATCTATTGGTGGCTATTTCGAGGAATGACCAATCAGAAATCTCTTCTTCCCACCCCGGCCACAGATGCCGAGGTTAATCGCCGACTTAATAAGGCACCCTGCCCTTGCTTGCTGTCGAATCAAGGATGTACTCTGTAAAACAGTACTCAGTACGGTAGTATTTGACACATTGATGGCTATCAACATCTACTACCTATTGCTGGTGCAGTGCTGGTGCAAACCATTACATCTAACTGGAGAGTGTTTTTCATTACGGCATAATAGGCTTTACCTGCCCTGTCTGTGCTCGAAAGAACCTGATGCGCGTTTCTTAACACTTTAGGTACCCTTAAAAAGTGGAAATGGGCGCTCTGATCATATTCTATTCAGACCGCCAAGTACAATGTGGTGTCTCGACTTCCTGTAATAGCGCCCTGGGTTTTTAGTCGAGTAGTACTTACCGAGTTTACCTACCTTTTCACTTTCTGGTTGTGATCCTGGAAGATGCTTACAATACGCCTTGTATCACTAACCGATATAAAGAAAACAGCTTGATCCAAGTCGACTTATAAGTAGGTGAACTGTTTTAGTGTACACTACACCCAGGTCTGCCAAGGTAAGGTCGAAGATGATCTAAATAATAGCCCGGCAATGTATGCTGTACGGTACACTGCTAGTACACTGCCTAACCCTTGCTGCGCTCAGTAAATACTTGAACAAAGGTAGTTGGTATCAAAATACCAAACGTTAGAAGTCTTAGATAACAAGGGATTTCTAAGTAGCATTCAATTACTTCTGTAAATAGTTGATTAGTTATTTATGAATGGTTATTTCTATATTTAAAGTTGTTGATAAAGTACGATATCTCTCACATAATGGAACACCTTAAGTACCTGACCTACCTCTGTGAAGAGGCAAGGCGAGGCAAGGCTAAGGTACATTAGTTAGCAGGCTAGCACTTAAGTACATCACTTATCAAGTACAGGTTGGGGAAGTGGCCGCAAGCAGTCATCAGCCACCAATAAAAGGCACCCCCACCGCCCGCTTTTTCCCTCCATCACAAGTGTACAACCAATAAGAAGCCGTAATCTGAATTAACAGCACGCTAGCGCAAGTGTGTGGCCTGTTGCCTCCCTCCGCCTTCTTGCCATGCCACCCACGCCTCGAAAAATCCTAGTTCTTTTTCCGTCCCACCTTTTTGCACCACCACAATTGACGGCCCCCCAAGCACTTTTTCCCTCTGCTCATCCACAACCCATCATTCCTCTGCGGCTCAGTCACTACTCCTCGTCGCCGGTTAACACCAGCCTCCATTGATTGCGAACTCACCGGCGCGCGGCGACTACTCCCCTGCTTTCTCACCATTCTCGCTACAAAAAATAGCGATTGAGCTGCAGAACTGTATCAGCGGATGAAGCTGCATGATATTGACTAATCAGATCCTAAAAAAGAAGAAAAGAGAAAAACATAGACCGGTTTCCTAGCCTTTCAACGCGCTGTCACGATCCGCATCACCACAACAACACCATCGTGACAGCCACCGTCTTCAGCCACACATACAGCCATAGCACCCCAGAGTTCGGCGATGCGCTCTTGATGCGCGACAGCTTCTCTCGCTTCGTATTCTCGTTTATATTCGATAATCTATTGTAGTGCGCCTTGATTGTGTTGTTGGCCATCCATTGTCCCCAATCATGGCGTCCGAAAAAGGTCCTGTTGCGACTGAAGCCCCGCCCTTCACACCGGCCGCGCCTCAAACTTCCGCTACTCTATCGACTGCCTCTGTAGAGTCTATAGCTGAGGCCGCTCGCGCGTCGCTGAAGCGGCACCGAGAAGCGACGCCTACGTCTCCTTCGTCTGTATTGCCCCCGACTTTTAGTTCCGATTTACCTCCGTCACCCAGCAAGGCTGCGCGGATCGCCGGCCTAGCCTCAAGACACTCTCCCACGCCGCTAACAGCCGCCGCCGCCCTTGGAGATGAGCGACGCCGAGAAGAAGAGCAATATCGACTTCAGGTCTCTGGATTGACCGACAACCCTGTGTACAGAGCGCAAACCGCATTGATGTCTGCCAGTGCGCTTGCTATGAGTCGGCCTGAGGATGAACCCCAGGACAACCATCAGCCTGCAGATGCGCAGCCTGGAGATGCGCAGCCTGATGCCTCTCCACCTATCTCGATCCCGGTATCCAACATGACAGAGTCCGACAGTAGACTAGATGCCGGCGCCGATGAGAGCTCGGCAGCTATTGAAAGCCTAGGAAGTGCGGGCGCGCCTGTTGACACTGGCTCTGGGCCCACGGAGGTTGATGCACGTAATAGCCAGGGAGGGTATGGCGCGCAACCACCTAGTCAGATGGAAGAAAAGGAGGTTATTCAATCGCTGTCATATCCTGGCATTCTGCCTCCGAATACAACTATGCCCGCACCCCCGGCTCGTGGAATGAGCATGCCCATGACCCCGAATGCGCCAGCAGCTCCACGGTCACCCAATTCAAAGAAACACAAGTGTCCCTACTGCGAAACTGAATTCACACGTCATCATAATCTCAAGAGCCATTTGTTGACACACAGCCAAGAAAAACCCTTCGTTTGTCAGACATGCCAAATGCGTTTCCGCAGATTGCACGATCTAAAGCGTCATTCGAAGCTACACACTGGAGAAAAGCCGCACATATGCCCCAGGTGCGATCGAAAATTCGCGCGTGGTGATGCCTTAGCTCGGCATAGCAAAGGACCCGGCGGATGTGTTGGGCGCCGAGCTAGCATGGGGGGCTATCTCGGCGAGGAGGACCCAGACGGCATCAGCCGTCTGGAAGGCGACGACTCGGCAATGGCTGGGGTTGTATATGATGTGTCCTTGAATGAAGCAGATATGACAGAGGAAGATAAAAGACGGCTTAGTAGTGTGCCAAGCATCAAAGCTCAGCACGTAGAAGGTAGGTCGATTACGCCTTGTCCGTTTGCTCCTTACTTACCAACAATTTCTACTCTAGGCATTAACCAAGGACAATTGTTTCCCCCCAACCCCGACCGTGGCTCGGCTAGCTCTACGTCTCACACTGCAGGTACCAACGTCGGCTCTTTACCAATAGGTAGTGGCAACGCGTCAATGTATGCTCAGGCTGGGATGACGGAAAGCCCTAAACCCTTAAGCCCCGGTCTTCAGGCTCAAGATTCCGCCAATGCTAATAGACAGCGTTCACCAAGCTTAACAACACAATTCCAGCAACAGCATTTCGGCCGCACTCAGTCCGACCGCCGTTCGCCACCAGGTTCGTATATTCATATGTTCAACCCATCACCATCAACATATGCTGAAATCGATACAGCGTCCACATATACCGCTGCCGATGCTGCCAGGTTTGCCGCTACAGCCGCTTCAGTCGTTAATGCACAAAACGCGGCTTCTCAGGCAGGATCTGGAAGTTCTACTCAACAAATGGCGCCAGGGTCTGGAACAGGACACACCCGAACCCCCAGCGGAACCGCCCCAAACGGTAGCAGTGGCGACAGCACCACCAACAACTTATTTGCCACTGACCAGGGCGTCTGGGCCTACATCCATAGCCTCGAGGAACAGGTTCGGCAATTTGGCGAACGCTTACAAGCTATGGAAGTGGTAGGAAGGTCTCAAGACGACAAAATATCTTACTTGACTACCGAGATCGCAACGCTACGAGCTCAAGCAGATTTGAATAATGCTGTAAGCGAGAAGACGAGTTAAGCATAAGTTCCCAGCGATTGTGAATTGGACTAGGTGGCAAACTCGTCGACAGTAATGGATCATTTTGATGTCGATTCCGAGAAAACAGAGAGATGAGTTGATTGTGATTATTTTCGGTCTTTACTCGAGCGATCAGGTACCTCTGATGGGGATTCATCTCATGTGGTGTTCAGGTGTCGGTTGAGTTTCAACAAAAAGCTATACGTATTGTCGATCGTTATTCGTCTAGATATCCTCGGGGGTCTTTTCATCTTTTCCCATTGGGTGGGCATCCTGCGTTACCTTATTATACCAATCGTGTTCCAAATGTCCGTGTACACTAAAAAGCGCAGATAGATTGCCTCAAGGCAAGAACACGTTGACCAATAATTCAATCGTTTGGTCTAGTAGCTAATACAAACACTTGCTATCACCCTACCTCGGAACTCGTGGTGACAATCATACCTTCCTTCAACGCGCTGACTTTGCCAACGGCGAAAGCGCAGCCGAGCTATGATGGGGTAGACAATTGGAGACATCAAGGCTTCTTTCACTTCCCATCCATACAACTGCGAAGCTTACGTGAAGGAAAACAATATTCGCTTCACCATCTAGGTTAAAGGGAAAACGCGGTATAAAAGACAGCCTCCTTTTTATCTTGGTAATTATTATAGCCAGCCCAATAGTAGACATATATCTGACCAAAGTGAAGCTTCTAGGTGAAATGCAGCAAATATTAACAATAATGAACCAATTCAGATTTTGTCACTTTATGATGGCTTATAGACTCTTATTGCATTGTGATTACTCATCTACAAGGTATGTTACTTTATCTGGAGATAGACATTTAGTGTGTTTGGATAAGTTATTTGGGTAGCTATATACTCGGCTTACTGCGGAAGTGTATATATATCGGTTGTTAGTATACGTGGTTTAACACTTTGTTTGTCACTGCACATCTGTATACACTGCGATATTTCATCTGGGAATTTACTCACCTCATGACAGATATGCTGTAATGCTATTTGTTTTGAACGATGCCCCGTCTACTTTTGTAGTTTTCATTTGTCCGATGTTTGCAATGTGAATATAGACTATGCGACTGAGCGACATATCTCTACCTCCCTATCTACTGAGGTTTCGATGGGACGCCCAAGTGTTCTACAAAAAAACAGACAGACGGATTCGCAAATAGACAGAGAATCGAGGCTAGCGAGGTAGTTTGAAAATGTGTTTTATTTGTTGCAAACAAGGACATTCAACAGTAAAAGCTATTCATCATATACGATATCCTCCGACAATATACTTTAACAATCAAGCACTTTCTCAAATGCCTTGCCTTGCTTTGCTCTCAACCACTCGCTCTCCTATCACAACACAAAGTGCAATGCACAACAACCATAAAAAGATGAGAAAGCCCATGAACAACCCCCGTCCTAACAGTTATGACCCAACGCCACATGAAAAACCCAAAATCATCATCGCCGTCATGAAAAAAAGAACCTCGTCACTCCATAACCTAAGGAATGGCGTCGCCGGAATCTCTCAATATGCGAAAAAGCCGGAAAAGGAAGTAGGTAGCTAAGGCCCACAACAATGTAAACAATTCCATATAATGCCCGTTTTTCAACCAAGTAACGCCATCGCATGCATGCATGTTTGAGTCGAAAAATAACGTATGATCCAGTCGTAGATAATCGTCATCGTGAGTTAGCAGTCCGCGAAGAGAGGTGGGTGCGTGGGTATTAACAATGGGTGGTGGTGGTGGTGGAATACGCAAGAAAGCAACCAAGAGCGAGAATGGAAAACGCTGGTCCCAGCTCGGCTGGCGAGTCACGGGTTGTGCTACATCGCCGAGACTTTGCGCACAGTCGAGTGTGTACCAGAGGTGGCGTTGACGCTTCCCACTCGGCCGCTCGTCTTGCGCACGCCTGCGGATTCCTTCGATCGGGCGGCGTCTTGCGTTCGCTTGCTGCTTCGCACCTTGGTCAGGACACCGGAGGCGCTGGCTGAGCGCGTGGGCGAGCCCATGATGCGATCCGTTAGCGCCTTTGGTCGGGCACTACCGATGTTCTCGGCGTCGTTGGACGCATCGTTGTCGATCACTTGGTAGATGGTCGTCGTGGTCGTCTGGCTGTACGAGCGAGACTTCTCGCTGCGCTCTGGCGAATGAGAGGCCTTCCGACGGCTGCGCATGCGCAGCATGTATTCCTCTTCAGACACGGCATCGGTAGAACTCCTGTGTACCGAGACCGTCTCCGTTTCCTCTGTGGCGCCCTCTTCCTCGACGGCGGTTTGGTGGATTTGGCTGCGTTGGTAGGGATGATGACGATCGGCTCTCCCTGTCTTCCTGGGTTGGCCCGGTGTCGGTGCGGGAAGGTAGTCTTCCTGATTTCCGGCATTGCGCCTCTCCTGGTCCATTTCCCCTAGTGGTGTGCGATTCGACGGGCTTCGACTCGGCGGTGTGGATGCTACGGGACGACCCAAGGATGTCTTTTGCATAGCTCGAACGGGCGTACTAGGCTGTGGGTTGTTGGCAGCGAGCTCTTTCCTCAACTTCCGCTCTATTCTCTCTTCAATCCACCATTCTCGGAACACTCCTTGGTTGATATGTAACCAATGTTGCTGGGGGCCTACGACCATTCCGGGTCGCATGAATCGCATGAAGGAGATAATCTCGTCAGCCGTGAATCCATGTCGGTATATCAGGTAAGCTCCAATTAAGCAACCAGTTCGCCCAAGACCAGCCTTGCAATGCACTGCTATGGCCTTCTTCTTGACTGTGATTGTCTCGTGTGCGAGTCTTATGAATTTCCGAACAGTACTGAGAGGTGGGCAAGTACCATCCTCAAATATCATATCAAGATGCTTGATTCCCAGAGCCTCGAAGAAGGATGGAGAATAGAGGGGGGAGTTGAGGCGGACAACGAGGCCAATGTTGCGTTCAGAAAAATGTCGGAGGACATTTTTGAAGGGCGAAGGCAGAGTTGGATGAAGATCCACCTCCTCCAGAGTCTTAGGGAGCGCTGCCCATGCCTCAGACGATTCTGGAACACGAGCTACGGGAGTGTGCTGAGGGGAGGCAAATGCGAGAAAATGAGGAGTGACCCAGTTGAAATCGCCTTGGTCAACCCGTTCGAATCTCTCATATTCGTCGAGGTCAAAATTGTCCAATGCGCAGCATCCCTCTTCCTTGGCTTTCCAGACGCCATATACGACGTCTTGCACGGTGAGACCGTAGTCTGCCTGGCTGTAGCCGGCATCACGGAAGGGCATCAGAGGCGGGTCAACCTGGGCAATCGGGGCCAGGGCTAGATGAGGCGGCCAAGCTTGGATCAGAACCATGTAGCATGCGAGCATGCAGGCGGCGTTGGCTCGAGCTAGAATTATCCACCGTCAGCTCTGCGTCTTATATAATACCTGTGCGCTGGGGAGAGATACATACATTTAGGATCGGCACGACTCCAGAAGACAATCGGTCTCGATTCATTCTCCTTGGCACCAAGGACATCATGGAAGTGCAGCGCAAAGCGGTACAGGTGGCCGATGTGCAGCGGGCCGAAATCATGGTGGAATGCATTGTAGAGGAGAGTGTCGTCGACGGAGAAGTAGTAGGGCGGGTGTCGTGACGATTTCGGATGCGCGGCCGAAGGTCCATCGACAGCTCGCTGTGAACGCTTACTCGGCGATCCGTGGGACTGAGCCGGGTATGGGAAGACTGTGTGCGCTGTGGGAGGCTCCGTGTAGGCTCCGAGATACAGGCGGTCTGTATAGGTTAGCAGCGTGACCGGGATGTTGAGCAAGGGCGGTGAGAAGGGCTGAAAAGTGATGCTAGTCGAGTAGAACGAGGAGCTGGTGAGCTCAATTCCTTTGCGCTCAGCCATTCAAAGAGTATACAAAGAGATGACCATGCAATAAGGGCAAGGCGAAAAGGCTGTTTTGTATATTCCGCAAAAATAAACAAACAAAGGCGATTGGTTCGGAGGAATTGGTTGTGGGTTTGTTCATAGTGTGGTGATAGAGTATACTGCAAGTATGAGTATCTGAAGAGAACGCACCTGGTATATACTCTATGACGAGCCCTCCATTGGAACCTTTGGACGGCATGGCGACTGCTGTTGTTTTTCGGAAGGTCGGATATTGTACACTGGCGGAGAGGCGAGAGAGGCGGGCGTGGGTGGAAAGGAAGTCTCAGTCTGTAGCGACAGGCCCCGATTGGTGTCTTCTTGTCTAGACCGTCCAGTTCTATGATGCAGTCGCAAGGGAAGTGAACTCTATAATCCAACAAAGGACGACAACAGGCGCTTGTTTGGACTGGACAGGCAGTGCGTCGTCAGTGCATGGAGAGGCTCTGGTACTGGTGTGCAGAGTATACTGAAGTAAATATGCAAGACAAATAAAGTCACTGCCGAGACCAGAGCACGCAGCTGTAAAGGAGACGAATTGAAGGAGGTAGAGAGAGTGCAAGTTTGGAAATCGCAAACTTCTAGGCGATGATGTTTTTTGTATCATGTGTATTATTGTTGTTATTTGGAGAACCGGGGTCAAGATCCTGGCCGTTGCGCTGATGTCTCAGGCGACCCACTGCCCAATTGGTGCTAGAGCGGCCGCTGTGCTGTTTACGGGGCTCGTTGCTTAGCAACCGCTAGCCGCCGCCTCGAGTACCGAGCCACAGCACATGAGTCCCAGCAAATTCTTCAGCAAATCCATAGGTGGCTGAGCATCCAAAGGGTCCTCTGTGTCCCACTCTGCCCACAGAGCCGGCCTGGCCAGCATCATCATGTTGCATCAGACCACACTCGCCCACCCAAGGTAAACAAGGTTAAGCACCCTGTATTATGCCTTATCTTATCGTCTTCTTCATCAGCCAGGCATATCAATCACCCCGCCTCAACATCTTGCTGTCTTGTCTGTCAACAAATAACGACCTTACCTGCGGCCTCCACTACCGCGCACAATAAGAAATCACTGTTCTTCACCATGACAACAGCCATAGATCCAAGCTTCCCCTGTGCATTGTATGTTCTCTGCTTTCCGTCAGTGCACAGCATCATCCTTGTAGTGCCCTGCAGTTGCCTGCACGTCTTATGCTAATAATATTCTTCTCCTGATTCAACAGGACGGTTGACGTGCCATTCCCCACATCACGATTGGCTTCAACAGCTCTGCAAGCGCTTCAGGTCGACAAAGAGCTTTCTCCCCTGGTGGCGCGTACATTTACCCTGGCCCCTGTGCAAGATGCCGCCGAGGTGAATGCAGAGACAAGTGTGCTCCGAGCCGAGTATAAGGCCACTACCAACAGGATGCTGCGCGTGGCCGTCAATTCCTTCATGGAAAGCCTGGGTCTTATCATTGAAGTCATGGGAGAACTGGATGAGGATGTGTTAGCTGCGAGTGGCCAGGCCAACGGCCAATAATCCTTAGATCTCCTCATGGGCGTTGCTGGGCATAGTCAGCGGCGTTCTAGAGATACACATGCACTGCTATTCCTCAGCAAGACCTCCAATCTCCCAGCCTGGCTTGCAGCCTCAACCAACTGCAGTGCCGGGAAGAGCCTTGGTGAGAGTTGATTGCTCTATCTCAATCAAGAGGTGTGAAATCCGGCAGAGAGAAAAAGCCTCTGGCTTGGGCGACGATCTGATGGGCTGTTCACGTACTTCTAGTGGTGACAACGATTCTGAGCGCGGGCTAAATCAAGCCGACCCAGCATTACCGCCATCTCTATCGCCCTGTAGGATTCAGGAAGATTAGGCTTCTTTGCCTGATGTGCGGTTGCACTGAATACCTGAAGCTCAATTTGGTTGCACCAAATACTCAGGTCTCCCAGTGGGCGATACTGTGACCCAAGTTACAGTAGCAGTTGGAAACCTGCTTATGATGACGTCTCTTTACAGGCTAACTCAAGACTTGGCATGAGTTACTACCTACAGGAAGTCAATACATGTGCTGTAGTAGCCTCAGTGGTGAAACTGAAAGGAGTTTTAGTCAGTGAATTATCTAGAAAGCGTCACCGAAGTCTTATTATAAGACTTTGACAATTGCCTGGATCTTCTAGAATAATCGTTGCTTTAAAAGGGTTTTACTAAAATAATGTACTTCGTTTGATATTCGTGATATGAAATCAATGCAACACATATATCGTACAGTATCACAATACCTACCAACAAAGCAATTTGTGTATGTCTTCAGATAGTTCGATTGTGTTTCCAGATTCTCGCTTCTTATGGGTTAGCCACTAAGTGGCTGTACCACCCTCCCCTGGCCACCTCCTTACTTAGCTCCAAGACATAGCCAGGTGAGATCTACTGGCGTGGCCAAGAGCACAACTGTATATTAAGGGCCACCTCCTATTGAGATATAGCATCGGAATATTAAGAAAAGTAGTAGGGTGATATATTAGAGACGAAGGAATATCGACTGCAAAGGTAATTCTCTAAATTTTTACCCCAAGAGGTTGTCCTGTGTTAGTGCAGCACGAAGGCTAGTGTGCTTGTTACAGCATTCTAAAACATCATTGGTCTGCGATATGACTGTAAAGATGGTAATCTATTCGTAGAATCAGTCGAATATTACCGAAGAAGAAAACATAAATAGTTACTAACCTGCGCTGTGCTCTAATACGGTGTTGCACTCGCTGCCGGACGCATAACTCATGTTGTACACAAGACAAACTAAGAGGCCAGACTAGCCTATAGCAATAGAAACCAGACGGAGCATTCGCGAAATCTCACAATATCACCATCGGTGAGTCATCTCGCACAGGAGAGCTGATTGGTCGCTGGCTAATGAAGGCAAGGGGAATTCTCCCTGTGTTGTATCCCACTCGGCAATCGCCGCATCTCCCGAGAAGAGCGGATCTATCGTGAGACTGAGATCATCGGCACAGAATCATTTCGCAATGGCCTTCTCTTCTCTACCTCATGCACGTTTCCGACATTTGTCACTGCGTCGTACATAGATGTGCCGACGGTACTCTTTTTGTATGTTCAAATCGCAGCATATAATGAAATAGGGGTAGTTGCAGATTTGTGATAGCAACCCAAGCATTTAGCGAAGAAATCGTAGGCATCATTGTTTGTCATAAGGCTACACCACTACAAGAAGCCTGAGACCACGAGAGCAGGCACCGCAGCTAGGTGGCAGGCATATTGAAGCATAGTGACGATTCGGCAAGTCAGACACGATGCTACGGTACACAAAATTGCCTGATCGGCTCAGCCAAACGTAATTGCATTCTTCGCCCGACAGCAGACGCGAGAGGTCGCTTTAACCCCGGCATCCACGTGGACCATGCCGGGTACCTGGGTTCCGATGGCCGGATGTGCGTATCAAGGCTTCCGTTGGTGGCCAAGCTCAACGAGGCGTAATGTGAACCAACCGGATACGAAGAAATTGTTGTTGGCATCATACAAGCCAATATATGAATAGTGCAGGAAAGGGGTTTGATGTATGCAACAGCCATCTCGGCCCCATTTATTCAAACCTGTCACAGGCGTTGAGCAAACACATTCAGCGCACCATATATTGGTAATCTGGAACTTGCGGCGTGACTCCCGTGTAACGCTCGTTTTTCTTAATTGGTCATCTCTTTCAGGCGCCAGCGATCCTCAGCCCAGTGCTACCTTACACCGACTCAAACCGTCTCGTACTAGTATGCGAGTCGACAAAATACAAGGTGACTGGCACTACGATTGGGAATTAGATGACGTCGAAAGCAATCAGTTCATACCCTATATAAACTCTACACTTCTCCGTTGCGTTCAGCCGCTTATCCCTCCCATAAAAAAACATTTTCATCGTCTTAATCAAACCGGTCCAGATTAAATACTTTTCAACTAAAGTTTTCAACCCCCAAAAGCCAACCATGAGATTGAGTCCGTGCATCCACTGCCAGATGGAGAATCCCGATGATTCGACCGGGAATTGCCCTGGTTGCGCATATCATCCATGGAATATGTGCTATCATCCAGACTGCAGCAAGCTCCCACCTATCAAGCACCAGCCAAGGTGAGTAGTTAGTTGTGTGTATGGTAAGCTAGAACAGAGAAAAGATTTACTGATCTGCGCGACGATTTCAGAACCACGCCACCACGACGGAGTTTCAATCCTAGTCCTAGCCCCCCTCCAGAGAAAAAGGAGACAGAGAAAAAAGAGAAACAGTAGGGCTCTTCAAATCTAGAAATGGGTTCAGTAGACGGTAGTTGTGGTAGACTGAGCTCAGCTTCCCGAGAGGATGGAAGCTCGGCATGTGGCCGCTACGTGATGAATGCCTCCTGCCCGCAGCAGGTCGGGGAAAGGAAAATTAGGAGTCTTGGGTACTAAGGTATTAAAACGTCACGAGGTATTCGGGGCGATCTAACTTAAGTGGCAACAAGGGTAATAAGTATAGAGAAGCAGCATCTCTTCCTATTAGCAACTGCTGTCTCTCTATCACTGTCTAGAAAATTAAGACCGCATACAAGTAAAGAACGATGTTACAATGATAACAATGCGATGCCCCCCAGTTACCGAATCATTCAATGGTGATGTTATCACTGATTTTTTTCGTGCGAGGAGTTTTAGCCTCTCCTGGTAGCTAAGTCGATGGATCTCTCTTGTTGAATCATCAATCTGGAAAGCGAACCTAAGTGTCTCAGGGCGGTTGATCGGTCAGATGCATCAAAGTATGAGAAAGTAGTTCTCGTCTTGTGTCATATCAGTTTTTCATGCCCATCCATTGTCTATATATAGCCAAAACAGCTTGTACGTGAGATCGAGATGACAGCAGCTATCGAGTAGGACCATATTGTCAGGAACCTCACACTTTGGGGTAAGTAAAGACACTTGCTGTTGCACGAAGGTCCCAAAACCTTCGTGGGCAACTATCTAACTATATACAAATGTCTCTTTGTACTCTGTGACACATATAATCCGTCACTAATGCTTTGATCGCACCCTGGGCACGCTGGTAAGCAGACAGAAAATCCCATTGTCAACCTGTTCGAGAATGTTGTCTTTACGAAATGGCCAACTGCAGAAATGAAATTACGTTTGATGTCACAGACAGTCTACTATTCTCCATACAAGCAGAATCACTAACTGTAGCTAGGGGACCTAGGATTAACTATTTTACAATATCAGCACCCTTAGTATAAGGGTTACATGAATGCTTGTTGTTGCACGAAGAAGCATGAACTTCCTGGCGATCAAGGGCATAACGATATACATAAAAGTCCTTTGTCTTCAAGGATTGCGATTAAAATAACTGGCTAACGTTCTACAGGAATTTGTTAGTCTTAAGAGTAAAGATAAACCGCAAGGTTGCGGGTTCGAAGGAAACATTACACTCCATTTAGCTGGCTACGGCCTAAATACAAGTCTTTATCCCAACATTTATTGTTAGCTATAAATGCCGAAACAATAAATTCGATATTTCTATTGTAGTGTAGAGTATGAGAAGTATAATATTCCTACACCTTTGTTTTATTTCCTAGGCTTTTTATGTGGTAAAATAAGCGGTCTTAGCGATTATAGGTGTTTTTAGTGATAAGGGGTGTGAATACTCTTTCAGGCTGGTAGCCAGTGGTAAAGGTAAGGGTCCAATATCATTAATTCTTTTGAATCTCCTGGTTTTCTGGGTAGAGCTAAGTCATTGTGTAGAAGCACTAATCTGCAGATATACTTGGCGATTTCTGTTACAGTACCTACATAGTGGATGGAGGCGGTTAAGCTCCAGACTTGGCAACGTTATACGTTTGGTAGTGTCGTTGTTCAGCGGTGGATTCATGTTCCATGGCAGTTTCTTCTGGCCCCTGATAACCCTTTTCGAACCATCGAAGAGAACGCACTATGGCTCCCGTAGTGTCCTTTCGGAACTTCGATATAAGCTTCAGCACGTGTATCTGGTATCTGTTACGATATACACAAAGGAATCTGGATTGTATATAGCGTGAGGGGCTTCAGAGCGTTGGGAGACTATTGCGCAACAATGGAAGTCTTATTGCACCCCCATAATTGTTTCCTGACAGTATCACGTCTTGGCAGAGGGCCTTGGAGATAGTCTTAAACATCGATACTCTGTTAATGAGCAACTAGCACTTTACTCTTGGCTTGTTTTATCAGTCACATTTACAGCGACTATCTTGCTGGACTTGAACCTTCGATGGGTGCTTGTGAGTTTTGTTTGCCGCTCGCATTTTACATGCCTTAAACTGAATTTTCTGAAGTATATACTGCTTTACGGCGGCGATTAAGGAAATATTGCTTTGCTTTGAGAAGAAGTTTGTTTGCCTGAATTATGCCAACTTTACAACCTCATATATTTAAAAGAGGTTCGGAAGACTTCTGAATTTCTAGGGGAAACTCAGCCTGTTGACGAAAAAAATCAACTGTGTTGAGAGCCATGTCAGGTGGAAGTCCGAAATTATTGATTCTAACTATGTACTCACCTCTTATGCCCGCAATTTCAGATACGATGCCTTTGAACGTCGACACTTTGCGGGCATTCTAACGCAGCAATGGCGATTGCCCCTCAGAAAGTCTAGCCCTAATAGTCTATAAGCAGACGGCGCAAAAGAGCACATTGTGGCGTCAGCAGTTCATATCTAGCTCGTCGGCCCTCAGAGATGATGCTGGATTGCCTATTTCGCCGTTCACTGAAATATCAAGATGCTGGTGATGAAAAGGAGGCGCTGCTTGAGCTGAAAATGTGTGGCAAGGCCACAGGCGGAGATGGAGAACTGAAGAATAACGGCTGGGTGCTTAAGGTCAGCGCTGTCGACCCACCAATACGCTACAGGATATCGGATGAGCTGCAGCTATCTGATATTATCAACCTCAGCTGGGCGAGTTTACACTTCCGCAATTCCCTTGTGTTGACTATCTTTCGCGTCATCAAAATTACCAACTGTCCAATCCAGGGTTTGAGCAATGTCCGTCAAATTGCTGAACGCTTTGCGCCTTATGTGCGGAAGTTGAACTTTGCAGGTTAGGTCCGGCCGATGACAGCTGAACAAGGTGACAAGGAGATGACATCGAAGACATTCAATCGAGGTCGGTCGCATAAATACATTTCTGCCCGACCTAGTTCGCCAAGCTCTGTCTGGTGAGCTATTTCCAGAGTCAAAACAGTCGAGATTAAATTTGTGTTTGATTTCGAAGAACTACCCCAAGAAGGAGGGGTTTGAGAACACGAGTCTGGTATCGGGCTGTCGCCTGAGGATGCTCTCTTTATCTACGCCTTCGATTGTCCGGAACAGGAGCAAGAGGTCGTCACTTCGAAGGAAGAGAGATACCTTTGGCGCAGTTTGATGGCTGAATTACGACGCACGTTCGCCCTCAATACAAACGTCACAACCCTCATTGCCCGAGCCCTGATACCAAAGCCAACTTCAACATTCTTCACGGAAGACTAACGCATATTTCCAGGCCGTTTACAAAATCTAAAAGACCACATGTAGTCTAAAGATAATGGCGCTGACTGGCTCTCAAACACACTCCTAGGCTATACACACTTTGAGGGTCATATTGGCGACTACTGCTTTCAACATGCGACGAAGTTGAAATCCTTGGTGCTTATTGTCAACGAGGAGACGCCTTTTGGCTACGATACCCGCGATAAATGTACTCTGCCGCTGAGAACAGGAACTCATATACCAGACCTGCGTCATCTGCAGCTCCGAGAGATGTTCATTAGTCGCGAATTGGTTGACTTTATACTCGGCCCAAGCACAAAACTGCGTGTCCTGGAGCTACATAATTGCCACACGGAATCACGATGGGAAGATAGTGCTCTAACATGGGCGGAATTCTTCCAGCCGCTGGACACGGATCGATTAAAACTCGAGAAGTTGACAGTCCAGTATGATAATGAAATGAAAGAAATTAACCGCGGGTTTCCTCCGCGACCATCCCAGCTCACCGTCCGCAGCTGGCAGAGAATGCAAGAAGATGCACGCTAACGGCCGTTCTCCTACGGCACTTGCATGCATAAATATGGCGATTATATGAAGGACAATGATTCTACATATGACCGCTATACCCAAGGGGAGAATATAGCGGCGTATCAGTCTCTACTAGCTCATGGTAACCGCAACGCCACGAAGTCAAAGACATTGAATAGGGTTATCTGAACGAATAGACCCTGAATAATCTTGTAGAATTGATTACTGGTGCAATAAGCTGTGTGACATCTTCGAATAGTCAATGGAGTGACAAGTAAGATAGTATATACATACCACTAGCTATTCCACTGGATTTTCGATTTCGAGCAACGCGATACTAGTGAAAACAGCCTGACTAAGGTCTATTGTCTTGAAATACTATGAAGGGTCACATCCTTGATCACATTGGTATTTCAAAGAACTAAGGATCAAAGTCATACTAACACTATCTAGTTATACATTCTCATAGCGGTTGGTAGTCTGCACTCATGCACTCATTGCCTCGTTTCTTCGATCTGGGACTAGGAGTAAACGTTGATGGATAGTCTGTATGTCTAAACCCATAAATAGAGAATTACTGTGAAACTAGATATGGCAGCAGGAAGCATGATAGCCGCGGTGGTAAAGCCATACGACACTCGTGTTGAAAATCTCATTGTCTCTGAGCTGTATAGTCACAAGTCCAACCTGTCATGCCATGAGGATTATAGAGACATAGGCTAAGGCTACAATGAGTCATGCAGATTTACCTTTGAAGAAACTTCTAAAGCTTGAGTATAACCGCCAATAGCCATCTATCAGATACTTCAGACGAAAACGAGGGGTGAAACAATATATAAACCGTATTATTACAACCTGTATAATAAGAGCAAAAACGTTAATGTAGAGAGGATATCTCGCTTGTTAATACACTAGTCAAGAACACTTCATGCAACAGCAAGTGCTCACACCCTTGGCTAAGACCACTCTACAAGTGAATGCCATAAACTACAACGAGAGATTACATGTATTAGCTGTAGCATAGGGGGCTTTATATCCTTCGTGCCACAACGAATGTAATGCAGTACCCCAATACTAGCAGTCCTGGCAGTAAATACAAAATCCTATGTGACAAACTTTGAAGAGAAAAAAAAACCCCCCATTAAGTAGTAGTAAGTTCAATTAGTTGATACTATATCCTTCAGCCCAAGCAAGTATAACATGATGCCCATGGACTTTTACTGAACTGCCGCGTAACTGGTGACAAATACAAACCTTCATCCGATGGGACCCGACGGCTTGGACTGTTCCTTATGAAATGGTCATATCATACATATCGTTGCCCTGCTTTTTCAGTTCAGTTAGAGGGTTTACACTGGAGACATCGCATCCTCGGAAGAATCGGCGAGATTGCGCGGCTCGGAGCTACCACCGCCCCCACTTTGAAAATAAGGCTTACTCTACGTACTTAAGTACTTAGCAGTATACTCTCTTGTTACCGTTATATGCAACCTTGGGCTGGACCCTTTCGCCTCGCATATTTGACAGGGTACTGAGCATGGGTCTCATTTTCGGTGGCGAAGTTCCATACCAACTGCATATAGTGCCTCTGAGGTACTGTACTTTTGGCATGATCATGATCCTCCAGAGCGGGTCCAACAAAAGATGACCCATTCAGTTATAACACTAAAGGCACTGTCACGAAGGGTCAACCATAGGTACTGTAGGGGTCACATAATTGTTGTTGCGCGAGGAGCTACACAACCTCTGGTGACTACTACTAGGCTATATACACACTACTCCTTTGTTCCATATCCCGACAGGCACTACCTTTTCAACCACTGACCAAAAAGCCAAAATGAATAGGAAAAATAAAAGAGCTGCATATTATAAATATTTAAAGGCTATGTTAATCAAGTTATTTTTTCTATTTTAGTTGAGCTTTTTGTCAGTATTTAATTCAGCTTTAAAGTAGTCGGATATTTGGTGGCATGTGGCATATGTGTCGTGTTTTGTTGGAGCGACTCTGATCCTCCTGCAATCTAGTAAACAATTGAATTTTGAGCGTCGAGAGGCCCTGATGCACTTGGCAGGCGACTACAGTGCGATCCAGGTTGAACAATGAGTACACGGCTGATGCGTGGAAGCTCATAGAAAAACGACTTTAGTGGTTCACCAACTTCATAGCTGAGGCAGTGGGTAAGACGACATTGAGGATCATGGAAGGATCATGAGATGTTTAAATTCGCCGTTGCTGGCAAAGCATACTTAGTAGTGACGAAAATCCAGAGGGGCTGGTAACAATAAACATTTACTAACTTAAAGCAGTATATGGTTAAAAGTTAAGCGAGGCAATGAACAAATTATCATGCGGGCTCTCGAAAATTACACGGATTATACAGCCTGGGGTCGAGAATTATACGGACTATACATTCTGGGGTAACAAGCGACACTCTAATCTATTTTGAGTAATGAGGTTCTCAGCCCCTCTCAACTTTTATTTGCTCAGATGCTACCGTACGTGGAGTGGTATGGTCCTAGGCAATTAATAGGATCAAAAATAACCTGCCAGTCAATTCGTAGATATCCCCTCCTCTGTAGGTATCAGTGTATGCGCATGCGTCTTTAGATGTTTAATTATAGTGCAACTTCACCACTTTGTATTTCTCGACAATGGAGTAGCTCCTGTTTTACGACAATATTTCATATTTTTCATGACAGATGAGAGGGCCTGGGCTCTGAAGCTTACTACATGTAGACAAGGGTGGCTGAAGGCATCTCGGATAACAGATCGTTATGGCTAGGTATTTCTCAGCATACTGTAGTGTACCGGTCAGTACTGACCGGTGGTAGCTCCGGCTGGCTAGGGGGTGCCCACACTTTGCCGCGGAGAACTCCTTGTAGTTCCTTGGAACACGATTTGCATCCTGGGAAGGGCTAGCCCTTTTCGACCTCCCCCTGACAGCTGATTTTGTATGTACTACCTTATACCAGCATTGGGAAAGACAAGAAAAAGACTTCTGTCTCTTGCTTGTTATCTTGTACTATTTTAGTCTACTTTCTAAAGCTATTCAAAATAAGGAAATCTTAGGTAAACCTTGTGAATCGCTCAAGAACTGCACCACTGCCTGTTCAAGAGATGTTAAGCTGTTGGACTTTGGCGGCGAGTAGGTATAGTTACAGTGGAAGCTTTGAATGGGGATTCAATCCCTACAGCGGGCTACAGCTGTATGCAGCCTCCAGAGATGATGGTAGACGAAAAATGTTCGCAAACCCCCATACATACCGTAGTATCGTCTTACTCTGTTAGCATTAGAATGTCAAAGTTTTGAGAACCCTTGAGGTTATTGGGAACCTTGCTAGACAGAATGGTTCTATATATTGGTGGGCTTCCACCACGTAGTTCTACAGACTTGAAGAGCTCTTGAATACAATCATGCTTTTAACTTCTACATTTCCTGGTCTCCTATTGCAATAATGCTGGTACTGATTTGACTGGACGGCTTATTCCGGAACTACACCCAACCGTCCTACTCTACCATGTTCACCAAACCATTGACGCAAGAGCAAAAGGTGCATAAGAACTGCAATTTCGATGCACCAAATCAAAGACCAATAAAAGGCAAATGACAGACCTCAGGAACGAATGTGACATGGTAACTTCTATTGTAAAAGGCGTGCCAATTGATTATGTATTAACATCTTCTACCGCAACTCGGCAACAATTGAATATATACAGGGGAATTGTGACAGATCAAACTTTTCGACGTCTGTGCAAAATGGCTCTCTAGATTGTTCATTGAGGTGATATTATCCATCGCTTAGTTGTTGATGGAAGCGTTGGGGTACGAGGCAATCTCGTTGGCAACACCCTCCTCAATAAGATCGAACAGAATCTTGCCGGAGGCATTGTAGCCAGGAACGTAGTGCTCACCAAAGGGCTGGAGGAAGGTGTTGTAGGTTCCAGCGGGCTTGCGGGCAGCAATCTCAGTGAAAGTTTCGTTGGATCCACGGTAGAAGTAGTGGTTGGGGTAGGCAGCGAGAATCCTGTTGTAGTCGGCCTCGGGGATCAGAGGGTTGCGGGGACCGGGGAACTCGAACTCGACACTCTGGACGATCCAAAAGGACTGGAGGTTCTTGTAGGTGATGAGAGAGAGCTCAGCCTGCAGGGAGATACCGTCGTAGAGACGCTCTAGACGGATATCGTCCCAGGCCTTAGCGGCGCACTTGTCGTCCTTGACGAAGTCCTTAACGATCTCGACAGCGGCGTGTCCACTGTCAACCTCGAAACGCTGGTCCTCGGAGACATAAGGGGAGTTGTCACGGACTATCGCAAAATATTGTTAGTATGGATTGGATCATAACAGGGTTATCCGAGGAACGTACGATCCCAGCCAAGATCGTGCAGAAGACTGCCGATAGCGTGGAATTCAACGTCCAGCTCGCTCTTCAGGGTGGCGTTGGCATTGATAGCAGCAGCGCCGAAGAGCCATGTTCGGTACAAGTGCTTGTACAAGTAGGGCTGTAGCTCGTTGAAGACCTCAATGACCTTACGGGCCTCACGAACGATGGGGGTGTCGATAACCTCGACACCAGCAATCGTGGTCGTAGGGTAGTTGGTAGGGTACTTGGGGTTGTACTTGGCAGCGGCAGCAGCGCCGGCCAGGGCGACGGTGGAGAGAACACCGGCGAACTTCATATTGACAGAGAGAGCACAGCACTAATGAACGACTGGATGTGTGGAGAAGAGAAGAGAATGAGAGAGGGAGGTGGTGAGAGAAAGTCCAACAATCAATCCCGACAAGATTCCAGGCCTCTTATATCTACTATCGGCGATCTCACTCATCTTCTCATCTCATCGCTGCGCTAGAATTACGCCACCCAACCGCATTGTGGTCAACCCATGCCTCCCAAGCCCACGGAAATGAGCTCTGACCTACGCTGCAAGGCTGCCCTTGCACGTTGTGAAGAGCGTTGAGGTAAGGCTTAGTACACATTCGAGCTGACAATGCAAGTCTCACTCGCCCAGCTGAGTCATTTGTCACCTCTGCCTGGTTACTGCGTGGTTGACTAATACAGGGGTTGGGTGATGTGAATTTGCATTAGATTTGTGGAGATGGCTCTCGAATCTGATTCTTGGCTCTATTTCCTCTGCCTATCTTTTCCCGACTTTTCACCACCTCCGCCACGCGCAATTTCAAGATGCGTCTATGCTACGCTACACTAAACCACGTGTTAATGCGCTTTACGTGATGGGTTTTCACGATAAAATGATATTGTTGTAGTCCTCTGTTCGTGTATAGTCATTCTCCCAATTTACGACGCTGACCGAGCTGTCTATAATATGCGGTGTGCAGAAAGTACCACGCACTACACTGCCGTAGTAAGGAGTGGCTTCAGAACTAGCAAGCGTCTCGACCACTTTCGGAGGTAATTCTGGGTGCGGCTGGGAGAACATGCAGTCATAGTCGTGATTTCTCATTCTGTTGTCGTGATGGCGTAACATGGTTATGATTGGGTTCATCGGGCAATCCAAATTTCTTCACTGTTACCTCGTCTGCACGTTTCCTGTGTTGCACACTACACTACATACCACATGGTGTACTGGGGTTGTGTCAGCATTGCCTGTGTAGGCCCCTCCATTACTAGGTAGGTAATAGCCTGCGACTGTGTTGTCGATCTCTGTGGCTATCTCTGTGTAACCCCCCTCTCTTACTCGTTGACTTTGGGGGGTGACGGGAAAAGGCCATAACGGCTTGGGTTTCCAAGCTGAACCTAGCGTGGTTTAGTGCATGGGATAGTAGAATTACACTACCTTGCTAGCTTGCAGTAGAATTTTGTCTACTATGGATATAGCTCTGTGGAGGTTGACTTGGCAATCTACCTGGTTGACAACTAGCTCTTTGAATGAAGTCTTTGCGCCAAGATACAACATGTCGTTAAACGGCGTCAGTGAATGTATGTAATCAGGACACTGATTCGGATTAGCAGTGGTTATGCAAATAAAAGTACGATTCGTATATCTCATTACGTGCATTGGCTCGCTTCCGATCTCACTCTTTTTGTACTAGCGTTAAAGCACCATTAAAGGCATCTTGCCATTGTCTACCATTCTAGGTACCTACTTTATGTCAACATTGAAAATTGAGTATGCAAGAGTCTTCGGGATGTCGTATGTTTACTATTCACTTGGGATGCCAGGGTGACGACATGACAAAATACCTATATCATCACTGTGTGGTTGTACAACGCCAAATCCTTGAAAGAGGGGCGGTCTATACTACTGGACAGACTCAGCACGCCGTCACTGTCCGGCAAATATATAGTAGGTATTTCAAAGATAACAGCACAAGCCATCCCCAATGTTGCTATAACACGCCACGCTTATGGACGGCAGCTACCGGTATGTACGGCTCGAAGCGTGGAGCGACGGGTTCGCCGTCCAGTGTCACCAATGCACTAGACTTGTATACTACTAAGTAAGTACTTATACGTATACACCAAGTAAATACTAGTACGAACTGGAACTAGGCACAATAACGACCTGGGTACTGCCTGGGTTCAAATCCAAATCTATGCAGCTGGCGAGCCTCACGGCAAAACCCGAGCTTATGGCCCACTTATATAGTCTATTTTAACAGGAGTTTTAGCTAACATGTTACTAATGCCAATGGCATACCCACATGTAAGTGTAGTACAGCTTTAAACCAGCTACACGCACATTAGTGTTGATATTTATAAACAGACTTGCCTTGGCACTCTTTGCACTTGCCCCGTTTTATAATATAACTAGTGTAGATATTTATACGACGCCGAGATGTTAAATCTTTCCGTGGCCGGGCCGTACCACCGGTGACAGCCATGGCATGGCTAATATAGGGGAGTGTTGAAAGGTGGGGGTTAAGCAGACTAGTAGAATAGTATACAGAGCATGGAAATGTCTAAGGGGATTCACTATGCATGCTGAAATACAGTCAGATACTCATCATGTCTTGATTCATATTGGGTACGCAGTATGTTTTCGACTGCGACACTCACCATCTTACATAATTCGTTGTGTGCTCACGCTGTCAGCGACGCGTTTACGCAACGGCACTTGATGCACCCGGTAGCGGGAACCGCACTATTGGCCTGGTACTGAATCTTACCGTATAATCCTACGCATCGATGTGGGCAAGATAAGATATTGCGGGGTGCCCCTAGTGTACATACTAGGTATATTCGTTCTATCGGCCAAGGCAGCTTCACCACGACACCATGTAGAAATTCTAGAACACGGTTGTGGATTTCCCTCTGTCAGCACAACCCTGTAGCTTGTAGAATGCTGTGCTGATACTCGAACATACTTAGTGGACAGATAACAAACCCTATGTATTTGATCTATAACCCTATTCCATGTTTACATAGTAGGTTGTTCAAAAGGTCCCTGCGCTTACACCTCGATGAGACCGCGGGGACCAACAACTACAGAGTAAGACTGTAATATAGAGGATCAAAACACCTAACCCAGCCAAGCTAAAACCAGCTACATATGAGTTCCACTCTGAACCATGTGTTTTATTTTAAGCGAGAGTGCGATCAAAAGGGGCTCTTATTTGAGTGTCCGATCGCTTGCGATTAGTGTAGTATATCTAGATATAATCTTAGATGCATAGAACGTCCCACTTCGTTCCGTCCTCATGTTCAAATACTACTTAAAGGGAAATATCTTGCGCAAGTGGAGTCTACCATGTGAGCCGAGGCACTCTCCAGATGGGTCAACAGTAGTTAGCCGACGTCTCAAGAACATTCACTTAACCACTTAGTTGCCCAACAAACCACTGGGTAGAGGGCGTAATAGGGGTTACCATTATGGCTAGGAAGAGATATAAGAAGGTAGGCTAAGATACCAGGTTAGATTCTCTATCACGGTGGCGTACCGTCAGGAATCGATTGTGGGGGTTACGGCAAGACTTTCATTGGTGCGCAAAGTTCTCCAAAGGCCCTGCATGCCCTCGGACTATATAAGTATGAGCTTCCCGTCTGCCTCGTAATACGTATCGAATTGAATTTCTTTCTTTATATTTCCAGGCCGAGACCGCAATACAACAATTGTACGGGAAGTCTACGTTTTGCACTAATCTCCCAGAATGAGAAAGAAGTAATGGCAGCTTGGCTCACTTTAATGCACGCACCCGACAAGTTAAGATAATTATCCAATTCCTGAGTACACTAATATGTAAACTCCGCACAATGCATTGTATCCCCCTGAATATGCGTATGAAACCGCTCGTTGATGCTGAAGCGGCCAAATGATGGTATACTGTTTCTGCCCGATTGTTCCCCTAGCCATACCAGTGCCTAGAGAGACATCTATACAATTCGCGATAATGTGTCTAAATGTAACTCAAATTGCCCAAACTCCTATCCTAAATGCCTACCAGCACTCGAACTGCTCATAATATGAAAAGGAGTAATGCGATAGGTGGAGATACTCTAAAATCAACATGCCAGCCAGATCATGTAGGGTACTCATCCTAAATAGTAGAAACACTGTTCTTGGACCATGAACGAATACGTGCGCCGTAGACATAGAAGGCTACGGGGATGGGAACCAAGGCAATACTGATGAAAGCGAGAGTGCTCGTTGCCCAGGATACTCCAAGGTTGTGGTACAAGTAAGGTCCAAACAGCGGAAATGCAGCGGCGAAGGAGCTCCGGATCAACATGTTTCCGCCAAGAGCACTATTCGCGATGGGAGCATAGACATCGACAAGGTAGTTGAAGCATTGCACGAAAATCATGTACATACCAGCACCCGTGGGGATGCTGCCAATGACTTGGCCCGGCCATGGGATGTTCGGATTCGCCGTCCAGGCGAAGATGAAGAGCCCGGCTGGTACGATGCAACCTCCGATAATCATAGTCGGTAGTCGCTTCTCCGGAATGACTTTGCCACCGTTTGCCTTGATTGATGCCGTGAACTTCGTCTTGGTGTGCCAAATAACACCAGCAGCGCCGAAGAGGACTCCTACCGACAAGCCGAGGAAGGGAAGCGAACTCAAGCCTTCGGACCAGTGGCGGATTTCGACGTATTCGATCGGATACGATACGAAGACGAGGTAAAGAATACCGTAAATGAAGGACTGGTAGATCGTGATGAAGACAAGGATAGGTTCAGTGGCTAGCAATGCAAAGGGGCGCATGAAGTAAATTCGTGCGACATCCGCTAAACCCATGTGTTTCTTGTTGTCGTAAATCGTCCTCGCCTCGGGTTTCTCACCACTCTTCCGTAGTTTCGCTGCGCGTGCCTGCAGGATCTTGGACGCTAATGTCTCTGGGAGGGCGACCAAGACCAGCACCACGGCACTACCTCCCATGATGGCGCTGAGCCAATGACACCATCGCCATCCAAGGTACGACGCGGCGACAAAATTACCGATGATAGGGGCCAAAACGGGCGATCCGAAAATGGTACCAATACAGGCGGCAATAGCGACACCCCTATTTGCTGGGTCCCAGATATCGACGACGCTACCAGCGGCCAAGGACAACGCGACTGCGCCGAAAGCGCCCTGGAAGAACCGCGCGATAAGGAGAGTTTCTATGTTCTTACCGACAGCTATCGGGATGGTGAAGATGGTGAAGAGAAGCATGCCTACGGTCATGGGCCATTTGCGACCGAACCGCTCCGACATAGGACCCCATAACGGAGGAGCGACTGAAAAACCCTATCACGAATATGATTATTTAGTCGCGGCGATCCCTCATCACAACTTGCAGAAAGCAAGTCAGGCATATGAAGAATAGAAATGCTTACGAGTAGGAAGAGGCTGATGCCTAATGTCACAACGATGGTGCTCTTATCAAACTCGGCTGCGATTTGTTTCGCACCACTACTCCAGATGCTGCTAGCCAATGTAGCGCACAGGTTACCGTAGATCCAAATGCCAGTGAGGAAGAACTTGTATCCCGTAGAAAAGTTCTGGGGATTTTCGGGGTCATCCGGCCCATTCCAAGTTACCAAGTTCTCATCCTCCTCATCTTTAGTCGTCTTCTCCGGGTTTCCTCCGGTCGTTGGCGGCCCCACCGCAGCCTCTACGTCTGTTGATGACGCCGTGGACGGCGGGCCAGTAGTGTCGGGCATGGTGTAAACAGATAGCTCGTCATCAACTCGGCCGTATCCGGTGTCGTCAGTCTGCGTGGTTGGTTGGTTGGTTGGTTCGGACACGCAAAAGTCGCCCGTCTGTTGATGATGCTAGAGACGGGAAAGACCAGGTACTTACAGAAAGCCAAGAGGCGACATGGGCAAGCACATAAAAACAAAAACACTGTTAAAACTATTTCCTGTTATTTCCCTGCTCCGACCCCCCGACCACCCGATGCTCCGTTATGAACGTTGCAGCGCTTCCTCCTGTGATGCAATATACATTATCTGTCATTCTTGCCAACAACCAATGGGGAGTATCAGATAATTCCATGTTTCCAAAACACTCGTCTGTGCTTGATACACAGTCGGGTCGATAAGGAGACAGGTATTTGACAGCTGACCTAGTACACGATATACCTGGCACGCTAATGTAGGTACCCTACTAACATACTTGCCCTTCCAAATCGGTTCCCGTTGTCAACCTTAGTGTACTGGTCCTTGGTGTTGGGCTTACTTACACGTGTAGGCGTCCTGATCCTATCCGTTCCACTTTGTCATCTGCATCCTACGAGTAGGTGGTCATGGTAATCTATACTACTTTGTAGACAAAGGCTCGTGCAGGACAGTACTCGGAGAAATGGTCAAATTCGGTGGTCGGCATGCGGAAGAATAGCCGTCTTCGGCAGCCGGCGGCCGAGATGCAGGTCACGTATAGGATCAGCGCCAAGGCGGTAATTGTCAGCTTGATCCATGTCGTGTAATCTGCGCTATGCCGAATGAAAGATCGTGCAGCAATCATGCTGCCGATCAGCGCTGTTTGTATTGTAGCGCGCAGTGCACCGAAATAGCAGCAAGCGAGCAGTCCCGAACCAACGACTACTGAGTAGTTAGTGTATCATCATAGCAATGCTAATATCGCCGCTACCTTCTCCCATAGTGCGTTGTACAGGACGCACGTACCACTTGTCTGGAAACTTATGTTTTGTCAACACATTGAATGGCTGAGCACAGTATCATCCTACCGTGTATGAAGTACAAGCACGATAGGCGTTGATCAGAGGTAGATGACTTGACATCCATGTATTCAAGTCCACTCGGACAGCCACACTTTTCTCGGGGCAGGCAACCTGAGCAGAAACAGGGGACTGCATTCTCAACTCCTTAGTACTCTAGTAAGACAGCGATGCAGCGAATTCGGAAACAGGATTGCAGCTGCTGATTGCAAATAGAAGCGAGGTACTTTACATGAGATACAGCATCCCTAAGCCGTTTGATGCCTATTGAAAGATGTCAAATAGTGGCGTAGTGTATCGTCGGGCTAGAACCCGTGCCCGAATGTCGGATCGTGCTTTTAAGGTGAGCCCCCCCTTTCGTAGTGTAGTGAGTAGCCCAAGCATCAGCTCACTACGCCTTACCCTCAGCCCACATTTCTTCGGCTCCAAAAAACATCATCACTATGGCACCACGTGTAATTCCGGCCCCTGGGGTCTTGCCAGACTACAAGCGTGACGCCCGCGAAGCTTTCGAGACTTTGCAAGCAGGCGGCGTGATCATCGTTCCTACAGATTTCGGCTATGGCATAATGTCATCCAGCAATGCGGGCATTGAGCGTGCCTTCAAGGCCAAAAACCGTGTGGATGGCCACACGCTCGGTGTTATCGGCAGTTATAGGGCGTTCTCAAACCTGTGTGTCCTCCCGCCTGAGAAGATGGAGATGATCAAGGTCCTCACAGTGGACATGGATCAATCACTCAACACCGTGGCGCCCCTGAAGAAGGACCACCCGATGCTTGCTTTCCTTTCCCCTGAGAACCGATACCGTGTCACAAAAGGAGAGACGCTCGGCATGAACATAGGCGAAAGCCCATTCTTGCGAGAGCTAGGTCACCTGAATGACGAGGCCGACCAGCTGATGGTCGGCAGCAGTGCCAACATTACTGGTACTGGGCAAAAGCTACGCATCGAAGATATTGAGCCGCAAGTCTTCGCGGCCGCAGATTTGGTTGTGGACTATGGCCTACAGCGGTATCACCGCTACCAACGTTCGGGAACAATTCTCGACGTAGAAAACATGCGCATCCTCCGTATCGGCGCTGGTTACGAGATATTCAGAGAGCGCGTCAAGAAGTGGTTTGGTTATGATCTGATCCCTGACCCGGTGAACAAGACGGATAACGTGGGTGTAAGTCACTCGGTTAAGACGGAGTATGCAGAGAAATTTTAGACTGTTTTCTTTTTTATCTGCTGTGAGTTTTCATCATCGACGCATGTGTCAAGGACTGCACCACCTCGGGGGCTGTCCAAGAGTACTGGACTTACGGCGGCTTGTTATGTTAGACTGCGGAGGATTTTCACTCATATTTTCCTCAAATACCAAGTACTTCTATACTGTATATAGTATGACACTCGATTGTTACTCTCATTTAGACTTTGACCCATGTTGTGATGATATTAACCATGCGTATACTACACAAGAACTCTTAAAAATGATTTAAATTGGGAAGTAGATTACCACAGATTGTCTCATCTGTTAGGTTGCTACTGCGGTGGATTGCCACGCAGAAGTGGATGCATAGATCGGATGAGCGTTCGTCCGGGAGTTCGCGTCCACACCAGTTACAACCTTGCGTTCCGCCTATGTGACTCTGCCACTCACTCCATATCAAGCGAAATATGTTGTAATAAATAGAAAATGGAAGTCTATAAGTTCAAAAACCTTTACCGAAATCATATACTGGTAACTTGCTGAACATGAACTTGTCTATCTTAAAAAATCTAGTCTAGTCTAACATGCATGTAGTCAGTCCAAATATCGAGACTATCGTTACTTGTTAACGTTACTTGTTAATCACTCTGGCCTATAAGGCCAGGCTCAATCCCAGCGACTTCCTTGTGCGAAGGTTCCTTGCAAGAAGTCCAAGCTAAAAGCACCCCAGTTGACATCATTCGGCAACGGCTCCGAAGTCAATCCCAACTGGGATTGTGAAGCAGCGAAAATTGAGCTGTCAAGTCGGTAATTGGGAGAGGAAGGTACTGATATGAATTCCGCTGGCTCTGTGTGCGGCGCAAAATAGCCGGGCCTTGATGGTTCTACGGACCGTCTGTTGCTCTGGGTAATGAAACTGTTCTCGGGCTGATGAGATACTGTGAGCTGCGCGAAACTGTGATTTTCTTGACTTGGAGAGGCGATGCGTGAATCAAACATATCTGGTGACGCGACACGTGATGATTCCGCGGTCGTTATACGACTGTCATCTTTGATCTGCTGTGAGAACACCTGCGGCTGAATTTTGGGCGATGGCGGTCTGGTTAACGGCTCTGTTAGCGCTTCTAGTGTCTCTACAGCCCAGAGAAGACCTTCGCCTAGCCGAGTGTAAAAGCTGTGTGTTAAATTGTCATAATGCAGAAGTTGAAGTTGATCGCAGACACTCCGGAGTAAAGTGATGTCGGTTAGGGTCGTTCTATCAAACTCGTCCTTTTCGACGCAGTTGTTGAGGTAAAAAGCGGCGAGTTCGACAAAGGCTACGACTGGGTACCTGCGGAATATTCTAGAAAGTAGCGCAAATCGGGCTGTAGTCATAGGGGGTTGACACACTTCGAGGATCAGCTCGAGACTCGAGCGGGCAAGATCACGCATTTTGGTCGAGCTTTGCTCATCGTCCTGGTCGCACCGGAGAATGAGAATTTGCGACACTTGGTAACCGTACCGCAGTTCTAGCCGCAATAAATATGTATCCGCCGTGTCGTTTGGAGAAGATGGGGACAACAGTTTGGCATGCGTCTGAGAAAATCTGTTGATAGAACTAGCCACGAAACGCATCTGGTTGAGGCGTGTGCTCATATCAGAACGGGACGCTCCCGAGCTATAGAGATTCAAGTAGATCTCTTCCCAGATGGTCATTAGGTGATCGAACGCGTCACCGACAGAATGGTCGTCATCTTGGCGGTTGTGATCGGGTCCAATGTGTTGATCCGAATCGAACAGATATAGATCACACGGCTGTCCCGTCATGAAAACGCGAGTTTTATCCATGGCGTAGAGAACTCGAAATAGCCGGCCCCGTATTTCACACTGGTCATTTTCTTTCGATTGGTGAACACCCATTATACGGCCAACCTGGCAAGCCGCTTGAGTTACTCTCTCAGCCATGCCATTGGTATAAAACTCTTGAGCAACTAGTGTCTTTGAAAAGAGAATCAGCAAAAAGCCTTGAATCCAGAGTGAATGTATTAGGTGTTTCAATAACATACGAGAGTCATCAGTGCTTGCAGGCTGACAATAGTAGGGGCCTTGAAAACATCCAGGTTGCTGATCGCCCGGTCACAGTTCCGCAAGAAGGAGGGAAGTATGTCGTTGTTTGGTATGCGGGAACTGGGGCGAGAAGCCCGTCCGGTTTTAATCTCAAGACTAAGCTCCAAAAGAATAATGTTATTTATGATGAGAGCACGGGCCCCGCTATCCTGAAGCTCTTTATCGTTATAATGAGCATCTATAATATGATGCAAGTTTTCATCGTTGAAAATTGGCGTTCGCGTGTTGATATTTTCAAGATAACCATTGACGAAGAGGTTGACCATTAGGCGAGGTGGAGTGCTGAGAGAGCTCGTGTCGTTTTGCAAAACAAGTTCTCGATGCATGGTGATAAAGGGGAAATACTCCAGTTTCTGTTGCAGTGCAGCCCTCGCAGCTGGGTCATGAATGAAGTTTCCCCTATCGCCTTCATGGTCTTCATCTTGCTGATCCGAGTCAACGAGAAGCTTCTCTGCCTCATGGAAAAGAGACTTGACCAGCACGAGGGGAGCCGGATAACTATACAGACGCTCGCGGCCGTGACCAAGCTGAACGGTTTCACTTGATGGCTTGTTTATGGCCTGGGATTTCCGACGCTCATCAAGACTGGCAAGCTGGGAAAAGTCAATGAGCCCAGATGTCGAAGGCGGCAGGGCTTCAGGGCTCGTATTGTTGAAATGAGGAGGAGAATATGGGTTTATGGTATGTGAACAGGGTCGTACGGTGATCTGGCGGGTGATTTCGGTGAGAATACCCAGAGCGTGATCAACGTCGTTGAGCTGTTTTAATACGTTAGAGAAGTCATCGCGCCTAAACAATTAGTTTACCGAAGGCTTCCCAAACCAGAGAGTAACTTACAGCTCTTTTACATGATTAACGCGTTTGAGCGTACTGGACGAGTTGCACTCGATGCCACCTTTCCTGCAGTTGGAACATTCTGGTTGGAGACGATCACACCGAACCTTACGGAGTCGACACTGATTGCAAGCAGCGGGAAGAGGGTCACGTTGATCTTCCCGGCCATCGCCAAGAAGCCGCGGGCGTTTTCGACTGTTATCTGTACGTGTAGCGGAAGCAGAATCACTATCTTGGTCTGGCCGTGGTGATTGGGGTCCACCCCCTACGGAAGTTTGTCTGAAGCTGAACATTTCGAGGAACCATATGGAATGGGGAAACAAGGGTAAGCCTCACGGCGGAGATGTAAGGCCAAGGCGGCAGATTTATTTTGAAATGCTTAGGATATGCAAGAGGAAACCAACATGTTGTTAGCACGGGCTGGGCACTTACATACCCTGCGGCGTAGTTATACGATTAGTCAGAGTAGACGTAGCTTATTCACCATAATCTTACCGATAGACGAGGTGTGCTCCCTTCATAAGCATAACTTGAATAACCGTAATATTTCCTATGGAAATACTGGCTGCTATCGGCCGTTGCCGCCCAACTGTATAAGGCCGCGTATATGCAAACAGCACATTATGTACGAGTAGGTTGAGACGATGGACAAATTAACACAAATACTCTGAATCCTTCGGGCGAATGCAAGATCCGGCTCTTGAATCATTAACTCCTGCATCCGAAAGTCTGAATGAATCGGCACTGACACTGATTCTTCACCGAGCTCAAGCTATCGCCACCGTATGCGCGATGCGCGAGTTTTTTCCACCTTGTTTTAGGAAGGAATGTCGACCAAGGTGATGTTTCAGTATTCTACCATTGTTGAATCTTACACCCTTGAAGGAGGTATAGCCTATCCAGGTATCTATAGCCGTCAGAGTCGTACTTTTGTGCAGAGGGGTGCAACGTAACGTCCCATTGGTCTGAGCGACGAGACCCCTAACCCGCGATAACCCCGCGAGTGGCCAGTTCCAGGGCTGGCATGGTTGTCTGCCGATACCGTGGTCCCAGTCGGCTTATGTACCGTGCCAAGGCGGGAAGAATTCCGCTTGCGGCCGTCTTGCTTAGTGTTGCATGCATATGAGAAAAGGCTTAGTGTCCGCTCTGACACAAAACAACTCGCCTCCTCTCCAGATATTCAAGGTTCCAATGCAGTTCACCACGCGGCCCGTACCTCGCACTACGTATGGACGGACACGCCTAAGAGGCTTTACTGGAGTGCATACATAAGCATTGTCAACAGCACGTGGAAGCAGAAGAGAGGGCTACGCGCCAACCACCCGTCAGGCTGGGGGCCGATCGTCATGATGTTACCTTAGAAAGGTTACGGTATCTATTGACTGTCTATCTATAGCCTATATAGGTGGAGCTCGAGATAAACCGAGATAACCCCAGTATCAACCATTGGGCCACCCCGACGCACACTTCGTTTGCTTCGCTGCATGAACTACGTACGCGGCGTCTATGGCGTGACCCCTAATCTATGTAGTGAGAATTTAAAGCCGGATCTGGGGATCCAGGAAGAAGGGCTCCGCAGCTACACCAGCCTCTTTCCAGGCAGAGTTATCTTTGGCCTTGAAGACCGTGTTGCCCAACATAGCGCGTTGATACGCCCTGTCAGCGAAACGTCCTCTCTCCTCGACGCGCTTGCGGTACTTCTCGAATGTGACCCCGGTCAATGCTGAAAACAGCAGGCGTGGGGCCACACCGACCACAATGGCACCTTTTTGACCGAAACCGAATGATGTCAGCATGAAGGCCTTGATGCTTGGCACAGAGATAGACTCAGAAGGGTAAAGCAGGTGCGGGAAGGATTGTAGCGCTACATCGACATCGTCGGCATTTCGGTTCCCCGGTACGAGCTTGTGCTCGAGTATCTGCAAGCATCCGTTCAGCATCCAGGCCCCTGCGGCGCCCTTCGGATGACCGGTAAGGTACTTTTGGGCGACGACCAGAAGAGGGTTTCCTTCTGTCCGGCCGAGGTGTTCCATCTGCTGGTTGATGACGGAGCTCTCGTTTTTATCGTTAGCTTTGGTAGAGGTGCCGTGGAAAGAGGCCACGGCGATGTCATCGATAGTCAACCCCCAGACCGCCAAGGCGGCTCGTATCGGAGAGATAGATGGATTGAGCTGGCGGATATCCCCGTTCCATAGCCACTGAGCGTGTGCTCGGCGGGTGGCCACCTCCGATTCGACCAGTTCGTTGGACTTAGTATTTTGAGTACCAGCAGACTGTGACAGCCGCCACTCTTCAATTGTAGCGAACTCCTGTTCGAGCTTTGATCGGCGGTAATTGAGGTCCAATAATGGTGACTGTGAAGCCCCTTGTGCCTCCCGCGCTGCCGTCAAGACACCCTTTCCAGGTGCCGGCACGGAGCGACCAATGCCATCACCCGCCAGCTGCGTGTAGGCTACGACACCGTAAATGGGGAGACCCATCTTCAGGGCAAGTTCTGCGCTCATTACAATCTGGACACCGCAACCTGCAGATTCCACAAAGCCAGCGCGCGAAGTCGCCGTTGGCCGCGACGTTTGTGAAGGGAGATAGCCTTTGGCAATCTCCTGCTGAGCCACCATAGTTGCCTTCATGTTGCTGAATTCAGTAGAGAGCTCCTCTTGCAAATCGTCTGTGCCGCCTACTACTGCGACCTTGACACCCTTTGACCGAATGCTGTCACAGGCAATATCTAGAGATTCTACAGCTGTCGCACATGTGCCTGTTGGAGTCTTAAGCGGACCTGTTGCACCGAAGAGAAGCATGTTCGTCCAGGCAGTCATGGCGTTCAAAAAGGTTTCCTGTAGGATATCGCCTTTCACAGGGTTGTCTAGGTAGCGGCGACGGTACACTAGAATATGATAGTTAGCTAACACATTTTCAAGAAAAAGAAGTCCAAAAGCTACTTACTGTCCCGTGTAGATTTAAGACTGCCCGCTCCGGAGCCTATGTAAACACCCAACTCGGAAACATGGATATGCTTGTAGAACTCAAAAGGATCTTGAACACCGGCACTGAACATGGCTTCGCAAACGCAGCAAAGCACGTACAGTGTGACGGGATCAACTTGGGCGATGATGTCTTCTGGAATTCCATAATTGGCTGCGTTCCAACCCTTAGGAACCTGTCCGGCTACGGTTTGGTGGCCGCTGGTTGTTCTAGGTACGAGGAATGTGGCACCGCGCTTGATAATGACGGTCCAGTTCTCAGAATCGGAGCCTTCCGGGAAGACGGTAACCTTGTCTCCGTGGCGAAGCTCAAACGAGCGCGCGAGGGACTCAGATGTGCTGAAAGCTGGAAGATCCTCGTCTAACACGACCTCTTCGAGGAGCTCTTTCCTGTTCGGGTCGTACTCATCGAAGCCTTCGGGCTCGACAAGTCGGATGCCGGAATGGTTCACAATATACTCTCCATAGCGGGCTTCGAATTCATCCTCCTGTATCGGCTTCCCGGATTCTACGTCTAGCCAGCCGGCATACGGCTCGCCATTGACCTGGCCATCCTGATGCTTGATAAGACCCATCAACCATGCCATCTCTGTCAGACCATCTTGATTAAACTTGCCTAAGCTCTCCTTTTGCCACCGGGTGCGTGCAGAGCCCAAGGGCCCTAGCTCAGAGAACCCGACAATAACAGGAGTGCGGCTTAGGTCTACCATGTCCTCTAAGTGTTGTAGATCTGCGGTCATGTCTTGATGTGATGACAATTTCGGGAATCCTTGCCGAATGTTGGAACGCTTCTTTTGTGCGCTCAGCTGAGCTGTATTGGTGCTGGCAGTAGCCTTAGACCCCTGAAGAACCTCGTCATGCTTCTTTCTTTCAGCGGAAATTGCTTGCCATTGACGCCGTTGATTTGTGACGCCCGTCCTTATGGCCATAACTTCTTCTTTGAGATTCTGGAAGCCCATAAGCCCACCACTCAGTTCAGCATAGACAGGTTCTACATCTGACTCAGTGATGATGGAGGGGCACAGCAAGGCCAGGAGATTAAAAGCCATCTCTCCTGCGGTGAACGTCATAACACCGAGTTTTTCGATGCCTTCCGCGACAATATTGTTCGCGTTCATAAGACCAGTTCCTCGTGTCCAACCAATGACAGCACCAATGATAGAGAGATAACTGGACCAGCGTTCCGAGTGGTAACGGTTAAATAGAGTCTCAAGACCAATCTTGGATTCTGAATAAAGGCCATCACCACCAAAATCACCGTGATTGGGCGACAGAGGCAGAAGCACTGTTGTCGGCCGTCCCGTGTAGTTCCGCTTCTCTTTTTGTCGCTTGATGTACCCAAAGAGTCGCAGCACGTTGGTCAGCATAGCGCGATGCGCTAGTTCAGATCGTGCGTCGATCTCGTCGATCTCGCGACCGTTCTCTGGGATCGCGGCGAAAGGAACAACGAAATCAAGATCGAGCCCTAGTCCCTTGCTTTCGTCGTAAATATGTGCGACTAGATCTTCGGTATCCTTCTTACTTGCGGCGTTGAAGGGGAGGAGAATAAGTTCAGAGCCGCGGGCTCCCACCTCTTTATAGGCCTTGGCCATGGCGGGCCCTGTAGCAGACGGGGCGCGACTTGTCGTAACAATCACTCTTGCGCCGCCTGCCAACAGTCCGCGAACTACCTCCATGCCGATGGAGCCGGCACCAGCGCCAGTGACAAGAGCTGTCTTGCCTGCATAGGTGATGCCGGATGTGTTACCGGCGAAGATGCCATCGAGGTACGTGTTTGTGAGCTGGCGATCGTACTGCCACGAGCCACTGTTCTTTCGAAGAAGGTGGACGAAACTGTTGCAAGGTCCATTGCGGCGTGTCGAGCTCACAACATCATAATAGGTTACTGGGCCAGGCGTCAAGCTTGAGCCTGTAGACCGGGGCTTTTCGCTGTAGTTTATCCGACCTTCTTCGTCGACAGACGTATGTGGTGCCATTGCCGGATCTGAGAACCTAAAGACGGGTGATGCTGCCTCCTCTGCGCTTGGCTTAGACTTAAGCAAGTTCTCTGCCACCTGTCGGGCGGGGCCAGTCTTTACACGGTGTCGCAGCATTGTCTCCAAGTCTGATGTCCACCTGTTTGTAAGAGCTTGGAGGCGCTCTGCTGTGATGGATGCATCGTTTTGCTGTAAGAGTCGTGCTACGTCTTCACGCGCCCAGTTCCACCAGGATGAATATCGCCTTTCCTTCAAAGGATCGAATATACCTTCCATTCCGGCGTAGAACTCTTCGCCAAGTTCTGCGTAGACCTTGTCCAGATGTTGTTGAAGTTCATCGCTATTCTGGACTTCACTGGCTGCACTCGGTGTGAGGTCTACCCCGAGGTGTTGGGCCAGAACCTGTAATTGCTTCCGCAAGACCGAGTTCTGCTCATCCTTGAGTTTTTGGAGGCTAGCATCGTCTACCATCACAGCAGCGCCCTGCGAGCCTTGAGATGCCCCGCCGGCGGACGGTGTGGGCAGGGAGAGGCCAGTTTGCTTGGCGTAACGAGTTACCGCCAAGTCAAGAAATTCATGCACCTGGGCTGCATCTGAGAGCCGAGATGATGGCTCTATGGTGATGCAGAAGCACTGGATTGCTAGTTGGCAATTTGGTCCCAGACCCCAGCGCGTTTCCAGGTATGTTGCCATTTCCTTCGGGCCAAAGCCACCAGGCATCTTAGCCGACAGAAGACGCTCGACCAGGCGCTTTGATGCCTTGCCGAGTTTTCCAGAAAAACCAGAAGCGAGTTTCTCGCCAAGGGCTTCCAAAGGTGTACCTTCACTACCATCAGGCATATCACCAAACTCTGCGCCCAAATCGCCGAGTAGCTCATTCTGAAGTGTCGATTTGCCTATTGCAAAGGTTAGGCCTTGAGGAAGGAGAACGGGAAATATTAGCCTGACTTACCATTGGATAAAGCTTGAATCGATTCACCAAGAGGCACTTCATCAAATGCCCGTCTAAGTTTCTGTGCCACTAGGGCTAGGACTATATCTGTGGACGTAACCGCCCTATCGACAATAGCCGATGCGCTGACAGCCACAGCTGGTGGTGCAGCAGCGGCAGGAGGAGTTGCCACAACTTGAACCGATGCTGTCACGGCCACCGGAGCAGCGGGCTGAGAAGGTGCCGCGGCAGATGATGTGTCATTTTCTTCATAATCATAATAAATCTTCCGTGCATCGTCTAAGTTTGTAATGCTGAGGAATTCGCGTTCAATTGACTGTGCAATATCCCTTTCGCCAACGAGCCTCTTTGCGGACTTTTTGGCCATTGGCGCCAAGACGCCGGCGGGCCCTACCTCAATGACGCGCCGAACGTCTCTTTTTGAGGCGAGCAGTTGCTCTTGTGTATTTATCCTTTGGTGGTTGTTAGAATTCGTGCATGTTGACGTAGTCTGTGGAAAAGTATTACTTACCATTGTACAGGAAAAGCAAATTGGTAACTACAAAGTCAAGTCAGTTGTATACTCTTTACAGAAATTGATACACATTCATCAGCGAGAAAGGGAGTGCATGTCTAACGTTAAAAGCTCTATCAACAGATTATAGGCTATCTGTTGCTTTGGGTCCCGTTTCTCCTCTGTGGCCGGGCCTGGGCCGGCAATGGTAGTGATAGTCATGATGGGTTATTCGAGTATATACCGAGCACCAGCTCTAATTTAGTGGAGGAGGTAACTAACGAAGTCGATGAATGGGTATAATATCTTTAACGGAAATTCAAATAGTAATGGGACTACTGAGGATGGTTCTTGGGAATAGTACACTGTCTTGCAGTTGCACTGTTGCTGTAGTATCACAGAGGAGGAATATCGTAGCGTGTAGATGAACTTGGCTTCCAAGCCGAGAGATATACTACTCCTTTGACGATGATATCTGGGCTTATACACAAGGTTAATATGCGAGTTCCGAGTACATGATAGACCTGCTATCACAAGCTATCAGAGTAAACAACGCAGTAATCATCGCCACAGTTCAGATCCCTGCCTTCCGATTAAGCAGTACCTCGAATTGGCGGAACGACCTAAACGAGAAGGCTTAGAATATGCTAAATGATTTGAAAAGGTGGGTTTGCTTGCCTCGGCGCTGGTCGCTTAGGCGCGACAAGTCGCTGCCGATCGGCTTTCGGTGGCCGCCACCGAAGTTGGCGGCGGCAACGCTAACGCCCGGTGGTAAGGAAACAGCCGACCGGACGTAGAACAATTGTGAAGATGACGAGGTAAGACCATGTTATGGAGTGTTTCAGATATTGCAAAGGCTGCAGTTGATATCGTATAATAAAAAGCATGGACGCGAAATACCAGCCGAGGGCGAACTGCCCCACGCCACACCAAATCCGTTCATCATCATGGCTTCTGAGACAACCCCCAAGGTAAACGGCACCCAGGCCGTGAAAGAGTCTCTAGGTGATGTTTTGCACATCATCGATAGTCGAACAAGACAGCATTATACGATTGATGTGAAACAAAATTCCATTAATGCCAATGATCTCAAGGCGATAAAGTTGCCTAAAGATGAAGAGCATCCTGAATACCAGAACGAGCAGGGTCTCCGTGTTTACGACCCTGGTTACTCGAACACCCTCGTCAGCGAAAGCAAGATCACTTACATGCAAGTCATTATCTTCTTTATGACCCCTAAACTCGGGGTTTGTAGAAGTCCTCGCTCGAAGTTTTGCTTCTAACAAGGTGAATAGTGACGGCCTCGAAGGCACGATTCAATATAGAGGGTATTCGATCCATGACATAATAGGCAAAAAGAAGTTTGCGGATCTCTCTTACCTACTTATCTGGGGGAAGTGGCCGACGCCAGAAGAGGCGCAAAAGTATCAGGAGCGTCTGAATGATGTTCCCCTCATCGACGACAGTGTTTTCAACGTGATCAGAGCATTCCCGTAAGTCATACCTAAGTAGTGACATGCAGATTGCGTTTAGGCATAGCTGATTATGGCTCTCGCTGGATAGAAAGAATGGATCTATCCTGGGAATGATAGTCGCAGGGCTGAGCGCTCTCCAGTCGTCCGATATGGATGCAATCCCAGCTCATGCGGCTAAGAACCTCTACCTTGGCCAGCCTGAGAATGTCGACAAGCAAATCATCCGGGTACTGTCAAGCTTGTCAATGATCACGGCAGCGGCTTACTGCCATTACACGGGCAAAACCTTCACTCCCCCAAGGAAGGATTTCTCCTATGTCCAGAACTTCTTGTTCATGACGGGCCTCGTCGAGGAGAGCACGGGAGAGCCAAACCCGCGCTATGTCGACATTATCGAGCGTCTGTGGACTACGGTCGCTGACCACGAAATGACGTGTTCCACCGCGGCTCTGCTACAGACTGCCTCAGCTTTGCCAGACCTGATCTCATCCCTGATTTCTGCCATCTCTGCCACCTACGGCCCGCTGCACGGTGGTGCCATCGAAGTTGCGTATAAGAGTATCGAGGAAATTGGCAGTGTCGACAACGTGCCGGAGAAGATCGAACGTGTCAAGGCCGGCAAAGAGCGCCTGTACGGTTATGGCCACCGTGTCTATCGTGTGACCGATCCTCGATTTACTTACATCAGCGGCATTCTGGACGAGCTCACAGAGGAGGCCTCTAAGGATCCCCTGTTGCAGACAGCGTTCGCTCTCGATCGCGCAGCTACTTCAGATGAGTACTTCATCTCGAGAAAACTGAGACCTAATGCCGACTTGTTTGCTGCCTTTGCTTACAAAGCACTGTGAGTTTAGCCTCTAATCTGGACTCACGAGTAAATGATCAGTGCGCTGACGAGTAACTCCTATGCAGCGGGTTCCCAGCTCCCTTCATCCTCCCTATCTCGGTTGTGTCGAGGACACAGGGCTTTGTTGCTCACTGGAAAGAAGCAATGGGTTCGTATTCCCTTTCGTCTCCAAAACTATACTTGGATCTCAAGTTTCCTTGCTCATCGACTTTTTATCTGGATCTTGTTTTTCCTTGTCTATCGACTTTTTATATATGAACTCGGCTGACTTCTGTTTCGCAGAGGGGAAACCCCGCATCTGGCGTCCCGGTCAAAAATACACCGGCGATCTAAACCTGAAGGAGTAGGGTAACAAGAAACTTGTTTAGTATCCTGCCATATGATATGTCTTTGGATGCCGTATCGGCTCCGTGACTTGGACGGTAGGATAGCCGGGCCGTTTCTGGAGTTATCTTTGGTTTAGGGCATAGAAAGCTGAGTCACGGAGCCGAGGCGGCATTCACAAGATAGCTGTTTCTTTGGAGGCACTTAAAATGTAGCAATATGTTTTCTACATGATGTCACATAGACGACAATAGACGGCGATCGTTTCTCTTTGCTGCTGGCTTTTATAGAATACCTCTTATAGAAACAGTCGTGTGACCATCGTATCTTAGATCAACGTTCAATAGGCACGAGACATGATACATGCGATCGCGAATTCTAAACCTGTCATGGAAGAGGTGCTTGGAATGCGCCCAATCAGAGTGTCCTCTAAACCCCAGTGTAGATGGAATAGCAATTATCAGCGATGGTTTTAGTACATCTGAGCCGGTAGGCACCCTTGAAATAATGTTGAGCGTTCATTGACTGAACCTATACGAGTACACGGAACCTTTGTAATCAAGATGATGCTAATTCTCTAGATTGGTGCTAGGCGCGCTATGTCAAACGTTTCGCTTCACATCATCTTCAAGTAAATAGCAACGATACCGATCACGGAATAGTGTATCATGATGGTGGCGTAAGCTTTGCTTACTTATAGTAGTACACTATTCAAATGTTGGCCCATTTACCACCAGTTCACATCTGCTTGGGCCGGCCCGCGTAGTACAGCCTGCGAGTAATTGCCCCATCCTTATCAATGTGCTACCGGTATTTCAAAAGCCCATCTGCCTTGCCTAGCCTACCAACCAAGCACGCCAAGCAGTAGGGCTACTCTTGACCTTTCTTGGCAAGTGTCGCAGACCTCAGTCTCGGAACTCGGCGCCCGGCGACCGAGCTGATTGTGGCCTGTAGTGATTACTATCTGGAGCTTTTCTGGCGGCAAGCATGACAAAATAATCATTGCGATGAAATCAAATCTCGAGTGAGTGGCGTTTTATTGATTATGTGCATTTATAGAACTCTTACTTAGCTAAGCCAACGGTTGTAGCAATTGTGCCAGATAAAGGGAAAATGAGCCTAGATATTGCGTTAGCATAGGTAGCCAAGCATAGCCAATTTACCCGGCAATTGGGAACCGGCACTACTGAATTCGAGAAAGCCGTTTGGCTTGTCGTTAAACGGCTAGCACTCTACACGTAATTATAGCTTCTCGTAGATCAACTTGCAGTACTGCTGATCTGGCCGTGCATTCGCTTCTGAGCTCGTACAGACAGACGTTCGAAACATGATCCCATTTGACTGCAGGACTTTCTTTATCCCGGCTTCCTGGCTGTGATCCTCTCGACTCTATACGGAGCAGTAATCCGTGTAGTCTGTAGGTAGTCTGTAGGTATCATGGATTCTGCAGCGTGTGCACTCGTCGCCGCGCGCCCTCCCTGCTGCTTGCTAAGACTGCTAAGACTGCCCAGGCGGCTAGGATTTAGGTTCAGCTTAGCGGACGGGAGTGTACCACATGCCCCAGTGGATACGGTAAATCAAATACAACCTCGAAGAATGACATTTCAGTGGCATCTAGAATCCCAGTATGCCGGTCCCGACGCGGTCGAGTTCGACGGGTGGGTAGTACTAGAGTGTCAGGCGGTCTTCACTCTCCGGCGCAATGTATGCCAACACTAAGCTATGCGAAGCTATGCGATCGAATGGTATATAGCGACCAGATGCGGAGGTGAGGCGTAGAAAGAATCCCCGTCCACTGCCAACCAACCTTTGCCCTATTGCATAAATAGCAACCTAGCGTATTGCGTGCGCAAGCCATCATCTCATAGGCATCATCACGGTCGCACTCGTATCATTTCAGTGCCTCAACACGCTGATACCCTCATTACAATGGCGAAACACACTTCTGATGAGGTGCTTGATGAGTACAATGATGAAAACAGCGGCGTGACAGCAACCCTGTGCAATTGGATTACCGAGCTCGAGAAGAAAGACATCCCCGACGCAGTGTTGGAGCGAGCGAAGCATCTCATCCTAGATGGCATCGCATGCGGGCTTGTCGGGTCTCATGTCCCATGGTCAGAGCAAGCAGTCGATGCCATCCTGAGCTATGAGCCTGAGGGCCATTGTAACCTTATAGGATATGAAGAAGTCAGACTTTCCTCAATTGAAGTAGAAGTGTGCGCCTAGCTGACTGTGATTCTTAGAAACTTGGTCCTCTCGCAGCGGCTGTGTTGAATGGCGGCTTCATCCAGGCTACTGAGCTTGATGACTACCATAGCGTTGCGCCCCTGCACTCAGCCAGTGTGGTTCTTGGCTCTCTCTTCGCTGCCGCGCAAGTGAAGAACATCAAGGTCCGCGGCTCCCTCGCCAATGGACATGGTAACGGCACCAATGGTACCAACGGTACCAATGGCGTCAATGGCACCAACGGTACCAAAGGAACAAATGGGACGAACGGAACAAACGGAACGAACGGGACTCACGGGACCAACGGGACTCAGGAGTCGGGTCGCACCGTCTCCGGAGCCGATTTCCTTGTTGCGGCCGTTGCAGGGTTTGAGACCGGCCCACGCTCGGGCATGGCAATCCACGGGACGGACCTCCTAGTCAGAGGATGGCACTCTGGCGTTGTTTTTGGCTGTCCTGCTGCGGCTGCGGCATCTTCAAAGCTCCTTGGCCTTTCAGCTGTCAACACCGAGTCCGCAATCGGCATCGCCTGCACACAAGCCTGCGGCCTAATGGCAGCCCAATTTGAGGGAATGGTCAAGCGGATGCAACACGGAATTGCGGCCCGCAACGGCCTTTTCGGTGCTCTCCTCGCCCGCAACGGCTACGTTGGCATCAAAAAAGCTTATGAACGTAGATACGGCGGCTTTCTCAACATGTTTAGCCAGGGTAATACCAAGACGCCTCGATACAATGTGCAGGAAGTCGTCGCAGGACTCGGCGATGTGTGGCACACTGAGCGTATCCGTTTCAAGCTACACGCTTGCGTCGGCGGCTGCCATGGGCTAGTGGAAGCGATTGAGACTCTTCAGAAGGCCTACCCTGAGCAGTTTTCAAGTGAAAGCCTTAAAAACATAAAGAGCATCAAAATCGGCCTATCAGAAACCATCTTCCACCACGATGGATGGGCACCCCACGAGCGGCCGCTGAGCAACACGGGCTCGCAAATGTGCGCTGCTTACATTAGCGCGACGCAACTGGTCGATAACCAGGTCTTGATCGCCCAGTTCGCTGACAGCCAACTGAACCGCGATCATGTCTGGGAGCTCGTCAACAAGACAACCTGCCATCATGACTCCCAGTTTGACAAGCCGAACCACCAGTGCGGTGCTCATATTGTCGTCGAATTTGAGGACGGCACCACGGTTGAGGAAACCGCCCAGATGCCCAAGGGCTTCGACCCGCCCATCACAAATGAAGAGATCCGAGGCAAGTATCGAAAGTTGGCTTCTTCAGTAATTGACCAGGAGCGCTTAGAGAAGATTGAGAAGCTGGTCTTGGAAATAGACCAGCTTGAGGATGTGTCGGAGCTTCTCGAGGTACTAGCAAAGCCTGCAAGGAGCGCAGTGAATTAGACTAGGTTGAATACGAGGAATCAAATTTTTTAAGGAACATGGCACATACACGTGTATATTGCCTGAGTATAGGGTGACGCTAGTTCGCGGATGCGGTTGGTTGGCCTGGTTGCCAAGTGATACATACCTACTGAGTATATAGGACAAGCGTGTTTTCCTTCCACCGTACCGTATACCGCACTGTTTGCTATGTGTATACTGTACTCGTGGTCTGTCTGTTGGTTTAGGGGTAATGGCCCAATGAAGGGCAAACTCGCAATCAATGATCTATTCCGGCTGAAAAAAATCCATTTTATTTCCTATTGTTTACATTATAATCTCCCTTCGCTCATCATCGTCGTCTTACACCTGGAACAGATCAATAAACTTGCTTGCGGGCAACGAATCGAAGTCCGGCTTGTCGAACGTCTCAATGATTTGATCAACCCCAGACTTCGGTAGCTTGAGTCCCAGGTTGCGAATCGCCTTTTTGCGCACCTGAGGGAAGCTTTCTTCATTGCGAGCTGGGTGGCCCAGAGGAAAGTCAAGTCTCGTGGTAAAGTCTGTTCCGTCCTTGAGGAAGAATTGGATGGAGCAGCCAACGCTGCGGATTTCGGGGTTGTGATAATCCTTAGTGAATTGAGGGTCTTCCTCCATTGTGATGATAGACCGTAGAGCTTCGACTCGAGGATCCTTAGCAAAAGGGCTACTGTCCTGGTAGTCTTCCGTTTCAACTTCGACACCGCCCTTGAGCAATACTACGGCCATTATGTACCTTAGACAGTGATCTCTGTCTGCTGGGTTATGCAATGGACCCTTCTTGTTGATGATGATCATGGCTGCTTCTTGAGTTTGAACGTGAATGCTCTTGATATCCTTGGTAGCATCGAGACCACGCTCTTGTAGCTTCTTGCTTGCTGCCATCGTAGCCTCTACCGCGGTCAGGCCGTGACCTTCGGCAGTCAGAACCTTGAAAATGGCATTCTCAACTACCCAGGTGCCAAACGGTCGCGGAAGTTCGAACGGATTTCCTTTGTTCAATACTTCGTAAAAGCCCCATCGCGTGGCTGTCAGGGGTGTTTTAATCCCAGGCTGGCCCGCTCGTGCCACGGTCGCCAAGTGCACGGCGCGCATGCACGCATCGCCTGCCGACCATCCTTTACGCGGTCCCGTGTTTGGCGACTGGCGGAATGTTCGCAGCGGGTGGCCATCTACCCAGGCGTGTGAGACTGCTGAGAGCGCCTGTTCCCGAGTGAGGCCCATCAGCCAAGAAACTACGGCTGTAGATCCGATTTTGACCAAAATGGTGTGGTCGAGTCCGACACGGTTAAAGGCGTTCTTGACTTGGAAGACGCCTTGAATCTCATAGGATTTTATGAGGCTGATCAGAACTTGTTTTATTGTAATGACTTCCTCTGGCTTTCCCCGAGCAAGTGCATCTCTTGTCAGCACATCCGCAATGACAAGGATAGCACCGAGGTTGTCTATAGGTCTTATTAGCGACTATGTGCTGCCTGGAGTCCACTCCATAGGGGCAGTGAAATGAAAGCTTTCAAAACTTACCGGACGGGTGGCCCCATTCCGCACCAGCAAAGGCATCGTTATGGTCAAGATAACGAATCATCGCGCCCATGTTGAAGGCGGCTTGTAAGACATCCAGCTGGTACGATGTTCCTGGCAGCTTGAAACCACCAGCAACAGAGCCGGCACCAGGGAGCAACGGTTTGACTAGAGCTGCGCATTCGTTGCTCAAGGCTAAACTCTCAATGGCTACCCCAAGAGAGTCAATGAGCGCAATCTTGGCTCGAGCCAATGCTGGCTCCGAAACAACCTCATAGTCATAGGCATAGTCGACGATGCGAACAATTACATCGTCGTATGGCCTCACCGAGTTGTCGTCTGGTTGTGGGATAGACATCTTGACTTGTTGGTGAGCTACCTAACTGGGCAGGGTGCTAGGAAATCTGATTCTAAACTGCATTCGTCACAAGAAAAAGTTAAGTCAGCGTATAGACCTTACTATAGTGGTATGTCGCAACACTTCGGAACTAACCCGCGTAACAGCCGTGAGTGCGTATGTTTGCCACCCTGTGAGTAACAGGGGTCAGGAAACTCGTCTGACGAGAACGAGCTTCCCAGCCATCATTATTATCTTCACATGTCATTGATTCTCAAATGCAGCGGGCATCGATCCCGCCACCTCGCTGCGTGCAGGTGGCTTACTCTCAGAATTGAGGGTCCGCTCGGTAGTCGGGGCCGGACCCGAATGTTGCTCGCGCCCATCTCGGGCTAGCACCAAAAGAAATGCATCCGAAATCTCTCGGCCAAGACACGGCCGAGTGCTGTAGTGTATATGCAGGGGCTGTATGAACCCTGAAACCGAGTGCCTTACAGATTTGTCGAGCGGCTAGTGTAACTGTCAGCTTCTTATCGTAGTGCGTCGTTTTGCATGTGCACTGGAGCATGATTACAATTTACTTACACGACATTCTGCGAAGCAGTTTCTAAATACGAATAAGCGGACGCCCTTAAGTAGACTGTATAATTCTCAAATATGATCCTAGTGGTATTTGAATTCCCCATGTATTAGTTACTTCAAGGACAACTGCCGCCCTTCACATGGTCTAAGCCTTGTATTCATTTTTCGCTAAGACTACACTTATATCCCACTAAACACTATCACGGTTGAACACTTCTTCTGAAGGGTAGCTCTCTTGTTTTCTTGATATCGTGACGCCTTACAATTCAGTTCAGGGCGCAGGATAAGCCCCAACCTTTCAAGATGAGCTCATCAGGAAGTCCATCGTTGTTCGATGAGATCAACCCCACGCCAGAGTTAACCGAAACCCCTGGCAGATTCACAATTAGTTACGAAGATGTTGAGCAAGAGATACCCCTTGGTTTATCAGATGCATACCACTTAAACCAGCATCAAAAGCCCTTTCTCGAGTCTTTGGCTCGAGCAGAGGCTGAAACAGATGGCAAAACGGCCTTGTCAGGCGCTGCCCTGACTTTCAAATTCATGGAATACCTCCTGGGACGCAACATTCCTCCCGGAACGCTAATACGTCTTTTCTTCGCCGTTCACTCCGATATCATGCAGAAAAAAGATGTTCATAATTTTGTACGCGACTTACCTGATGGGATATCTGCACAGAAATCCATCTTGCGGACATTCATGATGTTGCAGTCGAAACTGGCATTTCCGCTCCTATCAAGTCCGCCCGTCCTCCCTAAAATTGCACAAGATCCGCAAACCTCAGTTGTGATCGCTTTCGGAGGGCAAGGAGCCAGTAATAGTGCCTGTGTGGACGAGCTGGCAGAGCTATATTCCATATACCAACCTCTCGTTGGGTCATTGGTGGCATCTCTCAGTGCTGCCCTAAAGTCATTATCACAACATCCCGATACGAAATCATTCTATTTAGGCCGCGAGATCAACGTGTTAGATTGGCTCGCTGATCCATCAACACGGCCGGAAAAGACTTTTATAGCGAGTGCTGCAGTTAGTTTCCCTATCATCGGCCTTACGGGTTTGCTGCATTACGGCATTATCTGCAAGCTTCTGGGGAAGACACCAGGTGAAATGGGTCAGATTCTGTCAGGTATAACTGGCCACTCTCAAGGTATAGTCGTTGCCGCTGCAGTGGCAAAATCGCACTCCTGGGAATCGTTCTTCGACGAGGCAAGATGGGCAGTAGAACTCCTATTTTGGATAGGATATGAAAGCCATGTCTCGGCACCTGGATCTACTGTCAGCAAATCCATTATCAACGACAGCATAGAGAACGGATATGGAACCCCTTCATACATGCTGTTGGTGCGTGGCGTTCGTCGAAGAGGTTTAGAACAGTTCATAGCCTCCAACAATAAGCACCTCCGAAAGCATGAGCAGCTTTACCTGTCCCTCATAAACAGCTCGAAAGATCATGTCGTCGCTGGACCACCAAAAAGTCTCCACGGACTGATCTCAAGTCTTGGCCAGATTTCCGCAGCGGATGGGGCCGACCAAACCAGAATCCCCTACAGCAAGAGGAAGCCGGTCATCCACTTCCAATACCTCCCTATCAGCTCTCCTTTCCACTCTCCATATCTGCAGGCAGCGACGGAACGTATCAAGAATCACATGGTCAAGTCGTGGCCTGAGACGACCACGATAAGCAGCCTACGAATTCCAGTCTTCCACACAAAAGATGGAGCAGACTTGCGAAAAGGATACGCGTCCAAGACCGACATCACAGGAGTAGTCACTGAAGCCGTTACCACCAATGTTGTAAATTGGCCTGAGACACTACGATTTGATGGTGACAAGCGTGCATCACATATCATATCCTTGGGTTCCGGGCGTTTCAGCGACATGGTTTACAAGACAGTCGATGGCTATGGAGTTCGTGTCATAGATGGCACCAGACTCGATGGCACCGACTCTGCCATCATAGCAAACAAAGCAGAAATATTCACACAAACCCTTCCCGAATCGTCCGTATCGGCTGCATCGTGGGGTGAGAAGTACCAACCTCGTCTTGTTCTGTACTCTGATGGCTACTATCATCTCGAGACTCGATTGAACAGTATCTTGAGAGCTCCACCCATTATCACGGCTGGTATGACACCAACGACAGTTCCGTGGGACTTCGTCGCATCTGTTATAAATGCCGGGTACCACATTGAACTAGCCGGCGGCGGCTATCATAACGCCGCGGCCTTTGAAGCGGCCATAGATAAGATAGCTGCGAACATACCGGCAGGGCGAGGCATTACCTGTAACCTCATTTACGTTGATCCGAAGGCGATAGGATATCAAATCCCTCTGATCCGTCAGCTTGTGCGCCGCGGTGTTCCTATCGAAGGTCTTACAATCGGCGCAGGTGTTCCATCTCCTGAAATAGCTGCAGAGTATATCGAGACCCTTGGTATTAAGCACATTTCCTTCAAGCCAGGATCGCTACGCGCTATTCGAGAGGTCATTGAGATCGCAAAGAGGCACCCAACCTTCCCTATTCTCCTCCAATGGACTGGAGGTCGTGGCGGTGGGCACCACTCTTGTGAGGACTTCCACGAGCCTCTCATAGAAATGTACAGCGAGATCCGCCGTCACGAGAATATCTATCTTGTGGTGGGCAGTGGCTTCGGAAACGGTGCTGGTATACTGCCCTACCTGACTGGAGCGTGGTCTCGTCAATTCGGCAGGCCGTCAATGCCATGCGATGGAGTTCTGCTAGGTAGTCGAATGATGGTGGCTACAGATGCGCATACTTCAGCTGGCGTCAAGAAGCTCTTATTGAAAGTCCCTGGTGTCGATGACTCTAAATGGGAGAACAGCTATCTGCCAGCGGACGCATCAGGCGGAATTCTCACTGTTACTTCTGAGATGGGCCAACCTATTCACAACGTGGCTACGCGCGGTGTCCGTCTTTGGAAAGACCTAGATGACACCATCTTCAGTCTTTCCAAACCGGAGAGAAAGCCGGCTCTCCTAAGGCGCAAAGCCGAGATTATTCGACGCCTCAACGCAGACTTTGCAAAACCCTGGTTTGGTCAGAATTCGAACGGGGAGCCAGTGGATGTGGAAGACATGACATATGCTGAGATAATATCTCGACTAACTCAGCTTATGTATGTCGGCCACCAGCGCCGCTGGGTTAACCCGTCTTATCGCGAACTCGTGAGCGACTTTGCCGTCAGAGCTCTCGAAAGGCTGGGTTCTGGGTCCTTGGAGTCCTCATGGCTCGACGAACCGCACAGCCTGACAGAGCAAATCACAAAAGTCTCTCCAGATCTGGCTGTACAGATAATTCATCCCGAGGATGTTCGTTTCTTCATACAATCTTGTAAGAAGCGCGGTCGAAAGCCTGTCAACTTTGTCGTGGCCCTAGACGATGACTTTGAACATTGGTTTAAGAAGGACTCTCTCTGGCAGTCCGAGGACTTAGATGCTGTGGTGGACCAAGACCCTGAGCGCGTTTGCATTTTGCATGGCCCGGTATCAGTACGGTACGCTACTAGAGATGACCAGTCATCCAAAGAGATCCTAGACGAGATTCATGGCGACTTGGTGGCCATGATGCGTGGTATGATAGAATACAACATCCGCCCTAAACTGCGTCTGGCAACAGCGCTTCCCTCACGTCCCACACCAGAAAACATCCTCGTCGATCAGATGGAAGACCGCATTCTCTACCAGCCTTTGCCGGGACATGAGCTTCCCAGCCGAGAGGCATGGATCGAACGTCTGAAGCCACACGTTGGCGCATCTGTCTTGGCACTTCTGCAAGAGGAGACTTTGTTTGAGTTATCGTCGAAGCGCTCTCGACCAAACCCATTCCGTCAGATCTTCGCACCTAAGCATGGTTATTCACTAGCTCTTAACCGTGCTTCGAAAGAAGCCCGCCTTCGTGACGAAGCTACTGGACAAAACATTGTTACTGTTAAGCCCCTATCTTCCAAACTACTTCGAGTAGAGGTTATTCACCGAGACCCTTCGGTTCCCTCTGGTAGTGCCTCGCTAGTCCTTGAATGGGAGTACGATGAGCGCGCAAGGCAGCTTATCGATGCCACTCAAAATCGCGATGGGCGCATTCAGGAGTTTTACGCCCATCTTTGGCTTGGCCAAAAGGATGCTGGCAGAGAAGGTCGCTTAACGGATATTTTCCCTGGAGGCAAGTTCGAGCTTACACAGGAACTGCAAAGCTCCCTACACTCCGTTGTGTCCCATGCATTTATCGGCGGTTCGTCTGTTACTCCAACGGACGTGCTACCGCTAGAATCCGCTGTAATTGCTTCGTGGGAGGCCGTCATGCGGCCACTCTTGATCAACGATCTGGAAGGTGACCTCATGCGCCTCGTCCATCAGTCTATTAACATTGAGTATGTTTCCGACGCTACACCACTAGTTGTAGGAGACTTGGTCAAATCGGAATCTTCTATCCGGTCTATTACCATTGAAGCTTCTGGCAAGTCCATCGCAGTGGAGGCAAAGATTTTGCGTGAAGGTCATCATATCGCTACCGTCGGATCCAAGTTTTTCATCAAGGGCAAATTCTCGCAGGACCAGCCCACGTTCCAGGTCAAGGACGAGCCTCTAATAGAGCTCAAGGTACAATCTGATATTGACGAATTAGTCCTACGAGATCGCAGTTGGCTGCGACTTGATAACTCTTCTATATCTCTTATCGGCAAGACTCTGGCATTCCAAGTGCATACCAACAGCCAATGGGCTAGCCAAGGCTCTGCCACAAACCTTACTGTTCGGGGCACCGTCGAGGAAAAGCTCTGGAATGGTAATCGGCGGAGCTTAGGCACTGTCGTCTTTGACGCGCCAGAGAGTCAAGGAAACCCAGTCTTGGAATTCCTCCAGCGCAAGGGAGAAGTGATCGACGGCAGGGTATCGCTCGCGAATCCTGGGTGGACTGGAGATTCCGAGGTGTCTGTTGTAGCCCCGTCGCACACTCACCTCTACGCGAAGGTTTCAGGTGATTGCAACCCGATTCACGGTTCTCCTGTTTTCGCGGAGATAGCTGAGTTGCCAGGCACTATCATGCATGGCATGTATACCATGGCTGTCTCCCGGAGAATCTTGGAAGATATTGTGATTCCAGGGGAGCCTGAACGTCTAAGACGATTTGACGCATCTTTCGTCGACATGGTCCGACCTGGCGATAAAGTCGCGGTGAAAGTATCACATGTCGCAATGAAGAGCGGCCAAATGATATTCGAAGTGGTGGCCCGGCTAGAGGAATCAGACGAAGAGGTACTTCGAGCAGAAGCTGAAATCACCCAGCCTTCTACGGCATACGTCTTCACGGGACAAGGCAGCCAGTCTGTGGGAATGGGCATGGCTCTTTATGATAGCTCCCCTGTTGCTAAGTCTATCTATGACGAGATGGACAGCCACATCAGGAAGCTCTATGGTACGTTAGCTTATCTTTTGGAGGGGTTCAAATACCCTTCTCTTTCATTTAATGTTCTAATACTGACTGTCAACTAGGGTACTCTATTCTCAAAATCATCAGGGAAAACCCGAAGGAAATCACTATTCACTTCCGAGGTCGCGAAGGGCAAAAGATTCTATCGAACTACTTGAAGTTAAAGACGGAGTTGCCCACTGAGGATGGTGGTCGCCGCTCTGCTCCCATTCTACCCGGCCTGACTCCGAACTCAACATCGTACACCTTCTCAGAGGCTCGGGGACTTCTCTTCGCAACTCATTTTGCCCAACCTGCTATTATACTGGTAGAAAAGGCTACCTTTGAGCACTTGAGATCCAAGGGACTCATTCAGGAGGGTGCCATGTTCTCCGGACACTCTCTAGGAGAATATGGAGCGCTCTCATCAATGTCCCCCTTCGTCGACTTTAAAGATCTGCTAGACACCGCTTTTTACCGCGGCCTGATGATGCAATTTGCCATCCCTCGTGATGAAAATGGTCAAACAGGCTTTAGCATGATGGCCGCAAACCCAGGCAGGGTCGGAAAACGTATGATCCCATTTCAAAACTTATTCGAAACTTCAGCTAACATTCTTGCTTAGATTTCGGTGACGATGCTCTGAAGGCAGTTGTCCGATACATTGCCCAAGAGAGTGATAAGCTTCTGGAGATCGTGAACCTCAATGTCGAAGGCGACCAATATGTCTGCGCCGGTCACGTCCACAACCTCAATACTCTTACCGAAGTCCTGAATGCCATCGCGGGACGAAGAGTACCACCGAAAGCAATCGAAGAATTCCTTTCGAACCCTTCACCACAAACGGCCCTTGGCGCCACTGTCGCGCAGGAAATTGCGCTATCTAAATCTTTACCCCTAGACGTCGATATCCCCAGGGGTAAGGCTACAATTCTTCTGAAAGGTATTGACGTGCCTTTCCACTCAGCTCGCATGCGCTTCTGGATTCCTACCTTCCGAAGCTTCTTTTTGGAACACGTTAAGCCTGAGGATATCCGCTTGGATCAGCTTGCAGGTAACTTCGTGCCCAACGTAGTTGGAAAGCCATTCTCTCTCGACAAGGCCTTTATCCAAGAGGCCAGTCAGATCACGGGAAGCACTATATTGGAGGGCCTTGTTCATTGAACCTAGAATATAGATATTAGCATGGGTTTATTTGATTTGATAGGCGTTAGACATTGGTCTCGGGGTGTTATGAAAGCCAAACCATTTCCATATAGAGCGATTGAATAAAGCAAGAATTATGAATACTTCTACGTTCCATCATTGAGCATGAAATGAGTAGCCGATTGCAATTAACCGCTAACTATGTAAGCAATGCGTAAAAATGAGTTGTAGTATTGGACACTCAGCATGTAAGAGTGATATGTGTCTCGGCTATCTCAAATACCTAGTGTCATCGCTGCTATTATATCAAGTGAACGAGTCCGTTATATTTTTAAGCCAACCTTTCTTGGGAGAAACCAGACCCTTTAAAGACTGTTGTATATTTATAGGCAAGTGTAGCAAATGGAACTTTTGACCTCGCTTAAGTCAGCTACCCATGTCGTTTCGGATTTCGTATCAATTGTTCTTCTTACTATGGGCAAGCTTTCTTTGCTCTGTTAGTTAGACTGCTCTAAAATAATAATAATAATAATAATGATGATGATGAGTACGATAAAATCCTGGGAATTAAAGTGAACATCGTTTACACGTATATAATATTTATCTCGCTTCATAAAGCGTCATCTTTTATTGTATATCAGTCGAGAAGACTGAAAAGAATTTCGTGTTATCAGCCGTCGAAACAACTCTTTCGTTTACATAATGTCTTTTTCTATGATTTATGTGTGTGAAATAGATTTTTAAGTTTCTCAAAAACACTAACGCCACCATGCTAACTCTATTGTTTACAGTTTTTTGTTTTTCTTTCTATCTTATACAAATACAGGTAGACAAAATTGGGGTTATCAAAGGGAACGAAAGCACATTATGATCTCTATATTTTCTTTTAAATAGCTTGATGTGCTTCTCTACATTGAAATATCAATACGCTGGTTTTTTTTAAGCTGAGTATCTACTGTTGGCTTACCGTCGCACAAGATTTAGCGGCGAAGTTTATGACTTCAGTGACCAGATAGGCATTTTATTTGTACATAGACGAGATAGTTAGGGTAATAATCAAATCATACAGAGGTTGAATGGAGCGATTGTCGTTTCTCTTATCATGATAGGGGAGTTCATAATGAATAGAACCCTTAAAGTAGTCACATAGTAGGTGATTAGAAGCGTTCAATAACCATAGGATTGGGTAGGTTGGTCAATTTTGGCCCGGGCCTTCCAATAGCTAAAGGGGGAACCCCCGTTTATATTGGAAGGCCACCATATCTACTCCTGACATATCAATCTAGATTGTGGGATACCACCGGCATATGGAAACCTTGTGCCGGCGAAATTCCACTGTTTCTCAAAAGCTTACGTACATGAATACATAGATAAAATGAAAACAGATTTCAGCTTTCGATATTTAAACAGATAACCTAATATATCACAATACCAACGGTGGGGAGCTTAACCGGCAGATGTAACTTCATCACTGAGCAATTAATAGAGCAGATATCATCTTTAGTACCTAGGGATGTCACATGTATGGCAGGTTTCACGAAAATATCAAACTAAGGTGTTAACATTATTGCTTAAATTTCCTGAACAGTGTTGAGCTAGGTCCTATGTTAAACTGCATGGCTACCGGGAACTCCGCCCAGACACTTTACATCATCTACCTCGACCTCACAGAATAATGACAACTGCAATGTGGAATAGACTTAGCATACGGGCCCATACCTTCCTTATTATGTACTGCTAATACATCTCCTCAGAAACATTCGCCTCATCCACCAAGGTCAAGCCAATTAGATGTCTTTCCGTAACACCGGTAATACCCAGTGGCTTGTGGCCATCGATCGCCCCTTATCCTCGGATGCAAAGTCGATCTGCAAAGGTGGATGTAGTTACCATTCTAGTGCAGTAAACTCTGACCTCTACTCCAGCGGTGAAGGTCGGAGTATGAAGCGCCTACCTTCGAGTGACGTAATGAACATGTCAAATAGAGTTACTTACTGTATGGGCGTATGTGTCTGAGGCTGCTCGTCGCCGCTATGCAGGTCGCCCACTGGGCTCGACATAGACCTCGTTGGTGGCTGACTAAACTATATACAGACTACTCTTTTGTTCCAAATTCAGTAGGTATCGTGAGTGATCGCTTCAACTATATAGTCTAGTACATGCTCTAGTAGAAGACCGGTCAGGAAACCGATCTGAAACTTGCATGCCGCACTAACGCCTGTTAACCTCATTCATCTTCCACTCCGCCTCAACACTTCCGTAATCGTCCATGTGAAGTTCGCTAAGAGTTAATGATGTCGACTTGTTCTGAAAATCAGAGTTAGCGATCGACGCATATACAGAGCTGAAGATCACAGAGCTGGCGGCACCCACCGGTTTGGGTAAATGGAAATCTGGAGCGGCACCCCGCAGAGAGTAAGCTAGATCGTCGCCTTGCAGAAGAGGATTGTCTTTTAGCTACAGTATTATGTATCTACCGTAGCGGAGCCTGCAGGATGTCGCCGACCTGAACTGCAGCTCAATACCGTAACCTTATTAGAAGGTAAGTCTACATGTAGGTATATACGTCAGGCCGGCACTTGATAGCCTGCAGCCTTTATACTCTTCTATACGTACTGTGACAAAGCAGGAGCACAACGGTAAACTAACCCCACTTAGTATACTGAGAGAGAAACAGAGCTGGTTATGCCATTCAACTCCCACTTTAACCTCCCTACATTATAATTATACTGACTGTGAACATTAATCGAACTGCCTGGAATAATTAAAGTTGCATTTCATGAAGTATAAAGAAGCAATACAACTATATATATATACAAGTAGGGGATGATTCTCTTTAGGTCCCACTCTTACCCGGGTATGCCAGATTTACGTAAAGGCCCGCTCCGCACCGTACAAGCCGGGAGTTTGGGAACTGATTTCCCTTTTTCGTTATGGGAGAAGCGGCGGGTTTATCCGTATCTTCCCTATAAAGCTAAATCTTAAAACAAAAAGCCTTGTGCCTGTAATTTGTAGCATGATAGCAACACCCATTGTATACGTAGTAGTTTACACTATTGTAGATGCAACACGTCAGCAAACATAAGCAGTGGAGAAGAATCTCTACTATTCAAGTTAGCGTGACAATAACGCCAACTACGCCATCTTTCTCAATCCAATAGGGCTGTAGATACGAAGCTGTTTCTGGAGCTGATATTTACTCGGTATACCTACAACGGCGCTTAGTTGACATCATGAGCGTGAATTTACTTCATTCGCAACAATAACCAACCACTCCACCTGTCTATCTTGCAAATTTGTATTTGGTGTAAGTCTCCAGGGTGGAAGCTCCGGATAATAAGTAACATTGCTGCTGAACTCCCCCGGATATTAGAGACTCCAAATATAAAATTACGCAAAATACAAAGTTCCTATCAACAGCTCAACCAAGCCAATTACGGAATTGGCGAAAAGTCCTGAGGGCCGGATAACATGTCGACGGCCTAAGTAGTATCTGCAAATCATAGGCCAGTGCCCTCGTTTAAGCAACCCCCTGGGCCTGTAGCCCGCAGCGGCCATGCCACTTCAGCTAGTTCAGCTGGCTTCACGCGGCCGGATTAGGCAATGGCCTGCACTGCGCGCATATATTGGAGCAGGGACCTCTCTTAGCTGGAATCACGCCGCCGGATGGGGCAATCGTTCGCATTCCGCGCATGACATTTTGACACCCGTCAGGCGCTAGCCGGGCGGACCGGGATTGTGGCCCATCCCAACCCAGCTGGTCTCGAAGCTTGGCGTGGGATACTGCAGCTATGCGCAGCCTTGGCCTGAGGTATAGGCATGTAATGCATACTGCATCTGCCGGACTACTGCTGAGCAGTCAATGGACGTCCATGTCGTGCTTCATTGCCTAGCGTAGAGAAGATAAAGTACCGTAAGCACGCGTGTGGCGTCCATGCGTATCTACGGCATTATACTGGAGGGTGCAGTGAAAATCCTCATACCAACCCACATAGTGAGGAGCGTGATAGCCTCCATGACGGAACGTCTAGACTGCCTAAGATCACCAAACTTACATAGGAGCTGCGTCTGCAATACCCACTACCGCCTGAACGAACTGCATTGCATCAACGGGGGTGTTTGCAATGGCAGCATGTCGTATTCTCCTCGGAGCTCAGTGATATGGTGATAGGCCCTTCTCGTAAGGAGTATCAACCATGCACCCCAGTCTGTACATTTCAGCTGGGCTGAGAGTAGCTGGTCAACCGGACGCTTGACTACTTGAGGCAACAGCTACCTTTCGGTTTCGATAGTAGGGAGCTCACGGTGCCGCCGTAAGCTGAGACGGTGTTGACGACAGGCAGATCAAAATATGGGTAACGGCCTGCCGAACGATATATATAAGTCTCTCAGGTTTCTCTACACAATTAGCCTGGAGCATACCATAATTAATACTACCATTAATACCAGCTGTTTTCGAGGCTGTGGATGCCCAAGCTGAAGCATAAAAATAATTCTTCTTGTTGTGGTCTTTGTGGTCTATTTCCTCGATTGGGAGACATGTTCGGCCTACGAAAATCTTCAGGTAAGAGACAACCTTTCAACCCTTTGGTATCATGGAGATAGTGGAATGCTGAGTAAGGTATAATAGGCCGCCACCAGGCTAAGGAGGCGGGCAAGAAGGTGCCCACACTCAATGGCTTAGGGAATGGTGTAGGAAATGGATCGTTCAACGGATCTTTGAACGGCGCTTTGAGGGAACAAGCGCCCCAGGAAGTCACATACGTCGACACCCCAGCCTTCCAGAATCAACCCTCAGGCATCCTGTCACCTACGTCGGTGGGTGATAACAGCATCCAGGTAGCCAAACGATCATCGGGCAACAGACGATCGAATTTGTTCCGCGCTGCAAGTGGGCAACACACAAGCACACACTTTGTCAGAGATCAGTACGTCTCTGTTCGTCAGAAAGTCCAGCGAGAGCTAGGTGCCAACGTCGGCCTCGGTGCCTTTGATACTTCCCATGCTGGCCTTGTGGAATGGATCAAACACGAGCGACTGGCCAGACTGCCTCACAAAGGTGGATCCTGGGATCGAGTTCTCATATCTGCAGCTTACTTCTCTGGACAAGTCAACCGACTCAGTGAAGCAATAGAGTCATTCACTCCCGAGAGTGAGGCAGCATCCAACCTACTTTATGGACAGTGTCTCATCTTACTTGAGGTAAGTCTCCACTTTATCTGAAGCTGTATGGTACCTCATTGCTGATGACAACAGCTTGGCTATGAGAATGCCCCAGCACTAGAGACAGCGTTTGAGTTGTTCTACCAGCTTGGTCTGGAGCTCTCACCGTTATTAAGAGCAGAGAATGCCCTTCGTCTCGCTCCTTCGATTATGGAGAGCGTGGCCAGAGCTTTCTCGGAACTTCTCAATATTGTGTCTGGTATCGCCATTAGCTATTATTCTGCTGTACATGGTTCTCGTTCGTCGACCCGGCTGGATATCTACGCGACTTTTGGCGTAGCTATCGAGAGCTATCGTTCGCGGGTGCAGCATTCCGAGCACGAAATATGGAATTTCGAGCTCCGAAACCAAGGTTATGGTGAAGCAATCCAAATCGAAACTCTACAAGATTGGCTAGCTCCTCAAGACAAGGTCTTGGCGTTTCTCTCATCCAACCACATCAGTCTAGCGAGCCGCCCGGAGGAGTATACTTGCATCTGGTTCCAGTCACACTTGAACCAGTTCTTCAAGCACGATGAAAAGGTCTTGCTCGTAGAGGGACCATCGGGCTCCGGAAAGACGACGCTCGCCAACTGGGTCGTTAACCGGCTACAGCGGCCGATTGCTGGTCGTAGAGTTATACCAACATTGAATTTCTTTTTCGACTCCAGCATTTCTGCGCAAGCTTCAACTCTTTCTTTGTTGAAGACACTGCTCTTCCAGCTGCTGTCGCTGCGAATTGGTGACCTTGATCTGTTCATCGTCATTTTCCAGGCCTTCACTGAATCCAAGGCGCTATCTTCGGTAGCGGCCCAGGAGGAAAGACTGTGGGAAGCACTCCGACAGGCTTTGAGCAATAGCAGCGAAGATGAAGAGATTGCCATCGTCATTGACGGTCTCGATGAGATCGAGGGCCAGAAGCCTGCAGGCAAGAAGTTGAGCGAGAAGCTCCAGGGAATTGCGCAAGACATCGCTCATCTGCGCTTGGTCTTATTCTCGCAACCTTTGGGTGTACACTCAAAGGCGACGGAAGTTGTCGAGTTGTCGATCGATAACTTGTACGATGACCTTCAGACCATTATTCAACAGGGTCTGTTCCGAAACCCTCATTTCGAGAGCAGAGACCCAGCTGAGCAGAGCAGCATTGCCGATGGTCTCCTGACTATCACTGATGGGTCTCTGCTCTTGGCCTCTCTCAGTGTGTCCTATCTGGCACAGCAGAAGACGCCACAGGATTTCGGCAAAGCCTACGAGACTCTCGTAAAATCACCCACGCAGAGCGTGCCCGAGCTTGTGCAGATCCTGCTAAGAACTGTAAAACCTGATAACGACACCAAGACTGTTCTCTCCTTGCTAGTAGCAGCTAAGCGGCCTCTGTTTATCAGCGAGCTGGAAACGTTGCTTCGAACGGACCCCAAGGGCGTCGCCAGCCAAAGACCCATTCCAATTAGTCAGATCACGAATTCGATTGCGCCTTTTACTGTTACAGTAGAAGGTTTGGTCACACTCCGACATGAAGCGATCAAACATGCTTTCATCAATATCCCGGATACCTCAGATGTATCTCTCCACCTTAAGGACCGACACAAAGATCTGTTGGTTCGCCTCCTAGCATCCGTGAAGAAGCAACTGCGAGACACGGATGAGCCACGTCTTGATTACCCGTCTACGCAAGAGGTAGAGAAGAGAATTGCATTGCACTATCTCCTTGAATACGCGATCCGATACTGGGTCATTCACTTCAAGCTTTCGTCGCTGTACAAGTCTCAGGGCGACCTGCCGCTCCCCGCCGAGTTCGCTTCGGTCTTCCCCAGTACAGTGAGCTTCGCCTTGCTGGAGGCCAACCGCTGGAGAACCCAGTTGCTGCCTGATGAAGTTGTGGAACTGTTTAACATCGCATATCGCGTGCGAAAGCAGCTCTTTGGTCCCGACCATGTCACTGTTCTGCAGTCTGCTATCACGATCGCTGTATTCTATGAGACCGTTCTGTCACGCCCAGCAGACGCCACAGAATGGTACGTCCAGGTAGTTAGAATCGGAAAGACTGTGCTTGGTCTTCAGTCGGAACTCATTGTCACTGTGTCCAACACCATTCTCCAAATCTCGGAGACGCTCGTCACTACGAAGCGCACGACAATTACGACATACCGAGAGGAGATACTGCAGGTGTTGATTCAGTCTTACACCCACCAATATGGTCCCTCATCGAACGAAGTCCTCCAAGTCTACGAGGCCCTTGCCAACCTCTACATCTCAATCAGCGAGGAGACGAAGGCTAAGGAGATCCAAGTGAAGATCAGGGGAATCAGCACTGGACACTACGAAGACCAGATTGATGAACGTGATGTTGGCCGACATCTCGACGTCCTGCTCAAGAAGCACACCCACGAAGAAGAAGTTGAGGGCTTTGAGAGCCTTCTGTTCGGTTATGAAGAACAGACTGAGGAGACCTGGTCTCTTGTTCATGTCGAGAATATGATTAAGTTCGCAGAGGCGCTTATCAAGCGAGAGAAGTTCAACAGTGCCGAGGAGATCTTCGTGGAACTGTGGCTCAAGCTCAGTGACCATTGTCAAACTACTTTGGAGACTGCATGGCATGAGAAGAGAATCCAGGTCATGCTCCAGTATGCGTCCTTCCTTCACACGCAGAAGCGCACCGAAGAGTCCTCTGCAGTCCTGATCAGTGCCTGGAACGAGTACTCGACCCATCAAGTCTCGATGCTCGAGTCTATCATCCTGCTAATGAAGGAGGTCGCCGTCACTATGAGGGCGGTGGGTCTGACATCCCTTTCTCTCACGGTCTTCCAGAGATGCTGGTCATGGTTCAAGTCCACGCACAGAGAGGAGAGCAGCGTCTTCAAGGAGATTGTCGAGAATATTGCGACCACCTCTCGTGAGGTCGTGAAGAAGACTGAGAAGACTTCGACTTCTACATCTACTACCACCTCAACCACAGCGACCGCAGCCAGTGAGAGTGTTATTCGAGAAGTGTTTGAGTCTACTTTCTCGTCTGAGGAGACACAGGTCACTGCCACCACCATTGAGCTGTCCAGCTCTTTGACCTCTCTCTACATTGAGCAAGAGAGGTGGTCCGAGGCGGTATCTGTGATTAAGAGTACTCTGAGAAGGACATGGGCTTCGTTCTTTGCTGAGTCCATTGAAAGCGTTACTCTTGAGTCCTCGTTCTCCGCAGAGAGCGTCCAACTCGTGCTTCAGCTCGCCCAGGCTTACATCAGCCAGAAGCGATACGACAAGGTTGAGCATCTGTACCTCCGCCTGTACCGTGTCCACTTGAAGGCGCGCAAGTTTGACGATGTCGAGGTCGTTAAGTTCAGGAAGCTCTACATTGAGTTCCTCACTAAGTACGAACTCCACAGCGTTCTCATCAGCTTCTACCAGGAGCTTCTTGTCGAGTACCGCACTTTCTACGGACCGGATCACAAGGAAACCATTACTATACTGTATGCTCTGGGTGATCTCTGCCGAAGCCACTACCTGACGCACGGATACTGGATTGAATACTACTCCGAGATTCTCGTCAACTTGAACAAAGGCTCACGGGTGTCCCATGAGGATGCTCTGCGCGCTCTCATCATTGTGGCCGACTACTATTACGAACTGAAGCGATACTCGGAATCACTGGTTTACCTGAAGACGATCATCGCCACGTTCAGCCAGTTCGGAACTAAGTACAAGATCTTCCAGGACACCGTCTTCGTCCAGAAGACTCTGGAGCGATACTACCGCGTCATCGAAGAGACTCAGGTAGAAATCAACGAGCACGTTCAGATCCTGAAGGAGATTCGCGAAGCTAGCGCCAAATACTTTGGCGAATCTTCCGAGCTTGCCGTCAACGTGACTGTCGAGCTTGCTGATGTGTGCACGAAGAGCGAGAAGTACCAGTACGAGGCCTTGTCGTACTACGAAAACGTCCTGAAGCACTCCAAGACCGTGTCGAGCTCGGTGGTAAAGCGCAGCCAGAGCACTCTTCGCACCCTTTACGTGAAGCAGATCACTTCCGAGAGCTCCTCGTCTAAGACCGTGACGAAAGAGACGCTAGAGAAGGCCACGTCCATGACACAAGAGCGTTACCTTGAGGTCAAGAAATCCTTCTCCAGCACCCACGAGACTACACTCTCCACTCTGAAAGAGCTTGTTACTCTTTACCAGAAGCAGGAGAGGACAGATCTCGCGGTCAAGGAGCTAAACAGCCTGGTTGTCGAAACCGTATCCAGCCAGAGCTCCACGAAGGAATTGATCGAATCGGCTAGGTTCGTCGCCTCGATCTTTTCTGAGTCCTATGTGTCGCAGGGTGTTCAGCTCGTCCGCGAGCTCAAGCAGCAGGTCATCTACAAGACCAAGTCGAAGACGGCGCCCTTTGATGTCACCAAGTTTGGCCGCTCTGCTTTCGCCTTCATCGCGTCTTTCGAGTACCACCTCGGTGTTAGGCAAGGTGGCAGCATTGCGACCTACATTGCAGAAATTCTTGCGGAGTTCCTCTTCTATGAGCGCTTGGTTACGTCCGTGAAGTTGAAGTCCAAGATCGGAGTCATTATCCTGCTCGGCGCTCGGCTCCGACACATCCAATTCCGCTCGAACCGTGCTGAGGACTTCGAGCTCATCGAGAACCAGATTTTAGATTATTTCACGGTCACTGAGACCAGCGTAGTGGAGAAGTCTACCAAGTCCTCGGTTCGTGGATTTGTACGGATCCTGCTTGGCTACTTCTCGGAACGCAACCAGCCCAAGGACTTCATCGCTTCGGCTGCTCGTGCGGCTGTTTCGGAACTCCAGGTCTATCTCACTAATGTGAAGTATAGAGAGGCATTAGAATTGACCCAGGTCATTTACCGATTCCTCATGGCTCACGAGGGTCTAGATGACCCGACCGAGATCACTCTCGGCTTCCAGCTGACCCTGATCATGGCTGGCCGAGGCCCGTACAAGCGAACTGGTACGGTAGACGCGGAGACCAACAAGGCCATGTTGGCGCTTTCACACACCATCCTCAGCGAAGTGTTCGACATCTGCAAGAACAACAAGATCGACCTCGCCCGTTGCCCGCTGCCCGAGCTCGACGAGCTCATCTCGCTCCTCGGCGACCAGAGAGACAACCAGCGCCTCGTGTGGCTGCTGGAGAACCTCTGGGAGAAGAGAGGTACGCAGAACTGGACTTCGGACGTGAAGTTGACGCTGGGCGTCCGCCTCGTCCAAGCCCGCTTCCTGATCGGCGACCGCCAGAGCCTCTCGGCCATCCAGCTTGCCGAGGACATCGTGTACAACTTACGCAGGACGCACGGGCCTAAGCACAGACAGACCCTGGCTATGTATGAGATCCTCGCCAGCATCTACACGAGCACCGGTCACTACTACAGCGAGAAGAGCAACGTCGAGAACGCAAATGCCGTGCTCAAGAAGCGTGATGCTGCCCTAGCGAGGACCTACTTCAAGAAGGCCATCACGGCTAACGAGGATCTGCTGAAGTTGGTTGTCGAGGCTGATGTGGATGACAGCGAGGATGACGACGACGACCAGTTCTCCGTCGCCAGCGGCTCTGTCCGGGTGCGCAACAGCGTGTACGGATCATTGAACAGGAGGATCTCATCGAAGCCCAGCAACCTGTCGCTGCTGCAGGCCAAGGAGTCCTCCGGCCTCGCCTCGAGTGAAGTCGGACACCGACACCACGAGGTCGCGCCAAGGGAAGTTCTGGTACAGGTCGCGGGCAAGCACCTGAAGCTGGCCCGATTGGCGGTGCAGCGATACGGTGGATGGGACAAGCTGGCCGAGCGCCGGTTTGCCAGCCTCACAAGCCGCATCTGGAAGGACTTCGGATCCGACCTGAAGCTGCCTGAGGAAGCTGTCCTCAGCCCTAAGTGGAAGGTTGCTGGATTTGGCATCGGCAAAGCTGAGGCTGCTATTACCGAGGATGGCTTCGTGCCTCCCTCGAGCTGGGCCCTTGCCTAGATTGATTTAAATACCCGGTGTGTTTATGAGGCAGATGGTGTGAGCGTCTCGCCATTGTATCCTGTCAACATTTCCTTGAATGTAATTTTGTAATACTTAAAAAAGCTGTCTGCGTAATATTTAGCACTCGTTAATACATACACGTCATAATATTTACTATCCTTATGAATACTCTCCAGTCTTTTATACTTGCTAAGTGATCTGGTAACAATGGTGGTTTTGATTGCGATGACTTCGTAACATTTTGAAAACACTTTAACTCTTTCTTTTCGTGATATTTTTCAGTACTCACCAAGGGCGCCGGCTCAGGGGCTCTGCCGCCGGTGATCTTAGCGCGACGGTTAGTGACGCGTTGAAGCTGCTGAAAGAGAGATGATTATGAAATGGAAAAGAGGTCACCACAGAAGCGGCTCTGCTCTCTCCAAGACAGTCTTGCAGTAGGCCTATTCCCCCGCCCAGAGCTGAGGAGACGTTGTGTAACGAAATTTCATTCTGGAGTTGAAGTAGATGCAATAAGCCAATGTAATCACACCCTGACTGGTACCTAGCAAACTGATAACTGCAGGAATATTCCTTATCGTGACACCCCTGTACCGGCACCTACAGTACACTACATAGAGAAGAGAGGCTTCTGTTTTCGGGTCTACCCGAACATCTGTCACTAGATGCGGGTTCCTGACTTGCATCCTGCGACGAAAAACATCCTGGCCGTGCAGCGCATATGCTGTTGATGTCGATGCACATACCTCTCGCGTTAGGTACCTGGAAATGCGAATATTTCTAGCATATCAGATAAACTTCATGTAGGTATACCAAACACACACAGATATATATATATATATATGTGTGTATATCTGATTCGGAATACCGGTACTAGGGGGTATAACTATAGGGTATACTTGAACATCGGCCGGTCCCAGTCCTGAAGATTCTGTGCAGTCACTCAACATAGCCGCCAGGAAAAGCGCTATGTGGAATACATTGCCTCAGCTATCTCATCACGAGGTACTTAAGTAGTCTAAGTCAAGGATCTAGCATCCATACTACATGAATCGTTCAGGGCTAGGTGCCGTGCTCCCCCACAGTTAATGCGGTAACGTGCCTGGTCTACCTGGACACTCTGGATTTTGACAATGCATTTTCATCATCACCAATCACCAATCCGCTATATCATACAATGTCTGTTGGGCACTCGCAGCTAACCGATCAAATCCATACCCAGTCTGTACAGTCATCCAAGAAAAGAAATGAGACGAGAAGATAAAGCTACCCCACATCGACTTTGTGTAGCAATGACACAGGATATTCGACGAAGTCTAAGTACTTATATAAACCGTCCAGACCTCACCGATAATCGTAGTATCAAGTCAACCTAAGAGACTGGTATGCTGATAAAAGAATATGAGGAAGAGAATGAGGTAGAGATAAGATAAAGCGCCAGGAGCAAAAAAGAGTGCCGATTTCCGTGTCCCGCCATGCCAGATGCCTATCACAGCTTCCTCTGGTATTGCGCGGCGCTTCGATATTTCCTCCTTAAGTCTACCTAAGCGCCTAACCGTCCAAGGGCCAATCATGAGGCTGGTCAGGTTTGCCAACCCGACTGGTGATGGGACGGGACCCGCCCACGATCCCTGGCCAGTAGCTAACCCTGGGCCATAGTCGCTGTTCAATGTCCCCCGCGATGCTGCTGCTCGGGATAGCTAGCCGCTTGTGATGCGATGCGGGCAGGAAACCCACCGCGCCACCCTGGATATCACCGTCCCTCAGTCCCCTCAGCTTTTGCTACCCAGTCTAGGTATCTTTTCCTCAACCCTTCGCTTTCACCTTCGAGCTGCTTGTTTCATACGCTTCTGTCTGCGCCACTGCCCTACACGTTGCGACGCCGAGCGACAACTGAGCGACGACTGAACGAGTAGGGCTGAAGTGTTAGCTTCGGTAGTGTAAGAGGCCTCACTTTGCCCGCCTGACTGGTAACCCCACTAGGTCGCGATAAGGCCGGCCTCCCGACAGGCCGCTTGCAACGACTGCGAAAAGGAAAGCTGCCTTTATTGGGTTATTGGCCTTGCTGCTCGTGCGTCATCGTGCACCGTTTCGCATACGCGGCGCGCCTCGGAACTGCAACTGCTCACCTGTGCATCGCTCGCTCGCTCGGGGCGATTCTACATGAAACGCCAACATGGACCACCACGGCCGGCCTGAGGAGGAGATGTTCCTCAACAAGCCCGCCGAGAGCGGCGACAGCCCAACAGTCGAGCCTCTGAGAATATTCAAGCCTCAGAGCCCCATCCCTGCCGCCGACAAGGCTTCCGACCGCTTCAGCTTCAAGTACCCTGCTCCCGTCGCCTCTAAACCCAGTTTCCCCCTGCCACCAGGTGCTTCGAGCTCGGCTGCACCCCTCCCTTACCCTGACGACGATGATCTTCGAATAGGCCAGTCTTCACAGTCTAGCCGGCCTCCGTATGCTAGCGACGACCGGAAGCCGTCCACGAGCAAGTTATATACCAGTCCTCCCGGTTCAAGCGGGGCATACCGTCTGAACGACACTACCCCTCGGCTCGACACGAGTCCCATCGAGAAGAAAGGCCCTGGCCTCGCTGAGCGGCGCGGGACAGCCCCGAAGCCGCTACCGGGGGCTCTCAGCCCTTCGAGTCCTCAAGGCGACGACAGCGGCTTGTTCGCAAAACCTCTGGCACATCAGCAGAAGCCTGTCGCTGCCGCTGCCAACGCCACCTCTTTCCCTGATTATCACCAGAAACCATACTATCCGCCGCCCCGTGGGCACTCGGCCAGCTCGAGCTCAAGTTCGAGTAGTAATGTGCGACCTCCCCCACAACCGGCTCAGGATAGCTATCTCAAGATGCCAGAGGATAGTGGCGTGAATCGATTCGCCTCGACGGCATCTACCTCGACGACGAGAGCAAACCGGGGATCTCCGCCACCGCCCGAAACTCCCATCGTTGAGCCGGGCAATATTCCCGGCGGTGGCATCGAAGCCAGGTACGCTGCCGCTGGCATCTCGGGCACCGCGACGCTGAACAGCTTCCAAAGTGCGGCGGCAACCCAACGCTTGGCACAGTATGGGCAGCACCCAGCGACTCCAGGGCCTGCTCGGCCATGGACACCGACGGAGAGTCCAGACCAGCAGCCGAACGGCCCTCCGACTGTATACCAGGGAGCGAATCCCGTAACGAGTCCAACTGCAGCCACCTTTAGTCCCCAGGCCACCCGCCCACCCAACGCTAATACACCTCAGAACTCAAATGCGGCAGGAGGACCAGCTCTGCAAGTCAGTGTTCTCGAGCAGGACTTCCAGCGTATGCAGATGTCACCCAGCCCTCCACCCGCCTATTCTAGCATCACACAATCCGGGGCTGCATCTGGATACCCGAATGAGAAGCAACGACCAGGACAAGCGGCCGCAACCCCGACTCCGCCGCAAGCGAACGCGGCGGCTTCACCGCCAAAGAAAACGGATGAGATAGCAGCTGGACTGATATCTCCTGCTCTGCAACACCCTGGCCATCCGGCCTTTGCTAATGATCCCCGACCCGACAGCCAGCCAAGTGGACACCCGGCCCTAGCTACCACTGCCGCTGCGGGTGCTGCCATCGCGGGCGGTGCCGCTGCCCCCCAAGCCGCCCAAGCTGCCACGGTCGTCCACACTCCGTCGCCGTTCCAGAACGGCCAGGGACCGACATCGCCTCCACCGCTACCCGAAGGATGGATTGCTCACCTGGATCAGAACTCGGGCCAGTACTACTACATCCATCTCGCCTCACAAGCTACGCAGTGGGAATTCCCGAAGGGGCCGAATCCCATCCACCACGATGTAGCTCCTCTATCTCCGACCGCCTCGACATACGGCAACCCCTTAGGCTCACCCATGTTCGGCAAGCAGAGCGCAATGGCCTCGCCTATGTTCCCTCCACAGACCCCCGGGTACGCAGAGAGTATCATGAGCGTAGCCACAGCGACGCCGAGCGCTGCCGGGTTCAGCGGTCCGCCTCCGGGGGCTGGTGTGGACATGTACAAGGTCCATCCTACCAACGGCGTTTATTTCGGACCTTATCTGCGGTACGTGAACATGGACGTCGAGAAGGGGCGATGGCTCGGCAGTATCATGATCGTCACCGATGCGCCGCAGCCTCCCACCATTCACATCCATCAGAGTATGGACTTATCGCCGAATCCTCGTCAACTTACCCCCCATTCTATATACACGCATCAAAGGTGGCAGTTTTACAAGTACGATGTTGACCTTCAGATGGCTGAGGCGACGGAGCGGTGGACATACGCCGTGACGTCGCATCTGGGATGCACTCGCTATGAATTTGTGGTAGCAGGACGGTACGAGACGGGCTGGCGGTTCATGGCCCATTCAGGCAACGACTTCGCGGCGAGCACATCGCAGAACGAGCGTAGCAAGCTGGGCGGCCTCGGATTCATGTGGAAAGATGTCTTGCAGAAGAATGTCGACTGCGGCGGGTTCCATGTGCAGCTCGGTTTGGGCGACCAGATATACGGTGACAGGCTGTGGAAGGAGGTGCCGCTCCTGAAGCAATGGCTAGCGACGCCCGGTAAAGACAACCGCAAGAATGCTTCGTGGACAGCGCGCCATGAAGAGGATGTTACACACGCCTATTTCCACTTCTATACGAGCCATTTCGATCAACCCTTCCTGCGCGAGGCTTTCGCTCAGATCCCTCATATTTGCCAAATTGACGACCACGACATGTAAGTTTTGACGAGACATTCTAACTGGTCGGAACTTTACACTAACGGAATTCCAGCTTCGATGGCTATGGATCTTACCCAGACTATATGCAAAACTCGCAGGTATTCAAGAACATCGGCCGGATAGCGGTGGACATGTACCTGCTCTTCCAGCATCACACAACGCTGGAGATTCTCCGAAACGTCAGCCACGACCTGGATCTATTCACAATCACAGGACACGGCTGGCATTTCCTCAAGTACCTCGGCCCAGCCGTCGTCGTCGTGGGCGCTGACGTGCGCTCCGAACGGACGCAGCACCGCGTGCTCGCCGGCCCCACGTACCAGGGGCTGTTCCCCAAGGTCGCAATGTTGCCGCCCAGCGTCCAGCACTGCATCTGGATGGTGTCTGTGCCGCTGATCTACCCGCGTCTCGACACCATGGAGAGCCTGGCCAACACGTTCGCGACGGGCAAGAAGGCCGTGAACGCGGGGTACAACGTGCTCGGCAAGGTGACGAGCTCCGTAGCCGGCATCGTGGGTGGCAAGGAGGTCGTGGCGCAGGGGTTCAACCAGGTCAAGAAGGCGGTGGGCAAGTCGGGTCTCATGGGGAACGTCGTCAACCAGTTCGGCGATCTCGATATAGGCGAGATCCTGAGGGATATGTGGACGCATGAGACGAAGGATCTCGAGCGCACGTATCTGATCCGGACGCTGCAGGGTATCGCGCATCAGAAAGGCATTCGCATGACTTTCTTGTCAGGAGGTGAGTTCATCCACTCACTATTAAACATCATCTCTTAGTTTTCTGTTATTTTCTCTCTTTTCATAACTAACCGACAACGCAGACGTCAACGCCGCAGGCGCAGGCCTAGTCCACGACCCGTCACACCCAAGCGACCACAAGACAATGTACCAGATAATCACATCGCCCATCGTAGCCGCGCCAGCAGCGAACTACATCCTGAAGATGCTGCACAGCAACAAGACGTACTACGTGCCGCCGAACGGGCAGAAGTCGTCCACGGACACGCTGAGCGACACGAAAGAAGACATGATGGAGATCTTCCACACGGACGCCAGCGGCAACCCGCGCGAGCTCAAGAAGCTCATGGGGCGCCGCAACTACGTCGCCGTCGTCGCCTACGACCCCGACGCCCACATCTCCGGCGCCGGCGGCACGCAGTACGCCGCCTCGGTGCATAGCGGGAGTGGCAGCGGAAACGGTGGAAATGGGCTCAGCAAGCTTAGTCTTGCTGTCGATTTCGTGGTGCAGGGCGATGGTGCGTTTACTGCGCCTACCAAGTATGGTCCCGTCATTGTCCCGCATCTCGAATTCGGGCGGTAAGAGGTGAAAAAGGGGGTATATTTATTTTCATCTCCTTTTCTATCGGGTTGTGTTTAGGCGTGGGGCACGGGGCGGGATGGCGTCAATCTAATGAATCATTGAGGGTTAAATATGAGATATCTGGAGCCGAGTTGCGGTAGCAGATGAGATGAGAGACGTATTTATGAGACATTTATCATATATCGATCATGAGCGGGCGTGCGTGCGTGCGGGAGTTGTTTCTGAAGTATATCATACTCTATACCTACGCTAAGCGTCATCCAATAAAGAAAAGCAGAAAGTGAAAGTAGGCTACACTTTGTCGCATGGGGTCTCTCGGAGTGAAATATTTGGCAAGTAGAGAGAAAAAGAAAACCTGGACGGACACTAGTCAAAAGTTAGGAATATATCCCCCGAGACATGATCTGAATCGTTTTGCTTATTTTCTTTCAGATCCGTGAAGTACAATAGGGGACTTTTAGGGCCGTTATTCTCCGGCCATGATGTAACTGGTAAAATTAAAAACTATGCATTACTTAGGTCCCTCCATAATACACTATATTTCACCAGTAGAATTGACATACAGACAATTGTTCAACGTCTGCGAGACATGCTGTAGAAATATGTTTTTTGAACCTTTCTTATTTATTGTTTTAGGTCTAGAATGGATAGCAGCAGGGTGTATCTCAGTATATAGGCAGGCAGTCATTAAATCATACGCTGAATTCTAGTTTTCCGTGTTCATTTCCTCCTCGGCCAGAAAACTTCTTTTTTCTTCTTCGTGCTATTAAATCTCCTCGATCACTTACTCATCTTCTAGTTTGATCTAGTTTTCGAGTCCAGGGTCTAAAGGATGAACAAATTCATGGCCAATCTTGGGTCCAACGACGTTTAGACATCGAAGAGCTCCTTCAGGATACGGAGGGTGTCGTTGGGGTCCTTGACCGAGTGGCCGGTGACGCGCGGGTCGGTGTAAATCTCCCAGTCGTTGCCACCCTTGAAGGTTTTGTCGCCGAAGAAGTGGATTGTCTTGTACTCGATGCCGTTGGGCTTCTTAGCCTCGTCCTCGAGATGTTTTATGCAGTAGGTCTTGTCCCAGCCTGTAGGGAATACGTCGAAGGAGAGCTGGCCACCGATGGAGAAGCTGTGTGAAAGGGGATAATGTTAGCCCTTTTTTCTATATCTGTCTACCTACCTCACCCTGCTACAATTCTTATGGGAAAAGGGGCAAGACGTACGTCAGGTCCAGATGCGCAAACCTCTCCTTCAGCTTCTCAATAAAAGCGGGCCGAATGCCGTGCTCGAGATCGTACTTCTCAAAGGCGAGGCGTTCCTCGAGGTTTGCGTTACGGCCGATGGGCGAGACGTTGATCATGCCGTTGCGGAACTCGACAAAGGTACCACGCTTGACAGGGATGTCGAGGTCGGCGACGTAGTGCAGGATGAAGTTGACGAGCTCCTTGTACTGGTCCTCGCCGATCCACTGGATGAAGCTAGTTCCGGCCAGCGACTGGCCCAGCTTCCACGCCGTCAGCCCGTTCTCGCTGAAGCTGAAGTCGAACATGGATGTGACGGGGCGGTCTGCGCTGCCGAGCTGTTCCTGCTGCTTCGAGAGGTCCGAGCCTCCTACGTAGCCTATTGCGACCTTTTGTCGCAGTGCCGCGAGTGTCGCGAGAATCTCGGGGCTCGCAGAGCGGCGGGCGGGTGAAAGTGTGCCGTCGACGTCGAACAGGACGATGGTGTTCTTGATCGGGCGCTCCTCGAGGGGCGGGTAGGAGGGAGGTGCCGAGTCCATGATTGCGGTCGAGGATGAATTACTTTAGGAACGGGGAATAGACGAGACTCGACTCAATTCGTGTCTTTGGAAGAAGGACGATGGTTAGTATTAAAAAGAAGTAGCGGTCACGGTATAAGAGACAGAGGTGTCTGTCAATTGACCTTGAACATATATGCAGAAATACCCCTCCTAAAAGGGACCTTCCACCTGTCTAATGGAGGGGCTCTCGAGCTTGTCTGGGCCAAAAGTACGCTAAAGATCAGGGGTCAGGGGATGAAGCAGGCCAATGGGATCTAGACCCGCTAAACGTGGGGCTATCCCGCACCTCACGCGCCTCCAAGCTGAGGATACTATTCCTATTCCTATTACCTAACTGCACCTAGAGGTAGGTCTTTTACTGAGTACAGAGATCTCATCTCATCTCGTATCGTGAGATTAAGGGATGAATCACAGCCTCATTTTCTTCGTCACATGTCCTCATAAGATCGTAACACGGTGTTTTCAAGACAGATCTCAGTCTCAAACAACTCAACTTTTTAGGTAGTGCCTGTTTCAGGTGTCGTAAGCTATTCATGAGGACACATAATTCACTTCAGCAAACCAAAATGAGATGTACAGCACGACACAAATGAGGAACGAAATGAAAGTGACAAAAAAAAGTCAACGAGTGGGATTTTCTATCTAATCCAAGCCAGCCAGCTGACCAGGCATCTCCGCCTACTCTGATGAGAGGGGATACGAAAAGAAGTGTTGAGTGCATCCAAGAAAGTGTAAATCATCGCATACCGGTCCTGTCTCATACGCCTCCAAGCCCGAATGAATAGCCCCAGCCCATTTCCATTTCCATTCCCATCATGTAAGTGGTGAACGACAAGATCCGAAGACAACAGACCCAAGAGATCTCCTAATCTAGAGCACATTCGTGTTCTCGGTGGGATCCTCAAGCTTCTTCTTCAAAACACCTTCCTCGCCCTTTCCCTGTCCCTCAACCCCCTCCTCCGATCCCTTCTTGGAGCGAGAGAACACGGCGCGGAGCTTGCTGGTGGTTCCACCCTGCTGGGTCTTCTCCGCCGACGCCTGGTCGCCCTCGGTGGCCTCGGCGCCGTCGCTGGGGATGGTGATGACGTCGTCTTGCTGGGGCTGCTGAGTGGTTTCGTGGTGATCACCCTTGAAACCGTCAGTCGTCACCGCCGTGTTGGCTTGGACGGGAGACGAAGAAGCCGGGTCCACGCCCTCGGTGTGAGGAACAGTGGTGTGGGTTGGGTTCGCTTGGCAAGACATGTTGAGATTGAAGTGAGTCTTCCTTGTGAGGTGTTCAAATGTGGATCAGAAGGTAAGAGATGTTTGGGGATTCTTGTGAGTGTAAGTTGTTGTGGTTGTTGGTTTTCATGAATCCTGCTTGACTCCATGACAACCCAATCCTTTTATATCCCGCGAGACTCGATTCTGTGACACCGTCAATGAGGTACGATTCCAAAAAGGAATGTTCTGGTTTCTTGTCGCGAGATTACGTGGCCCTCTGGTCGTGCAATGGCATGGAGAGTTTGCTTCGAGGTTGCCGTATTCAGGGTGGACAGACTGGTTTGTCACGACTTGCAATTGCCGAATTCGGTCCCTCACCGAGCACAGACACGGGTTCCTAGTCTGTGTCATAAGAAAATCGGATGGCGTGCTCATTGCGTGTGCGAGGTTCTGCTTCACCTTGGAATGTAGGGATGGAAACGCGCTTCGTTATTGGTTGTTCACAGACAAATGTCACATTTGACCTGCCACGACGACATGTTGCACGATACACTGCAAACTACTCATCACACCGCATCTCGCATGAGAATATCGGGCCTATAAAATGTACTGTTCCTTGTATTCGCTGAAATGGGTATCATTGGTATTAGAACTGGGCACTTCGTAGCGATGCCACAAACACACAACTCGGCACATTACCACACTCAACATGACTAACATGATGTACACGTCCCTTTTTTTTGCGAATGCTGAGTCATGGAGGCATCATGCTACATCCTGCCAGACTCCAGTAATCTCGATGGCAAGGTTGGTGACTGTGCTTGCTGTCCAGAGTCCAATGAGCCCCCAACCTAACCTCTTGGTCATCATCCACTTATTCATCGGCACGATCACGAGGAGCGCGAACAGTGTCATAAGTAGCGCAAGAGTCGACACCATCAGCGTGCCCGTGACTTGGATGTGGTATGGCCGGTATTGGTAAGGCTCGTCGGGATGTTTGATGTGATGCTTGTTTGCAGCATTAATGGTTTGATAGGCGCCGCCGAGGCCGATGCCGAGTAAAATGTTTAACAGAGGTCCACCGAAACAGGCCGATCTAATAGAACGTCAGTATTACTCCTCATAGTTCTGTTGAAAAGAGACCACGCACAGTGCCATCACAGGATAGCCCAACCGGGCTACCGTGACATCAGCAACCAAGTCTCCGACTGAATTGCCGACGGCAAAGATGGTCAGACCTAGGATCGCTTCTGATATGCCCAATATAACACCAAATGCTTTCATCACTCCTACCACCTCGCCTGCCACTGTGGAGATCCAAGCAATGGCAATAACAAATCCAAGGAAACAAAATGCGACATGATACTTTGGTCTACTATTGGGGGACGTTGTTGTCAGGAGCACGCCCAGCAAGACGAGGGAAGCGATTAGTGATATAAGCAGTGACCTCACGAGAACCTTAACGGGGTTTTCCAGGTCCTCTGCCAGATTGGCCCATACCACCAACACGCAGAAGAGCGGACCGATGAAAATTTGAAGTATCAATAACCAGCGATTCCAGCCTTGGTCTTCATCCATCATCGTCGAAGTATCATGCCCCAAGTCTGAGAAAGAGTTGGAGGCTTGCACTGCTATAGTGGGCGGGGTTGGTGTAGCTGAGGTTTCACCACCCAGAATAGTGGTTTGAGAACCATCTAGATTAGTGCGCCTTGGTGACGGACTACGACTCGTTACCCTAGACAGAGTTCTTCGTCTATAGCGCTGCCATTCTGTTTCTTGTTCGATAGCTTCGTCAAATTCAATAGCCACTGATGGTGTCGTATGCAAGTGACCCAACGATGACTGGTCTATGACAATGTCATCAGATTCGTCTTGGGACGTCTCAGTCTCTACCACCGGTAATGTGATAACCAACAAGAAAATGCTTGGTACAGATATAACACTAATGAATTTATCCCAAATCGACTTGGCGCGCCATGCTTGTAGTGTAGGGAAGAGAGTGCTTAGTACTATGTGCGGTGGAGGTAAGATCCTATAAGGCCACCACTTCACGGGCCGCGGGCCTACTTGCCCGCCCAAGCTTGAAACCGAAGAAGGGGGCTCTATGGCAGGGGATGGAAGATTTAGGTGATGCGGCTGTTGTGTAGTCGGAGTCATGGCAAGAGGGGAATCTGTGTATCCCGGGAAAGGTGATAGCTGTGGCGTCGACCTTCCGCTGCCAGAGGGGCTCTGTGTTTGCAACTGATGCAACATGGGGGTCAATGACTGCGATTCAGGTTCAGAGGTGGAAGATAACTCGGGAAATCTGTCACTTAAAGGGGGAGGTGCCAGTCTGTCGCCTATCGTATGAGAGACGGGCGGCCGACCTCCATCACCCACGAATGGCCGCTCTGCTATATCGGAATCAATTATTGCCGGGACATCTCCTGAAGAAAGAGCGCGATTTCTCGTCCCATGGGATGATACGCCGTTGCCTGTAGCAGGGGATGAGCCAGTCTGTCCCTGGACCGGAAGATGGGGGCTAACACGCAGGTGGCTAGTAGTAGAATAAGTGCGGTTGATGGATCGCATACGCACATTTCCTTCTCTCTGTAGGGATGCCAGTACCGATCTGAATTCAAGTGCACCAACCAAACTGGGCCGGATCGGGGTGATGGTATTGCTACGCCGTCCTCTAGGACGATTCACTCGCATACTGCTTGTAACTTCAGCAGCAACATGTCGATTCTGATCGGATTGGTCATCCCCATCTTCATCAGTGTTGCCAATCTCAATCAAGGGTGTTCGCTCCAATGCCCCTATGTCTATAGGAGCAGCCATGCGTCCTACCGATGTGGAAGTATCCTCGTCATCAGGAGCATCTCGATAAGGCTCTAGTTCATCGTGGCCATTGTCACCAGCAGTTTGGTAGAAGTGTGCTCGAGAAGCGGCTTCCTTCGCTTGCCGGGCACTGCGTCGCTTAGTGTAGGCGTGCCAGCCGACGACGACCAATACGTAGAAGAGATAGAAGCCAATCATGATAAGGCACTCGGCGAAATACAGTTGTCCGTCGAAGAGAAAGCCCACAGCGAAGCCCACGGCGACTATGAAGAAGCAAATATCTCTGATGAAAGTCTTTCGGGCGACCCTGAATTCACGCACCAATGCCATGGAGCCGGCGACGACGGTGGTGATGAAGCCAGCAGCGCCAATCAGCTCACCGACCGCCATACTGCCGCTGTTGGAGCCCATGGCGGCGAAGGTACTGAAGACATCGGGCGAGCCATTTCCAAAAGCCAGAAAGGTTACGCCGGCCAAACTCTCGCTCAGTCCAAGGAAGGTAGAAATAGTGCTCAGATTGACGCTGAAGAAGTCGCTCGCAGCAATGCCGATGGTGGTGAAGAGCAGACCAAGCCAGAGGACGAGGATCACAAAGGCCAGGGGCTGCACGTGGCCGAGACTGCAATAGTAGAAGGCCAGATACTCGACGACACCAGCCTCCTCATCGTGACAATTGCGCTTGACAAAGGCACACTGATCGGGTGCGCTGTGAACCAAACGGCAATCCTCGTCAGCCCAGGGCACCACGCCGCGCTGCTGCTGGCGATGCTGCGTGGATGCAGCTGTAGATGCCGAGGCGGACGTAGCCAGCTTCCCGAGCACGAGCGAATACACGGCAAGAAAGCTAAAGATAAGGACGGTGGCGTAGAGCGGACGAGTGTCGAAGGCCCTCCTCCTCCGCAGGATGCTCGTGCTGTCGGCGGTGATGGCCATTTCGCGTGCTCACTGCCGGAATGATTACTTTGACGCCTGATAACGACGCGCGTTAGACCGACAACACCATGGCCGGGGGGTTGCCGACGACTAGGCTTAGCGCTATCCAATGTTGCTAAAATGAAGTCGTTACCAGGTAATAAACCAATGGACCATGACCCTAGGTAGGTAGTGTCGGTGGATGAGGTCAGGTACAGACGACGAGAAAGAGGAGGAAACAGATGTCGCTATTGCTGTTGGCCTAGGATCCGAGACTCCTTAATACTATATGTACATCATATTGAGGCAGCTTGATCAATCAATCCACGCCTGACACATCGCTTTTCTCTGGAGCTCAGTCAATCAAGATGGATGAATTGGCGTCTTCCCGCCAAGGTGTTACGGCTACGTAATCGAGAGCGTGACAAGCTGCCCAAAACGGTAAGACATGGACCTTATCAGGCACCGATATCAGTACCCCTGTTCATGTGCAGGTCCGTACCTTAGGTATATGTAACGGGACTACATAGGTACATACATGTATGTCCACTGTGACTCGTAGAATTACAGATGCAACAAGTTGAAGTGAAGAACCTCATATACCTACCTAGGTATTTACAAAACTAATGCTTTATACGTGTCTGATAGCTAGCTATGGAATTTGATGAAATTGGAATCGGACAGGAGCCTCGCTTTAATATGACGGGCGAGATGCTAAATTCAGGGCGTGATCATTCGCCTAAGAGACAAAGTCCACCCTTTTCCATGCGTCTGCATGCGGTAGAGCTATCTGAGGGTGTCATGATGCCCCCAAAAGCCACCAAGGGTAGAAATGCATACCAATCATTTCTAGGACTGGTCACGATACTCTGTAGGCATGTCAGAGATATAATCCGATCTCCGAAAGCAACATACTAGACATTGGGAAGCCACCGTATGTGGTGGCAGGCGATACAGCTTAGCTCTTCTTATCGTATCCGTTATCTAATCGCATATCAGCAGCTACCATCCAGGAACTGCTGCTGCACTCAGCTTCTGTCTAGATGACCTCTGGAAGCTCTTGTCTGTTCACCTATTTGGCCGGTACATACGCACACTTGATGGCCCACCATGTCTACACCAGCTGACGACAATAACCCCGACCCTTGGGATAAGGAGACAAAGCGCAAGTTCCAGAAGTACGCGACATTCCCCGTGCATATCCGAGATTAGACTAACTCGACTTTCGTCGGCGTTCAGCAAATCCAAATCCGAATATTTCGATCCATGCCAGGAAGCGGCGTCGAAGAGCATACGATGTCTCAACCGTAACGGGGGCGACCGTGCCATGTGCACCGATTACTTCGAGTGAGTGCCTTCGGCCTCTTCCCACCCCCGTTCCGCTCGCACTACGGGGCCACGCTCTGGCTACCGGCATCCCACACATACAAGCTATATGGCCGAGTTCGGAAGGAAATGAGAGGTGTAAGGAGCCGACAAGTGCTGATACAGGACTTTGTGTCAGGGCTTATCGCGCATGCAAGAAGGAATGGGTGAGTATCAGCATAATGTGCAGTGTCAACCCTGATTTTATTACTTAATTGGGCGAGTCCTGACACTTGTCCACTCTCAAGATCAACAAGCGCAAGGAAGAGAAGAAGAAATCAGGCGGCTTCTTCTCATAGCCGACATGCCACTTGCGAGACAGAGACTAAAGAACCACCGAGGGTCCCAGAAAGTGATAGGCGGTCTGAAAATAGGGTACAAACATCGTCCACATTGGAAATCGCTGGTTATGTTGCTCTCATGGAATAGGGAAAGGAAGGGAGACGTCCGGCCCTCTTGTAACAGTAATATGTGTATGAAGTGGCCTCTGGGCCCTGCAGAAGAGCAGCGACTTGTTTCAAGCGTTCAGTGTGCATCTTTCTTCCACGTTGTACTATCAATGTTTGGAGCGTAAAGTGTAAGTAGATGGACGTGCAGATCCGTGCGGTGGTTGTGCCATGTGTTGCGCACCGTACGACTCATTATCAGCATACCTTATTGAGGATATAGCGTATACAAGAATATGTTTACTCACCGCCTGCTGTAGGTACCTACCTACCTGTGACAAGTGCACCTTACCTGCGACCCTGGAGGGGCAGAAACCTACCTACCCAGGTACTTGCCCCGCCAAACCAGATGTCGGCCGATAAGGGGGCTCAAGCAGCTGCACTTGGCACAAATTCCCTGCCCTACCCGTGGACCTCACAGTTGGGTGCAGTCGCATCCGTAGATTTCCACATATAAATACCTGCAGCTGTGAAGTGAAACCAACCTTGCAAGGGAGGTAAGGAGCATTAGAGCCCTTTTAGCTCTCCACAGCCGTACCCCACCGAAGACAACAAACTTGAAGACAACCTTGAACTACTAGTGGAGGCACAGTCATCCTACCAGGAGGTAGCTTCAGAGTATCGGTTGCCTCTCTGTTGCGGACTTCGGACGAGACGCTCAATCACCCAGCCCAAGAATGCTATCCTTAACTGGCTCAGAATCTCCATCTCAGTCCCATAGCCACCGCCTCCCATATCGCTTGCAACACGCCTCCCACAGCTGCTGAGCCTCGCCGTCACCCTGTCCTTGGTCGACATCCTCAACTCCAACAATACCACGCCTAGCACCATGCCGTATTTTAGGATTCGACCCAAGGATCCCGGCTTTCGTGCTAATAAGGACCTTGAAGAGAAACTCCGAACTTTATTCGATGAAGAGAAGTATGCCGCAGCTGCCGCCCATGCGCGTAAGCGTTATAAGATAACCAATGATCAAACCTTTAGAGTATGTTTTTCTATTCCTCTCCCTTTCCCTCTCCCTTTCCCTCTCCCTCTTCTTTTGCTTGTTATTATTCGCAATCTTCAGAGAGGACAATGCGCGTTTGAAATTGCAACTCTGTCATTCATTTCTTGGTTCCGCCTAAAGAGAGATATCATAGTTCTTGTTCATACAATAAACTAATCAATCCTTTGCAGGCCCTGGAGATGGTTGCCAAGACGCATAGCGACAATGCTGAGGATCTCATTGACTGTATAGAAACCCTGCAGGCCATACTCAAGGAAACGATCATCAAGGATCCGTTTATCATTGATATATGCGAAACCACGGCGGCCTGGTTCCATTTCGACTACACCGATACGATCGGAGTGCTTCGCTCCAAGCTAGCCAAGGCTCGTCCCAAAGATCAAATTATCGGTCATAGGTGTTTCTCGCGTTGCATGTATCATTCCGATTGGGATAACGCGCAGGAGGTATTCATCTAAGCCCACGATCGTCCAAACGCTTCCCGAGACTAATGACGTGGAGATTGCCGCGTCGCTTAACAAGAACATCCCGGCTGATCGCGACCTTCTGTTCTGCAATATCCTAACCACCTACCTCATTGCAGTAAGCGGTATTCCCACCAAGGATAATATAACTCTTCTAAAAATTTCACAGACATCCGATAATGCCCCCGAGTATAAGAAAAAGTTGTTTTCTAACCTAGCAAAAGCTCAAGTCGATAGAGCTTTCAACTTGCGTCCTCCTGTAAGTACCTAGTCATAACTACATACAAATTGAAGAAAGTGCCAGCTTAACGACAGTAGACTGGTAAAGAAAAGAATCCACCAGCTCAAATAGATCTCAAAGTAGAGGAGATTCTGCTTTGGATGCAAATTCGAACGAAATTTGGCTCACCTCAAGAGAATTTGGTGCTTCTTTTGCGGCCCGATTGGGGCCCATTGTTCTTTCTTGACCGCGGCCTCTTCGAGGCCTTTTGGCAAAGTATAAAGCTTCTTCATTTCAATGAGCAATGGGAAGAGATTGTACGAGTTACGAGCATAATTTTCGAGAAGGTTATTACTTTCGAAAAAACGACTGCCACTCAACAAGTAGACGTTATCCCAGACGCAGTCAAAAGGTATTACAAGTCGGTATCGCGCGAATTCTTTCTCTGGACGATCGCTACGGAATCCTTTCAGCACGTTCCCAATAACCAACAGTGAGTGACTATATAACGGGCAAGTCTGGAGTTAATAAGCTAACTGTTATTTTCAAAGAGCATTAGACACTTTTCGCAAGAAGACCGAGGAATTAGTGCGTGTTCTTGATGAGGAAGCAGGGTCGATCGTAGTTTTCCAGCAAAATTATGATCGAATCTTGCTGGATATGATTTTTTCTCGGGCCAGAATTGTCACTGATTCATCTTATGATTCGTTTTATGACGAGTTAAAGGAAACTGAGAAGCCCACATGCCTTTTCAATTTTGCGAGAAAATACAGGAAAAGTCCAAACTGCCTTTCTACGCTTACGCCCTATATCAAAACTTTGAGCAGAGAAGAAATGACAAAATTTTTGGACGAATTAGGGATTGAGTCCCTCAAACGTAGAGAGGTAAGTCAAGATGTACTGGGCTCTTCATAGAAGTATTATTGACATCTACAGGGAATTGATTTGTTTGACAGGTTTTTCCTTATCGTTCTTAGACTGAGGGTTAGGTTCTTCCAAGCAACATCACTCAAGGCTGGTGAGGAATGCAGAGTCTGCCACTCTCTGGCCAAAAAGGATAATCTGGGTTCGGATTGTCAGGACTGCCTCAAAGATATCCTAACAGCGGCTCTTGATGCTTTTAACCTAGGAATACAGGACAAAGCCGTCTTGCAGAAAGATAGGGAGGAGACGGATAGCCCGCTCGCAAGTCTTGCCGTTCTAGGGTCTCTCTGTCTCATTAAACTTGCCGGTGTTGGTTACAGGACGTGGAAAGAAGGTGAAGAATCCCCACTCTACAACACTGATATACAATTATTCTTGCAGGCAGTTGTCTGGTTAGATTTCTATCTACAAAAGGCACCCAATAACACCACACTACGTATTTTGCTCGTCAAACTATATCTCAAGATGGGATGTGTGACACGGGCTTCACATATCTGGGGCCCCTTCGACGTCAAAAATCACCTTCTTGAATGCCTGGGATCGATTTGTCTTGATCGTTTAGCTACCATCTCGCCTGCTCATTTCATTACAGGACAACCTTATGCTTTCTATTTTACTGAGCCGCTCATTGGCCACTTCGAGGAAGCTCTGCAACGGAGATACCCAAGCACGGTATTAGCAGCCTTGGACCACCATAGCTATTTACAAGTTCTTGATATCATACAACTTGCACAAGACCAAAGTCGCAACTGTGTCTCGATATTAGCTATAGTAGAGCACCGCCGTGGAATACGTTTCCACCTCAATCGAAACGAGATTGGCATTCAAGACGAGCCACTCATTGGTGCGTGTTATTATCTTGTCATATATCGGTCCATTCAGCACAACACTAGGCTAACTGCTGCCAGCAAATCTGTCTTTCGACTATGAGTTCCAGGATAATACCGACTACACCCCCTTACCGCAGTGGATGGGAGATCAGTCTACCCCTATTCAGGAACTTGTCTCTTTAGGTCCTTTGCCAACGGTTCGTTCCCTGCATATCCCTCTCGTGGATACGTCATTACTTACTAGCTACTAGAATCGCCGCTGCCATCTAAGCATCTTAGCCGAACACTTTCTCGATTTAGTTAGTTATGTGCAGCCAAGAGAGTGCAAATACACCAAGGCCAGCCAGGTCCTCCCTTTAGACTGGCAAGCTGCTCTGTCGTCCTGCAACACCATGCACAAGAATCTAGACGCTCTCTTAATGGGCCAAGCCCACAAGAACATGGATACTTTCTTGTCGGGCCACCGCCGCGACGAGCATGACCTAACGCGTCCAGAGTCTTTGTATTTTAGAATAGTGTATTTGCTCACGGAGTTCGTTAAGCTCGTGCTTCAGACCATCGCTCGGCACGCGTCCTTGTCGCCCGATTCCCTCGTCCTCCTCGTGTCCCCGCCTAAGACGCCGACGCCGAAAGAACAGGCCATCGCCTGCGCCGCTCGAATCATCCAACTCATGAATCACCAGACACGGGACTTCCTTGCCCTCCCCGACGGCATGCCGACGAAGATACACACATTTCATGGCGTGGCATCACTCCATGCTATGGGCATGCTGAGGGAGTCGTCTCACGTCATCAAGACCACGGTGCAGTATGTCTCTATAGCCTTCGAACGACTAAAGCTAGCAGAGAAGTCTAGGGAGGATTTCGCCGGGCTTTCCCACCTAACGGAGAAGCTTTCCCGCGCTTCTGCTACCGCCGATACGCATATGAAGGACCGCATCAAGTCGTTGACAGAGAGCTTGCATGCGAGTGGCTGGGTGGATCGCCTGGAGGACTGGGTCTTCGGTGACACTGCCGTGCTACCTGAATATCGGTATCAATTTTCGTATGCCGAGTTGGGCGATCTCAAAAAACATGTGGCCAGCAAGCTGGGAGAGTTCATACCGGTCGTCGATCGTGAGAATTGGGCGATCGCGGTCGCTGATTCCTGGCGCGATGTGGTGAAAGGTTGGAGCATGGTCCGGTTTAATTAGTTCATAGACGGTAGTGATATAGACGATATCATTCCTCTAGTGTAGCGGGATTTTACTAGCCTATACCAGCTTGATTTCATAGTCTCTTGGGTCAATAATGCCTTGGTGTTGCTTACATAAGAAAATATTGCGCCTGCGACTGTGACGTACATGGAGTGATTTGGTTCTCGTAAACATGGATAAGGGAAGTCATTGAGGGATCTATCACAGGTAAAGCACTCGTAGATGAAGTGAAACCAGAGAGCATGGCTTCCATATATTCGGGATTGGAAATAAATACTATTTACCTGCTTATGAATTTACTGACAGAAAAAATTATTTTACATTTGATAGATGTGGATATGCATTTCTGTCGTTGGCCATCACCTACCTATACCTACTGCAACGAGACTGAGTCAATTTTAATTACTATTCTCCAACCAGATTAGTACCTACCTCCATGTAGGCAGGGCGCGGGTAAAACAAGCTCTCTTTGTACGGGGCTGGATGGAGCAGCTCCAGCTGGTTTGAGGATGGAAAATAAGCTTATGTTTACAGTTTGGCGTGTTTGTGGTATAGTAAGAAAAAATAAGAGTATATTATAATAATAGATGAACTTTACGAGGTTTGTATGAAGATGAATTGAGATGCCATGCGCAGGGTTGTTACATACAGCAGCAACGGGTATGTATGAACGGGTATGTATATGAATATACTTACGATGTCCTTAGCTGCTCAGACAACCACGCAACCTCATTGAGTTACCGGTACCAATCCATATCCATTTTCTTATTCATTTATATTCTCACTAGATAGACAGACATATATATAGCATAGGATAGATTTAACGACACCATACATATCTCATTAAAACCACAGCTATGAATGAACCAGGGAGGCTAGCTAGGTATAAGAGAGAACTCTGCTCAACAAATGTCATGAGTATCCTCTTTATTCATAGGTTGTTACATCTTTCACCGACGAGACATGCTAACTGCATACATACATGCCCCTCTATTTCGTATCGGGAGGGTATATGCAGTCGAGTCGTTCCGATCGCAGGGCCATCTATTCATCAAGCCTTGATCCATACATCCAGCGCGTCGAAAAGTTAAAGTTAATATTCATCAACATTAACGAATCTGCGAAAAGAACAGGGAGAGTTGACTGGTAGTTAGACCATATCTCACCGTCGATACCGGCAGCAAAGAATATTTCAGCCGGGATCAAGCAGAATTCTTAGCTTGATAGACAAATAGTCGGGCATCGACATGACACCTGCACTTACATCTTCTCTCTACTTCCGCTTGCGCCTACTGCTTACACTATGTTCATAGTATAGATGAATCATCTATCTCCTCGGTCCACCTATCTTATCCTTCCACCTCTCACAGACAGAGAAGCTTTCAAACATCTTCATTGTTATCGCTTTTCTTTGGTGCGGGTGGATTCAGGATGAACTCCCTCGCCTTGAGAATCCGGCCAGCAGCATCCGCACTGATACATAGGCGGGCGTCGAATTTGGCCAGGCCAGGTTCACCCTCGGCGCCACCCATGGTGGCCAGGGCGGCGAGACCCATGTAAGCGTGATAGACATCTGGTGGGCCAGCGGGGTGTTTCGCGAAGCCGCCGATGAGATGTTGCGTCTTCTCGAGGATGAAGCGTCGCGCGGGGCCACGGTTGATTAGTTTTTCTTGGCCTAGCAATGACAAGGTACCGCTGTTCCACCACGTATAACATGTGTCGGGGAGTTTGTTGAGTCGGCCGTTGAAACCTGCCAGTATGGGTTCGGCATCGGTCAGAGTAGACGGGGTGAGCTCCGAGGGCGAGTGATTCGAGGAATCATTGTCCTCGTCATCGTCATTAGTCGGGTCGTGATAGACGAACTGTCGGTTAACGAGGAAATGGATTAGGGCGGGCACAGAAGGGATGCCTTCGCGGATGTAGCGGCCCGGCGTTGATTCGGGGCCGGCCGAATCTTCGAGGAGTGCTAGCGCAGCTACGGCACAGTATGCGTAACCAGCTGGTGGGGAGACAGACAGATCAGTGCTGTATCGATTACCGAGTCAAGGATACTTCATATAGAAATGACAAGTCACGTACCATGGCTCTCATGTGTGGAGCTCTCGCTCATGCCGCCGTCGAATGTCTGGGCCCGACGGATGTGTCCCACGAGCGCATCGACATTGAAGTCGAGAGACTTATCGCCTTGGCCACCTCCTAGAGCCCAGCGGATGATGGCGGCAATGTAGCAATAGCGCATATCTCTGCCACCCGAGATGCGGCCGTCGTCGGTCAGCACATCGCCAAAGCTGCCGTCTTCTCTCTGCAGCTTCTTCAGCCATGTCAGGGTGCGGGCGCGACGGACGCGGGAGAAGGCGGAAGACCCGTCGCCATCAGCGAGTATGCCCAGACACAGCAGTCCAAAGCCGGTGGCGGCGAGATTGGCATTGGCCGAATCGCGGGCGACGTAGGTGTTGGTGTCGTGATCGAATCTGCTGGTGAGGCCGTCGGGCAGCACATGATGTTGCGAGCCGCAGAAGCCGCCATGGGGATGTTGGTGTCGCAAGACCCAGTCGCGCAGACGGGGGCGGTCTTCGGGCGCGATGAGGGGCGTGGGCGACGAGGGCGACAGCAGGTCGAGGGCGGAGAGGATGAAGAAGCCGAGGGTTAGGCGGATGCTGTCGTTGCTCGTGTAGTGGTGTGGGAGACCCGAGCGGTAGCAGCGCTGCCAATACCTAATATGGCGCGCTGTGTCGAGCGGCGCATCGTTGTCCGTCATGGCGGTTTTGAGTTTGCGCAGTGTCGGCCAACGAGGTGGGGTGTGGGATAGAGTTCAGGGTCTGGGTCAGGGTTCGAGGGGAACGAATGACTCGGAGCCGTCGATTATCTATCACCGTGGAAGCATCTGGGGAATTGTGAGACTGTCAGATTTGAGTATGAGAGAAATCTGAAGTAATTATGTTGATCACGAAGAAGGCAAAGCAGTTGTAGGTAAAGAAAACAAAGCCAGCTGAAGTCCAGTTGTTCTGGGTGACCTTAGTAAGGTGGGCTGCCAATACCAGGGTGGTTCCCTTCAGCGAAGGCAGACAGGTTGGGACATGGACAAGTGCCGTACCCACTAATAATATGGCGGGGTATTACCTACAGCTGGGCTGCCTTAGTGGTGGGGTGTAGGTAGCTACTAGCCAGGATACGTCACGGTACAACCTGGCAAATCCCCAAAGGAAGAGGGAGGGACCTTGTCGTTGTCGCATCACGCATGACTCCTTAACGCCTACCTCATCCTACAGACTAAGGTTACCTTTAAGGTTAATTGGGTATGTACTTAGGTAGGTACTTAGATTAGGTCTGAAACAAAAGGTGCAGATGAATGACCTGGCTGGTGCCTGCCAACACATGGCAATGAAATTGCGCTGAAACTATCGCCTCTGGGCCAATATAATGCCTACATGTATATACACATGACACAGACTACACATGATACATGCTACCTACTATTGCGTCTCTCCCGTCTCAACCACCAGCTCAAGGCAACGATAATCTGTCTGTTTGTCGTCTGAACTCTACAAGGTTATCGAGCATCACTGTCCTTCGTCTTAGTGCCTACAACGAGACCTCACACTTTGTTCTCGCGGCTCATGGCCCCGACGCATCGTAGCACCAGGGAAACACTTCCAAGATCCATTACAGCGTGCCTGATACCGCCGCTAGCACAATCGCCAGCATGGCTCTCATCTCGGCGAGCACCATCTTGACTTCACTGTGTCTCTTCCACGTCACCCTCGCCTATTTCTTCTACACGAACCCTCAAGCCATCGCCGACCAAGCATTAGTATGGGTGCTAGGCGAGGCCGTGGGAATGGTACGTCTTATACTCTTATACCATCACTTCCCGGACCATGACAGCGCTCGCTCCTTTACTTGGATTCACGGACTTAGACTAACACAGAATAACACGATAACCGCAGCCCCAAACGCAATCCTTCTCGACACCATCACCGACCTCGTCCTTCCTAGCCGTAATCCTCTTCCTCGTCGGCATCTCCGACCTCATCACGCTGTCTATGCCGGAAGAGATCTGGCTGATCCACTACTGGGGGTCCCAAGCACCTGCGCGCATCATTGTCTTCGGCTGCCTGACGCTATTCACTTACCTCACCACGCCCTCAACAATCCTGTCCAACCCAGCTCGTCTAAACCACTACGGTACCGCCAGCGGCAGCGAGGGCCTGCGCAACCGGGTCTTCTTCGCCTTCACCTTTTTCGAGTTCCTCAGCTGGTTCTGGGCCTGGGTCACGCTAAGAGAGGAAGCCGTCGCCTTTGCTGCGCGTAAACGGAGGCGCTCGAGCAGTAATGCGAGAGAGAGGTCGTGAAACCACACCACACCACGTTTAATATATGGCGCAGGGGGGGTCTAGGTTATTACCAGACAGGGTAGAATACCGGTTATATTTCATTTTTCTCCTCCTTTATCGATTTACCAGGCGTTCTCAGCAGCAAGCAACTCGACGGCGTAAAATGGAGCATGACGCATCATCACTACCGGCACCTACCTAAGATACTTAGCTCGTCCTCATGGTGTGATGAGTTAGGTATCCAGTATCGATCGGACCGGACCAATCGATGAAGCGAGCAGCATTTCTGGTTATTGGTGCATTCCCGCATTTTATGGTAGAGCATTGCGACCGAGATTTTCCTTTTCTTATCATTATTTTCTGTCGCGTTGGTCATGGGTATCATGATTAGAGTACAGACAAGACTGTGTTATATAGGACAATAATACCCCCTTTTGTTTTTTTGTTGTTACAACGCTAGTAATTACGCCTTCTGATGATTACTTGGGTACTCGATGCACCTCGTTGTAGATAGCTTACCTATCTTATGAGCTTACTAATGTCTGGGTTTCATGCATTACGGTATATAGATGGAATGAAGCATTTAAACAACGTATCATGACATATATGGATTTTTTTTTCCTTTTCATATTATTTGCTGTATATCTTCTTCGATTATATTGAAACGATGTCATGGGACGGACGATCTGACCGAAACGAGTTTATGATAAACATTTGATACAAACATAAGTATTCATAGAAAATGAGATGATACACAAAGTAGGTATATACGATTCTCCTCAGATTTGTAACTACCGAGTTCAATACTCCTGCCTATCTAATACCTCTGCATGATGCGCATCTTATACAGAGGATATATATAAATAGCCAGGTAAAGCAGAGATGAACTAATTACTGCCATATTCTATTCTATCCTTTTCACTACAGTACTCTCTGCCTAGCTTTACATAACCTTTCTCTACCTACGATATTATTAAGCAACAAGAACCCGCCCCGGGGCATCGCCCTTTTGTACATCAAGCACAAGTGGCCCACCCCCAGAACCACTAGCATCAAGACTAAGCGTAACAAGAGTTCTATCCTCAACGACGCGCACCGTCTCCCCGAGATTCCTCAGATCCGTTTCATACTGCGTCTGCGTTTCGGGTCTTGCCCCAGTAGTGGGAGGAGTCGGATCGGACCGCACCTCGCGGATCTCCACATTCGGATAAGGCAGCCACCCCTCGCGCAGTGGAATCAGCAAGACGGGGATCTCGGCTTCGGTGTCCATAGAGGAGCTGAGCTCGCGCTCATCGTCGCTGTCCTCTGGCGCGGGGATCACGAAGTGGCCCTTGCGCCGCCCGCCGAGGAGCCATGTATCTGTTGCCGGAGCCGAGAGCTCGTAGCTGAATTCTAGATCTGTTTGTGATGAGGGCGGGGTTACTGTATCCCATATCCGTGTCCACTTCAGATGTAGCGTCGCGGGGAGAAGCTGATGCGCGCACACGGCTGGGGAAGAGGAACATGCCGAGGTTGCTGTTGCTGGTAAGTTTTGGAGTCGAATATCGGCCGTGTGGACTATGGTGACAGATGGTATGTCGACGGGGATTATAATGGATGAAGGCTCTGCTAGCTCGGAAGTTGGCAAGGCAAGGGTTGGATTCTCTGCTTGCCAGGTTCGGAGAAATGCTACTAGAGATTTGGCCACATCCACCCCTGCATCGTCTTTGCCTAGGCCGTGGAATATCTTCCCATCCTCGATCCGGGAGAGGAATGACATGTGGACAACCCCGAGAAGGGTGGCGCGCTCAAGCTCGATTCCAGTGAGGTCGTTTCGTACTAGTGGTAAGATTGACGATATAAGCAGGCGAGACAAGGGCCGTAACGGGGTTCCATCAAGTGCTTTGACAAGGGCATTTTCAATCAATGCTTCGATTTCATCGCGGAGAACGTGATAATGCAGCTTGAGATGCATAGTCTTGGCGGTTTTTGAACCGTTTTTTGCGCTAAGTTTGCGTTTAATCTTATATAACAAGCTTGCCGGTTGTCGAGGGAAAATCATTACAGGTCGACTGGGCGGAACGCCAAAGGTGGATTCAAACATGTCGGACCCTACCAGCTCGCTCTTCAACAAGCGTAAAGGGCTGGGGCTTGCCGTTGACACGGTGAAGCGAGAGAAGAGGGCGCTATGCTTGAAGACGTCCTGAACATTGACGCCAAGTGCTAGGCTAGTACGGGCTGAGAGGGTTTTGGAAAAGAAAAAGTTTCCGCGCTCAGTCTCGTACAACACTTCTATGCGAAGAGAAATACCGGGTGTGTCTTGCTCCAAGGTATACGGGAACCATATCCTCACCTTTGTTCTTGCTGGGATCGAAGCAATACTCAGCACGCCACCTTCCGGCGGCCGAGAAAACTCGATCGAGGAATCGAGGCATTTTGCCTCGCTGCTAAGTAGCCGTAGCCCCCCTGTTGCAGCTCTTATTCGAATTTCCGCCTTTTCGACATCGTTCCACCCAGTATCTAGCTCAATATCGACGCTGTTGCTGCGATCTAATTGTATGTGTTTCGATGGATAGAGGCGCACGTCGAGAGTATCAGTTGGTTGGTAGATGAAGACTTGGGGCGACTTGAGTAGGGCGCTCGTTTTATCAGGAGGATAATAACCAAAATCCCGCTCGAAATATAGACACAACTTGCCAGCTCTGAGATCGATCTTATCAACCTCATATGAACCCGGTATCAAAGTCTACTCTGTGATTAGTGATGGTTACATCAAAACTGACCATACATTCCAACTTACATTACTTCTCAGATTCAGCCTACTCGTCCCTGGCCGAATGACTATGGGTCCTTCTTGTTTAAGCCATATCTCTCTCACAGGCTTAAAGGATGTGTTGACAATGCGCACACTGGCTGTGTCTATAGTTAAGTCATCTACCAACAAGCTGTTGAACTTTAATCGAAGAGTCAGGCTGTCTTGGTCCTCGTCATATCTTGGGGTGCCATCTACCTCAATGGAGGAAAAGAAGTTTGACAACGGGATTCGCATGTCGTTCTGGATGGTTTTAGTCTCCAGGAGTAGGTCGTCTAGGAGCCCCTTTATTTCTTCGCTTTCAAGATAGTCCTGCGATTCGGTGCTGAAAGACGGTTGTGTCTGTCGTCGATCCTTTTCGGCAGTAGCTGCCTTGGATAACAATTTGAGGAGCACCTTGACGTACTCTTCCCTGCGCTGAAGCTGTTTGAGACATTTCGAATACATGATCAACATTGACAGCTCCAAAAGACTCCAACCGCTCTCACCAAAGAAAGGGGTCGTTCTCCAAAAATAAGTCGCGGCAGAGGCATAATCTTTCAGATGGTACTTGAGAACAGCCAGATCAGCCATTGTGCTTTGGATGGAATGCGTATGAGTTGCAACTGTATAGTGACGAAGAGCCTTATCCGTGAGAATTTCATATAAGCGGTAAAAATCATCACTGTTGTCTAGTGCGGTCTTCAATAGCTTATTATCTATGCCAGACATCGAAGCAATTGGTTCAGCAACCTGTAGCTTCGGAGCGGGATCCTCGTCTCCGAGATCAATTTCTACCATGTTGACCATTATAGACTGACCAACAACTGGAGTATGGGCCCACCCATTACTCCATCCACGCTTCTTACCCGACTCCTCCAAGATATTCCTGGATAAGGTGTAAAGCTGTGCTCTCCTAGCCGCCAGCTCTTCTAAACCGAGCTTCAAAAACGAGGCAGTTGCACCTGGATGTTCTGATATGCTTTGTGGTCGCCCGCTGGAAAATACATTCGGACTCGGCGGCGGACGTGATACGCCGCTTCCCCCAGTCCTCACATTCAATGACGAGCTCCTAGCCGGATGCATCATTGTTTTCGGCTCTGGTATCGCAGCTTTGGGCTCCGGCCCATTGGGAGACCCTAGGGAAGATGTGGGTATAGGTAGTGACTTGGTTGAAGTCTGGGCCAATATTTGCTGGGCGGTAGAGAAGGCAAATGACATGACCAGATTATCAACTATCTCGCTAATAAGCGGATCGACTGCTGTTACAGTACCAGTCTCATCCCCTTCAGTGGCCTTAGGTAGTTCTGACAAGGCGCTTAGTAGATCGGTACGCATGACTTGGGAGACAGAGGGAATAAAATCAAGAGCCCTCCGACATATTTCAGCCAGCATTGGCAATTCTTCTTGCTCGTTTTCTTTGTGTTTTGGCGGCGGTGCTCTAGGTGCCACACCATGCAGAACCGACTCTTGTTGCTCCTTCAATTTGGCAAGAAGCTCTTCCCTAGTTGACCAAGCGTTCCCAAGTCGCAGTAGGAGTGCCATTTGTCTTGCAAAAATATAACAACGGAAGTCGAATATGGAGACATTGTTGGCGACAATGAGGTCCCGGTAGGGCTTCTTATTGGCACTGATGGTTATATCGTCGTATAAATCCTTTGACTGCAAACCGGCTGAGGGGGGCGACTGCGAATGCACGAGATCATCGTCGTCATAGCTCATCTCGCCTACGGCAGCCTTGGCCTTGAGTGCCAGATTCTTCAGTTCTTCGGTGTATGCGGGGAGAGCATTGGCGGCCGACCCGGACCTACCCAGGCTTTGGTCTTTAATGATCATATCCAGTCCAACACTAAGCTCATCATAACCCACAAGAGCATCCTCGACCAAGCCAACGCTTTCAAAGCCTCGTGCAAGCCCCTCTTTGAGAATGAAAAAAGTACAGAAGTTCCAGCCAGGAAGACTCCTCTGGGCATCCTTTTCTTTGATATCCTCCTCGTACTGGGTCACGCGCATATCAAAGCTGGATAGAATCAAGCCGCGAAACTTTGCTATCAGGTCGGTCCAGGCATTCTCCGTGTCTTGCTCTGTCTCCGTGTATCCGCTAGGCACAGCTGGTACGACGCGCGGCAGGAGATCGTAGGGAACATCATTTACGCCTATCCGGATCTGCGAGACGCGGTCCATGGCACTCTTACTAGAGCTATTGAAATCCGATCTCAGCTTTTCCAGCAGTGTGCTCGATCCAGGGCGCCATCTGGAGGTAGTGGATGCCTTTTCAGATCCGGAACCAAGGTCCGATTTGCGAGGCTGGGTGGCGGCAACAGTATTGGGTATAACAACATGCACGATGAGCCATTCACAGGCATCGTGATTCTCGGCGGCATTTGCCTTCTTGGACGTCGAGGGCGGAGTGTGTATCTTGATCCAGTCGCGGATCTCCTGCCTGACGTGGCCCTTGTAGGAATCGTTATCGTCGCAACGCACCAGTAGCACCTTGAGATAGGGGGTCTGTCTTAAACCGGGGATCTGATGACGTCTGACGGGAATGCTATTCCGATTTGAAGATTGATCGACAGCCTCGTTAGACTGGGTGGCCGACCCAATCTGCGCCTGGAGGCCATCATTCTCGGACTGTCGCAGCGGCGGTGGGGAAGTGACGGGAGATGCGATGGGGTTCTTGTCGCCAGAGGACACTAGTTCGACATGGAGGGTCTCGATGGAGCGCAAGGGGCCGGCATGCGATTGCCAGTGGAGGTTGCGCAGGGGAAGTCGTGGCACCAGGCCCGGCGCTAGGAGCTTGAAGACATCGTGAGGGTCGAAGTATTCGACTACGGCGAGTAAGTAACCGAAGACCAAGGACGGGCGAGCGAGCGCGTGGGAAAGGTCGTGATGATACCTGTGACTTTGGAGGTTGAAAAGGGCTGTTCCATGGCGAACAGCGTTAGGAATTGATCATGACTTCATGGCGCGCCGCTGTTCCTGAGCAAGTATACTGTAACAGACAACCGACAATTATGGCAGCCAGTCAAATTGACGATGAATGATGTCGTGGGATGGGGCCAAATCACCTCGTTGTAGCTAGGAGGGAGGTGTGTAAAGAGGTAGGTATGATGTTTAGCTTAAGGTTGTCAGAGCTCTAGGTAATGCGATGCATATAGGTCTCCACCTTTTCTCGTCTCACACAGATGGCTATCACCACCAAAACTGTACCACATTGACTGCGTATAATACAGGTAAAGAATCGTGGTAAAAATAAAACCAATAGTTAAGAATTTACAGCATATTAATTATATATCTTTATGTATGGTGCACTTGTTTCGTTTAAAATCGAGCTAGCAGTTATATATGCGACCTAGATATAGTTGTTTGTTAACAAAAAAGGTTATTGCACCGTCGGCTTCTAGAATATTGGAAGACCGGCAATTATGAAGATATATTATGAGCACAAGATAATCCATTACTAAATATAAGTCGCGTCGAGATGAAATTGCCACACTGAAGACTACACAGCGGATATGAGCCTAGAATATAGTATACACCTCTTATTTAGAGCATCCACTCAACCTCCAATGCTTCAAATACAGCCACACAGATCTAGCCAAATGCCACCATATATATATTTAAGTCACAAGGCAGCCTACTTGCTTGGCTGTTTTAATTGGGAGATTTATTCTAAGACTTGTGGAACACTACTGGTATACATGTATTTAGGTGAGGTGATCTAGACCGAAGTAAAATACGGAATAGTTCAGCTACGGCTGGATGTTAGCTTCATGTATGTCCCCAGCTGAGCAGCCTTAAGCGACCCAAGCCCTTGGGTCTGGTCCCCTTGGCTTTTTTGAGGGGATATAAATGAAGAAAGCAGAGGTCACCAGATAAAAATGAAAACATTTAGCCAGGTACTAATATAATAATTTTGTAGCTAATAAACTACCATTCGAGTCGCGGCGTGGAGACCACCAACTCGTGAAAGCAAGAAACTAGAGGAGATGGAAACGCTCAGGAAACTCGCCGATATACCAGACGAGCGGTTCAAACCGCCCCCCTTATACGGGCAGCAAGCGTCGGGCTGGATAACTTACGTCCATGCCCGGGCATACGGTTCCAGACAATTCCCGAATTTCAACCAGTTCACCTCGAGCGAGGTAGAGCTGGTAAATAAGCTCGAGGGACTCGAAGAGCGAGTGTCGTCCAACAACGATGTGACGGCAAGCCTGACGCTGGTGTCGCTGGGCCGCGACCAAGACGAGCACATCCTGATGTCGAAACCCGAGTTCATGAGCGTCTTTCGACGCTTTGGAATCGACTCAAGGTTCCTTCAGCTTGTCAAGACCAACCGGTACGGCCTGCACTACGACTGGAACGACCAGCGAGTGTCGTACTACATAGGCACGGGCTTGTACATCCTGATGTGGTCATTCGACAGACAGACGCGCGCGACGCGGGCGATCCTCCTATCCAGGGATTTCATCAATACGGCAGAGCTCGGGTCATTAAGACGGCTTCTTCAGTTAGAGGTGCACAGATTGCACTCGCCGTTCTTATTAGCCTGGGTCTCGCTGGTGCACCTGAGCAACTGGATGGACTCAAGCACATACTACCTCCTCACGAGCATACGGCAGTTCGAGGAGCTGACAGGTTACGGCCCGTACGGACGTAAAACAGCGCGAAGCGAGATTCCCATCGAACAGCTCACACAAGCCTCAAAGAACATCGGGTACGTACAGGTGAACTTGGCGAACCAGCTCCGACACGTCACGATCGGGATGGCTATAGCCACGCATATCGCCTCGAGGGCAGCCAAGCTTGCCGACTACGCTGTCGAGCCGTATGTGATGTCCTGCAAGCAGGAACTCGAAGAGTACAACTCGACCATCCCGTCTCTACAGAGGAGTCTGAATGACTCGAGCGCATACGTGTATTACCTGCAAGAGCGGGTTCGGAGCCAGAACACAGTTGTGTACGCCCTCATGACGCAAGCTGATGCGCGAATCAACATCAACTTGGCGAAAGCGAGTAAAGAGCTCGCTGAGGCTGCGAAAAAAGATAGCTCGTCGATGAAGTCGATAGCAATTATGGTATGTGCCCATCTTCCCCTAACTGTCTCCCCCAAGTCATGAGAGATGTATGAAACACATGACTGATACTTCCATAGACAATGCTCTTCCTCCCGGGGACCTACTTCGCAGCACTGTGGGCCGTCCCATCACTACAATGGGGCCAAGCAAACGTAGTACAGTCGGATTTCTGGCTATACTGGGCCTTCACGGGGCCGAGCACGCTCATCATCTTCGCCGTCTGGTTCGGCCTGCACAAATGGTGGTCTCCTCGGCGCCGGTCAAGGCGGTCGGGAAAAGACAACGGGAAATATGAAGCACTCGGGGATGTAACTCCACCTCCTATAGAACCGGCAAACCCTTGGTTTGGGCCGCCGACGCCTCCTCCTCCACCGCCACCACCACCACCACCACCAGCGACTCGACCACCGATGCGCTATGGGGCGCCGACCTCGGCTCCGGTCATGGTGAATTTGGGCGATACGGAACCGCATGGGTATTCGGCACCACCAGAGGGCGAGGAATTCGTCTTCGACTCGGATCCTCGGCAGACATCTGCGCCGGCCGCATTTGCTGTCCCTCCAACTACTGATGTCCGGGATTATGGGATGCGCTATAATCGATTTCAATAGAACGCAGACGACTGTGAATTTTGTCCTCCAAAAATAGAAGTAGAATGGGTTTCGGTAATGACACAAGAAGAGGTACAAGACTGATTTGGGGATGCCACAGTCTTTGGTGTGCACAACTGTTGTTGATATAGAGCACTTCAATTTGCCTACCGTTGATATCCATAAGCGCGTAATTTTTCGAATACATACAAATTTGTCTGGTTCTTTATGAAAACACGAACACAGTACTGACCTGATCAGTGTGATGTGATGTGTAATAGTTTACAGCTTAGGTTTTTCCTTCCTGCCAATTTTCACGTATTTAGAAGTTTCACCCCAGTTTAACAGGAAATCAGGGTACTGCTGGCTGGGGTCTCGGCCGACTCCCATCCCCTTGTTCCTCCAGTCAGCCCCGTCTACCACGAGAACGTTACCATTGACGTAGTTACCCGCGTCACTGAAGATGTATACCGTGGCATCGGCAATATCACGAACGGTACCCCATCGGCCGGACGGAATATGCTTGGCCGTCTCTTTGTAGTCGAGCTTGGTGCTGCTGAGGCGTTCCATACCCTCGGTGCCTTCTATCCCACCAGGGGCAATGACGTTAGATGTGACTCCGTACGGGCCGAATTCCAGGGCCACAGAGGTGCTGATGGAGTCGACGGAAGATTTGGCAGCCGCGACATGGGCCTGCAGAGGCATCCCGGCGTAGTGGAACGTTGCCGAGACATAGATGATGCGGCCGCCAGTGAGGCCGTTACCTGGGTTGGGGTTCCGCTTCGCCGACTCAATGAGGTACGGTATCGTTGCCTTTACTGTGTTATACGTGCCGAGGACGTCGATTTCCATGACTGTCTTAAAGCCATTGGATGAGAGGCCCATTATAGGTGCGACAAAGTTGCCTGCTGCTCCGGCGCTGAGATTAAGTTAGCTTGTATATGCACTCGGCCGAGCCCTGACAGGTCGGGTACATACATGACGAAGTCAATTGCACCCAACTCCTTGACACACCGGTCGGCGGCATTCTTCAGGCTTTCGGGCTAAACAATACCATATTAGTCCTCGTCTTAAAATACTTCGATAAAGGGGCGTGCGTACATCCCGAACGTCACAACCGCCAATCCCAATGACCTTGGCCCCTTTGCGTGCCGTGGCAATATCGGCGGCCACAGATTCAGTCTTCTCTACATTACGCCCGATGATGCAAGCGTTGGCACCGAGGTGGACCAAGGCCCTCGTCTGAGCACTGCAGATGGTACCAGCACCACCTGTCACAAACACTACTCGCCCCTCTATTATTCATCGTTTGACGTTAGCGACGAATGGAAATGTTTCGAGACCTGTTTCTAACTGACCAAATATGCCATCTTTCCAAGCATTGCTTAGATACTCGGATCTGGGGACCGGCATTGCTGATTCGGCCGTGATTGCTTCGCTTCTTCACCTTTTGTTTGGCCGATCGACTGATTGGTTGACCCACTGTGTACAACTCGAACAAAGACAGATTGTGTATGTGTTGTCTGAGGCTAATGTTCTACGACCGGCCGAATCTTGCAAATAGATAAAGTCGTAGCAGAATGTTGGAAAATTATATATATAAAGATGAAAGAGAGCATCGGAATTGGTAGAACCGGCTTTGAATAACTAGAGCTCCCTATTGAATTACATACTAAGCTAACACTACATTCACTATCCCCGGAATTGGATGAGAAATCGACCCCGTAAGCTTATTGTACCTCGGCCGACCCACTCTTGTTTAGCTCGGCAACGCTCAAACAAACATGCCTGTCTCCCTTGAATATAAATATAAAATAATAAAACATCAGCTCTATCACAGAAATGCCGGATGTCAACTTTGGTTGGGGCCTCTACTGTGTGTGTATGTATGTGTTTAAAAATGGGACTGTATCTTTATCAAAACACGCCCAATCCCTCTTTTCCTCCCATCTAGTCTTGTTCTCCCTTTTCTCCACCTCTTTAACATCGCCATTGGCAGAAATTTTTAATTTTGTAATGTCGTTATCTAGGTAGGTTCCTAGACAGAATCTAGATGCAACACGAACAACAAAGCCGCCCCGTTTTTGACACGTTGTTGGCAGGTTGTGGAGGCTATTCCGACAGTTCAGGGTCTTGAAATGCATGTAAAACGTGTTCGGGATGCAAGCAACCAATGGCGTACCCCGCAAATGCTATTACCACGCTATAATTCAACTAGACAGTGGATTAAGTGCTGTAGGTGCCTCTTCTAGGTTAGGTCTGTCCACCGAGGTAGGTACCCAATGATAGACACTACGCCCAATATAGAATACGATACCTAACCTTGATAGCACTTAGGCGCCAGCGTCATACCAGCTATATCTTGCCTTATCTCTCACACCACTTTCACCATCCATCGGGTTGTCCCAATTCCAACATCACCAAACAACACAATTCTGTACTGTCCGTTGGATTGCTGGACATCATGGCGTCAAAAAAGGTGACCGTCCTGAAGTTTGTCGGCACCGTCTCTCTCGGTCTCCTGACTGTAAGTCTTTCAGCGCTCCGCGATGATGCCCCTCGTCACCGGCCGGATGGAACCCCGCGCTTGAGCTTGCTTCAAAGCCCTGCGACAAAACCATCTCCCCATCATGACAGTCTGCCAATGGCTCGCCAGATCTAACAGACTGCAATAGGGCACTTCCTACACCCTCTCTAACCTCACAATCCCGCCTCTACTCGAGCTCCCGTCCTCCTCCTCTGCAGCCACGGCCTTCCGATCGCTGGCAACAACGGCGACCAACCACCTCACGGTCCTATCAGGCATCTCAGGCTCCGCGTTTTTCCTCGCCTTTGCGCTTTCGCCCGCCGGCTACAGACACCCCTACCTACTCTACACTTCGCTCTTCTGCCTCGGCACCCGCCTAACCGACTACGTCACCCCTTCGATCTTCGGCGAACCATCCTCGAACCCTGCTACCCCACGACGAGCCAGTCTCGCTTCATCTCGCAAGGAAAAGGCCGCTGCACGACGCATGGAATCCAGCTATGAGGTTCTTGGAGACTCACACAGTGAGGAGAACACCAGCAGCGCGAGTGGTGATGAGCACTTAGAGGAAGAGATCAACGGCGAGGATGTCCGCACCGAGGTCGAGTTCTTCGTCCGGAATCAGCTCGTGCAGACTGCTGTGGCCGGCCTAGGTCTCGCGATATCCGTGCTGGGCCTCTGGGGCGACGGTGCGCATCAGGTTTATGGCACGGCAGTCTACGCCATATAAGGGTGCGGGTGAAGCGAACGCAATATAACCTATCTTTCCATGTTGCAAATACGTAACCCACTGCCCTTGTTCGTGGTGCGAGGGAGAGATATGTCCATTGAAGTCTGATATTTGTGGAGTCTTGAGGGGATTTGTTTAAGGATATTCCGGCGTTGTCTTGTGCTCACTCTTCTCCTTCCCTCTTGCAGGACTTTCTATCACGAGCATATGTAGTATTGAAAATGAAAATGCATATTTAAACCACAAGAGAGAAAATGTAAGAGTCTAACCCAGTATTAGCGACGGGTAGCCTGCTGGAATTTTTAGTATAATAGGTTGGGTAGTCAATTGTTGAATAGTGGTTTATTGAATGGTACGCTGGCAGATGCGAATCTCTTCAATTGTGCACTACGAGGAAGAAGGAACAGGCACGGTGGCTAGCGCTAGATAGCTTCTTCTATTTTATCTCCATCCCGTTACCCACATGGTAGGCCCGCCAACCCACTCTCCCTTCTCCTGGCCATCTTTGCTGATGATTCCTTGTAATGAGGCAACATGGCTTGTCACAATCCGACTGGATATCTCCGACATAAGGCGATTGGAGCCCCTCTAAAACCGGCAGAACAACCTCGAGCGAGTCAATACGTTGACTTCAGTTGAGTCGATCAGAGACCTAGTGTATTTCGTGGAGGTGCCATCAGCTTCATCAAGGCACGCCAACTCTCGCCGACCGTGGTAAAGGCGTTCCCATTATGCGCAGTATCGTGACAGAGATACATTTGCCCCTGGCATAGAGCACGCCTGGGCAAGTTCGAGGTTATACTGCATAAGGGTCACCTGATACGCTTTGGCCGCAAAGTAAGTCGTGATGATACCAAAACCGAGAGTAAGTATGACGATGACGACGACGGCAAGCCAAAATGTCGTGACGTCCCTGAAGTTGCGGTGATCCCTGTCCAATACAAATTGCTTCATGCCAGGAGGCTCCTCCTCTATGACACTCAACAACCGAGCAAGTCCTTTATGCCAGTAACGGTAGTGAGAGAGATCACGATAGTCCTCGCGGTTGCAGGACCCAAGAAGATGAAAGGGCCTTCCTTCGCCTTCTAAATAACGCTGGGTGGGAACATCCTCTGGAGGAAAGAGGAGATTCAGAGTGTCGAGCGCCTCTTTTATGACTTCTTGTGGGATGGGACATCCGTCACTGAACTCGAAGTGATGTAAAAGGCAAACCTTATGCTCATATACTTTGACGACTTTCATCCTCGAATTCACTGTCAGGTGCTCCGTCAAGCTGCTGGTCCAGCTAACTGTCCACCCATATGTATCGATTAGGTATCTCATCGTTAGACGGCCCAGGATACCTTTCGTCATATGCACAGTCGCATTTTCATAAGGGGTTAAACTCTGAAATTGATCTTCAATGATCCTTTGCAGTGGTGCTGCCTCATTTCCTTCCAACGCCTGCAATTTTGACTGGCTGGAGATGTCAGATACTTCAAGCTCTATAGTGAGCCAGACTCTAGCCAAGAACTCGGTAAGACGACGAATCTCGTAACCCCGCGTGTGTTCCAGTTCTCCTTTGAAAATCTCCGCAATCAAGCTCGGGGGTTTGTCGACATTTCGTTTTAGGATGTCTAGACATTTGAGGATGTTCTTTAAATCAGAGTCTTTGACAGGTTGCGAGGATCGTGTTAAAATAGAAAATTCCCGTTTCAAATGGTTGAGTAAGTTGCCATAATAATCTCGTCGCAGGCGCCGCCCATCTAAGGCCGGCCAAATTTCACAAAAGATCTCAACGGAAACATCATCCAGGTATGCCATCGAGCTGCTAGATGCACTCACAATTGATTAATGAGATCGTGGCTTCGTGAGTATGTCATCCTCGTTGATGAGATCTTGCTAACCTGGGACTTCTGCTCTTAAGCATGACGTGGGCAAGCTCCTGATACCCCTCTCTGAATGCCTGCATGAGCTGAGCCACCACACACTACCAACCAATTATTGTCAGAACACCTTGCGGTCTGCCTTTTCTTGGGGCTGTGGCCGATAGTTCCTCTCTCTCAATTATCTAGGTACCTCATTCCATTCCATACCAAGAAAAAACAACAACATTATTTTATCCACGACTACGAGGACCAATTTCAACTAAGATGCCTAAGGAGCTCTTTGCATAACATGAAAATAATGACACTTCCTGCACCGCAGCCGCAAAATAACCGACCGAAACTTTTGCATCCTTTTCCGAGTCATAACCATCATATCGATGCTTGTGATAATACACCGAACCAGCTACCAGGCGTCCCTCAGCAGGCTATTCAATGTGAATCCAATCGAAAACCCAGAAAATCTACTGGAAAGTGGACAATCTGGGTTGATTCTATCTCCATTAATTCTAAAAATCCAATAACTCCACAACCCCTAATCTTGTCCTCACCACCAGCCGAAGTATCAAGCCTTACGCAGCCAGTCAACATTAGTGTTTCAAACAATGAAGTCCAAGCTCATGGGTCATTCAATAACGTGAAGTCTGATGGCGAACCTGAGACCAGTGGAGTGGTGCATACCAACTCTCAGCTTAAACAGGCGACCGCGAGCAACGACCACAATCCTAGACTCCAGAGTCCTGCCGCGCCAAGTGCTCCCGATCTTGTTGCAAAGGAGCATTGTAATGAGATAATGCCATGTGGCTTGTCTTCAAAAGATGTCAGGCTCTCTTCAAACCCCCAGCCCACTGAAGCCGTGGACACTTCAATCTGTGATACACCCTTGGATCCGCACAGCCTTCCAATACGGACTAAGATGAGATCTGGTGACTCTAAAAAATATTCGTTAAGGAGTTATGGCGATAAAGAAGGCTTGTATTATTCCTCAACTATTTGGCCCGAAGAACTCCCTTATCGCAGTCGCAATTTCTTCTTCGGACAGTTACGGACAGATCTTAATAATCACATTCAGAAAGCATGCAAGGAGAGAAAGTATAAACGTGCGATGAGGAAAAATCGCGTCGCCTTGACAGGACAAGCTTTTACTATCGAATTACGCTTCTCGGGAAAGATTGAGGCGAACGAAGAAGATATAGCACTCCGTCCGACAATATGGGTTATTTGTGCAAGCGAACTCTACAAGAGGCTAGTCGAAGAAGCACTTTCTCAGTGTCAATTAAGTTGGGCCCTAGATGAACACATTGAGGTTGTTAAGGGACTAAACTTCAACAAGCGAAGAGAGCGGGTTGAGAACCTCGACCTCAGTGACGGCCTGCGCTTTGCCGACTCATATCGACTTCATATACATACCGAAGCAGCTGGGAAAGACGGTTCAGCATGTGGATTGATCACTTGCGCCACTCTCACGAAGGGTGGGAGCATAATAGACCAATGTATTTCTCGAATAGGGGGTCTCCTCTTACTGGATCATGAGGTCGTTTGCGCAAGTTCGACCGCTCACGGAATCCTCGATATGCTCATGTCTGCTGGAATTTATCCCGCCGAGGAAGGAGACCTGGACTCCTCGAGAGATATCCCGGATACAGACACAGAAAACCAAGCGGAAAATGACAGCTCTGTGGGAACGGACTCAGAAAGTGATGACGAATCAATCATCTCAGCACGTGATCCGGATTGTGATGATCGAGAACTGCTGAAAGATACTATCACAAGCAGCATCACACACTGGAATGTTGTCCCGAACGTTATTATTTTTGACTTCCTTCGAACGGCCATGCCCAACCAGAATAAATGTTGGACTCTCGGTGCCGAGGTGCGGGCTCACGACTTTGCACTGTTTGAAATCGGATGTGATCCGTTCCAAAAGCTCTCTAACTCGTACGAATCCGAGTTGGTCAGACATACAATAAAAACTGAGGATACTCAGGATAATGATGGTTTGCGCTATTCTGCGGGCTTGCAGGATGTGATGATCCTTCTCGGTCATAACACCTTCGCACGAGGAAGAATGTTACCGGGGATAAGCAACATATATATGGGTGAGATAGAATTCAGCACGAGTAGAATACTCCTTGATACCCCTTTAGGTAAGCTCCTCACGACCTATCATAAAAATATTGCTCATTCTCTGCCCGATGGGTATACTGACTGTTAGTAATAGCACCTGGTACTTCCGGTTCCTGGGTCGTGTCGGATGGCTTTTTACAAGGCGTCATAATTGCAAGCTACGGACAAGAGCCTATTGCACATATGATTCCAATCCAGGAACTATTTCGTGATGTCAAGTCAGCTCTCCCATCGTTGATGTCTATCGGTCTCCCACCTGTTAGGGATCAAAACACCCAAACAACCAGCGAGATAGAAAAGGTGCAGACAAAGGTAGACTTTTCTGCACTTGAAAGCAACCGTCCCAAGATTCTGGCCACTCGTTCTTCACCTGCCCTACTCATTTGGAGATTACCGCGGGATATATCACAAGAAGAACTCGCTGAGCTATTACATTCGACATCGGACTGGGTCAATGTAGTTTTACTATCACCTAAACAACGTCAAAAGTCCACAGCAGTTTTTGCCGTTGTCACATTTCAAAATCTCTTTGAGGCTCTGCGAACAAGCGAAAAGCTGGACAAGTATCATATATCCCGCCAAGGAAAGACGCGGGACGCGAAATTTTTAAACTCCTGCGTAGTTATAAGACATGGGTCACTCAAAGACACCACATTCTCAAACAGCAGAGTTGTCGCTGCTGTAACCGATTTTGGACTGTCTAGGGAGCTTGAGGTGTCCTCTGGCGCATTCAGAAACAACAGACGCGAGGCTATGGCAAATAAGTTCCGCTATGCGAAGAAAACCGCAAAATTTGACGATACCAAATTGAAAGGACGCAGAAATCCTCTCGATACTTCTCTGAGAGCCACAGGGAACTTCGGAGACCTTTCTATACGTGATTACCTCACCCTGGAGGCCAATCCGCCCTGCAACATGCTATACATAGCAAATCTGCCGACTGATATGTCTGAAGAAAAAGTAAAGTCTATGGTTGTCGAACGACGGGGTTACAAGCGAATGTGTCTCCGTACGAACCAAAAGGGTACCATGTGCTTCGTCGAGTTTGAGAATGAAGCGTTTGCTACCAGAGCACTGCATGAGCTTGATCGTCAGGCCCTTAATGAAGGTGTGAAAAGACCGATTCGATTTACGTTTTCAAAGAATGCACTGGGTGTCCGCTCATCCGGCATATCATCTGTACGAGACACTTTAGACAAAACAGATAGTACGGTGAAGAGGTCAACATCCACAACCGGTTTTAAGGGCACGTATGCCGAATATGAGTTTGGCACATCGAAATACGAAACGATTACCTCAATGGACTATTACCCGCAAATTACACAACAATGAACGACGACAATTCATTGCCCGCAAGCATAGGCCCTTACGCGCTTGGCCACAAATTAGTCTCAAGATAACTACAAACCCTGCTCACGTCAGATACGTTGGTATGTACATAAATCTCATTGTAAGTCAAAGTTATTTAATATACATTGCTTTATTGGTATCAGTATTACGTTTAACTCATGCCCCGCTAGAAATCATACAGTCCACCACACACCCTCTCTCTAACGGGAAACTTCAGTGTTATCATCAAAGAGATAGATATGAAACACTCAAGTCCATTTCGTGTCGCCTTCCGATAATTACCAAGCAGCAGACAATACCACCCGCATCTGACGCAAACGCCATGCCGTAAGCTTCGAGTATTATCGACATCAAGAGATTAGAGCCTTCCACTCGTTTTACTGCGCATTCCATCATCCTTCTTCAGTTGTTGGTTTCATTGGTCATCATTCGGAATATTCTCGTAGTACTTGGGGTCGTAGACGCCGTTGGTCCTTACTAACTCCTTCTGTGGCTTACTTCGGTCTATTTTCCTCCCTTGCAGAACCTTTTCCTTTGGTGGTGCCCTATCTTCTTCGCTCTCGATGTTAGCCTCATACCCGGATGAGTCGTCTCCTATACCCTCTTGGAGCATGCGTTTCTTCTTTTTAGCGGCTTTTCTGCGACTGCGAAGCCAATACCCGTGCGTGGGGGGCACTTTGCCAGCCTTGGCTGCTGGCCTTCTATCATTGGGTCCCTTTTTGCCCGGGGTTTTGGGATAGAGTACTTTTTTTGCTTTGTGGAAAGCGCTCCTCGAGAACGGTGCTGATATGGCTCTGTCGGTTGCGGCGGAGTGTAGCGTTTTCGTCTTGCTTCTCCCTCGCAGGGGGGAGTCGAGTTTCGCAATGTCTGAGTTGCACTTAGCAGCAATTACATATCTTGACTCGTTGCTCTCTAGGGTGCCGTTGGTGGACTGATGTCTCGCTTTCGTCTGCCGGGCGCTGCGCTTCGAAAACGAATGGTCGATGGAATCGGATCCTGGTGTCTCTCTGGTCCTTTTACGAGGACCCATCGTGCGCTAGGGTTATGGAGCGCTGTACTCTCTCCTTGTTTATAGAGGAGGTTTGAATCGCTTAAGAGGTAAACACTAATATAATGATTAGTTGCGCTCGAGTTGTTTGTGTTGATTCGTTTCTGGTTCGTTGGTTCTTTCTAGTTTGTAGCAAGGTGTTGTAGAGCGGTATGAAGACCACGAAGGGTGGCTGTTCAGATATATTCGCCGCCTTAGGTATTGAATGAATATCGGAGCAGAAGCGCTTATTAGAGAATTGGTTAGATGGACGTTGATTAAATCTGGTGCTGGCTGTTGTTATTGTTTTGTTGATGGTCATGCGGAAGTGTCGCACCTGCTAGTTCGTTTCTTATTCGGCAAAGTCTGTTATCCCCTCCTTAAAACCTTCAATGGAAGTCCGAGATACAATGCGCACATATATTAGCAAGCGTTTGAGCAACTAAACGTTAAATTCGTAGTCTTGCCTTGATTAAACCTGTTGAGTTTTGATGCGTGGTTTCAATCGGCGTAGTCGAAGCATAGGAAGTACTTGACTCACGATTATGTCTTTCTTTTGGCACGTATATACATCACGGATCAGCGCGAGGCGCTACATATGTAGGTACATGTATATCTTATTCACATAATGTTAGGTAGGTGCTTTAGATGGTAGAAGTGAATAGACCGATGAGTAAGTACCTAAGGCTATTGAGATTTACAGGGTCGAGGATGGAGGAGGGGAAAGAAGCAGGCATGGATGCATGCTTATTCACCTTGGTGAGTATCTACAAGATAAACCTTATTACCACGATGCTGATTTATGATCTTGTCAGGTAAACGATGAATTACTTACGTACCGGGCTAGGTAGAAAAAAAGAAAGGGAAGGGTATCTATCATTACATTCATACAAAATACACCCATCTTTTCATATCTTGTCATTCTTTACTCTGTGAGTTAGTTGGGTTACTAACCTTCCCTTCTCCCTTCCAAAACCATCACGCATCGCTCTCGCTTTCGCTGTTACCCTCGCTGTGTTCAAACAAATCCGCGCCGGACTGAATCAGATGAAAGAAAGAAAAGAAGAAGAAAAACGAATGCGCCGTAACCCCCTGTACCTGTCCTCTCCTCGATCCCTAAGCAAATAGGCAGACATGTGACCACCCAGCCAAGTAGGCATCTCGCCCTCGTAGCCCGCGAAAGAGGTGTAAAGTGTAGGTAAAGTGTAAAGCGTACACCCCTCATCTTAAGTCTGATGCCAAAGATCCATGAGCTTACCCCGGACGCCCTGCCGCGCCTGCTCAAGATCGTCAATCCGTGCTTGCAGCCGCGCATTGCGATCCTCGGCGTCCTTCACCGCCTTGCGCGACGCGTCCCGTCCCCGCTCGAACCCCTTTGCCTGCGACACGTACCGCTGCAGCGTCTTACGCACAGCGTTGCGTGTCGCGAAGGAGATGTTCTCGTCTTGTAGTAAACCCATGACCTCGCCCGTCAGGTCCTGTCCTGATGTCGGGGATTCAGAGCGAGATTGGTGGGAGGGAGGGGAGCCGATGGTCTTGTCTGTGCCGAAGAGGCGGGCTCCTTCTGTCTCGTTTAGACGTTGCCGTTTTGGGCTGTGGTTTCTATTGTGATTATCGCTGCTAGTGGGTTGTGGGATGGGCAGGTCGAATTGCAGTTTCTTCACTGTCCGGCCCGCCGTCAGAGGCGTCGGCATCCCGTGCTGGATGTCCGTCGTGCGCACTGTTGTGGGTGTTGCATATGCCTCCTCGCGCTGCTTGCCGGATCGGATCGCCGTCTTGGTCGATTGCTCTATCGCTGCTACCATCTCTTCCGCGCCGCTGGCAGAGAGATCGTCCAACAAGTCCTCATCATCGGACGGACGCTTTGTGCCAGTTTTGGATGTTGCCGTCGTCCTGGCCATCGCGCTTGGCTGGAGGGTTTTGCTTCCTGTGCCTGACGTTGCGTGGTTGGTTGGGGTTTCCTCCTCCTCGTCTTCCTCGGACGACGTCGTGTCGTAGATGTCAGCGCTTTCCGGAGACGGAGATGAACTTGAGCTAGCGGTGGATGCGTCGGCCAGATTAACAACTTCACGCACGGGCGATGTCCTCGTCGCCGCCGGCTCTTGCTCTGTCCTCGCTGTGCGCGGCGTGAAGCACTCGGGAAGCGTCGTCTGCTTCTTATCCTTCTTCTTCTCGCTGCGGCCGTTGCTCATAAGGTGTTCCCTTTCCCGTCTTTGTGCATCTTCCACCAATAGGAACATGTCGCATCGGTTCCCTTCATTTTTGTCGGTGGGGCAGCAGTAGAACCTCTTGCCTTTGTTCTTGGCCTTTCTTGTGACGTGTCTTACTGTGGCCCTGAGACGGGGCTGACAATTGCCTTGTAAATAAAAAATTATTAATAACTGTTTCATGCAGAGGTGTATTCACTTTCAGTCTTATGAATATGAATCTGATTCAAATACTACAACTTACAGAGCCAGACGCCTTGGCGAAATAAACCATTTGGCGAGTCGTCAGATGGTGCGTGTTGCGGCGACGAGGTTGGTGACGGCATTGTGGGCAGATCCCTCTCTCTGCTTACTGTGGCTCACCGCCTATTGCCGGTCAAATCTGGAGGGAAGAGAGGCAACGAGTTCTAGGAAGGAACATTTAGTATAAATAAATTGATAAAAAAGCAGTGTTCGCAGTGATCTAAATATGTAGTCAGCTACTCGGACTCCGATGGAAGCGCTGCATACTTGACTACCCACGTGGAGATCCTATCGTCACAACAACCCTGTCGCTCGAGTGGGTGGTTGGGAAAAGCGCCTTAGCTGGGATGGAGGTAGTGTGGTCGTGTGGATGGTGGTGGCGGAGTCAACCACCCCCGGTTTGGCTGATCGTCGTTCCACAACTTGTTAAACTGCGGATACACCCGTTGCAGCCCGCGAGCTGCTTACAGTATAGTCTTATTGGCTGAAACTCTCCCCATGTTTATAGACTTCGACCCCTCGGTTACGTGTAGTGATTCAGCTGGGTGGTTCCATAGATAGGTAAATCGGTATCAATAACATCCACTTGAGCATGTTATTTGGGTTTTCACTTCCTTTACCTTAATTATGTGGTGATCGCTATAATAATGGCCTCAATCAATGATCTCGTCCAAGTTTCGTGGGGTTAGGTTCGTGTGAACGCCTCCCCCCTGCGGGGTAAACGTGGTATGGAGGACTCCAATTTCGACCTCTAGTTCTAGAGGCTTTCATACCAACACTTCGACACTTGTATGCAAAATGCACTGTCGATTTATGCTCACGGACGCCTGCACACAACTCTTTGACAGATCACCACCTTGACCCACCAACACCTTCACAATCTCAACGGAGCCGGTCGATATCGCGACATGTATCGGACTTCAGCCTGCCCCATTCATCGCATTGGGACGCGCACCTAGTCCTAGCAGTGTCAGAACAACGCCCAGCTGTTACTTCTGCACCTCGCGGACGAGGGCCATGTTACCGCCAACCGCGGAGCCGGCCGAGACGATCGGGCGCACGAGGTCTTCGTGGCCGTGCTCCGCGGCGATATGGAGCGAGGTCTGAAAGACGCCATCATGGTCTGACACCGTGACTGGCAAGCTGGGTGCGGAATCACCGCCCTGCATCTGCTAATTTAAATCCGCGCCTGGCCTTGGTGGGCGCTTTGAGGTCTGTCATCAGCGCGCCAGCATGCGGACGGGTAGGTGTTGCAAGGGGTTTGTGAGAGGTGTGAGAAAATAAATAGGGTGGACACCTGATCGTGATCGCAGCTATCCGGAATGTCCAGAATATAATCTGAACCATTGGAATTCGAGCAGCTGTTCAAGGCGATAGCACTAGCCGTGTCCTCGAATATCTCGGTCCCTAGTTTCTTCATACAAGGCGCTAGACAGCATAGCGCATTGAGCGTGGCTGACGACGAGATCCTGAGAGTGTTGAGCAGTGAGCATCGCAACGTTCGGGGAGCCAAAGATGTTGGAGCCTATGCCGACAATGATCCTGAACTTGCATGAAAGGGAGGCATGACAGTGCTGACTGCTCGGCGTGCTCGGCGCCTGGCTGATGGCTTGCAACGCTGCTCTCCTGTCTCAGTATAAAAAGCGGGATCGTTCAAGATTGAGGACGTAAGATTGCACGGGGTATTTATAAGTTGTCCCAAGGAAGCAGGCCGCTTGATGAAATTGTCCATGTGACTACAAGCTAACCTTAGGAGTCCCGGGCTATGCCTTCACGGACTGTCAATCCATGCGAATTTTATGCGGTAAGTATCAGAAGATATTCTTCATAGTTGATACCTTCTGGCTTACCAGAACCGTAAACCTTAAGCCCCTATACGTCTACTGATGAGGAAGTTGATGACCGGGATCACGTATCTACATAATCCACGCATATCGCTCTATCTAGTGTGTTGTCTCCACCCAGACAGCCAATACGCCATCATATCAAGTAGAATGTGGACCAGCTAGTAGCGCCTGATGGGCCAAATAGATCCCGAGAATGCATGCATGATTTCGGGTTCGTTACCGATCCCGGCTCCGTTGCCGACGTCCATCTCGAGTCCTTATAATATTAGCAACTCAAGAGTACTCAACGTCCGTACCATGTTTCTACATTCAACTTTTCTCTTATCATCAAATCCTTCAAAAGTAAGTCGCCTCCGTCTTATCTAGTTACCTGGTCCCCATGGCGCATTAGGCTATTTCAACGGGCAAATAACGACTGGACTCGACATCGCTAATCAAAGGACTCTTGTCGAGTAGTGTCGGGAGCCTTAGTTCCTCTTACTGTTATCAAGGGCGCTGGCCACGAGTACATTCAGCTTCCCGAGGGCCAGAACGCCCTCACGGCCGACTTTCACTCCATCCGGACGCAAACTACAGACTCTCCCAGCTACCTCACTTCTGGGTTCTACAAGATAGTCGTTGGTCCAGCCCGCCCTGCGCACTACGCCTTTGAGGAGACAAAGTATATCCTCAGCGGCCAGATCGATGTCCTTGATGAAGCCACTGGTATTCAGCACCATTTAGTGCCTGGAGATTTTGCCTTCTTCCACGTTGGATCCAAGGTGCAAGTTAGTTGCACCCTTCGTCCCTTTCGCTTAGTTCCATGTCCTCGCATTCTCCTTTAGATCAAACCCAAAAAAATTAGGGCATTAATAGGTTCACTTAGTTCTCAACCAAAAACGAAGGTCTCGCCTTCTACGCTGTTACACGACCCGTTAAGGGAGAGCACATTAACCTCAAGGGGCGGGAGGAGCCTAGGAATAAATCTAAGCTATGAAACATAAACTAGAATAGGAAGAATAGCATTCCCAGTTTCCTACATAAAACTTGATTTTTTTTTTCTTACCTCTCCAATAGTTCGGCGTATACGACACAATTTCGTTAGTACGCTTTTGGTAGGTCTTTGTTTACAAAAATAATAAAACTAATATAGAAAAACCTTTAATGATAAACTAGCAGAGATCCAGCAAAAACAAAGCAATGGATATACCAGTATGCAATCGGTGTTAAAGCTACAAAAACACAACACAGCATTAATAGCGATAACAGCATAAGCTTTACAAGCTCAGTACAAGGGAGTCTGCTGACTTATTGTGGTGATAGGATAGTCCCACTATTTCCTTCTAATCACTGATCTATTAGGGTACTTAGACATCCTCGTCTACCAGATAGTCAAGCCAACGAATAAAAAAAAAGCTCAGCTGCTTCTGTTTAAGCTAAAGCCCTATCGGAGGAACAATATGTAGAATCTGTTGTTCTTTTGACATACATATCGTCGATTGTAATCTGTCAGGAACCTTGGTATAGGGGCCGTATGAATACTTGTTGTTGCATGAAAAGCCTACTTTTCGTGACCACCCTCTTACTACTATACGTATATACGTGCGTGCACTAAGCCCCAGCATCAGACCCTGGTCGGAAGCGTTTTGGTCGGTACAGTCTGCCTAATTCGCCATCCCCTTAGAATTTAGAGAACGGAATAGGGTCCACCTAGGTCCCTATCGAGCTATCGAGCTTAGAGGAGTAACCACCGCAGGTATTTGCGCACGAGAATCTGTTATCCGGGCACGAACCTAAACCCAATATAGTAATTAGCCCCATATATACCCACTTAATAGCTAAACCCATGCCAAACTAACCCTATCCAGAGTAACCCATAAAGTTAGCAATAAAAAAACAGTCGCTTAAAAGTTAAAACCAAACTACTAAGCTCACTATAAATATAGTGGGCTATAGCACTATAACTACTAAATTTATAGTGGACTTATAGATAAAAGCCACTCATTAGCCACTACTAGCCACAAATCCCTAGTCAGCCTCACCTCACACTCACACCCTTCAACCACCTACCACCTTCAACCACCGTCTTGAACTGCGATATCTTTCAATTACACCTATTATAAAGCGTCACTTTTTCAGGTAAATGAAGTCACTAAACTAGTGGAAAAGGTCGCTTGGCTAGGTACCTACTTAAGTAGAATTGTCTCCCCATTTGGAACGAACAGGGGATTGACTGTCAATCTGAAAGACGTCCCACTTGGTGTCTCAAATTATCCCAATTTGTATGGAAAAATGGGGCATTGTACGACAATTACCGGACTGAGTTTAGGTTCGTGCCCGGATAACAGATTCTCGTGCGCAAATACCTGCGGTGAGGAGTAACTCCTCTAGAATGCCGTTCCCAGAAGGTAATTGTGGATGGCATAGCGACTCTCCAGGTACACATGAGTAAGGGTTCTACAACTAGAAACTACCGACACAAGTCACCAATTAGGACGTCGGGAGGCAGCAGCAAAGCTTGTATACTTAAAGAAAACAATCTTCTCGTGGAGCTAAAGAAATGGGAGCTATCATAGAAGGAGATCCATTCGCAGTTTAGCATTTAGACGGCCAGAGCGGAGGATAGGGGCGCTGCAGGTAAGACACTGTACGAAGCTGAAGGAGAGGCAGCCGGGCGGTAGCGGCGGTCGGCAGGCATAAGCTATTGAATCAAAAGCTATTAATGCATGGCAGAAGGAACCTTGGTTTCTGTCGCCAGCCTATCGCGACAAATGCTTATTGAGATTTATGCCGTTCGCTCGGCAAGGGGGCTCATCCGTCGCTATCTCTAGGTCCTTCTATGCATAAGAAATACAGAGCCTGTAGTTGAAAAGAATACACTCGTTCCAGGTCTCTTCGTGCCTACTACCGTAATCTAGTCTTCCAACCCTAATACAATTGTACTTGTACTGTTCGATAAGTCTGCCTTGCCGTCCATAGCCCTCCTCAGGAGGGCCTCCTGCACCCATGATCTTTAATGGAGGGGTAATTGTGGCTGAGATTGTTGCAGTTCCATAGGTATTCCTGCCCCAATACAGCGCCATACCCATTACCTTTATGATGAAGAATCCCGCTCTTCACTCTTCTCAGGGTGTTCATTAAAGATCCTACACATGGATCCTCTTACGGCCTTGGGCATTGCTGCCAACGTACTACAATTCGTCGACTTCGCGTCCAAGTTGATAGGAAAGTCGAAGGAAGTGTATAAATCCGCCTCCGGCGCCTCGGAAGACAATATAATACTTGACTTGGTTACACGCGACATCAAGCGAATCGGCGACTTGATAGTTGTGCCCGAAGGCTGCCCCGAAGCGCTGAAAAAGCTCGTAGAGGAGTCAGATCGGATCAGTCAAGAGCTTCTGGCTGCGCTCGACAAGCTACGCATCAAGGGCCATAAGACAAAATGGAAGAGCTTCGTTGTGGCTATTCGTGGGGTTTGGAGCGAAGACGAGGTCGAGTCTATGGGCGCGCGACTGGGCAGGTTGCAGGCCCAGATAACGGCTCATCTTCAGGTCTCCATCGGGTAGGGATGCTGCTTCGTATCCCTAGCATACGCCCGCACAGTAAAAGCTAACATTATCCCAGCAAGGAGATTGCCAAGATTTCGGTTGCCATGGATCATCTCAGAAATGTCGACATTAAGCTCGGTCTTAAGCAGGCGGTTGAACGACGTGCCTTTAGAGAACAGCTCGTGCGGTCTGTTGAGAAGGTCATCCAGGAGAAGCTTGATGATGTGCATCGCAGCGAGATGGCTATGCCCCAGCTAGCCACGCATATTAGCCTTGGTAAGGTGACTGAGCTGTCAGCGACAATCTGCAGGTTCCATGAGGATCTAAGAAAGGTCGAGGGGAAGTTAGCAAATGCAACCAAAAGCTACGACATGTTGCAAACGCTTTATTTTCACAACATATGGGCTCGTCACGATAGAATCGTCAACGCGCATTCTGATACATTCACCTGGATATTCAAAGGGGTTTGCCCTGAAAATGATAAACCAATCGAATACGTCAAATGGCTCCGCGAGAGCCATGACATCTTTTGGATCCATGGCAAACCCGGGTCCGGAAAGTCGACCTTGATGAGGTTCTTGATTCATCATCCCGATACAGCAACCCACCTCCAGGCCTGGGCTAAGGGCACAAGATTGGTCGTGGGAAGTTTTTTTTTCTGGAACTCGGGCACTAAGCTACAGAAATCTCAAGAAGGGCTTCTGCGATCTCTGCTATTCGAAATCCTCCGTCAATTCCCTGATCTTCTCTCTGGAGTTTACGAAGCTATCGTCGGCGAGTGGCACGGACCACAGCCTACTTCCATGACTGCGCCATCTGATCCTTGGCTTCTATCTCACTCAACAGAGGTATCTTGGAGCCTCCAAAATCTCCTCAAAGCTTTTGGACACCTACGAGGTCGAGAAATAGCTGCAAAGTTTTGCTTCTTTATTGATGGACTCGACGAGTATAGAGACGAAGACAACCGTGATCCTCGCGATCTCATTAAGGTGCTCTGTAATCTTGTGGAATCCCCCAATATCAAGTTGTGTCTTTCTAGTAGGTCTTGGACCATATTCAAGGACGCTTTTGGGCGCAACCTTAATACGACGGTTAAGCTCGAGGATCTGACCCGTAAGGACATTCGGCGCTATGTCACCGACAGTTTTAATACCCACGAACAATTTCATCGCTCTCTCTTATAGATCCCGTTTATGCAGACCTTATTGAAGAAGTTGTCAGAAAGGCGCAAGGCGTGTTTCTTTGGGTGTTTCTCGTGGTAAGGGATCTACTAGAGGGTCTGACATATAACGACACGATAAAGATCATGCGGCAACGTCTTGACAGATTTCCCGATGATCTCGATGCCTATTTCAGACATATCTTCAACTCGATTCATAAAGTCTACCGAGTCCAAACGGCCCGCACTTTCCAGATTGCCATGTCAAGAGAAGAAGCTCTGCCATTGCTATACTACAGTTTGGTCGACGAGGTGGAAGAAGACCACAACCTAGCTTACAACACGTCTTTCAAACTCGGTGCTGAACAGATCGAAGCCAAGCTAGCGGTAATGTGGCGACGACTAGAAGGACGGTCAAAGGGGCTGCTCGAAGTCGTTGTTTCCAATACCGAGCTTAAACGCAGAGCGAACTCCGACTATTTGGTTGAGTTTCTGCACAGGACGGTTCGTGACTTCCTTTTGCACACTCCGGACATCCAAGATGAATTGATGGAAAGCCTGCAAAACAAATATCAGACGTGGGTGCTTCTTTGCCGCGTGACATCGATAGTGATGAAGTGGCGTGAATATAGTACGGTGGCCTGTATGCGGCAGCTGTTTTACTTTGCCAGACTGGCTGTGGCAGATTCGGGCGATGAGCATATCGTAGATGATGTGCTGTTTCAAGTTTTCCCAGCATCAAAATTGAGAATAGCACAATATGCAAAAAGCCATCACGGGGTTGAGGTTTTCGACATATTTCTTGCCAGCCAGTACGGGTTAGTCTCATACGTCAAAACAAATCTTCCTACTCGTCTGGAGCTTCTCAATGACGCGTCACCAGACGATCGAAAGAAGGAAATGGAATCGATCTTAGGTGGAATGCTTCGCTATACGTTGATTGGTGAAAACAGTTACTGCAACCTCTCGCTGGAGTTGGTGGAATACCTTGTTTCCCTAGGGTCATCGCCGAACCATCTCAGTACAGACAACTGCCAGGACACGGTATCGACCGTATTCTATTGCTTTCTCATGAGGATAGAGAAAGATGAGATATCACCTAAGGAATCTGGCGTTTTGGAGATCGTGAAAACACTAGTTGCCCATAATGCAGATCTTGGGGCAAGAATGTCCATGGATTACTTCAAGGAATCTGCGAGGAGAGAGAAGAACATGCCGACGGTACGCAGTAGGCTATCAGCAAGAGATATCATTCGCAAGCATTACACTGCCGATGAGTCAGAGTGGATATTCTCTCATGCCAAAAAAGCACCGGCAAGGCCTCAGCATGGCGAAGTAAAGGACTCTATCGCTCTACAGCAAAGCGACAATGTTGAATTACAACCTATTAACGGGCCCAAAGCTCATCATGCTAATACGGCTGTCATTAATAGACAAAATGACAATTATCCGTCGCAGTCACACGCCTCAACAGCATTGGGTCCGAGATGGTCGCATAACAAGCAGTATGCCGTAAGGGTGGATAACGTTAGGCGCCAGGCTGTCTTGGATGACAGCGGCCAAGTGCTCAGTGGCCTTGCAGAATCTCTCGGCGAGGAGAACAATGTAAAAATCATTAATGTTGCGTGGCTAGGCAAGACAGATGTGCTGCGTTCGCAGGGGTACGGCTCCATCGTGGTCTATGTCGGCAGCAGCGACGACGTGTCACAGCTCTTGAGCTACAGAAAGTTTCGCGTCAACGGACGGTATGGGAACACCTGGGCATTCAAGATTCGCCCTGCTGCAATTCAATGCTATAACTGCCAACAGCAGGGGCACAGGGCGGTCAACTGTCGGAACGTTCAAGTTTGTGCGAGGTGCGCCAATACCGGCCACCACCACAGCAACTGTCGTACAACCTTCACGAAGTGTGCAGTCTGTGATGGTCCCCATCCATCCTTTAGTCGAAACTGTCCGAAACAACGGCCGCCTCTATAGAGGTTAGATGATTCGTTGGGCTTCTAAGTTCATTGCCATTAGTACTATTGCGTTCTGTATTAACAAGCTTGAGAAGGATGTGCTGTTTATGCCTGGCTCGCAAGGCTTCTGTGAACTATATTGGTCTGACGGGCTCATACCGAGAACGAGTGGCTTCAGGTTTTTCTGTTGGAGCCTGTGTGGGTACTTCCCCTGAGAGACTCCTTTTTGATTACCTTGCGCTTCAGAGCATTTTTCGCTTGTTTGGTATTAGGGACCAACGGCATTACCTTTCTTAGTGTTATCCAAACCAATATGGAAAACGCAGGCAGTCAATACTTTGGCCAGTTTGAGGGTCGCATCAAGGTTAGCGATAGCTGCTCAAGGCCACCCATGCAGGTAAGCATTCATTATTCAATAAATCATCTATATTTCACCTGTACTGACGTTCTCTTGTTTTTTCAGATTGATGAATCTTCCTGTGAGAAGATCTTGGGCGAATCTTTGGACTACCAAAGTGTAGCTTCTAAGTTTGAAAAGGGGGCTTAGTAATTTAAGGCTAAACAGGCTCGGATACAACTCTGAAACCAGGGGGGTAGGCGACCAGCATTCTCGGCACCCTCAGATCGTGCGCCTTCTCATGCTGCTACCAAGGCTTTGGGATTCTCTCTGCTGTCTACCAAGTGTATATCGTCATGTATACTGTCTTTATTTTCCTTTGATAACAAAGCTAGGCTGCGGTGGAACGTGTTCATCATATTCTTGACGCTCTTACTGTGGGATATCTTTCGCAGTAGGGGTCGCATCCCCGGGAGGCAAGAACATATAAAGTATGCACTTGGCTCGACTGTAGTGTATATTTGCGTCTCTACACCGAAATAGGTTGGGTCTGCTTCCAGATCCACCATGAAGAATCCCACAAAGCGTAGGATGGCTGTAATTATGCCACTAGAATAGCCTTCTTGTTAGCTTAGGAAACAAACTCATCTAGGCTGGGGTGGGTGTGGGCGCTTGAAAGTCCGAAGAGGTATTAAAGGCACCGACATTGGCATAGTTGAGATTAACTTACAGTCCACCTGTTACGAAAGTGATGATGAGCCCAACTTTTCGAACTCGACTAGCCTGCAGCTTTCTAATAGCCGGAATTGGTATAAATAGAATCGGCAGGTCTATGACGATATTAGGTATGCTGATATATCGATAAGCTGCTGTAAGGTTGTCGCAACGCCCGTTGGGAATACTTTTATCCCATTTAAAGGCAAAAGGTTGGCAAATAGTGAAGGTTAATATGACGGTGGCAACAAGGTTGGCAATGATAGCGGCCAGGATAATCTTGGTGATCAATCGTGTTCGCGCTTCAATAAAGATGTTGAGGTACATCTTCACGATGCAGACCTTGGGTAACGTCACGCCGACTAGGTAGATGAATTCGGCTGCGACCTCAATCTTCAGAAACTCGGCGAAAGTACCCGGGTCGTGAAGGTACCAGTAGTCGGCATGTCTGCCTATACCCCCATAGCGAACAAATACTAGGAGTGTGGGTTATTAATGGAAATGAGAAATGTGTCGGTGTTAGTTCGGGAAGTCCATCTTGATTAAATCAGAAATAGAGGATACTGACATATACATATAATGCATAGTACGATAGTCGTCAGGTATGAAAATGGATACAGTACCCAGATTTCCCAGGTGTTGCGTTCTGCACAGGATGCCCTGGAGATGATGAACAGAGCATATACCACGGTGTTGACCACTAGGAGAGCAATGGCGGTGTCTAGTAACTCCTGGTGAATATCAACAGCCAGATAGTCCGGTGATAATGAGGCTAAATATTCAGCGGAGGGCGTGTAAAACATGGTGGCGATATGTCAATATCAAACTCAAAGAGACACCAAACCAAACAATAACGTGCTGCCGCCGATTAGCGACGCAGAGTCGAATTTAAGACGAATTATATTCATCTAGTCTAGCTAAAACCATTAATTACTACGACGACGACAAACACTTCTAAACCGATGCAACGAGGGGGGCTATGGAGGAAGTAGGATTTAGGACGTCTAAAGGGCGCCGGCAAGACACTACTACATATGATAGCATCCAATTATAGAAATGCAACATCGGGTCCCAAGAGCATGTGCACCGTTGGAAAGTTTTGGTAGGGGATCGTCAGCGAGGCATAATTTCATGGGCAACCTGTTGTTAAATTTATCATCCTTCGGACCTATAGTATAAGACGGGATTATCGGACCCTATATACTATTACCTTCCATGAATGGTCTGCAGGTAGCAGCGACAATTATGCTAGCGACTTCCGATTGATTGAAGATAAGCACGCCATGTAGGCAACCCTACTTCTTTACAAATTGGGATGCTTACTTTTACCCAATCAACTCATCAGTAAGTAATCAGGTGTAGGCGTAATAGTCATGTTCTTGGCTTATGGCTTACAACAGAATACAGACCGACCTTTGAGAGAGCAGCATTAGAGATTCCATTTGTTGGGTAAGCTATGTTTCAAAATATCAGAAAGTGGTCAGTTGTATGACCTAGCATAAGCCTCTTTGTTTAATCTCAGACGCGTGAACCAAGCTCCAAATTACGCGCATCCTCGTTCTCTCCGCCAATGTAGCCCCTTTCCCACTCGTGTGTAAGCTTCAGATGGCTAGTGCTCTCTGTGTTGAAAGTTTGCATAACGTGGATGGATTTCCCTCCAGTTTTGGACTCCTTGGACCCAAGCGATTGTTTCGAGACATGGCGCCCAGGACAAAACATATAGAGTCCTGTTAGTCTAGCTAATACTGGCTGTAGAAAAGGTAGACTGGCAAGCACAATGCCTAGATAAATTTCCAGCACAGTGAAGAATAGCAGTAGCGCGTATTCGTACGTTTTGTCCGGGCTGGCGACCTTATTACGCCATGCAATGCGAATGAGATTGATAATGTTGATCCTGTCCTCGTGTTAAATTTAGCGTTTACAAAAAAAAAAAAAGGCTCGGACTCTAGCTCGTTAAGCGCGCACTTACAATATTCCCAAGCCCAGCATCACCGTGACGGTTAATTTCTTCTTGGTGTGCATTTGGAGCCTCCACAGGGTCGGCATAGGTAGAATCGTGAGGATGGCATCTAGAGTAAATATAATAATATGGGTGGCGTAGTAGTAAGCTTCGATATCGACGCAATGACCTCCCGGAATCGTCTTGTCGAACTCATATTCCAAGGGCCGGCATATCAGCACAACTCCAACCGCGTTTTGGAGCGCCCATCCTGTTTCAAATGCTAGCCATACATAGCATGCTTTGATGAGCCAGCCACCTCGAAAGATCAAGATGTAGGTTCGGACGATGGATATCCTAATGGCGAGCAATGCAAAACCCCAAATGACAGTAAGAGCTGATTGGATCTTGTCGGCAAGTTAGAAAGTCTAATGCTAGCCGGAGGCAATGAGTTGGCTACCTTAACATAGTTTCTTATATCGTTGATATCCAGCTGACCAATGTGAACTCCTAGACCAAATCTGATGCCTGAAAGTTTGTTAGCATTGTGCCATTCTACGGGTATTATTATAAAAATAAAACTTACAGAATCCAAAGAGCACGGTGGCCGCGATGGACAATATCTAAAGAAAACTTTTAATGATGACCTCACAACTACGCGATAGTCACAAAACACCTACAAGCGCAGCCAAGATAGAATAGTCACCTATCTGTAACGGGAGCTTCTTGTCGCGGTTGCTCCACACTCGAAGCACAACTGTTAGGAATGCAATTACCTGGAAGATAATTGAAGGGACAAAGTAACCAAGACCTTGAACGTTTTCTGTGAGTGTAAAAGGCATAATGTCATAGGGTCGCTGTCAGGCGAATAAAGTGGAAACAAATGAAGAAAAAGATGATACAATTGAAAACTTGCTAAAGAAGGAGACTAAGTATGGAATGTAATATAGCTTACAATAAGAATGCATTGTCATGGTAAAGTGCCTACCTGGTACATACCCGGCTCGGCTTAGCATTGGTTACATGTTCCTATTGTGAGATTGCTAATGCTACGGTGTGAAAAGCTTAAGCAGATTAGATTCCTGACTTCATTTTTAAGTTGCAGTTGTAGAAAAGGGGAATTAAGCCCGACATCGATCAGATTGGCACTGATATGGATTTAAAGACACATTCACTCCAAAAGACTTCAGGACCTACTCGTCTCGTCTTGTCCTAGAGTTCCGTCATCAATAAGCGCATGGGAAGTACTGTTACCGAAGCTCGGCAATGGTGATCTAGAAACGGCGGGGACGTGATTAGATCCGATGCGATACTATTAAAAATTTCACGTAGCATTGAGAGTTCATTGGGGCTTTAGGTCAGCCAATTGGCAGCCTCACTCGTAAGCAGCTGATGCGGAAGAGATATGATTGGCCCGAGTTGTCTCCTCGTATACTATGTACGTATCTTACCTGTTTGGTGACGGTATGCCACGGCCGTCTCAGTGCGACGCAGCAGGATAGGTATGCTGATAAAGTCAGCATCGAATTAGGGAGGTATCATCAACACAACCCGCTGGCCCTGAATTCGCATCATTAACCAAAGACTAGAACCCCTCGCGCTCTACCTGTATTTGATTCGTCAAGCTGGAACACAAGGTCAGTTGGCCCAAAGATTTGGGGAAAAGTCCGACATACAGGAACCTGTGAGGCAATCTAAGCATAAGCAGCGCGCTGTCTTGTATATTGCACGATTTATTATATTTATTTGTTCACTCTCGCAAAAAATTAAAACATTTATTCATTAGGCGTGATATGAGGGTAATGTAATCAGTTTCGGCGTTCAACATCGAGTTGAGGGTATATCTCTGAAATTAAGCACAAACAAAACGCCGCCTCTCTTGCACCTTCCTAGTCTTTCTATTGAGATAGAAAACGCCAGCTGAACTGTAAGACAGCAGAAATTCTAACTTAGATATCGTAGAAGTAGTCGTCATCCAGTTCATCCCGGCTTGGTACCACCCCAGCAGACGCCGGGGGAGGTGAGTATGTGGCTTCCATCCGCACCTTGAGCAGCCTGATCTTCATGCCGTAGTCTGCCACAAGGTCGAGGAGCTTGTTCGTCTCTGCTGTGATTGGTGCTTGGTCAAGCAGCATAAGTAGCCCATCGAGCCACTCTGACGCTAGGCTATCGCTGAGGGGATACAAGACAAGCAAGGGTTCCTCCTTGCCTTCCCTTCCCTTTTGAGCTTCTTCCTGATTGAGGAAGCCGTAGATGGTGATTTTGGTCGAGTGCTTGGAATTAGAAAGGTCTGTTGACGACGCGTCGCCTTTTCTCTCGGAAACATTGGACACTACAGAGCTTATTGTTCTGAGATCCACCTTCTCGGTGAGGGCATCAAGCGCAGGCTCCTGGCCGGTTCGGAGAGCGAAATCGGCCCAGTGGAGAAATCGCCGATTGTGCGAGAGCTTTACATATCGCCAGAGTGTGCCATGAGTTGCACGACGATTCTCCAAGTTTTCGCCCCTGCTCTCTTTGCGTGGCGCGGGCTTAGAAAACCACGATCCCTGCAGTAGGCATCGAGCCCGCTGTTCTTTGACAAAGGTGAGTGCCTCTTGTTGTAGACTCTGACGTGCTCTGCTGAAAAGGTCTCCCCACTGGTCTTCGAACGATACTGTCAGAAGGTCCATCTGTAATTCACGGAGGCCAGCTAAGTCAAACTCAAAGAGCTCTTCCTCAATATCCACGACATCTTTATGTCGACTTGCCTGGCCGACAACGCGATCTATCAATATTCGAATGAGCTCTACAACCTTGTCAAAATCGTTCTGTTCTGCACTTGTGTTCTTCCACAACCTGAAAAAGGCTTGGAGACCAGCAGTATGAAGTCTAGACCACTGGAGGAGCAGCGGATGGAACATTTTATCCTGTTGCTCTGTATCCACAACTTGGAATAGTACCCTAGTATCCTCTATATCTGAATTTGCACAATCAAAGTGTTCATACAAAGTAAGCGTAACAGCCATACTAGCACGGGCGACAGGGCATCGCTCATGTAAAGGCCGCGTGGATTGTTCGAGGAGAAGCTTCTGGAAGGCATCTTCATTTTTACGCACGTAGTCTGTAAGATCCATCATGCCGAGGAAACCGGCACTCTGGAATTCAGACGCGGGACTCTCAGTCTCAAATCCCAGACGTCTCCACTTCTCCGGGTGGTGTCTCCGACTGCCCTTCTTACTGTTATCATGCGCCTCGTCGGATTTCCCATCACTGTTTCCGTTCAGGTGGTCTTTATTGGGTGCGCTTGCTAAATGGATGCCCTTCAATGCGCGTCGGTGCTCGGGCCTTTCGAGATCCACCTTGACCTTCCTCCACTTCTTAAGCAGCACCTTAGTAAGGCACTGAAACTCTAATAGTGGGTGGGCCAAGTCCTGGAGAGCAGCACTCTGCATCAGGGTATACACGGACTTGATCAAGCCGAGATCCTGCAACCTCTTGATGAACTTGGGCCATTCCTCTCCCGTGCCACTAGATGTTGTGTTGCCGCGACTGGTCTCCTCGTTTGCCACGGCATCCCGTATGAGGGCATTGATAAGAGAGAGGGTTGTCGCACACAAAGCGTGGTCGGCAGACTGGAGCTTCTGGACTACCAGCTCAAAGAATTGGGGGTAGACGGCGATGGCGGGTCGTAACGCGCGGAAACCAAAGGTACCTGGTGTGGCTGTGGATTCTGGCGGCGAGTGGCTGACGAGGGCGACGAGGATAGACATTGCGCCTCGCAGGATGTTTACGAGGGGGTTTGACACGACGAGCTCGACGATGCGATCGACAAGATCGCCCGAGGTAGGGCTGTCGAATATCTCCCAGCCCATGTCGACCTCCAGCAGTCGGCTCAGGCTCTGCAGCGAGTATGCGAGTGTGTTGCCGCCAGAGTTCATGATCAGGCGTCGCAATATGATCAGACCGCCTGAGGATATGAAGACGTCGGCAAATGAGGGATCATTGATAGACGACTGCAGCTTGAAGACGGCCATCTTCCGAGACGCATCTTCGTCGCTGGCTAGTCGCGACAGCAGCGACGGTATTTCTGCTTGGTCCATGGCGGCGGTAGTTGGCTAGGGTATGGGGGGATCGGGCTGTGGGTTTCGCGGTTTGAGGCTCGTATGGGTTCGCGTGAGGGCAAGGAGGATCGGAGGAAGGCGCGGACACGAAACAGCTGGGAGATGCTGGATGTGCTGATACATGTGCCAGAGCTATCGCATAGTGACTGGAGTCGGAAATAAGCTTGGTGACGGATGAAAGAAATTGATCCTACAGGCTTTATGAGGTGAGTCTTTCGACGAATAGGTGTAGATTCATAATTCGTAAATACATCCATCAAGGAACGATCTAGGTTATCAAGAGGACGCGGGGGAAAGGGAGAGACGGATACAATTCTATTTAGGTTTGGTGGTTGGTACCATGGGGGCGGACTGACTTCCAGATACAAGCATGCACAATCACTGTCCAATAAGAAGCTCTTGAAGCACAATAGTAGGAGTAGCGTGCACTAAGGGTGTGCGCTAGGTTAGTGCCCGCCCACATTTCCGACCGGCTAAGCGTGGATAAAGGTTAAAACCTAAACTTCTCTGAGATAAGTACTACTACAAATGAGTATGCACCAAAGGCAGCAAGTCTTGTAAATAGAGCACGTATTGTCCTCTAAAAATGCTAACACTTACACAGCTTCTCTGGCAACCTATTCCTGCAACGAGCCTGGCTTCTCGGGCTCAAACTATGATATCTGTAAGGAGAGGCCAACTATCCGGCCAAGGTAATGCCAACTCTTTGGGGAACATCGTCCGCATCCACAAGTGAGATGACCCTCCTGCTTGGACCCATAGGACGATGTCTTGTAAGTGCAGATATTGTGAACCAGTCTTATAGCTGTGAGGTAGGAGAAGTGCTACGGGTTCCGAAGATGTAATGGTACCTAAACACCAACTGAGAGCCGTTATAGGTACATATATAGACGGCACCCTGCTACAGTACGTCCCAAGGGTCCCAAATACTTACTTGGGCAACAGAGGATGTGTTCTTGGATACGTATGATAGGAGCTCTCTGGGATCCAGGGACAGGCGTTTTGCTGAAAAGCTTCAGATCTGATCTACTATATACATCCTGTCTAATATAGTTCTACTAACCCTTGGAATAGCTGATGCGAACGGGAGTCGATTCTGCATAAACGTTACACGGGCAAGGATCTGCTTCGGCACTGCTGGTAGTAGGCAGCTGATGGCGACGAGGCGGTCTGAAAAAAACATGAGACACATCCCCCCCCCTTACACCACTTACTCAACAGCTATTTTCGAAGCTATTCAGACCTCTAATTGCCAGTATATTGACCTTTAGCATTAATTACATCTAATAAGCGTTTTGGCACTGAATCTATTCACTTATTAATAGTTTCCTGAGATAGCTTTGCCCAGCCTTCTTCAGCAGTTGTACGAAGGGCTTCTTTATCCCATATTGCGTGACGTTTTATCTAACCTTTTAGATTTGGTAGGCGTATCGTACGGCTTCGTCTGAAGGCTAGTTGTAGGGGTAGTTGGACGACTCATATTGGAAATAGCTTCAAAAATGGTTGTTTTGGTAGTGTAGGTGGTGCAGGGTGGGGATGTGTCTCATGTTTTTTTCAGACCGCCTCGGGCGATGATATCAGCCCCTATTTTCCATTGTTGTAGTGTAAGTGTTAGGACTCGTAGTTAGAGGCCAAATCCCTGTTATGTTCCCCGCATCTGGACCCTACATCTTGATTCACGTGCGTCTGCGTTCGGGATTATGCAACTATGGTAAAGGAAGCGTATCAAATGGGGACAGATGAACCAGTCTACACATAGAAAGTAGGTCAGTTATGAGAAGTTATTTTGATACTTTTTTTACGAGGGAAGTCAGAGCTGCCAAGTGTCAGCTACTTGTCCCAACTTCGAGATGTGATGACGCAAAGGGCATAGATGCTGTTACTGAGCTATGGAGTAGAATAAGTAGACCTGGAGTGTCAAACAACCAATATCATTTGATTCGCCTATTCTAGATTATACTATTAATTGTGTGCCTCTCTATTATTGCATGAGATTTGACCAGTTGTCCTAGCACTTGGCCACCTTAACCAGCATCACCTCGCCAGGGCTTCAGGCGGGGGAAGAGACTCAGGACCGAACGACAGGGGCAATAACTTGATAATTTATAGTCAGCTAACCTGCAAGCAAAAGCCGAGTTGATACTTCAAGAAGAGGCCCGTATAGGGGTTAGACTTACTTCTTCGAGACGCATAGCAACATAGTTATCATCCTTATCGAACATGATAATCGGGGCAGTTAGATCACAAAACTCTCGAATGCTGTCGGATGACGATTAGTTTTCCTTGGCCGGTAGTACAGTTAAGTCACATATAGAGGGAAGGGAGTAAGAGATAGGTGGTGTAGAGAAGCGAGACTTTATTGGACCAGTCCAGACAAATAGGAGAAAAAAGGGGCTAAGCAACGCACAATTGACGACACATGCCGCAGGGGGTTGCGGGAGGCGAAATGTCGGTAGCGACGGCGACGACCCTGATGCGCCGGTGACCCTCGGTGACGGCTTTCCCGATGGCCACGCGCTCGGCGCAGGTGCCGACCGGGTATGATGCGTTCTCGACGTTGGCGCCGTTGAAGTAGGCGCCGTCGACCGAGAGTAGCGATGCGCCGACGCGGAACTTGCTGTATGGGCAGTATGCCGTCGCCTTTGCGCCCACACAGCGACTGTGCAACTCTCTGAACTCGGCCACAGTGAGGTTGTGTTCCTCGCACGTCGACTCGACGGCTGCCGTATCGCTGCTTGATAATATCTGGGGAGTTGCTGACGGCATTCTATCGAAACTTGTTGCTATGCATGGGTTGGGCTTCCCGCCGTGTAATAGTGCCGCTGGTAACGCCGTTTGAACGGAAGTTAGAGATGGTTGTGAATAACAACCACGTAGTTCATTCAGTTCCCCGCGATTTGTGATCTTCCAAAAGAAATGTTATCTATCTACGCTATCTATCGGCCGCCTATCTCACCTACCTATTACAATACACAGATCCGGTGAACCTGAAGCGGGGTTGTTTGAGATCTGGAATGCGCCGCTAGCCGCCTGGCTGTGAACATCATCGGAAATCACCATAGAAACCCGTTGAGGCTGGCGCTGGTTTGTTTCAGTTGCAATTCTTTTTCTTTTATCATTCTGGGCCTGTCAATCTGAATTGGGTAGATACTGCAGATGTACGGCTTTCTCGCTTCTCGAATGGGGCTCGAGGGGGCTCAAGCACTGCTATCTAAGTGACAATCGACATATTAGGCAACTGTCTGAGGTAATTTGAAAATATGTAAACAAATCTAATTATGAACGATGAAAGCTCGACCGAAATGAGTTTGAAGGAGAAGCGTGGTTTTAAAAGGTACTAAGTAGGGAGCACGGTCATTGAAGCTATGCATGGCCGCGACTAATTGCACATCAGCTAACAACATAAGCTACAGAGGGTTTGGTCTCCGTAGACGGATGATGCTAACAACATCGTATCCTTGACGTTTTCAGTCCCCGGAACTTCTTCGTTGCTGCGAGGCAATGTACTTAAGCACTTTGTCGTAAGCGTGGTGACGCCAGGTGGGCGATCACCCGAAGCCTGTACGCTACGGTGTGGGCCAAAATCAGGTTTCGTACATCATGCCTGACGTCAACCTCGGCGCCGCGACAAGCTGGAGAGAGGACCCTGGAATTTGCACGATGCGGGCTACCATTATATAGCTGGGCAGGTAGCCTCACGATTGAAAAAAAAAAAAAGTAATTATAGATCTACACCGGATAGGAAACTAATTCTAATTGTATACCTATAATTTGCGTTAGAAGAGCGAAGACACACTATCGCCAAAAGAACAACCAAAGAGCTATATAAGCCATCAATTGCATCACAGTAAACAGCATTTGCGATCAGCAGCAGCGTTGTCATTGACCATGCCTCACCCATTCCACCCAGATGACTTCCCCGTCAACCAGGACGTCAACCTCCAGCCTACAAAGACATTCTACCTCAAGGGCGCAATCCACTTCAAGCAGAACGCGCAGATCTTCGACCTGTCGGGCAAACTGCGCCAGCCCTGGAACGACTTCAGCCATGCCTTCCTGGACGAGACGAGCGCCGTGGCCCAGAAGCTGAAGGAGAACGACAGCAGCCCGACGTACGAGATCTCATCGTGCGGCAACATGATGCGGACCATCAAGACCATGACGGACGCGCAGGGGGAGAAGGTGTGCGACCTCAACATCACCTTCGTCTCCTTCGACAACTCGACTGTCAAGTTCCCTCCCGGAAGCCAGCATTCGCGCCACCACATCGAGATGTTCCCCGTCGACGACAAGGGCAGCGACGAGGCGAAGCACGAGGCCTTCGTCCGACACAGCATCCCGTATTTCTGGGACATGACGCGTGGCCGCGTCGGCATCCTCTACAAGTGCCTCAACCAGCAGCGCGTCGAGATCGGCCGCGTCGCCGGCTTCGGCTTCGACAAGGACGCTGTGCTTGTTCTTAACGGCAATGAGCTTGATGATGTCGTTGCCGTGTCCACCTGCATCATCCTTTTGAACGGCCGCGACGCTATGGACGCATGAGCGTCGACGAGAAAGAATGGGGTCTTTTTATTTATTTAAATCTGTCTCTACAGGCTGAATTGGTAGTTCTTTTCATGAGCGACACGGAATGGCATCGGTGGGATCAGGTTCGGCGTTTCTTTCGGTTAATTACATTGTATCTAAGTTGATTCTCTAATTCGAGCTGTATTATGTCTGTACGAATTACGTCATCTATGGTCTTAGCAGACCTCGCCTTTCTCTCCGTGGCTTATTCTAATTTGATGCGAGGTTCTATCTCTGGTACTCGTAATCTACTCTACACCTGGGTGCATCATTCCAATCGCCTCTGCAATGTCGCAACATCAACGGTGCGGCCCTCGAAACTCGATTTCGCCTTTATTTTACACCCCAAAATTCATATATGGCTGTAAGCGCGCTCTCGGAATGCGTAAATGGGAAATTGTGCGCGCCCGGTACGATGCGCCAGAATACGTTATCCTCACCTCCTATTAGAGGCAAGGCGTCTTCTTCGTAGTCTTCACGTTGTACTAGGTTATCATCCTTCCCTATCAATACGGCCGTAGTGCCGGGCTTCCGCTTAGCTAGCGATCGCCAATACTGCTGCTGTTCCATGAGTGGAGCATGTCGAATGGTGGACATCATTGCCGGGACGAAGCCTTTGTTGTGGTCAAGGGACCAGTGCACGAAGCTGACAACCTCAAGCTCAAAAGGCGTCGGGGTTAGCTGCGTGGGCGGGTCTATAGTCTCCTGTACTGCGACATCAACGAAGTCCTCTTTGTCCTCGGCCACCTTCCTCTTCGAAACGGCGTCGTCAATAGGCGAGCGCAGACGGCTCTTGGTCATCCATGCCAGCAGACGCTCCGGCACGAGTCCAGACGTGAAGATCAACCTGCTGGCCCGGCCTATATTCTCGGGACGGATCAATCCGGCTGGTGCGAGCAGGACGAGGGTCGCGACCATGTCCGGGAAGGTCGCGGCAAAGTTCACCGCGATACCGCCGCCGAGGGAGTAGCCGATGAGACTGAAGGCATCTCGCCCCGTCCACGCCAGCGGCGACGACGCGAGCACGAGGAGAATCTGCGAGACGAACAGCCGCGTGTCGTACGGCAGGTCGCCGGGTGCGTCGCTGTATCCGCGCCCGAACAGATCGAACATCATCACGCGGCATCCCTTCTCCACCAGCGAGTGAGCAATATCCGCCAGCGTCATGCACGAGGTGCTGATGCCGTGAATCAAGAGAACCTTGCGCCCTTCCTCGGGCCCGAATTCGTAGACTCGGATGTTGCCATACTACAATACACAGAGCTCACATTAGAAGCGGGGCCACAACGAGTGCGGGCGGGAGACATACTGGCGTGACTACGTCTCTTGTGCCCGGGAAGTGATCCGTCCGGTAGGGCGTCTTAGCCAGTTCATCCTTGGATAGTTTCGGCACGCTGGTGGTGAGAGCGCCGGGGATGATTTGGGGCTTGTGCGGCCAGAGCGCAAAGCGCGTGAGGGAAGCTAGCGCGAGCGTGGTGATGACGGTTGTGGCGACGACGGCTGTGGTCGTCGACTCGCTCGGCGAGCTGAAGCACTTGGCCACTGTGTCCATGCTGCCGTTGGTATGACCTCTTCCCTCCTCAGTCTAATAATGGCAGTCTCGCGGAGTAATCGAGCAGCAGTTAGCGTTTAGTTCGCTGAGAACCCTCGGGGCTTACGTAGTCTCCGCAATGCAGTAACTAAAGATGATGAGATAGCTGAGGTTGAACGAGGGATTTGTGTAAGAGAGAGATACAACTACACCAAACCGAAGACATTTAACGGATTTCTGTGAACAGGCTATGAAGAATATGTTCCTTGCTAATTTCTAGTCATGTGCAAGAGTCATGAGCTGTGCCTGGCCTAACGGTTACCAAGGAACTGGTACCGAGGCAGTTGGTGCATCGGAATCAGTCGCCATAATAATATGGGCTTATCGGGGTATCATGTATGACGCTTCCGAAGGGAATATTCATCTAGAGGTATAGTTCCTACTAAAAGTATATTTACCTAGAATTCAACCAAGTACAAGATTTCAAAATCGACATGATTGCTTTCACAATACATATACCAGAGTGAGATACCGACTATGTTCTCAAACCTTGAACTTCTGCTCCTGATTGATAGATCTATTTCAGATCCCCAATTACCCTATTCTCTCAAACCACATGATGTCTAGGTAATCTACCTACTAAGGCGCACACAGCCAATCCTGATAGCAGAGTAACGCTCGACTTCCACGTCAAACGCTGCCCTTCACTAGTAGTCGGAACCGGGCGCTGGCGGACATCACCCCTTTTCCATGAGGTTAGCTCACAAGTACGGCGAAGGAGTCTCGCGATAGGGATAATGTGCATAGAGTACTCACCCACAACTCCAGCTGGTCGCATTGTTGAGATCATTCACTCCGTCCCATATGGCCATTTGAGGATAGGGACATAATGGTCGTTGCTTAAGCACACCCGAAGACGCATTCGTGGGAGTATTCCAAGTAGTCGCTATCACCTGATTGACGGTGTCATTCTTCTCCACCCAGTCCACGAGCGCGAGGAGTATGTCATGCTGCGCGTCTTCAAACCCCGGGACAGAATACGTATCGTTACTAAAGATGGACGCCTGCGAGCCGCCGCCGAACGCCCAAGGAGCATCTTTGTAGAAATCATGTGTCAGCTGCTACCATTCCTGGAAAACCTCAAGCCGAAGGGACTGTAGGCAAGAATGCGACTAGAAGGCTACTCGTTTCGGGGCGAATTTGTATCAGGCTCAACGAACAAACAAATTCAGAAATCACATACCCACGGGCGTTGCCCAACAATGTTGCATTCCCGGAACTTGGAAATATTTGAAGAACTCTTGAGTTCCAGTTAAGTTGCCACCCATGGTCTGCACGACGCGATCATAGTATAGGTTCGAACCCTGGAACGGCACGAGTCCGTCAGCCGCTCCATGGTACATGACCATTTTCCCGCCGCGATCACGGAACGCTGTGAGGTTGTAATTATCTGCCGTGGCATTTCCGGGTTGCAACTCATCCGCCAATAATGGCAGACTATCGTTGAAGTCGGCCAATGCATACGACGGGTTGTTGAGCACGAAATATTGCGCATACCCTATGCCGTAAGGGCTGGCATCCGAGTAGTTCAGGACCAAATTCATCTGTGCCTCAGAACCCGGCGATAAGCCCTTGTATAAGAACTCCCCTGCTGATGTCGTCCAGTCACTGTACACATTTTTGATGGTCTGAGCCTGTGCAGCTGTGAGACATGCAGATTGATTCGCCCCAGATCTTTCGCATGACAATGCATCAAAGTCCACGTCACACAGTCCTGGGAGGCTGATGATGCCGTCCGCTACGCCATCGATATCGTCGCATTGTTTTACGATCTGGTCAGCAATCGCGGGGAGGAGTTGCCAGTCTATGTGTTTGTCGTCGTCGGCTGGCCAGTTGTAGGTTGCAGCTTTGATTGCCCAAGTATTCAAATGGCTTGTGTACCAGGCCGAACCTCCTACTAGGACGCCGTCAAAACTTCCGGGGAACATCTGCGTCTCTTTAAGTCCCTGGCGGCCACCAGTTGAGCACCCGCTGTAATACGAATAAGATATTGGGCGTCCATAATACGCTTGCGTGAGTAGCTTTCCCAACACGACGGAACCGTGGATCGCGCGCCAGCCCCAATCGGTTTTCGCTTCAGGATCGTCGAGCGCCCATCTTATATCTGTGACGTTGGAGCTATGTCCCGTGTCCGTTGACACGACAGCGAATCCGTACTGTACGCCAGCTCCCATGTCAAGCCAGTTGATCCCACCACCAAAGCCACCGTTGCCGACAGTAAGAAACCTGTTGTTCCATTCTGCCGGGAGAAAGAGACCAATCTGGTACGACGACGTTACAGAACTTGCCACTGCGATAGTTACGGCGCATAGTGCAGGCAAATTGGTAGGTTGAATCGGATAAGCCAGATCTGCTCTTCCGTTTCCATGTGTGCTTCCAGCCTCCAGTGCCTGCACCTGTTCGATTTTCGCGTTGGCTGGCAGAAAATCGGCAAGTACCGATGTGTCACAATTGACACTGTTTTGTCTTCGATCATGAGTGGGTGACGTAGCCACAACACCTAGGAGTGTGAGGTGAATTGCCAAAACCCGTCCCCAGCCGTATAGATACATTTTGTGTGGCTACTCTGGAGAGCATTTCTCTCACAAGCGACCTGACTATATCAAGACTTATAACGTGGAAGAACCGGATGACCGTCAACATTTATTCCACACTCATTCCCCGATAAGAGAAGATTATGGCTTTCCTGTCGTCCGACTTGTCATATGCGCTATCACGGCTAGGATATAACTCATACACGGCTATATGATTTATACAACTTTTGGTACGTTCCAGCCATTGTTACCGTTACATGCGGGGTCCGGAGATTCCTGCCTCTTGGAGCGGCATAGGGAACCTGAAGGTATTACCTGTTTAGATCGCCCGCATATGGGCTGTCTGACAATCGGTTGCGATCCCATTATCGAATGGAATCTGAGTACACTATCCGACTTGAATCACGGTCTTATCCTGTAGGTGTGGGTTGAGGATAGAGCTAACCGGTCTTACAAATGTAGCATAGCTTGGCCATTACGGATGCGGAAGACTCTTTGTGCCTACCAGCCAGCCTCATGAACATGAGATTCAGAAAACGATTGCTACTATATCATGTCGTAACGAGATAAGCCCCATTAAATCGGAGACCTAGCTTAGCCTCTAGAGTGCGTATAATCTAGGAGTGGTGCCCTCGGGGGCGGACCTCACAATCTGCTTGTTCTTCGCGCCATAATAGAATCTGAGACATATGGCGCCAATTGCCACAAAGAATAGCATGGCAGCATTGACCCCATGACCCGTGGGATACCCGCGTTCAGCCTCATCGGCCTTATAAATCCAAACCCCGGGCATCTGACCCAGCCCAGCGCCTATACTCACATTGAGAGCGACGGCCAGTCCAATTGACGAGGTGCTCCACATGTTGGAGGTGAGCCAACCCAACATCGGAGGGATGCATGCAAATGCACCCGATGTTCCGACGATCAATGTGCCGTATCGACTTGCATAATCGTCGGGCGGCAAGAGAGCAGATGCTAAGAAGCCCGCTGCGCCCACCGCTGCAGCCCCCGCGCAATGGAGACCTCGGGAATTGAAGTGATCCCCAGACCAGGAATTAAGGATCGATACGACTACTTTTGTTAGCTTAATGCAAACTCGTCTCTTCGTGTAGCATACCGTAAGCAATAGCCCAGGGAGGGACTGTGAATAACTGCGCCTGAAGATCTTTATACCCGAGGCCTGAGACGATCGAAGGCGTGAAAAGGGATAACGAGCTGAAAGGAAGCGAAACGGCGAAGTAAATTGCATAATGCCCGTATAACCTCCAATCCATCAGGGTTTCCTTGGCGTCTTTCCAGGTGAGACCTGGAGCCGATCCCTTAGAGCCATCGACGAATAGACGCTGCACTGCGAGGTCCTTCTCGCTCTCGGAGAGCCAATCGGCAGACTCTGGATAGTCTGGAAGAACAAACCAAACTAATAGTGCTGACAGCACGGAAGGGATGCCCTCGAGAATGAACAGCCAGCGCCATCCAGATAATCCACGGACTCCGTTGATGTGGCCAACGCCGTAAGCAATAGCTCCGCCGAAGGCGCCCGCCAGCGTCGCACTGGCCAAAATGAAGGCAACTCGTACACTACGTTCGTCTGTCTTATACTATGAGAGGAAGAAAACAATCAGTTTCAGCTCATAGACCGTTTAGAAGTTTTCATCGCCGTCATTCGGTCTTTGACTGTCTCGACTGTCTGTGTTCATGGTTTTTATGTTTGGGCTGGGCTCCTCACCCAGAATGTTAAATAATAGACCAGACCTGGAAATAGACCGCTGTATCGGCCGAGTTAGTCAATCGTGCTTCTCACCTAAGCGGAATACTCAAGAAAACGTAAAATCGCTCACGCTTCGAAGACGCCTAGCAAGAAACGGACACCCGTGATCTGCGCGAAACTGTGAACGCCCCCTATCCCAATAGTGATAAGGCCCCAGGACGCCATCAGGAAAGCCAGCCATCTAGACGGCCGGAATTTCTTGAGCAGGATGTTCGAGGGCACCTCGAACAGAAAGTAGCCGACGAGGAAGATCATGAGAGCGATGGTGAACTGGTAGTTCGTTGTGTGCGTCTCCGTCTGCATGTCGTTCCCCGTCGACGCGTTGAGGACCTTGGCATTGCCGATGTTGGACCGGTCGAGGTACGCGAGGAAGTAGATCGACGCGCTCACGGGGATGATGCGCTTGTCCTGTCTGCGCAGGAGAGCGCGCTCTGCCGCCGACGAGGAGACGATCGTCGATGTGACTGTGCCTTTGCCCTCGTGTTCTTCGCTGAGGGGCTGGCTCTGCTGCTTCTCTACGTCGACGGGTGATTCCTGCTCTGCCATTATGAATTAAGGCGCGTTTGAGCTTGTTCTCCAAGAGTAAGTCGGATGTTTCACGTAGATAGGTAGCTGCTGTGCGTTTGTATTTAAGAGATCTCTAACCCAGCACATCTTACATATCCATTGGTTCGGCCGATCCAGTATGGGGATTACCTATCTGGGTAGAACTCTTTTCATTTTTGATGGTTAGCATTCCCAACCACTCGCCCATGCACTCATTCATTCACCGCCACGCCATACCACGGTATTGTCTGGTACGGTGGTCAGAACAGTGGTCTGGTGGCATATCGGAATCCCTGTTCCCCCGTCATTAGGTTTCACTAATCCAGTCAAGCTTTCCCCATACCCCTCCAATAGAGGCCTGCTCAGTAGCAAGCTTCCGGGGAGTTGGGTTGCAGCCAATCATGATATATTTGGATGCGGGGAAGAACGCTGACTTGGGCTGCTCTTCTGTGTGACGAGGGCTGAAAAGGATGCGAATCGCAGGGGTTTGGCAGCCATCTGCTACCTGGATAGTATGTCGATATTAAGAAGAAGCCTAGGCCTTCTCGGCATTTGTTTAGAGCGATTTCGACATGGGTTATCTGGGGTATTGATGGGGACTTTCCGGAGGTGAGGGGTGAAAGTGCATACAGTACTGTAGTCAGCGCCGTGAGCCGTTGTCGCTATTCTTCTCTTAGTCGTTTTGTAACATTATCTTGCAATTAGTTTTCATCGCATTATAATAGTAACCTCGTTATGAACAACTCCAGTACTCCATTTAGAGTGCATGGATGTCGCTCCATGCTAAACTATGAATACCGGTATCGACAATGTGATGATACTACACCTCTATCGTAAAAGGGTAATGTATTTATCGTGAGCGGTTAGTGATAGAGGTTGATCGTCTTGTGTAATAGTCATAGTTATACCTCTCATTAGCCACTCCTAGGCGAGCTCATTTCCCTTCTTTTTCTCTATTTTCTTTTCTGCATCCTCATCACCAAGTTACATGGTACTCACGAAATTGAAACAAGATCGTGTTGATAGAAAAGTTTTCTTCGCTAGCTGTTCCTCGTTGCATCCATTACATAACACTTTAATATGTCAACTGAAGTTTCTTAGGTCTTTCTCGTGTTACCTAAGCCGCACGTCTTCAATGCGCAGAAAAGGGGGGCGAATAGGGAAGAACCGATAATCTTTACGGCGAGCCAAGCTGTAACATACGAGCTACACAATGTTAGCTACTCACGGCGATTCACATCACCACGAGAAAGAATATGATGCACGAGTGGTCAGCCAAGCTGCGGCACATTCTCGTCAGATTCTTTCAGGCCGCGATCACGTGGATTATGGCTCGTCCTGGCGTGACCATGGCAAGCATACTTATCTTTAAAGTCACTATAAGATTTCCAATGAATGGAACTCCGTATTCGGCCCTGCGGCTCCCTTGCGTAAAAGCTGAACGTTTAGTCTCGGCAGCGGCGATGCTGTCATTTCTTGTGTTGTACTGGCCGATTTTGTACGGGGACGATCCCGAGACATGACTAGCGGTAGCACTTTACCAAGACGCAATGGCTCGAGCTCAATACGAGAAGGACGTGTATATATATTTCAGTCCGATACCTCTCAATTGAGTCGCAATGGCGATCTTGAGTATCCTTGAACAGATACTGTACACGTATTCGTTAAGAACATCCATATAAGAAGAAAATATGAAGTATCTCTTCGTCGCCGCGCTCCTCCTTGGCGTCACGGCTGCACCCGTTAAGCAAAGACAGGCCACACAAGCAAATATAAGCAGTTTCAGCGCGAGCTCGGATGGAGATGCCGGTGGTGCTGAGTAAGTCATGGCTTCATCTCCTCAACTCCAAGGACGTGGATCCTGAAGTAATCTATATTGAACTAACACGAATAGAATTGGCTACAACGTCGAAATCCCGGGGCTAGTCAACACGCATTGTAGCTACGCCGACGCGAACCCGGCAACCAAGCTACCGGACGTCAGTCAGACCCCATGCGACAACCCCGTCGTCCGATGGCAATTCCGCCAGGATCCGTCTCAGCCTGGCACCGAGGGCCGTTATCGTATTGTCGTGATCTACGCGCCGCCTTCGGGCCCCTCGGCGGCTGGCTTCCATGAGTGGGATCCGAGTGATTTCCCCGAGGAATCGCTCGATGCGGAATATGTAACTGTCTACCATGTTAGTGCACCAGCTTTCCCTATCCCTTTTTCTCATGTATGAATTGTCTAGTTGGGTTTACTACCCCTGTCGGCCCCTAAAGATGCTTGTTACAGTGTCTAGTAATTACTAACTCGACGTGCCTAATAGGGCGCACCTGATTTTGTTATCGACATGGCTTAATAATCATGAACGAGTACCTTAATCAGAAGCCAGAGGTTTTGCGACGAGGGAAAAAGGAGAGATTGAGTTGTGAATAGTTCTGTAGTTCACCTGGTGTGTTTTAACGTAGGGAAATTGAATTTCCTTCTTTGCCCAAGGTTCTAATTCTAATGACACTATCGAGTCGTTCTACACTCATGGAAATACGGAGATATTACTATAATAGAGAGAGCCAAATAAATCAACTGAGCCTTGGTCGCTCGCCGTCAAACGATTTTTGGGCAAACTTCATCCGTGTGATGGATTGATTTGGCACCGCTACCTTCGCATCCTCGACTCTTCCTTCCAACAATGGCGCTTTTTAATGCTTCGCTCTCGCCATCTCTTCTATCGATATTCTATCGCGAGTAACTGAAGGGTGCAGAATCCTCTGCGGGTCATATCCAATTCACATCTGCCGTTATCTATTACCATTCGCTCCAGTACATCGTTCAGACTCACGTATTTGACGCCTCGCCTCAATGGACGCCGCGCTCGAAACCAGCCGGTATCTCCTCACTAGGCTGGCCCCGCGCACTCTCGGATACCGCGGAGAACGCCTGCCCCTGGACCTCGGTCTTCCCCCAGCGCTCGCAGCGCGCTCTCAGACGCGCTAGTCGCACGCCATCACTAACGCCGTCCTCGACCGCCGTCCAGAGCGCCCACCAGTCTAGCGCAGCCGGGTAGCGATGACCCATGTGCGTGTGGAGCAGAGCCTTCCACTGCTCGTCCTCGGGGCCGCGGGCGAAGTGCATCGCGACAGCCTCGGCCCACGTGGGCAGGTAAGAGGCGTTCTCGATCCCCGCGATCGCGGTTACGGCGCCATTATGTACGGTGATGTTTGTGCTCGACAGGTCGCCGTGCGTAAAGACGCAGGGCGAGGATGCGGGCATGTGTTCGCGCAGGAATTCGATGGTGGCATCGTCCACGCCCTTCCCTTCGAGCCGTGCCGCGATTGCCTGCCAGAGCTCGAGGTCGGACTTGAATGGCCCCAGGCTGTTTTCTGTGTCACCGAAGAGGTTCTTGTGGTGATGTACCGGCCCGCCAGTGAGACTCGCGATTTGGGCAAAGTTTGTTCTGCGCCAGTCCTCGATGTAGCTGGCCACTTGCTTGGCGATGTTCTCCTGCTCTTCGGGCGATAGATCCCACCATATGTCGTATAGTCGCTCGCCGGGCGCGACGTCTGATATGGTGATTACTCTGCCGTTCTCTTTCCAGCCCGCGTGGACTTTAGGGATGGGGAAGTTGGGCGCTAATGTCTGGAGTATCCGGACGGCTTCAATCAGTGGCACTTGTTCGTTTTCAGGGTGGTCATCTACGGTCTCGTGTAGGACGTATTTCTTCCCGACGAGCCACTTTTGAGGTACCGGGTCATTGTATATCAGATTTAGGTTGTCTTTAAAAGGTATTGTGTCTACGGCTTGGTCATATGGCGTAGTAAATATCGAGGGTATGTCCTGTATATCTCTAATACCGGAGTTATCATCATCTAAGTCTCGCTTCTGTTCCGATCCCCGAGATTTTGGGCGACTCGTTGATTTTTTGGGGGTCTTATGGGTATTTCGACGAAGAAGCCAGTCTATAGCGCCATTTGCGTTTAATATTCTCTTTGATATGAAGAGACGATTATTTGGTGTTTCTTGTGTGCCTTGATTATGTGTGTTCGGCTGATCACCGTGGTGCCTTGGGAGCTTGGCATTGGTATCGACTAAAGACGTCGCAACTGCGACGGATTCCCTGAGTAGAGTTCCCCCTTCTTCGTCATCGTCGCTGTCAACGCCATCTAATGATAGTTCGTTAAGAGATTGTCGTCTGATGCTAGGAGTAACCAGCGTCCTCGGCCGCGTTATTATTCCCGTGGCCATGTCTCTGGGGGTATATTCACACAAAAACAGTGCTAGTGTGCTAGTGCTCCTCAATTATGATAAATGCCCCATGTTGCGCGCCTTCGTATAAACAGTCTAACATTGGGGGCATCCCATGTCCAGATGAAAGTGTATCAGTCCGAAGTGCATCTGGCGCGACGCATTCTAACGCAGGCTGGCCGCAGACTCATCCACTTGAGCTATTATGCGTACGCAAACTCTCATTTCAAGATTATCATTGCTTTACATTTGACGATCTTGGTCAGGATACCCTCCTCTTTATTGTCTGGTTCGGAGCTAAGCTGTTTGCAGCAAAGACAGCCGACTGCAAGCGGGATGGCCGTATGGCAATTCTGAATCAAACTGCGACAGGGTGCATCAACTACGCTCTTCATTTTCTTAGGCATTCGTGAAGATATCGTACATGAGACGCTGATTAGCTAAGTATTGTAGAGTTGAGAAGCAGAGAGAAAATACCTGTTTACTGAGTTTGCAACATCGGGGTCTATTGAGACTTCCCAAACTATGGCAGATAATGAATGGGAGAAATGGATATTTCAATAATATATTAATTAACTCTGATATTCGCTTGAATTGACTATCCCACCGATCATCTATTGTACAACGCCTTCATACTCTCTATGCAACATGAAGTCTTTCTTGTGATTTGGTAGATGAAAAGACTAGGGAAAAAGGAGGGTCTCGAGTCAGTGTAGTGTGTGCAGTTAAGGAGGGCGTCTTAGTAATGCTCGCATCTAGATTAGAATCCATCCTATTCTTTTACGGGCTTCTCAGCAACAATTCGATAGGTAGTCGTGATGAGGCGCATATTATCCATTTCCACGAACGCCTGTCCGTCTAGACATAATCTATCAAACAAGATCTTGAAATGCGGCGGCAGAGCGCGCAGCTTCGTCAGAGTGTTGATCAGCTTGCGTACCGAGCGGAAGTATATGTCGACTTTATCTATCAATCCTGCCTGTAGACCGTCGATGCTGGGGTTGTCGGAGCGCGTCACGGCGAAGCCGGCGTCCTGCAGGGCTTTTTCGAAGCTTGTCGGTGTCGGCGTTCCGACGGCGCCGATCAGTGGCTTGACTCGCCTCATGAGGGAGGTATGTTTAGGGTTCTCAGGGTCGTAGGCCGGTAGACTGACCCAGTCAATGAGCAAGAACTTCGATCCGGGTTTCAATACTCGGTATATCTCCTTAAAGAGTGCCGATGGGTCTTTGCAGAGACTGAGCGCTTGGATCTCGTAGAAGGCGTCGAACGATTCGTCCACGAAGGGAAGAGGTAGATCGTTTTGATCGCGAACTATGAACTCGTTGCTGAAATTCAATTTGCCGTTGAATTCCTTGGCTTGCGCGATCTGGTTTGCGTCGACTTCAACATCAACGAGTTAGTATTTGAATTTTCGAGGGAGAAATGCATCAGAGGAATTCAAAACATCTATATGAAGCGCTTGGAGCGTAACAATTATCGCAATGGGATATTTCTCCTGCGATTTCGGCTGGTGTAGGCAATAGACGTATGTAGCACTCACTGTTAAGCCCAGTCACTCTCGCTCCGCTGTAGCTCGTCATATGCGCAGCTACTCGACCACGACCACATCCCAGATCGAGGACTCTCATCCCTTTCTTCAAGCCGATCTCCCTGGCAATCGATTCTTCACAGAGTAGCTGATTATCCCGCACGGACGCCTTCTTATCCATCAGTGGTGGTATATACATCTTCTCCACGTCGCCAAGGCTGCAGAGGTGATTAATCACCGAGTAATAAGCTGTAAGACATTGCCCAACGCGCTGCTGGTAATTGGGACCGAATGCGGCGACCATGGCTTCTTCATCGGCCCAATCTAGGTTGTAAATCTCGTACGACGCCATGAAGTCGTCTACTTGCTGCGGAGTGAGATCATGGATGTGCTTGAAAGCCTTGAGAAAGGTCTTGAGTCGGTTGGGCGACACCGAGCGGTCGACCACATAATCACCTCCATACTCTTGTTTGGCGGAGGACTTCCGAGCGTGTTGCTTTTTTATCTTCACCTTTTCAGTCACGATGTCGCTGGTCCGCGAGCTGTCGCTGCTGTCATTCCGGCCACCCAGAGCGAACGTCTTCGTACCAGGTCGTTGCTGTTGTGAATGTTGGGCCGACGTGCGGGGAATTGCCGTTGCTGTCGCCATTGGAGGTGAATGTGTGTTATTAATATTATAGAGGCTCCTCTAATCAGCCGATTGGTAAAAGCACGCGACCCAATTGAAGTGAGTGTGATGAGATAACCGCGACCCTTAGGTTGTCGTCGTTCGTAGACAAGCAGTGAGTGTGTTTATTTATTCATTCATTCGTCATTATGAGTAATAGGTACGATTTTGGCGCGGACATAGGGGAGAACAAAGGGAGTAAACTCAAAACCCCAACGGACCCGGCGCGATCGCAACTCTTATGTTTACCATTGTCCATAATAGAGTTTCACCACGTGCCTTTCTGAGCGGCCGGCATAAGTCGCTTAACGTTAGTTCGGACGGCTCACATGTACATTATTTCCGGATGGTCCGATGTTTTTCTTTGTTATGTCGCAGGCGCATGGGCAGCCTACCTACGACCGCCTATGATGGCCCGATGAATCACGCCTTCTGCGACCTTTCAATTTCCCGCTTACCAAGCACCCAGCGCGGAGTAAATACCCAAATCCAGTCAGATCAGCAACGCTGCTTCGGTCTTTCGGTGTATACCGTCACGCTTGCCTTCTCCTCTCGAACATCGGAGGACGGTTTCTGCGACCTGCAGCCTCGTCTAACCCCGGCAGGCACAAGATTTCCATCTGCAAGGGCTGCAAGGGCTGCAAGGAGACACGTGCCGGTGTCTACGATCCTTCCTATGGGGCCCACGTTGGCCGATGGACACCCTGTCGTCCAATCGTGTAAACCACCACGGCGATAGTTGCATCTGTATGAGATCGCTTTGAGTCATCGGTGATGTCGGCCTAATATCGGAGACAGCTTTTTCTGCTATTCACGTACAAAAATCCCGGAACCCCCGGAAGACTTACCTAATTAAATGAGGGGCTTCCTTCCATCATATCACCCAACATCACACTATATAGACGGCGCGTTTAACTGTCGCGCGATATGGCGACGCCAAGAAATTTCGTATTATCCATCGTATCCGTATGCGATGGAAGAACGGAATTGTCCGAGGGTGCTCGGAGGGGGGGACCTGGGAGGCTGATCTAAGCTTTTCATAGACTTTGAACCCGGTTCCTACATACAGGATTGACATTGAGTTTAGGCCGAGGCAAATTCCATATCAACGGCATTGGCCAATTGGGTTTATTCACTGTAGGTCTGCAATGAGGTAACTGCCGCAGATCCTGCAACCCTAGATCGTTCCCTTAGGGCTTAGCGGACAGCATCAGGGTGGTCGAGGAACGGATCAATTAGGTAATCTCAAGTGCCATCTTTGTAGCACGATATCAACCACAAACCAAAACCAATGATGTCAGCGACGCACGTTTGTTTCGTATCAGCCCCGATTAGATACTGTCAGCTTATCTGATCACTCTTCAGCACGAGACTAGTCGCATCCACGGCTCGGCCGTGACCTTGGGCTATAAACGGCCACAACTCCACGTCTACTAAGTACATAATGTATCCATGCAAGTAGATCCAGTTACCTGCTTGATTATTAAGCTTGAGTACTTCCTACTCTGAGTCACTGGATATCACGGAATCGTGCTTCTATCTGAGCCTAGGTAAAGACTAACATTATGGCTAGTAGCTTAACTACACCTATTTATAATATTCTAAATTGAGTACCTCTTTCAATACTTATGTTCTTGCATCCGAGAGATCCTACATCTAGGTGTTAGCAGGGTTTCTGGTCTACAAAGACAAAGCGCAGGAGCAATTCATCAGCGTTTAATCAATAAAATATAAACCGCCCCTGTGGAAGGTATGAAGGACAGTACTACTAGAATACCCCGCTGACTGTCAGCGGCGAGGAATAACGGCAAGCTTAGGTATTTGTGGCGCGAAATAGGCAGGACCGCAGTCCTGAATCTAGCTCAGGGCGGAGAACAAATACGTTTTACCTTCTCATCGACTCTGCTTTCCTTTTTGTCAATTGTGTTTATGTAATCAGGCGCTAGTCGGAGCACGTTTAACACGCCTCTGGCGCTCTCGACGCAGCTCATCAGGCTCGAAAACACGACTTTCTTTACAATCGTGCCCGCTACCACCTAGTACCAACAGCTTGCCTCCACGCGTTCGTCTTCCATTGTCTATAATTACAACGCCAACCAGATGGTAACTCGCATCCAGAGCGATCAACTGACAAGAGTAGCGTCAACAGTAGCTGTTAACACTATTGGTACGCAAAGAGCCTAGAACTACATACAGGCGAGGCTGTCGCTATATGCTAATTACTTCTCTGCCCGCTAGTGTGTTGACATATACATGTATAGTCGGTAGAGCTGTAGTTTTTTATTTCATCGACTACTATTCTCATATCTTTTCAACTATTCAGACTCGCCAGTCATCCTTCTGTTGTCTGCTACCGCAGGCGGAACTGGCCTAGATACCGCAGATGTGCGAGCCACTGTGGTCTCCAGGCTTGGAGACTCAGATCAACGGTAGGATACACCGAATACTACAAGATGTTCGCTCCCGAGTCAGATATATATATATATATATATAAAGATCAGCAATGCCTGTTCTATGAAGACTAAGGCCCGTGATGATATCATGGGATTTATGCAGCGACTAGACGGAAACGAGTTTCTTACCTGACACGCTACCAGTGGTTTATGGAACTGCTTATTCAACTGTTATGACACTTGCAACAAATATTAATACCCTTTATACAGTTATTCTGTTTCAACGGCTGTATTACTGGAAGACAAGCACACCGGTGTCAGCCCTTACAGAAAGGGGGAAAGGCGGTCCTTTGTCAAAGAGTCACGACACGACCATGGGCTAAATGAGCCAGGGTTCTGTTCTCCTCGGAAACTCCTTCCGATTTAGGGTACACCCAGATGTTTGAGTTCGGAGTATCAGGTCTCCCAACCTGAACCGGTTAGGGGTAAAAGAATTGACTGAGTTATTCTTTTCCTTGGCCCATATCCTCAACTACTTCAAACGAAAGTATGAGGTCCATGTAAGAACGGCTTCGCCGAAACACCCAAATCACGGCGACGACGATGGCAGCGACGGCAGCAGGACGAAAAAACATAGCGGAGAGAGGGATGAACAGGAGGACTGGCCTCGGAATCACCACCGGGGGAAAAAGACGTTGAAATTGAAACGCTACGGCCTACTTGCCATCATTCAAAGCAATAAGATCCGTATCGATCGCCGAATTATGTATTGCGGCGACGAAAACTCTTGGTATTGAGAGAAGAATGAAAACCAGCGAGACAATCGTCCGACCGCCGATTTTTTTTCTGGCAGTGGGAAATCGCGCATGCTCGAATCCTGCGACTGCGACTCTCACCAGATAGATTGTCATAATATGGGTGGGAAAATGTGATATATCGGGCGTAGTGGTCTCTGGAATGACTACTACACCTTGGGCAGACCAGCTGATGCCCGGCATCGTAGAGCAGTAAGACTAGGACGACCACTGGTCATGGCTGATAGACGAGATTGTGGCCGGAAAGCTCACCAAGAGCACAGCAAGGGCTCTGGCTAAGCTTCCAAGAGATTGTACAGTCGTCTATGTTGGGTATCGGCATATCAACGAGTGTCACAGAGTACAAAGGGGCATTTGTATATAGTTAGATAGTTGCCCACGACGGTTTTGAGACCTTCGTGTAACAACAAGTGTCTTTACCTACCCCAAAGTGTGAGGTTTCTGACAACGAGTGACGTGGTGGGCGCAGTGAATGCAGCACGTTGTTCGCTCAGTCATCCTGATCTGCTAAGACCAAGGTTGAATTCAACCCGCGATTGCTCTCACCACTTGCCGTCTACACGGGGAGCGTGGGTTCGTCTTGCTCGAGGTATTCCTTCAGCTTCGTAACGCTGGTGGGCTTCGTCGGGGTGCTTTAGAAATAAATGTAAGATTTTCAAAGATTAAATAATACATAATAAAATATACAGCGAAGATATTAAAACCACACCAGAAAGCAAACTTCATAGACTCGATTGATAATTCAAGGTCAACAATAGACGGGGAGAACAGGGTATAGAAGTGAAATATGTCGTGTTCGAAAATGATGCAAGTGTCTCTGTGATACTCAGCAAGAAACAAGAAGTAGATACAAAATCATCTATAAAATCTAAAAAGCAAGAAGATCGAATATTCACACACAAAGGAACGAGAGAGTTGCACGATAGCGAGCGACTAAGGTAGTAACCAAAAAACTTATTTACATTAGAAGACTAAAACATTAAGCATAAGTGGGCAGCAAAATGGAATAGTAGAGAGAACATTGCCGGCAAAGGGCTGATCTGGCCACCACAGAGGGATAGAAATAAGGTAATGAACATAAAAGCTGTTGACTTGTGTGTATCTAATAAAAAAACCGCCATTATTAAATGTTTGTAGTAAATGCTGTTTGTTCCCTTGCAAATTTCTATCCCAATGCTAAGCTCAGACGCCATGCGGAATTATCATCACCCAACCCATATGCAATTAAAAGAGACCAAAGAAGAGCGCGGCGGCGACGGCGGCGGCACCGGTGGCGCCCACGCGGAGCATGTTGGCACCGGCGGTGGCGATGGCGCTGGTGGTAGCCGGCGTGGAGGAGGCGGCTGGGTAGCTGCTGACGGGGGTCGTGACGGGGTAAGTCGAGAAGGAGGCGATCGGGGTGGTAGAGTAGCCGCCAACAGGGTAGCCAGAGCCAGTAGGGTAGCTGCCGCCGTTACCACCGGTAGGGTAGGCTCCGGTGCTCTCGCTACCAGTGGGGTAGGTCTCACCGCCGGCTGGGTAGGTGCTCTCACCACCAGCAGGGTAAGTCTCGCCGGCGCTGCCGGTAGGGTAGGCGCCAGTGCTCTCGCTTCCGGTAGGGTAACCACCGGCACCACCAGCTGGGTAGGTCTCAGTAGCACCGCCAGTGGGGTAAGCGCCAGTGCTCTCACTTCCGGTAGGGTAACCGCCGTTGCCGCCAGCAGGGTAAGTCTCGCTGGCACCACCGGCAGGGTAGGTCTCGCTAGCACCACCGGCAGGGTAGGTCTCGCTAGCACCGCCAGCTGGGTAGGTCTCGGTAGAACCACCGTTACCGCCAGTGGGGTAGCCGCTTCCAGTAGGGTAAGCAGCGGAAGAGCTCTCAGTGCCGGTAGGGTAGGCACCGGTGCTCTCGCTTCCAGTGGGGTAGCCACCGTTGCCGCCAGCAGGGTAGCTGCTCTCGGAACCGGTAGGGTAGCCGCTGTTACCGCCAGCAGGGTAAGACTCGCTGTAGCCACCGTTACCGCCAGTGGGGTAACCGCTGCCGGTAGGGTAGGCACTGCCAACGGGGTAACCGCTGGTAGGGTAGCCAGCAGGAGTGCTCACGGGGTAAGAGGACTCGCTGGTCTCAGGAGGGCACTCGTCGTCGCTGCTGGTGGGATAGGGAGTCTCGGTGCTCTCGGGGGGGCACTCATCGTCGCTGGTAGGGTAAGCAGACGCGGTAGAGGTAACTACGGGGTAGCTGCCAGTAGGGTAACCACTGGCGCCACCGGTAGGGTAGCCAGAGTCGCTGTAGCTAGCAGTCACCACGGGGTAGCTGCTGGCTGGGTAGCTGCTGCTGGGGTAGGCACCGGCGGAGGAGCTGCCAGTGGGATATCCGCCAGGATAGCTTGTCGGGTAGCCAGACTCTTCAGGAGGGCACTCGTCGTCGTCATCATCATCATCGTCGTCGTCGGAGCACTCATCATCGCCTCCGGGGTAGCTGCTCGAGGTGGGAACCGGGTAGCTGCTCACAGGGTATCCCGAAGGGTACGAGCTGTAGGTGGCAGTGGCGGTAGGGTACTCAGAGCTCTCGGGAGGGCACTCGTCGTCGTCACCACCGGTCGGGTAGGCGGAACCGGTAGGGTATCCGGTAGCGTAGCCCACGGAAGAGGTCTCATCGGGACACTCGTCGTCGTCGACAGGGTACGATGAGCTGGTGGCGCTCACGGCGGCGACGAAGAGAGCGCCGGCACCGGCGTACTTGATCAGGCGAACCATTGTTGCTCGAGTTCAGACAAATGAAAGAACGACTGGAGTGAGGGTGAGGCGAGCGGAGGATAGGCTGGCGGGATGAAGATCACAAGCGAACAGAGACGACGGGCGGGCGCTTGGGGGGTTTAATAAACAAGGCGCCATGGCTAGCTCGGAAGCCATCGCAGCCCATCAGCCAGCCAACAGCCATGGGCTGTGATTGCATGGCCCATTCATGTCCATCCCCTGCAGGTCCGGCCTCTGGTGGCCGCCCTGCGCTGCGCTGGTCCCGGATGTGTGGACGGCCAGCCAAGACGCCCTCGCTCACACATCATCGTGGGTCTTCGTATCGATCGTGTATTAGCGTGTCTATTTTTGCACTGCGAGAAAAGGTCAGCACTCAGGATCTTGCGCTAGCGTCTTCTTTTGTTATGACGGACAGGGATCTGGCCGAAGCAGCCTATTCCAGTATCCTCTTCCAGGCTTACCGTACCAAGCCGAGAGACCCTCCTTACATACTAAGCCTCATCCTTGCTGCGCAAACACGCTCGCGAAGTTGCGAACTCCTCCTGCCCTGTCAGTGCGTTGTTAGTCAGTTAGCCCCAAAAGGGAACCTCGCGTGGCCCAGAAGCCCTCGGAGAGTTCATGACAACACCCCGGTCAAGCCCTGGTATTGCCCCTGAAAATGCAATTTTATTTCTTTAACGGCCATGAACGGTGAATATGCAGGCGGCAGGCACAGCGGTTGTAGGCCCGGCCCTGGTGGAGATTAGATCCTTTTTAATTGGATTCGTCGTCTGTCCTACGCTGGTTTACGCCTAGGCCGACAGCACTATTGGATATGGCCTCTTGGCACCCGAACTAGCGAGGCCAGATCCGGTACTATCGTAAGGTTAGGCAGGTATTCTGGAGTTGCAGTGTAGTGTACACTAGTAATACAGACCATGACTCTCTATGAAAAGAGAAGAGAGCACTCTGCTGTGTTTAAGCGAATTGTGAGCACATCATGATGGCGGATGCATCGATGCATCAAGACGAGGTCTTCCTAATACATAGGTATTCATAATAGCAGTCATTGTCATTGTTGTTTTCTTATTGCATGTTTGATATACATTAAAAACGAGCCCAATTCGCCACTCACATCAATCCTCGTGTTGTACTCGGCGCCTCCCTCCAGTAGGTACTTTATTAGTGACAAGCCATCGCCCACACTTCTGAATGGTGTATTATAGTTAAAATACGTATTGGTATATATAGTATAGTTAGTATCGTATACCAGTAGTACACTACACCGCAATATTTCTTCTCATTACGAGATGACTATACTCATCAACGTGTTAAGGTGACCTCATTAAATTACTGCTTACTTATAACAATGCACTTTACGTCCGCCCGCTTGTTGCGCTGCTGCTGTCCCCGCCATTGGTCGTCGGTTGTACGAGCATTCCAGGTGAGCTTACATATACAGCATCGTACACTACACCGTTATTTTGAAATTCTTTAGTAGACCTGCGGGTGCGGGTGCGGCCTGAATGGCTTCGAGCAGAATAAGCGAGACCCGGAGATTTTCACTCCCACGTACGGAGTACAATTTGTGAAATACTCCTATAAACATTATAACATAATACTACTCTACAATGCTTCCCCCCCTGTGCTGACAGGAAGAGCCGCTATACGATAATAGGATGCACTGCCAGTCAGAGCTCTTTCGGCTCCACATGTCTGACTGTCAAGGCGAAGAGCTGAGCTCTTAGCTGGAGTTTAAATTACAGAAAAAACCAAGCTATTATGCTAAATCCTCTGAGCTAAGCTCGTTCTTCTCTGCAGTAGTGCAGGCAACATTACACTCGGCCGCCGAAGGTGTTGCAGTAGCGGGCCTATCTTAAGCTTCATTTCGCATGGCAAACTGGGGACGCTACAGTAGTGCCGTGCAGTATCTGTTTATGTCTACGAAACACAGTCAGACATTCCACCATCTGTCCCCGTCAGCTATAAGTAGATCACGATATCTCATACGATCAGGCCCGGACATCTCCAGTCTGCGCTTGGCGTCTCTTTCTTCTAGACTGTTCTGGCTTTTTTCATCGCCTGCTTTCCACCTGTTCCCTTCCGTCTCGCTTTCTTAACAGTATGATGAGTCATTATAATCAAGGCATGTAGATTTTGCATGGACAGCTTGCTGGGTAGAAGACCAGTACATATATTGGTAAGGCATCCCAGAGTATTACCGTATATATTCGCTAGGGGGCATCTTATTATCCCGCACTTTACGGGTGTGGAACTCTATCACATTTGGATCGATCAGTAAGGCAGTCAAGCATCTCTTTGACCACTTACATAGCCATTTTCACAGCACCAGTCCACCAACACTGTGAAATCTTGAACGTGCGTGATGGGTAACTGCCATTACAACAATCAGCGAGTTCGGTACCGACGACCATGGGTAGTATACTTAGTAGAGAATAGACTAAGCTATAGCCTATAGGTAGGTCATCACCGGTCATGTGCGTGATGCTTAGCACTTTTCATGATGACCCACCGTTGAACAGTAACTCACTTTGAGCTTATCTGGTGCGTAGTGTACACCATACCTACGTCTCCTCGGATGTGGCGCAAGCTCGACTCAAGCGTGGTGAAGCACCTGAGCACGAAGCCTCGATATGTCCACATATGTCGCCTTACAGCATCCGCCCACCACGATGCTGCGCCAGCAACCACGTCGCCGTGCCTGAGAGACGATTTCTCCAAGTTGCTGTTCCCATGAACCCTGGATACAAGCCCAGTGGCGAACATCAGCCCACATCGTAGCTTATACGATCACAAAGCAGTTATAGGTGGTTCCTTACCCGCTGAGTGGCGTCCGTCAGCCCTATGGGCATCCTCCATGTCTTGGTAACAGTATCGTAGACCTCGCCGTTGGTTCCGTCGGGATACAAGAGTAAGCTTGGCCAAGTGCGGAGATGATTGTCCTCTTCTAGAAGCCTGATGCCAATTTCATATGCTCTGACCAAGTTAGGAAGCTCTGCTATTTTGGTGCAGTTGATCCCTATACCCCATGGCGGGTCGTCGGTGTGTTCTAAACTTAGCAGAGCGCGAATTACCTGAGCAATCTTACTACCATCCGGAAGCGTTCGGGCAGACCCCGGATACACACAAGATATCCAGTAGGGTGTCCGTCCAAGTGGGCCAGACACGGCCGCATCTGCCGAGCGTGAAGCCAGGAGCGTAGTAAGCCGCCGGATGGCGAGTATTTCATCCAGCCTGGGGACGGTCTCGAAGGCGAGGAAATCAACCCGACTCCCAAGCTCAGGAATGCTGGCAAACAAGCTCATGCGGTCGGCGTGCCACCGGAACAGCTTGTCTGCGGAGTTGTGCTCATCGTCATACTGGCCGCTATACTCCTGGCTGGGCGTCATGACGGCGCCGTAGGATCCCAAGCTTAAAGCAATCTTGGTCTCCGGGTGCTTGACCTCTTCGACAGTGGACACTGCGAGATCAAGAAACCGAGGGATGTCTGCGCGTGGGACACCGTCCGGGAATGCGGCTGTGCACGTGCGCTGAAAGCCCTCGACTGAGACCTGATAGGTGGCAGTGAGCAAAATGTCGACGGGGACATCAGCAAAGTCACGCTGGCACGATTTGAGGGTATCGTGGTCGGTAAGAAGAAGATGAGACGACCAAAGAGGTGTGGCTTCGGTGAAGCACACGTTGTACTGGTCTTCAAGAGACGTGCCCAACCCTCCATCGAGAAATTGAACAGGTATCTCGGCCATGTTGCCTCATGAGAGATGTCAACAAGTGGGCATTATTCAGTAAGTGCTGAAGCAGTGAGACCGTTCTCTCTTTCCCATTACTTGATAGGCTGTCTGTATCTACGCAGTACTTACCTCAGATAAGCTCGTCCGTACCTACCTCCATGATAAATAAGCACGATTGAAATATACCGTGCCAGTACCTTGCTCCAACCCGTACATACACTGTATTGACGTCAGGCTACCTACTACTGTACACTGCCTCTCTTGTTTTTCCTTCCCAAGCCTATCTGAGGTAGCGTCTTACCGAACAGCTGCCTTTCATCATTTAGCTTCCCTCTTAGCACTCTGAGCATAGGGGCGGTACTGCATCAGGACTCGGCGCTGCGATGCCGAATGAAGGGAGGCCTGATGGCTGAGAGCAGCGCCACGGCTTTCCGGCACGGGGCATAATGGGTGACCGGCACAGCATAGCCGTCGTCGCAAGCTCTTTTATAGTAGTACAATACAGCGTATCTATGTCATCCATACCCCTCCTGTTCCCCATTTGCTGCCGAATCTACCTCGACTGTCCACAAACATGATATCGATTGCCTTTCTCTTCACAGCACCAAGACCCAATCTCCCCGCCAGAGCCACTGATTTATAATTTTGCTTGGCTTTGTTTTTGCTTGGGTTCGCGACATAATCCGGATTGGCCAGTTCCCAGTCTCGAGTCGCCTAGCATTCTGTCGCATTGGGCTTTCAATCCATTGTTCACCAACACCCGAGACGAGTATTATTATTATTATATATATACTTACATAGACCATTGAACATCCATCATCCCGACAACCGCCCGCACGTATATCCACTTTCCACCCGAGTGTGGCATCGATATCCAACGAACCTAACGCGCCTGGCTGTGGGCCGGCTTGGCTTTCATCATCACATCGCCATCAGAGCTCCGTCGTGTCTTGGCCGAGACAGATCCCCATAACCGGCCGTCTGAGAGCGCCAGAGCGCGGTCCCCGTCCCTGATTCGTTCCGTGTTCGCCCTCCACCCCGTCGGCCGCGCCACCGTGCTCGGTCGCGCGCATACGCTTGTGCCGCCGCCATGTCGTCACCTGTCAATGGAGTAGTCAACGGTGACGATGGGCAGCAGACCCTAGATGGTCCCTCGCCAGACCACAACAGCGCTCTCCAGCAGGGCGAGAAGCACGAGAACCCTTCGATACAACACAGTGACACGTTAAAGGGGAAACTCAAAGACCAAAAGCAAAAGGTCAAGGACCAGAAGCAGAAGGTCAAGGAAAAGGCGAAGCCGCCTGGAGGCTTCGACGCGACGCCAATTCCCGACGCGCCGCCTGGCTATACCGTCAAATTCACCTTCCATCGCGCCGAAAACCTTCCTACGGCGGATTACGGCACCGGCTCCTCCGACCCCTTCCTCACCGCCCAGCTTTCTACATCGGTTCCCAAGCGCCATAAGGAAGATCCCGATCTCGTATATCGCACACGCACTATCCGAAGGTCGCTCGAGCCGCATTGGGAGGAAGAATGGATTGTCGCGAATATCCCCGCGTCCGGCTTCAGACTCAAGTGTCGTTTATATGACGAAGACTGGCCGTAAGTACTCTCCTTATGGGGGATATGCGGGCTCCAGCTCAGGCTGCACTTCATCCACCGGACACTCCCAATACACCTCAATAGCTTATAAAACGTGGCATTGGCTGACCCCTTGTGTTGCAGTGATCATAATGACCGCCTTGGAAACGTCACCGTTTATGTGTTCAACGTCAGCGAATCTTGGGAAGGCTTTGCGCCGCCGGGCAAGGTCTTCGATGTTAAGAAACGAGTGGGTAGCAAGCGAGCATACCTTCTCAAGGCTGCCACCAGTCTCGGTAGGCACGTCTCGATGACCCCCAGACTATACATCAGCGCCGTGGTTCTCGGAAAGTCGGATCCGCCGCACGGCCAGATTTACACTGTCGGCCCTACTTACTACTTCCAGCATTTCTCGCCTATGATTGGGCGCATGACTGGCATCAAGGTCATCAAGGACGAGCCTACCGACTCACAAGGCCAGGACGCCCAGTCAAATACGGAGACGGATTCCAAGACTGCAGATAAGAAGGCACAGAAATACGACTTCCAGGCTAATGAAATCCAATTAGCTGGTCCTGTACCTCCAAAGCTTTATCATCGCTTTGTTGAGTTCAGACCCATCATTGGCTTACTTTTCCGCAGCGCTGGCCTTCGCGGCCACATTTTGAACAAGGCCCTGCATCACCAACACGGCCGTATTTATAACTTCGACAAGTCCACCGAGTGGGGGAAATTCAAACCATGTTCAGAGGAAGCCAGCCGTCAGTTTTTGAAGTTGGCGCATTTTGATGAAGGCGCGCGCGTCTTTACATACGTCATCACTCTCGATGGGCTCATGCGCTTCACCGAGACGGGCAAAGAATTTGGTATTGATCTGCTGAGCAAACATACCATGCACAGTGATGCCCAGATATATGTCGCCTGCGCCGGGGAGTTCTTCGTTCGACGGATCAAGAAGCATAAAAAAACCAACAGTGCCGACGATGATCAACCAACCCCGTCTCCAAGCGGAGAGGCGGAAGGAGGTTCACGCACGGAGCCTTGGAATGCAAGACCGCAGGATTATGAGCTCATCATTGACAACGATAGCGGAACCTACAGGCCAGACAAGGCAGTTTTGCCGGATCTGCGTGACTTCCTGGAGCGCAACTTCCCGGGGCTCAAGGTTACTGTTCTTGGTTGTGACGACGAAGAGGACCAGAAGCTGAAGGAAAACCAGCGCAAGATGAAGAAAAACCAGGGCAGCAACGTGATGATGCTCAACCGCAGTCCGAGTGCCAGCTCTCTCAGCTCCAGCGACATTAGCAACCTGGATGAGATGGAGCAGGCGGGTGATAAGGGGCGTAAGAGTAAGAAGGAGCGCGCCTGGGAATTCCTGGAGGAGCCGAGGCGGATTCAGGACGCGCTGAATCCTCAGTCGTCGTCTGATGCTGGGCCATCCAACTCTCATCAGACCAACGGGGTATAGGCGAGCAATGGTGGCATCATGACCTAACGACTTATTTATTTAAGATCCTTTTTTTCGCGTCCTAGTTACATTACCCTTTTGTTTTTGCCAGGGGGGGTAGCCTAGACAGGCCGGTTCGTGTCACGCTATTCTTTCACGTTCTACGGTTTCTCTCTCTACACTTGACTTCTCACGCGTCTCCAACTAAAAGTCAGAGTCCTTAATTGCCTTAGCAGTCTCAGCTTAGGATAATGTATGTACTTAATTCAACTATCGATATTGATTCTCGAATATTGAGATGTAAATATGCTTTCTTGTGAATAAAGTCTTTCTCCTACTACATAGAATATTTTCTAAGCTCATCACAGGATATAGGGAGCTAAGCTCATTCGGACCGAGTGAGCTGAATGTTGTATCTTCTGTGGGGATCCCGCATATGAGACCGGCGCCGGTTATCCAACAGCGGCTTTTGGTACGGCAGTTGATAGAGTTATTTCTTTGCACATGATGACGAATCTACGGGCGCTAATCGGCCTCCATCAGCTAGCTCATACTGCCCACCGAGCCGCTTTGGAAGCGGCCGTTCCTCTGTGACTCCTCATGCTAACTGCTATCCGAGGCGTCCGTCTCTGGAGTGAAGGAGAAACATTAGTAGGTAGCCCTTCTTACTCCTTTCTCTGTACTGATATCATTCCTACTCTCTACCATTGCGGTATCTTGTTCTACCCTTCCCATTCCTTGCCCCTCTCTGCCTCTCTGCCTCTGTGCGTCCCTCCCTTTTTTTCTGCTTGGTAAGTGTAGGCGACATCCGAGATAAATACATTTCCTCGAGAGTTCCCTAGCTCAAGGTGCTACGACCTAGCTCTGAACTCAGAGTTGTGGATACAGCAACTCCGCGGAGCAGCAGCCAACGGAAAAGCAGTCTACTCCCCAAGCATGTGGTTCATGAGACTGGTTCTGTGTTCTAGGTGGTACGATTGCAGTCAAAACTGAATAGCGTCTAGCATGTGTCACAAGGCACACGTATATAGTCAGATAGTCAGAGAGTTGCCTACTCAAACCTTTGTGCGCTGTCGCGCAACAACAAGTGTCTCACCTACCTACTCAAAAGTAAGAGGTGCCTGATACTATGGGTGAGGTGGCGGGGAATGACATGAATTTCGAAGCTGTCAATTGGTCAGGCTAGGAGATACTGAACCTTATTTTCCTAGAATTCTAAACCCCAGATTCATCCACTAGAGCTTGAAGTCTAGATTCAGCAGACTCTGGTGCTTCTGATCGAAGTCTTGACTCAGTAATGGACTTGGCCTTACTTAATATTATCAAATCGCCACCTGCCTGACGTATTATTTACTATATTGGACTACGAGCGCTAAGTTATCACCCCGCATGGAATTGATCTAGAAGCATACTATGTTCTCTGTAGCTCGGCATGCTCATACATCCTACCTGACTCTCGTGTGGTCTTCCATTCTAGGATTTCTGTCACATTATTAAAGTATAGCAGCAGACTTTCTTGCAGAGCACAGATTCTGGAATGCGTTCAGCAACACCATTCCTCAAACTTCGCCCTGAGGCGTACCAGAAAGCATAACACGGATTCGCGTGTATCACTTCTTTTGGTTGGCTTCCCAAGAAAAGATCGCCTAGCACGATGAGCCTCGTACCTCCGCATTATCATTTCCAAGAAGTCAAGACAGGAGATCTCATAATCGCCTCGATTGCACTTGGTTTCACCATAGGTTTTGGACAGTTGACAACATGGAAAGTGATGAGACAGACATGGCAAGCATACAGGAGAACCGGTCTGAGGGTACTTCGGAACGTATATATATGGATGATATGGGGAGAGGTACTTGTGTGTCTCGCCTTCAGTATCATCTGTTTCCTTTATATCAGGAGGATCATACTGCCATCGTTCGTACAAAATTCCTGCTTCGCAAAAGATGATCAATTACTGATTCGGCATGATCTAGCTTCGTTTTTTACTTTCTGATACGTACGAGACATCGTGTGCTTTTGCGACCCATTCATGCTAATGCCGATTACAGTGACACTCTGGGCACTTCAAGTTCACTTCTTGCTCCAAATCATCATCAACCGTTGCCGGCTTGTCGCCCACGACAAGAAATTTATGGGACAACTCAAGGTCGGCGTTGCTATACTAATTACCGCGGTAAACATATCAGTATACAATATATGGATCCCTGCACGCCTTGAGATTTCTCAAAGATATATACACATCAACAATTGGTGGGATCATGTGGAGAAGGTTATATATTTGCTTACCGACGGCTTCCTCAACATCTACTTTATCCGCACCGTTCAGCACGATCTGGTACAGAACGGTCTGACCAAATATCGGAGCTTGGTACACTTCAACATGTTTATTATCGGCTTTTCTCTGAGTATGGACGTGCTCATCATCGCGATGATGAGCCTACCTAACACTTTTGTGTAAGTACTCTTTGCCTATCTGAAATGACACTCGCGATCGGTGAGATTTTAGAGGCATCTCATGAAACCTAACAATATATCTAGTTACATGCAGTTTCATCCCTTGGCATATATCGTCAAACTGAATATCGAATTATCAATGGCCGACTTGATAGCGAAGATTGCGAGAATGAAGAATCCTGACCCCTTTGATAGGGTCAACCTCGGCCGCAGCAGTAGCAACAAATTCGGGAGCTTACGAAGTAGAGCCACATCGAATTCTGGAACAACGTTAGGAGCAACGACAAATAAACGTCCCAACATTGGGGTCGGGTGGTGGGACCAGGAACTACCTGATATGAATGGTGTCGAGCTCAGCAACGTCAGTCGTCCCAGTGCCGTATATACGGTAAACGCCACGGCCAACAATTCTGTCGACTTTGACTTTGAGAACAATAAGAGCATATATACTACGCGGGAATTCCGCGTTGACTTCGAGGATGCGGCATTGCAATCCCAGATGCACGGCAGTGCGACGGACTCCAACAATGCAAGCACCTCGAAAAGAGAAGATGAGGATACAAGTTTCTTGCAGAAGAACCAGGAGGATATGATAATCCCGCATGATCCTCCACAATAAGACCTGATAGGACTCTGGGACGTTCGAAGACATTGTGTGTATTGAGATTGCCAGGGGCAGTATGTCAGGGTTGGAGTATTGAAACCTGAGGCAAAATCATGGCTGGCCATCTGACTTGCGATTACTGGGGCTTGAATCGGTCACAATCCGGTCTTCTCAATGATAACTGCAATTTCAGAATGAAGAAAGATCAATAGATACCCACGAAACGATATACAAATAAAATTTAGAACCACTTTTATATACTCGTCCTAAGCTAGAAAAATAAACTAGGGGAATGTTCCCGATAGCCTATTTCCTCTATTTCCTTTCCCTTAAGTTAACAAATATTCACTTAGAGTGTTATGATCAAAGCATAGTGAGTCAAGCTAACATGTCTACGCTCTAACAATCGCATTTATAAGTCGATTTTCAAAGTATTTGATGATAGATGTGAACACAACTGGATCTGACTACCTTTATCTCAACACTGATTATCTGCATTGATGCTATTACATACAGGCACATCTCGGCACTGAAGTCTTTTTTGAGCTCCGAGGTAGCTCCCTTGAGTAAAGTTTGCCTCTTGCAAGGTCCCAGACCTGTTTGCTTTTGAGCTCACTCAGAAGAGATTTTCCAACTTGAGGGGCCAATGAAGGGCCTGCAGCAGCATTCTCGCTACTGTTTGGCTGCAATGTGATTACGACGAGTTGCCTTTCTTTAAATGTATGGGTCTGAACTGATAGGACTTTGAAGGCAGTTCTTGGCGCGAAGACATACTCTATCTTTTTTGGATCGTCCGATAGGGGCGTCACGTATGCACCCGAATCCCATACTCTGGAACCTTCTGGGTAGGTCGCAACTAGCAGAATGCCGTTTTCATAGTGCATGGCATCTTCGATGTTGTGTGTGAAGCTCCAAGCCATCTTTGTTGTGATGGTCTTCCCTTCCGAGACGTACGTCTTCAGGACATCGGCTAAGGGGATTCTGAACTCCTTGCCAACGGGACCGTCGTTGAGCGGGCACTCCAGGAACTCAATCCCAAAATGATCAAGCTCGAGCTGGCATATGTCCACTTGGCCGCTGAACAAGTTCTGGCATTGAAAGATAGATGTGCGAGGCAAAGACTGCAGCGCAGCGGACAGCAGTCTGTTCTCGACGGTACTTAATTCGTGCAGATCGCTGATTACCTCGCCTAGCTGGGCCTTCACATCCTCCAGTGACTCGGCTGGCTTCATCATGAAAGAGCGCATATAGTCCGGATCCTGTGGCGTATATGGCCCCCAATCACTGGCCCAGATCTGCTCTGCTAGACTTTCCTGGTCGAGGGGGAACGGCAGTTGTTGTATGCCCGTGTATTCGAATATTTTTAATAAGACCATGCGCGCAAATGACGCCGTTGTCCAATCATAGACACACAATGCAAGCTGAAAGCTATGAGTAGTGAATGGGAAAAGCCTACGCCCAAGCGCTGTCAACTCTTCAACCGTCTTTCCTGGGGCACCCGGGATATTTTGATATGGGATGTATCTCTTTTCGATCATCGCGTCGATGAATGCAATATCAGTAGCGGATATACTTGGCAGAGGCTTCAGTTTCCCCGACACTTTTGACGGTGTATTCTTATCTGTCCTGGGATCAATTGATGTTATTTCAAAGCTGCCATCGTCCCCGACATAAAGTGACATATTTATGCACAAGGGTATAGCTGTATCCTTTTCAAGGGGCCATTGCTTTTCGTTGGAGAGCCGTATTGGTAGAATTAGGCCGTTGGCATCGAGGGACAGCACCGAAAATATGGATATCACGGTAAAGTCAAGAAACCCATGCTGGTCGACGATCAGACGGTGCGATATGCCGTTGCTGTCTCGCGGTTCGGAAATGGCTATCCCATCGCTGAACCAGACCTCAAAAGTGGAAGAAACATCGGCAAGACGCCAGCTAAGCTGGGAACGCACAAGAAGAGCAGCCGACATAGACAGTATTTCGAAGGAGAGCGAGCAGAGAGTCCAGCAAGAACTACGGATGATGAGAAGAAGCCTAAGTAAACGAGATGTGCGCAATGAACACAGTGACGTCGAAGTAGAGAGAAAAATACTGCTAAATACTTCTATGCTAGCTCGAAGCTGAACAATTGACAAATTGGTCAACAAGTGAATGAATTATTGATTGATTAGTTGAGTAGTTCATTGACTACTTTGCTAGCCAGTCAGTCTTCCTACAACACTAAGCACCGACTAAGTATCGATCTTCAAGTGCAATTCTTTCAGCTGCAAGTTGTTGGATATGATTCTATAAGATGTCTGGTAGAACTAACTTATTGCATTCATTTTGCTTTAAGAAGTATATTGTTGTCATATTATGCCTTCATTGTTGTGTCAAATGTGGAGTAGAAAAGTGAAAAGTTACATATAATCATGATGTCCCAAATGAGAACTTCTCGAGGCCAGGTGAATGCTTGAGACAGTGAGGGACAGCTGAAGTAAAGACCATTGTATACACATCATTGGCTTTGTGGTTAGCTCCTGTCTGATTAGGGTGATGCTATTGAGTATACGGAACCTACTAAGTATAAACCATGGAAATGGATATGCTACCACTACGGATGCCACGTCAAGCCAGTACGAATATTCCCCTAAAGGTACATATTCTTTCTTGGCGCCCACTGTAGTTCGATTTTCCGATCCGAAGAGGGAATATCTGAAGATCAACCTAGGCCAATTTCGGATTTCCTATGCAAGATACGCGTAGATCCGAGATCGACATTATACACTATACTCAGTATGTATGTACCTACACAGCTACCTAAACTACAAGCGGAATCTTACGGGGAACTGGGATTGATCTACCAGTAGTGCCAGCTGACTACATCTACTTATCAAGTTCTTTGCAGTATGAGTGCCGGTAGGAAGGTGGTAGGGAGAAGACGTAGACACAGAGATTCATAGCGCCAGCTCTTTCTAGTCTAGTCTATGACAAGGGTCGGAATAAAGGTTTCGAAATCAGCTGGATCTAGGAATAATTTACTGTAACTCTGTAAACAATCAGGACGGTGTAGGCCATCCAGCTAATCAGAAACCCTCTCGGCCCCTAGGTTGTCGCAGGGGTATATTTTGTATATAGCGACTATCTCTAAATTTCGAGGGCTGCATATTCTTTATTATTTAGGGTTGAGCACTAGGTAGCTTGCTTGAGAGATTTCGGTAATGCGATAGGTAGAGACAGACCCCTCAGGCGACAACCCTCAGCTTGTATCAGCGCGTAGGATGCGTATGACCTTCCGTACAACATAGTCACTGCTACGTCAAATATATCAAACGATTCAGTACAGAGAAAGAGATGCTTCTTTTTCTGACTTTCACGCCAGTATCTCTCTAAAAAATGGAACTCTCCGGGGATAAACTGCTTAATGATGTTTAATCCCTCTTCCATGAGTGAGGAGCGTTCGTTTGCTTCCTAAGGTGTACTGGGTATGATTTGCCCACCCGCCAATCGTGACATACATGATCATGCTCCAACGAGATTGCCACAAATATACAGCTGTCTACAACAATATCAAGGACAACTGCCAAGGAACTTTTCAGTCTGCAATCGCAATCCACGCTACACGGCAATAGTATATGATGGATCCTTGCGGGGCATCCCAGTTATTAACACGAACAGTAAATCCCTTCTCGTCGACATCAGTTGCACAAATCCCGATTCTAAATTTGCTCACATTTGACACATCAACAGATTGTATGCCTATAGTTACCGTTGGCACGGACTTAAACGGCTTCTGAAATTCAACCCGTCCCTGTGTATGCGTCACTGGAACTGGAAAGCTGCAAGATCGAACGTCTAATGCATGCCACGTTCCGTTCTCCATCATCGGTCGTGGTCCTAGCGCGGCCAAGGATGAGAACCGCCGAACTTCCCTTGATAATGCTTCAACCTGGCTCGTTAGTTTGGATACTCGATTGTGATCGACATCGCTATGACTGATGGTGACGGTTGGTGCATCACCGATTCTGGGCACGGCTGATCCTCCAGTACGTGAATCACTGGTGTTGAAAACAACTGGCAGGGAAGACGGAACTAGATCTCGATGTTCATCTTGCGAGTTTGCCTTATCGGCTTTCTCTTTGCTGACGTTCTCCATGCTGGGGGCTGCGGCTTGATTCTCATTCGAGGGACCCAGGAGTTGAATTTCCGGCCATCTGATGCAGTAGCGAGTCATGACACTGGTAGGAACTGTATTATCCGCCAACTATCCTGATGATGTGATTAATATATATTCCACATATCCACAAGCAGCATAGAAATACTTGCCTAGTTTCGTACGACTTGTTGTAGCACAGTAGTACGAGACTTTTAGGTCTGAGCCAGTAGATGTGCACTTGATTGGTAGTGATGATATCTTAATGGGATCACAGATGTGTTGAGAAGAACTTGGTTTTCTGACAACAGAAGGCATGGTTTTGACGTGGGTGTTATATACTTTTTCGAGTTGTTCCAACCTAGTTGGACAGGGGGCTCAAAGAGAGCAAGCGAAGAAGCTACAATATTCTTGAGGTATCATTAATCCTTTGACCTATTGGAATCTTCTCGCATCAAAACAGAAATACAAAGTCTGCATGTACCAGCGACCGTTGACATTTGACCGAGGGAACTGGAAAGCCAGCTAGTGAGTACAAACCCAGATTCCATAGTGAAAATGATTTCTGAGTCAAAAGGGGGTTCAGGCCAAAATAAGTCTTTATTCTCATATCATGCAAGGGGGCCATTTGGAGACATACTGCTATGAAATATGGTCCATTATCAAGACAATATGAATACCTAGTAGATTATAGCTTTATGTCGAGCTGTATGATGTTCGGTTTAGCCGGGTTCTGAGACTTGAAAGTATGTCGAGATATGACCACAGGTACCTATCTAAGAAGACGCAATACCACAATTTCAGGAAGAAATCTCAACGAGAGTATCAAGATCCTTAAAGATAAGGGACCTGAAGTGTATATAGTTGCAGCCTAGATCACAACGAAGTTTAGCCTTCGTGCGACAACAAGAATTCATGTAACCCCTATCCTAAGCCTTCTGATAAAGTGAGCCAACTAACAGTGAGAAAGAAAGAGCTTAGATGATTTCACAGCTTAGATTTTTAATAGAATAGTAGAGCCTTTAGCATTTTGTGTTGATGAGATGTCTTTTTTATATGATAGTACCTAGGTATGTAGTGGTAGACTTCGACCTAGGAATTCGATAATTTTTATTCATAGATTGAAGTATGACAACAATTTTTAGATCACTGAGAATTATATTGTAACGCAATCCTACTCTCCAACTTGTGTTGCAACCATGCTGTAGCGACCGCCTTATATATGGCGTTGGGAAGTCGGACGAGAGCTGCGAAGCTCACCTACCAACTAAACACCTCTTCAACAATTTCCTGAGAACTATGCCCTTCCAATGAACTTCGAGTGTAATGTAAGCGACCTCCTTTTGCATCGATCCTCAGTACCGGCTGGGAGTTGAACAACTTTGGGGTTTCAAGGCTGTCGGCGTAAGCACTCAACTCTCTTCGGGCTGTGTCTTCGATCTGTATAACTCTCTCAGCGGCTTTTGCTACTAGTAAACTGTTCCAAAGACCCTCTTGGCGGGGTACTGAACGAAGAACAGCAATTGCCCTTCGGCGGATCCCGATATCGCGACAGTTACTAGCCACGGCGTACATCGGAATAATGTAGCCTGACTCTTGGCAGAAGGAATTCGTGTCTTCGCCGCTATTGTTCCCGAAGGAGACTATTTTCTCACCAAGGAGTAGCATTTCTTCCAATTGCGGCATGAACTTGTCCCAAGTAGCGTTAGGACATCGAAGCTCAATTTCAAATGAAATCCAAGTGACCAAGGCATTCAGTTGAAGGACAGCTGCGGCGAGCTCTTCCTTTTGTGTGAAAGATGACCCCTTTGACCGCACAAGCTCATCCAATGCAGAGCAGAACTTCGACATTAGGTGTGCAAGGTGACCTCGTTGGCGTTCCACGGGTGCATGAGGAAGCTGTACGGAGTCTTCTGATAGCTTAGCATCCAGGGTGCCACTAAACAAACAAGCGCCTTGCTCAAATATGATCCTGGCCTGACTGATACTAGAGAACGAGATAGGACTGTCGCCAAATAGTTGGTCTGCATATAAGGACGATGATTCAATAGCTAGGCGTTGATAGTCCCCAATCATCTGTGTTGAGTCTGTAAGCCAGGGTACAGCCTGAAAGAGCAAATATTTGAAAAAGAAGAAAAAGGGGTTGGGGTTGGGGCTGGATTATAGAGCGAAAAAAAGGAAATCGTACCCTAGAAGCCTGAAAGTCCTGGAATGCGAATATCTTAGCATATACCTCGAATGAAGCATAAGAATTGGTGCGGCTCAATGCTTCGAACTGTTTGTGGTGTAGTACTCCGGTGTCTCTGTCATAGACTTTCTCCCGCAACAGCTTAACGCCACTTTGAATATGCGCTATTGCTAAAGCATGATTTCCTTGCATATTCTATAAAGTTTCAGCATCATTATGGATATTGTAGTACGATAACGAAGCATGACCTACCTCGAAGCAAGCAAAAAGGATGGATAAAATAAGGTAAATATCAACACCTCGCTGCCCCTTGCCGGATGGCGGGCCCAATAGATACTTGATCGCAAGGTTGTACTGCCCTAATGCAAAAACCCCCACTCCATCTAGTTTTGTTGTCTGTTGCATGCCTAGCTCGTGACGTAGCTCGTGACGGGAGCCTATGGCGACAACTGCATGTCGTACAGCGGGTTCATGGTATGCAGCTTGAAGGACTAGTCGTTCCCAGAATTCGGAACCGAAAAACCCAGCTAACTGGGAACAGGTACGCTTGACGAAAAATGAAAATGATCGTTTCGAGCGTGGGCAACCCTGGACCTCAACAGACGGGCCTTTAAAGATGGGCACTGGTGCGGTGGGTGTGTTGGCCTGGGGATAGCCATCACAGGTCCGCCCCGTTGAAGTGCACCGGAGACAAGCCGGTACTCCTTCATCGCATTTGACGCGTCGTACTGCGCTAATAGTTAGATTGATTTGATATTGCTGTTACAAATTGCACCTACTTTTACAAGTGAGACATCCCGATTGAGTTTTCGGCCGATACGCCCGCTGTCTCTTCCCGTTTTTCACCTTAGTCATCTGGGGCTTCAGTTTATTACGGTGCTAGTAAAGCACTTTAGGGATTCAGCGGCGAACGGGGAGGGGCTGTATTTACGTGGAAACTATCGAGAAGAATCAACTTGCCAGATATCTTTCCTCCAAGGAGGCTGACGCGCCGCCGTTACTGGCCAGTGTACTATTTTGAGCTCCTTGTGGATTCCAATGGCGCAGGCTCCCAAGCTCTTTAAATCTTGTTGTCTAGATAGGTTAGAGACTATTCAATCTTTAAGTGTGGTTGAACATCTCTGATTGGTGTGCTCGTAAGGACCCTGCAACTTTTTACTCCCTGAACCCTGTTCGCCTTAACGTCCCAGGGCTAGTGCAAACCTGTGATTAGGTAAACACATAAATAAAACGGTTTTGACTACTGAATTATGCCGGTTGTCATTGTAAGTTCATCAGCGTCATTGATTAAGCCCTCATTACTTTTCTCGTATTTCGTTAATCAGGGGGCTCTAATGAAACGACTTGCCAGGATGTTCAAGGATCACTAATGAAAGATTTTGCTCTAGTTAATTAACATGGTGATGATCAACCTACCGAATTCCAACAACTTATATATAAGAGGCAACATGGCAGCTACTCTTGCACTTAACTACCCAACACTCTTTTAACCACTCTTTAAAGTCCTTCGTGGTCCACACTCGTTTTTGGCAACCGACATTCATTTCATACAGCTGTAACAATGAACAAATCTTTCTTGCTTGCCTTACTAGGCTTAGGATCCTTTACAACAGCTACATGCTCCCGGAATTGTACCTGGGACACTATCACTCCTTCTCAGTCTCTCGTTTGGTGTCCTTGCTATAACGGTTTCTTTTGTGCGAAACTTGATGTTAGTTGAACTGCCATGATAAACTTACTCTGCTGTCCTGCTAACTCAGTTGCATAGGTACCTCTCGATTACCAAAACACTGATCTCGGTCGAGCTTCGGTCCCTCTTATCAAATTACCAGCCAATTCCAACTCTTCTTATGGCGCTTACCAAGGCATGATACTCACAAACCCTGGTGGGCCAGGAGGCTCGGCTATAGACGAAGTTCAGAACAACGGAGTTGCGTATTATCAGGTCAGTCCCCGATCATCAACTTTTCATTCATTAGGCGATGCTTAGTGTAAACACGAGGATCTTAATTAAGGTGTTATCTCAAAATCTAATCGGGCAACACCTTATGACACTCTCTTCATCTTCTTAGTCTATAATTACTAACCCTCACATTTTTACGTAGTCTGTGGTCGGTGACAACTGGGATATTGTCGGATTTGAGCCCAGAGGCATATATCGCAGTGAACCAAACATCAACTGCTCCGCCATTGTTGCTACTGCTCAGGATCCGACATTGGACTCTCGATTTGTTCCAGAAGTAACAGATGAGTTCTACACTAGCTATATTGAGGCTGGGATAGAACTTGGTCAAAGATGCCAGGATGCTGTTGGCGGAGAAAAGGACGCTGGTCCTCACATGTCCACTACAACGAATGCGCGAGACATGATCAGCATTGTAGACGCGTTTACGAAGACTGTCGATGGCGCGAAGGCCGCGAAGCCAAGTAATCTCCTGAATTACTTCGGCTACAGTTATGGTACATTCCTTGGACAAGTCTTTGCCTCCATGTTCCCCGACAGAGTAGGCAACATGGTTCTGGACGGTGTTTTGAGTCTCGATCTACCCTTGGGAGAGAACCTTGAAGGAATTACATCTCCGGCAGACGGAATTATCGCTTTGTTCTTCATATACTGTTTCGAGGCCGGTGCATCGGAGTGTTCGTTTTACAGCGGCTCTTCTCCATTCGATATATTCAATCGGTTCAATGAATCTTTTGTCCAGTTAGATTCCCAAAGAGCGAAGTCTGAGAATTGGGCAAACGCGACAGATATCGAGGCAGCTCTGCTAACACTGAAGACTACTTTATTCGACTCTGTTGCGGCACCGGCTGCTACTTTCAGCGTACTATCTGAGGCCTTAGTGACGCTTGAACAGGCTATCGCCATTCAGAATGTGGCGTTGTGGACCAAGCAAATAGCCGCACTTATTGGAGACCCCACGCCGACCGGAGATGTGGATGCTGAGCTTAGGCTTGGTACCCTATGCACTGACCAAGGCAATAAGTGGTACAACAAGACACTGGAAGACCTAGCTCCGACCCTTGAGCACCTCGAGGAAGTCAGTATCATTGGAGAGATCGTTTCCAAATCTATGCTTGGATGCCTCGGCTGGTCAATCGAATCTACGGATGTGTATTCCGGCCCATTTGGCGGCCACACAGCAACCCCTATTCTATTTGTCGGAAACACTTATGATCCAATTGCTCCGTCGACGAAGTGAGTAGGCTAAGTTTCTTCAGAGGTGGCAAAGCTAACATTGTCAAAAGTGCTGTGGCGGCGGCTAAGAAGTACAAGAATGCCCAGGCAGTCACGGTAGATGCCACAGGTGTGAGTGAAAGCTTTATAACTGAAAAAAATCCTATTTAATTGCTGACAGTTCCTAGCATACCTCAAGAGTAACCGGAAACACTTGCCAGCAAGCGAAAGTGAACGCCTACTTCCAGAATACCCAGTTGCCAGGCAATGATTCTTACTGTGCACTCCAGGCTGGTCCTTTCGGGATCGTGCTGAATGGAACTTTAGGAGATATTATTAGCCAAGCAGGTCTGTCGCAGCTGGACCAGTAGTATAGGGCTTTATCCTCCGGAAAACTCGGTTTACTCATTCGTCATAGATATTCCTATTCCTAAACTAGAAGATTTTGTTTTAATAATATCTGAAATTGAAGATTTTCACATGTACGACGATTCTTAACTATTATGTGTGCTCAAATGTCTGAGCTGTGTTTAGAACGGCGATGTATTTATTTCACTTTTTGAAACTGCTTAGCTAGTTTGTTTCCGACAAAAGCACAAGGCATTCTCGCGTCCCCCGAGGGCTTTGATTATGCCCGAGTTTATCTGCAAATCATCATTGAACTAGGACGACTCCTTCTCGTGCTCCTCAGCCTTGGTCAACGGGAAGTCCTCCTCATGGGTCATGAAGACCTCGTCGTCGACGTGACGATGGCGGTACCAGAAAATCACCTGTTGCGAGTTAGCATCCTATGATCTGGCACGACAATACTGAGAGAGAAAAAGATAACAATAAGACTTACAGTCTGGACAGCAAGCGCAATTGCAGGAGCAGCCCAGCCCCAAATGATATTCGGGTCGTTGAGAGCAGGTAGAAGAATCTCGCCCAAGGCACTGGCTAAGGCAGTCATGAATAGGAATAGAGCAGTCACGGTAGCTCTCATGTTTGGGGGCGCACGAGCATAGGCCATCTCATAGCCAGTCGTGAAGACGAAGACTTCAGAAATAGCACCAAGAGCTACGTTAGGAATTTGCCACCAAATATTGATCGGCGACACCTCATCACAAGTACTAGCGTAATAGCCACTACATAAAGTTAGCATATAATCCAAAGGTTAGAGCGTATGGACATGGTAAAAGTAGAACTTACCATGGGCTTGTCTTATACACGTAATACTGCACAACGGCGCCAGCAATACCGGAGAGGATGGCAAGGAAGAACCCAACCATCATACGGCTGATAGGACCGCACTTGATACCTCTGCCTCGGAGGAAAGGGTAGACGACCTGGGCCATGAGAGGCGCGAAGAAGATGATGACGAGCGGGTTAAAATTGTTGATCAGATCATTAGGAGCGCCATTTGCGGTCATTGCGGCACCTTGATTACTCGAGACACTGCCCACACCACCGTCATTGATACTCCAGATTGGAATATACTGCGTAAAAGTGAGAGTTAGTGAGTTGTTGGTTTCAATTTCCATTTGCTCGATTCAACAGAAATAAAGTTTCGGGGCCCATACCAAGAAGATAGCCACAGCCTCCCATGTACGTCGTGTATCAAGAACATCCTTCTGCGAGTATTGGACAGTGACACCGGTCTCCGCAACAGCCAAGGGGTCAACGTCATTCCAGAAATTCTTAGCAAAGAAGTTTCCTTTGCTCTTCTTAATAGCTGAGATGGTGATCTTTGTGAAACGCGTCAAGTCAGAACCCTGAGGTGGTAATCTGACCATGCGTCGATAAGCTAGAAATCACAAAAGCTGTTAGTAACAAGAGAGTCCCGAGGATTACGAATGAAAATCATTCGACTACAATGCGCGTGTAGAAAACGGGTTAAACTCACTAGCAGCCAACAAGGCCGGCAACAAGAAATAGATGACACCGGGAGCTAAAAAGGCCTCCCAAAAGCCCTTGTATTTCTCAATGTAGACGGCCGGAATCTGGAAAAAGGCACCAATATTGACGAAGGCATAGAAGATCAGGCAGATACGGTTGATAGTGGTCTCAGGGTCTACTAGAACCTTCTCGCCCGACTTCAGGACTCTGGTGTATTCTTTCTGATGTTGATACTGGTCTATGAGGGTCGGTGAAATGTTGGGCTTGAAGATACCGGCGCCCAGAGCGAGAAGAAGCAAGCTAATGACGAAAGGGGCCACACCTTGGCCCTTCGCCAGCAAAGCGGGAGCAGCACCTCCGACTAGATAATGTTAGTTCTGCACTCTCAATATGGTTTCTGCTGGACAGAAGATGGCACGCTTGAAGGTGTGCAAAGAGGCATAAACATACTATAGAACGTTCAATATATTAGCTATTGGAAACCGCAGGAATTTGTTAGAAGCTAACATACCTCATGATAACGTGGGCGACACCGCAAATAAGGACACCCCATACAATGGCTCGCCATTTTCCCACCTTGGTGTCAGCCCACCAAGCACCGCCAATAGGGACGACGTAAGCCAGGAAGGTGAACAGTAAGGTCAGGGCGGACGAAGCTTGAAGGCCAAGGCCAAGCGCACCGGCATGATCGTTGGGTCTGTTACCGTTGATAGCGCCGGTACCAGGGCCGTCTTTCGGGAGAGGAAATTGAACTGTCGAGTGTCGCCGATCAGTACATATACTATAAAATAGCTGTGTGACTGCGAAAGCCAAAACGGCCGAATAGGCGAAGCCTTTAGTGAATAAAAAGAATGAAAGGGCAACAAACTGTAGTTATTGAACACGGTCTTGGCACCGTAGTATGAGGCTCTCTCCGCCAGCTCGACGAAACAAATCGCCCAGGCAGTGAACGGAATGGTATCGTGCACCTTCCGAAGTGTCTTCCGCTCCTCTTCGCTAGGAGGCGGGTATTGATCGAGATCAACGACTGAGCCCCTTTCTCCAACCGAGGCGGTTTGAGATTCAGGATCCCGACCAATTGAGATGCTCTCGCGGGCTATGTTAGCGGAAAGGTGTGCTTTCTCAGCAACATGCGATGCATCGCTATGTGTCGCCGGCTCAATAACGTCCTGGACGGTGAGAGCGGCGACGTTCTCCGCGCCTACTCCGACGGTAGCTGTAGAGTAGAATACCCGATCAATTTGATGTCAGACATAAATATGGGTGGAGATGAACTTACTCATCGTGATTGACGATTCTTTAAAAAAGACGAAACGAACTGACTATTTGGAAAGCGTCTATGACCCAGTGAGGGGAAGAACCACAAGTACGACGATCGCACATTGCCAGCACGAGGTTGTATCCCGTCTTATAGTGCTGAAAGCAGCGTCGACATACCAAGTAGTGGAAGCACACCATGGCCCATGTTTGTCCAGGCATGTCCAGACACATTGATAGGCACAGGAACGGGGTAGTGGCACGATGCAAGGATGGCGCCAACGTACCGTATAGGAAGGTGGGTTGGCATTATCAGTAGCCAGTAGTCGCGTGATGGAGCCACGCATGGCACCCTTGTAATCTTTGCATTCAGCCCGTACGGCACAAGCCAATGCGAGATAAGACAGCTATGCCGACCGAGTGGATGAACACGAAAGCCCTTGGATATTGAGGTTTTGATGCAACACTAGTCCACGATAGTTCGGAACGTTACTTCCCGCTAAAATGTCGCCTTCGCCTCGTCTGCTCGAAGACCTTGAATTGGAGGGAGATTGTTGGTTCCAGAACTACACTAAAGCTGCGATGGACCAGTCAGGACCCGACAGAGATTAAGCGAAAGGATCAGTATCCCTACCGACAGGCGAAAGAGAGGAATTGGGCAGATCGAGACGTATCCACACAAAGGAGGAACGTCTGGGGGGGAGTGGTTGGTGTTGAAAGGAGTCTTGCGGGGGTGCCCTGTTGTACGTGACTGACGTTGATAAGGTATACTTGCTAGCAGCTCATGTACAAAGAGTACTACGGCTCTAATTTCATACTCATAATCGCAGACCTAAGCCTAGATAATGATTGGATAGCGACCATGAAGCCCGTCATAGCTAAGACCGAAGCGAGTATGCATGTGATCTCAAGTCAAGAATGCCAGTCCCAGAGTTAGTGCGCCTAGGGATCGAATGTAGATCGCCACGGGGTGAAGCTGCAACACAGGGTAACACAGGATACTGTAGCTACGACTGCGTTGCTTATCACTGACATGGATACAGAGTTGAAGATGCGCTGTGGACCAATAGTACTGAAGATTTAACAGCAATGTAGGACGTGAACATTTGTGGCGAAAGTGTGATGTTCTTTCTCGACTTTTTTTCCCTCGCTGATTATGGCTCCATGTCGTTTTCATACTGGATTGCATTTGAGTATCTAATGCTTTGGACAAGCTCCTTCTGTCGTACAAGGGTGCATTATGAGTTATTGATCATCTTGAATGCAATTGGATTATATTTATATACTTCGGCTATGGATTGAGATATAGCATGGGCAGTTTTATGGCGAGGCTTGTCTCAAACACCGAAGTACATTATACTAGCATTTGTTGGCTGATGTAAAATGTGGAAATACTAACAATTCGAATTCATCCATAACTAGCCATTTGCCAACCCAAAAGCCAAGTAAAAATAGTTCTAATGCATATAGTAGCAGCCAAAAATTGATTGGAGACTGGTCCTGAACTGGTTCCAACCCGGTTCTGAGCCGGTTTAGGGACGACCACATAGAACATACAACTGCATGAATCCCTCAATGCGATGTAACCTGAAGCTGACCACGTTCGATGTAGTTCGGATCAGAGTATATTACGACCTAATAGTACAGTTGTAAATGAATATCATCACACTTCCAGTTTCGCCCATTCGCGATCTTCACAGATCAAAGTCTTATCTTTGGAGTGGTACAATGAATTGTGCTACTAGGGCGATCGAGCAAGATGAACTCCCAAGCGGTGGTCCTGAACATGGCCACTGTCCCAAATCAAACAGACGACCAATTTCAACCCGCCCTTTTGGCCACTAGCTCTTTAGAAACATTCCAGTCAACAGGACTCGAGATACAGCAACAATCATTTAATTTCGACTTCGACAATCAGATCTTCGACGATCTGATAACGCTCCCGTTTTCGATGGACGTTGGTGGTTTTACGAATAATCATTTATCATCGAATTCGAATCCTGAACCTTCTCTTTCTTCTGTGCTCGATTGTTTTCACACCTGTGTTCAGGGCCATAATCACCTTCCCTGGCCGAGAAAAGGGCTTGTTGAAATCCAGAAATGCGAGAGAAGGTGTCATTTCTGCGGACAAGAACTCAAAACTGCGGCTGCTTTAAGAAAGGTAAGCGGGCGACTTGTTAAATATCTAGATACACAAATAAATGATTTTTCACACTGTCTAGCATGTATACGACCATAAGAAAAAGGACAATTTTGAGATTGAGATAGTCCCAGGCAAGAGCGGGAGACAGCGACGCGCTCTGATACCAGAAAACAGCTTTGGCGCTTTGAACCATCTTCTAGAACGAGCGGATGAGAGCTATACTACTGGTAGCGCCCATGATCCATTCTCAGGCGTTCTCGAAAGCTGCCCAACAAAGCTTAGCGAGGCTATGACTCTAGCTAGAAATTTACAGCGCAAAATTGCCGGCCTAAAGGAAGAGATCGCGGCTTTGAGGGCAGAGATAAGCCGCCTAGAAAGGAACGAGAGGAATAGAGAGGCCCAACGGAGGTTCAGAGCGAAGCAGAAAAATAACCAGTGTTTGAGTAACCCGGTTGACGGTAATGGCATTACAGCACCAGAAGCGACTGAAATAGATAAGATACTAGGAGGAACTTTCCGTGTCCCTGACGAAAATCTGGACGGGTCGACCTCACTCCCCTGGGGAGGGGTGTCTATTCGCCATGTGGAAGCTCGAAGGTACGAGTACAGACGAAGTTTCAAGAAAAGGGAGGAATGCAATAAATTCCGCCTATTGGCGGCTTTCTTGTCGATGAGAATTTTCACTCGGTCGGGGTAGGAAAAGTCACGCTCCCTGACATTACCTCAAGTACTGCTTGGCTATTTTGCGTCCTACAAAAATCCCATGCCATTCATTCCACATCGATTTACTGAATTCCCTGGACTTCTTGTTTCAACTGGCTTCTAGCACGCTGTGGCCAAATTGTACTTGCTGTTTGACTCCTTTCGATGTCGCGCAGCTGCATGCTTTGCTGCTTTATTAGTCAATTTCCTAGGATCTATACTATTGTAATTATGGGATCATTATCAATGGTAGCTTTAAACACAAATCTGTGTGACCATTTTGACAGGCTGCGAATATCCTATATCTTGTTATATTTTCGACCAGGAATTTCCATGTCTCCCTGCGTTGAGAAGTGTCCCGTACAAGATTTGGCGTTTTGAATGCACGTTGTAACTGGAACAATGTTTGACCCCGTCATAGGTTGGCATAAAGGGCTTTGCGGAACTGTGCTGTAATATGAATTGCAGTTGTGAGAATTCTGGCGTTTTGCTTTGACTCTAACAGGCACAAGATCAGAGCTTCTCCCGAAAACCGAAAAGGCACAGTCTCAAGATGAGGGTCGAGAGCACGGAAGACCAACTCCACCGAGGGTGTAGTGGGTATCGAAAGCTTGGTTTGGGATGTAAGGTACTAGGGTCACAGGAGGCTAGAACTAGTCTAGAAGGATCTCCGAAGATGGGGATATTTAGTATTATTTCTAGATAAGCGGCCTGTGTTTGCCCCCTGGGGGGAAAAAGAGGCTAGAGTATATTGAGATTGGCTTCTTAACCCACGACAAGCTAGCTGCTACCCTTGGGTGACTTCACTTCTCTCGAGAGATAAACCCTATGATATGAGATTAAAATTTAGGGGGCTACTTTGTGTTAGGAGCCTCGTACTTCTGGGTAGGTAACAATACTAGTTGCTAGACGAAGGTTTGAAAACCCTCGTAGGCAACTAGCTGACTGTATACTGAAGTGGATTCCTCAGTGATAGGGAATTCATACCATTAGAGATAGACCTATGCCTACAATTCTTAGGGTATTTATCAGTTGGGGAATGAAATGATCATTGGGAAATGAACGAAATTGTATTACTTCAAAGAGTGGCTCATGTCTAGCTAGGTGGTCCCGTATAGTTGCCTCCCATGATCTCATCTTATTTATCAGTTATTTCAGTACCCCCTCATTAGCCACCTAAGTAGCTAAGTCAGCCACTCACTTGGCACTCCACTTCAATACAAGTGTTGCTTTGTGTCTTGTGACACTTTGTCATAATAGATTTCTGCCTCGATATCTGCCCTATTTCGAATTAACAATCGAACAACGCATCCCAGCCCTCGAAACGTAGTGATAAGTGAAGACTGGAAAATGGAACCTTATCCTCGTCAAAAATAGTATTGTTTGAGGAAATTTCGCGGGACATCCAACCGGCATCGACCTTGACCATTATAACAAGGGCTGGTTTCAGGGCTTGGAATTGACTCTATTCAGAATACAGTAATCTGTTATGGCTGCCTAAGACCTTGACTATTCGGATTCTCTTCCGTTCAGGCGGCTTGGCTACGTATCTATATACAACTCTGGCCAATAGAGTAAACCTCCGACCTCGGCGCCTATGTCTCAGTTAAGCGAGGGCTGAATAGCCTCACGTAGGACATCAGGAAGAATATCAGTAATAGACGGGAAGACGCGTTTCAGCGCGTGTAACGCGTTCAGAGGGTCTGAGGCTTGCAGCTTCGTATTCACTACGTGTGACAACCATGAACCAATCAAAGTACACAGGGGAAGGAACACCCATGTGCAGAGCTTCTGTGTTTCGCGTTTCTAGAAGTAACTTGAAAATACCATGTTTCCCAGCAGCAACGGACTGAACAATAGGTTCGACGAGATCATTCCGTTGTCTCTGGTTCTGTAGATCGGGCATACTTCTATGGAGCATGATAGAGTTACCTTGTGTAAGGTACTCGTCCTCTATAGGTTTAAACTAACAAGGCTGGAATAGATCTACACGATTTCGTATCCGGAGTTGGATAATCGTGGGACGGCCTCGAACAAATATTGTGTTTATATCGTATAGATGATGTGCGATTCTTAATAGGCTCAAAAAACAACAAAGATCACCATGAACTTTTGACGAGCCATATCTCACCCATTCTCCGTCAAATATGGACTCGAAAGGTGACTGCCGAGGCGCTAGGCAACATCCAACGCAGTTTTTCAGAAATGTAAAAAGTTACTCGATCCTTGCACTACTCCGAGACACCCATGCATTTTGACAAGACCAATGGCAGGTTTCGGCCTTAACATCCCCGATGTTTCACCCGATGAATAAGTTTTGAAAACAGAAAATTCGAGCCTTTGTGAGCAACCTGCAACAGTATAATGACGGTCGTCGAGAAATTCTTTCAGCGTTGAAGTGTGACGACAGAATGAGCTTCCAGCCACGACGAGGTATCTTGGGTCCATAATCACAACGAGACGAGTGATTTTGAATCAACATTCACTGCCTCTAATATAACTTGTAGAGCTAACGGAACGGTCTTCAAGAATAGCTCAGGGTAGCAAGAATGTTCCTCCAGCTCTGACGACATAAGAGGCACATCTTGTTCTATCTGATATCGAACTGCTAAATGTGCGAAAGTCCGGGTCGATTTTCAGACTATTGGCAACGTAGTTGAATAGAGGTATAATAATTCGCAGCGAATAAGTTCTGATAAACCCGATTGTGTGCAAAGAGCAGTCATTTTAGCGTCGTAACTACAACAACCAGCAACAACACAGGGCTTTAGCATACTCGAATATCTTGGTCAGTTCCAAGATCCGAGCAATCACCAAAATCGGGATGGTGTTTGATCAACACTCAAACGCTCATCGTGACAACATGATTGATCTTCAAATCCTTATGCTTTCAGACTGGCAGAACAAGGGGATGATAGAGCGCGAATGCAGTCGTTAGACCACTTGTCAAGGGTATTAGTTCCAGAGTGAATAGAGCCTCGAAGCAGTCACATAGCAGGTAGGTAGTAGAGAGTCAATAGCCATAGGTAGGTGTAGGTTGGTCAATTGGCCTCTGGCCTTCTAATATCTAAGGGGGGAACCCCCCCTTATATATACCCAAGGCCACTATCTCCACTATAGGTGGCTAATGCACCTGGCACCACTCGTCGTGGCTTTCTTTCGCCTTTATTTGATCGGATGGCTGCAGAAGAACTTTCGGAGAACGCCCTGTTCACTCAAACGACCAACAGTAAATTTGACATTGTGGTCCCTCTTTGTGTGGCTGTTCTCGGCAAAATATGATATAGGAGTTGACAGAAACGGTTTCAACACAATTAAGCAGTTTGCATTCCTCCTGGAAGTAGCATCTCTACCGCCGTCCTGATTTGCAGCATCAGCCTTCAGATGGATCTAGAAGCAATGGAAATAAAGACACTGCGAGATTTCCTCAATACTGGAAGTCATATGACACGTATAGTCTTGGAGTAGTTCTGGTAGAAATTGGGCTTTGGCACCCAATAAGAAACTTGATAAAGGAGGAAGATTGCCCCTGCAGTTTTTTGACAAGTTTCTTACAGAAATAGTACCCGAGTTACATTATCGCGTAGAAAATCGATAGTATGATGTTGCAATTATGTGCTTCAAATGCCAGGCCGGAGACGATGGTGGGTTTCAATATGACCAAAATTCTTTCGAAGAGCATGAAAGGCCTCCCGAAGGTGGTTAGAGTCTTTTCCAAGGGACGGTGTTGAGCCATTGGAGAGCATAGTCATTTATTTATACTTGTGGCTACGGAATATGAAATATTGCTACTCAATAGTTGTTGTCTTTTAAAGTAAACAACCCAGCACAGGTGAAACTTCGCCGGAATTTTCAAAACACACTCAAAATAACGATCATCTCCTCAAGCAGACACGCCAAGGCGCAAGTTCACGATACGCTAGTTTTAGTGTTTTGGTAGCGAGCCAGCTGCCTGAAGCGGGTATCTTGGCAATTCCTAGCTTATTCCTCATCAGCTTTGCACCTTCCATTGCCGACCACGTCCTGCGAAGTCTTCATATAGTCCATGTGTCGATCCTAAGAGACTCGGCGAGTTAAGTCTTTCACCGCAACCACGGGGAGGTCAAATAGACAGGTTGTTGCACTTCGTATATAAGATCGTCATTCGACCGACCTCGGCAGACCCGCATTCACGATGAGGATAGGGGCTTTAGATGCACTACATAAAGATGTCGGCGTCGCGAGAGATGGGATGGCAATCAGTTGATTGCAACCTTTTCGCCCAACGTGTCCGTCATCCTCTATCCTAGATACCACTTGTCTTTCTGTGCGTCCAAAGCCGACAAAATGGGGCTCTCAGCGAAAACCTTGGTCCTCGGCACCGCAACACTTGCGTTGTCCGTCAATGCAAGCGTGATGTCCGTGAATCCTCGAGCGCTCTTCAAGCGCGATCCGCCCGCGCCTCTTCCGGGCTGCGCAACAGATGCAGATAAGAAATGGCAGCCAGGTAATCCCACCTTCCCTTGAACGCCAGCGACACACGCACATGTATGTCCGTTGATTCGCATGGGGATCGATTCATTCTCACACGATGATTGGCGCGCAGCAATGGACTTTGACACAGACGGGTGCTACAACACGCCGGCGATCGGCCCGGACGGGACCCTGAACCCGGGGCTGAACTGCGGCGGGGACAGGAACGGGCACTGCCGCGACTTATCAGATCTCCAGAACAACAACGTGTACTCGCGGGCGCGGTGTAATAATGGGTGGTGCGGCTTCATCTACGGCTATTACTTCGAGAAGGACCAGACTGTCGACGGGTCGTGCGGCGTCGGCCACAAGAATGACTGGGAACACATCGCCATATGGGTAAAGGACGGCGACGAGATGCCTTCGTACGTCGGCGTTTCTCAGCACGGTGACTACCAAGTGAAACCCGCCTCCGAGGTGCGTTTCCAGGACACCCACGCCAAAGTCGTGTATCACCAGGAGGGCGGCCTCACGCACGACTTCCGCTTCGCCAACGAGGACGACGATAATATAGAGAATCACACGGGGCAGTGGTTTGTGAGTTTTCATTCCTTCTTGCACTTTCACTCAATGAACACAAGAGAACTTCGGGGAAAGATAGGAATGGGCTAACCTGACGCCACAATAGTTCGGTGATCTTGTTGGGTTCCTGGGTTTTCCTTCTATAGATCTCCGCGACGAAATGCTCCAGAACGACTGGGGTAGCGCGCTCCCGGATCTCAGGGAAGACGTGTTCCCGGGGAAGCTTGAAAAGTCTAAGGGCGGCAATGACATCCCAACTGATACAAATGTGGACGGTGACAACTCTCCTGGCCAGCCTAGCTGTTAATACCGCTTCGACTGTTTGGTCTTCCCTTGTCTTGGTTGTACAACTAGAGTTACTGTACTTCGCTACCATGAGGAAAATGAGTAAGATACTGTGAATGTGATGCCGAGATGATGCAGTGAGCTTAAGTCATGATATACGCGTAAACTCTATTTCATCAACCGGATTCACACTTTAACAGTTAACTCAAGGTATATTTAGTTGATTCTTATTGATACAGCAAAAGGGTATATGAAGTTTTTCTTATAGGTTACACTTATATGTGGATGATTATATTCTCCTAGCAGCCAAAAAACCAAGTCTAGACAGACAAAGAAAAGGGTATTGTCAAGTGTTGTAAAGCATTTGGGGTACCCCTATTGTGTCAATACGTCTGTCTTAATAACAACCAAGTAACTTCCCACTTGTTACGCAGACTGTTGGCGAGGAGACTTTGACTCCATAAGCACACGTTATACATGTTACTCTGACACACAATCACGATGTTTTCGAGATATGATGCTCATTGCCGGCGGGTAACTCTACGGGCAACACAGGCGAGCCGGGTACCTCAAGCCTCTGCTGCTCTCTATAAAACAGAAAAGTCTAATTAGCAAACTCAACAGGGTTTCTAGGATTCTAAAGCCGCAGATACATACATGTATTGTCCCACCGAAGCTTCAGACGGTACATCGCTTACAACGCCAGGGCGGACGGCGGGAAAGGAGCTTCGGCGAGGACTCGTCAACGACGAGTTCAAGCTCCAATGGCCGGAATTCGGGGTCTGAGCGGGCACATAAAACGAGTGGGCTTTCGGCGACGGACTCTGAAGGGCGCTATTCTCGCTTTCTTGCGGGCTCGATACGTCTATGAACGGGAGACCGTGGGGGTTAGGATTGCTATTTCGCTGTTGTAGATCTCTTTCCAGTCGGCCCTGCCGTCTGCAGGTGTATGCAAGTATTGCTATCAGGAGTAGCATGGCTACGGAGCTGATGATTATTCCTGTGACTTCCCCGATTGATAGATTTGGGACATCGTAGCGGTCTTGGTGGTCTTCTGATCCTGAATCTGTCCCATTTGATTCTGAGGGTAAGGGGTCACCGGGTTGGAGTTCGAGGATGGTGGGATTGACTTGGGCATGGGGGTCAGCAATTTTTCAGCTATCAGACAGTCCGCTGAGGCAAAGTGTCAAGAATCAAATTTGATTTTGGGAGTCACTCACTGAAAGAATCTTGCTTCTCTAACGTCCAGGTGCTGTTCTGTTAAACCGTGAGAATTTGAGGCCACATTGTATTAGAGGAGGTGAATATACCGGATTAATCACCCCAATCATCTTGTTCCCCTTGCAAGAATTCTGAACCGAACTACCCAAGCCGTTAGAATCGTATTGATGAGTATCTGAAAAGTCCACATACCAGTAGAAGAAAATCGGCTCTGTGTCGTTGACCGTGAAGGTGAACCGTGGGCGCTGGCTCGTGTCTGCATTAACCACATCGCCGCTCCAAAAGCCCGTGCCGTCTGGCACTATGTCCTCGTAAGGCATGCACTTCAGTAACAAGAATCAGCAAACCTTGTCAAAAAACAAAGGGATGAAACAATTCAGTTCATGATACTACTCACCGGAAAGCCAAACTCAGAGCGAGCAACGGAGTGACTATCCGACCAAAACTCGAAAACTACCAAATTTCGTTAACCTCTATCATCACAAATGCCAAAGACATCGTACCTATCTCGTCCCCCGGGTTCGCCGTAATGGTATTAGGATTGAACGTAAACGAGCCCTAACAGCAGTCAGCGTGGGAAGTATGGGAAGATGTCAGAACAATGGTAATTAGCACCTTGCCGACAGCCACGGTTATCTCTGCATGGTTTTCCGAGGGCTCTACCAACTCTGGTGTTGATGACGCCGTGATCCCGGACAGCCACGTGGCGGCTATGAAGAGACATGAAAACAACATGTTGGCCTCGCGTGGCGGTTGGCGAGATAGAGTTGACGGGCACGCTTGGCAAAACTCCTCGGTCCAAGGCACTTTGTGTACTCTAACGAACGATGTAAGTGTTCTGTTCGCAGTCAGAGAGACGATAAAATAAATGCTGTGACGAGGAACCGGCGATACTATTTTCTAGGTTAGTAACATCGCAGACGACTCGTCCAATACAGCTGTGCTATTATTTCTTCATAGTCTTGTTTTCATTTGTTTACACGCAACTTGTAGTCTCCGATCTCCGATCTTAGTAATGTTTGCTTCATTTCATTATAATACCAGGATGATTTACTAAGTCCCAGAGGCTCGTAACAGGGAGTTGGGATGGAGACGGTTTCGTCTCTTTACGGCCGTACGACACTAAAAACGTGGTTATTTGACACTGAATCTTTTCCGTCGGCCCTGAGATGGGAAAAAGACCATGACTACTGAGATGGGGAAAAGACCATGGCTAATTGCAGGGAGCAAGCATAGATGAGCGTCTCATCTAGAAGCAACATCCCTTCGCCTTGTTTTTACGTTGAAGATTATACTACGCTGAGGCACAGTGTCGCGCGATTCTGTTACATGAAATCCAGAAAATTTTTCAAACGCTGTGAGAGGTAAATCAGCTTGATTAAAATCTGGGTATTATGATGATGAAAACCTCATTAAAATACATCGTCTGACTAGCTCGGACTATTTGCGTCCCTCTTGGAGCTTCCATCAAGTAAATGCTTTAGCGAATATGGATATTCAACACACTAAGCCAGCGCGCGCCAAAATTTGATGCCGGGCTACCTCTAACAGTAGATCTTGAAGCTGTAGAATTAGCTAATTATATAAAGACCACCAAGGGAGAGGCGATGCGCCCAGAAGTCGCTCAACATCGCATATAGAGAACGAGAACGGGTATTGAATCTCGACATGACAATCCATCGCAATATGCGATATTTAATTCTTTTGGGGGTATCAATAATAATACAAATGCAGTTAGTTCCAGCAGTTTTGAGGAAATCGCTTGATATATTTATAATCAGATGGTCTTAATCTTTCGTTCGCTAGCTTGGAAGAGCGAAGTAGAGACGAGGCCACTTTCCTGAAGTAATTTCAACAGGCACCAGACGTAGCAGAGGGCGAACCCAGCGAAACCCACGCTGACGTTCGCAACAACCCAGAGATCTGGCTTATCGGGGGGAGGTGTGACAGTCCGTTCTGCAACATGCCAAGCAGCCATCGCGAGATAGAAGAGACCGTGGATTACAAATATCGCCCATTGAACTGCGGTATTCTGGCCCTTGTGGAAATATGCCCTCATTGAAGTAGGCGGTAAGCCAAGAAGGTAGGCCCAAAAGAGAGTGAGTATCACGTAAGGGACGCGCAAATCCACCCGTTGAAGGAGTGGAAACATTGTCCAGGCCCCGAGAATATTTGCAAATCCTACCCACGCTCTGACCTCTTTACCTAAGCCTTGGTCCCCAGCGAGAAGGAGGGTCATAGGGAGAAGAGGGAGAAGTGCACTTTTCTCGTGGACCTGGTAGCTGAAAAGGAAGAAGCCCCATGCCGTTGCAGCGAAAGCGTAAGGGAGAAGTTGTTTACGGGGCTTGATTAAAAGGACAGCACAAGGTGGCGAGATTGCAGCAAGCGTCGCCAGTAGAGAAACTCTTTGCAGAAGTTCGGTAGGATAGGCACGCAGCTTGATAACGACGTTAGCCGCACACCAGAAATTGGCCACCTTGTCCTCGAACAATCCTCGGGCAAAAGGAAACACCCGATGTACCATCTGAACGAGCTGTTCGACAACCGGATAGTAGGCAGCAGATGTATCAAGATAGGGGGAGAGAAAGGTGAAAATCGGGAGTGGCGCACGATACCCCTCGAGGTCAGGTCGCGAGGTTACGCCCCTGCTCGCATCATAGAGGGCACCTAAGATAAGTGGAAGAACCAGAATGGCGAAAGATGCTATAGTTACAGCAGCAATGCCGAAAAACCGGGCCACATTGAGTCGTGGGATAATGCTACTGCCCAATAAAAAGGCAAAGACAGCGGGGGCGTAATACAAGGCCATCTGCTTGAAACCAAGGGCGGCAACAAAAAAGATGGATGCCCACATGTATCGGCCAGCCAGCATGCTGGACATACTAGCAACCACGAAGCCCAGCATGACGGTATTATACTGAAAGTGGATATGGTCGATGAGGATGGTGCCGGGCTGCAAGAGGATAGCGACAAGTGCGATTGACGCAGGCCATTGCGTAACGCCGAAAAGCCGGCTGTACCGCCGGGTGAAGATAACAACGGCGGGGATATAAATCAGAAATTCGGAGACGATAACGGTTTCTCTCATGAAGATCTTCAGTATGGGATCGTCGGAGCCACGGGACGTGTAGAGAGCGAACCACGAGGGATCGATGAGCGAGCCGATCCGACCGAGCAGCCAGCTGTGGTAGGCCGTCAGGGGAGGATAGTCGAGCCCCCACCATTGCAGGTCATGGAAGTACCACTGAGAGATGGGGAGGTTCGTGGTGATTTCCATCCAGTGTCTTTGGGCCTCGTAGTCGCCGAACATCGGGGGCTTGCCGAGACCTGGAAAAGGAGAACATCAGCGTCAGCTTGTGATAACAGGGGGCGACAGCGACAGTATACGAACCCGAATAACCCCACAAGCCGGCTGCCCAGCGGAAAAGACCAGCGGCCATGAGAATCAACGGTAGTGTTTCCCATTGCGAGAGTGACGACCGCGCCGGCCACATAAGAGCTTCGAGGGGAAAGGTGGGAGACCGCACAAGAGGTTGGATTTCAGGCTTGACGTCGACATCGAAGTGAGCTGTCTTCTTGACCTTGCGCCGGGGCTTGTGCGGCGATGACAGGGCCGAGGTAGAGGCCATGGTCACCGTGTAGTTGGAGGGAGAGGCCGGGTCGCTAATGACATGAGGCGTGGACGGGGAAGTTTTCAAAATGCGGTCAACTATTGTGATGTTTGAGTTGTCATACTTAAGTTGTAGAGAGGATGGCAAATACTGGATTAGACCAATTGGCCAGAGTTGATTGGAGATGCTGTGTGGGGTAGAGCTGGGGCATAGCTGCAGGTATTATTCCTGGGTCAGACTGGGTAGGTACCTGAGATAGCGCCTCTAGCTGCTGCTAATCGCTGTAGAGTGGCCCCAAGCTCCAATGCAGCCAGCCGAGCCAGCTACACTTGGATCCGCCAATGGTGTGTGTGATGGGATGCTGGACTTGGCATCAAATTGAGTGGCTGAGGAGCTAGAAATAGATGGTGGTGAAGTGTTTATTCATTTCAATTTTCACATTCGCAAGACCAATGTCGGTATTTTCTGGAATACTTTCTTCTAGCTTCTTGATTAGCGAAGGGCTATAATTATAATATACCAACATGCCTTTTCAATTCATCCTACCTACTACATCGTCATTTGCCTTCTCATCAAACTTCACTAGTGAATCACACCCCTCTCTACCCCTCAATGCGAGCACACATCGGGGCGTAGTGAGAGACGCCCTGAAGAAGTATAAGAGACTGCCACCGTCATCGCAGGCCGCAAACCTCCCTTCCATAGTGTCCAACATAACCGCCTATCTGCCTTATGTGTTTGCCATTGATGCTGGCTTGAGCCGTGCATCGCTACACGGAGAAGAGATCAATGTTGTCTTGACATCGACGCCCGTGATAGAATGGCGCCCGACCATATCCGACAGTGCTGCGCCTGGGAGGGAGGCGCCGCGAATCAAACTCCAGTCGTTAGAATACGACATATTCTTCACGCTCTCGACCTTGGGATATACGTATACCTTGCTGGCTCGTGCTGCGCTTCACCCTCTTTACGTCACTTCGGGGGCTCCAGTGAGTACGCAGCAACGCACAACAGCTATCACTACCGCCACAAAGCATCTACTGGACGCAGCCTCGGTACATGATTACCTGGCTCGCCGTGCCGAAACTCTCTCATATTCGCCTCCATGTGCAGATATCACACAGTCTACAGCCCGGGCCATGGCTTCTCTAGCTCTCGCAGAGGCTACGCTCCTGGCTGTGTTGAAGGATGATCCGTACCCCGCCCTGATTGCTCAGGATCGCAACGATAACGATCGCGAGTGGATGTACAAGGCTCCTGAGATACCCAAAGTGCGAGCTCACCTTTTTGCGCGGCTATGTTTGGCGGCCGCCGATCACGCAGCTCAAGCCTCCTCTCTCTGTCAATCAATGAGAGGGAAGGGGACATCGAGACTGAATGATGACTTGTTGCGATACTTGGAAGACTTCAGAAAAACTAGCCGTGCGAAAGCATGTCGATTCTTCGGCATCGATGCTGAACTATCCGGCCAGACTGGTAACGCCATCGGCTGGCTGAGATGCGGTCTCCAAGAACTTGGAATCGAGCCGAGGGATGCCAAAAAGGGTTTGAGCCTCAGTCGCATGAAGAAAGATTGGTCAGAGAGGAGAGAGGACAAAAAGGTCGAAAGGGGCACGAACTGGGGATCTGATGCTGGAAAGCTGGAAGAGACGAGAGTCATCGAGATGCTGGACACCAAGTGGACCAAAGTCAACGATACGGTATAGTTCCCCCATATATTCATATAATACGATAGCTGACGGTGCACAGATGCTTACACAGGCTGTACCGCCAACCTCGACGCTCTTGTCGAGCCTTCCATTGGGCAGGGACATCCACACCCTCAAGTCGTATCTGACGCCTGAGCTTTCGAGGCAGACCCTCGAGTCCATGCGCAGTGTCCCTGATCGAGTGGACGATTACGGGGGAGATCAACCCAGCTCCGATGACGAAAGAACACTCGTTGAAGCGCCAGGAGCATTTCCAGGCACGTCCGAGAGCTATCGTAGCGAGAGCACTAGATCCTACTATTAAAAAGGCCTATGTGCGCGCGGTAATGGGAAGTTTAGAAAGCTTCGCTACTCACGGCCCCTAAAAATTTCGGGGCCTGATGGAAAATCACGTCTGCTTTGCCCAGGGGATGCAGCTCAGAAACCAGAGTTCTTAAAAAGTTCCTGGCGAAGCCAGTTTTACTAGAATGTAGGTTTCTGGTTATTTACACTCCTAACCCCTCGAACTCCACAGTACACCTAACCCTGCTTAGTACCTCTTTGAGCCCAACGGATCAGTCGCAGAGAGTGAGTGAAAAGTCGATACCGAGATCGAACAAGCGTGCTTTTGGAGAGGCGATCTCATGTATTCGTATTGCTCATATAGTTGGGAAAGGAAGGTCTTCATCTTATGTTGCCGCTCCTACTGAAACTATATTTCCTACGGACAACTCTGATTTTGCGGGATGGCGCAAAAATATTATATAACCGGACGATACCTAAGCCAACGAGACTACAAGAGGATATCAGCACAGTCTTTCTGGGGCAATTTGCTGATGGCAACGTGTACAACTAGTTACATACCATAAGAGCCAATATGAATAGTAGTTCACACCTCTAACTGGAAATGTAACATAACGAAGCCAGAAGCGCTCCCTATCAATCATAGCATACAGCAGGTTAGCCACGATGTTTGGTAATCATATATTTTCGCTGGACGCGTAAGGATTGTAGTACCTACTCCTCCAAATGCGCAAGCCAAGCGTCGTCCTCCTCCATGGCATCCCCGGGGTACTCATCCGCCAGTTCCACACCCCCAAGTTTCTCAATCTCACTCGCCTCCAACTCATCGAGTAACCGGCCGCGCTCCTCAAAGACCTCACGCACCCACCTCAGCTCAGCCGTCTTCCGCTTCGCTACACCGAGCCCGACCTCGCGCGTCCGGCTCTCAAGCCGCTTCTCCTTTTCCTCCATGAGCTCCGCCCGAATAGCCTGCTCCTCGCGCAATGAGTGGCGGTACGCGGTAAGGTCATCGTCGCGCCACTTCTGCCACGCAGAGAAATACCCATCCATGCGTCTCCGCAGATCCCTCAGCGAAGCCGCAACAGCCTCCTCACCACCCTCCTTCCCCTCCCAGAACTCCCGCAACTGCACCGCGTACTCCTCCTCAATGTGTTTCTCCTCGATCGCACGCGCGACGTACTCAACCCGAAACTTCCCCTCACGCCGCGCGATACGGTCGTCTACCTTCGCCGTGTGCGTCTCGCGCTCCAGCGCGTGTAAATCGCGCATGCGCCTCGCCACAGCATCCCCCTTGATGCGCAGCTGCGTCTCGCGCTTATCCTGGTGTCGCTGGACAGCAACGCGTTGACTCTCATGCAGTTCCGCAACGACCTCGCGCAGCTCCTCGAAGCGCGCCGCCGCCTCGAGCCGCGAGGCTTCAAGTTCCTTGTACCGCCTCTGCCACCGCTCCTCGGCGAGCTGTCTTTCGCGGGCCCGTTGTGCTGCCGCGTTCGCTTCCTCTTCGCGCTCGAATTCGGCCACGAGCCGTAGTGCTTCCTGTAGCTCCGCTTCTTCGTGGGCTTCTTGATCGAGACGTTCCTGCCGCCGCTCTTCAGCCTGCTGTTTGAAGAGGGCCAGATGCGCCGTCGTGCAGCCGCATGTTCGCCAGCGGGCGCCGCAGACGTAGCAGAATTCCGCCCCGCAGCGGCACGTCATGTGTTGGCAGCCGTCGGAGTGCTCGACGAAGGCCTGGCATGTGATGCAGCGCCTCCAGCCCGCGGCCTCGGCGAGCTCGTTGGTGCGCGCTAGGTCTTCGTCTTGCGGGCAATTGTCGCCATCGTGCTGCGCGTTGCGGCAGTGGAGACACGTGTAATGTCCGTCGGTGCAGCGCGCTACTCCTTGCGCGAGGATGATGTATTCGGGGCGGATGAACTGACCGCATTCAGGCTGGGAGCAGTACATCCGGTCGGACACCGGCTGGTTCCATTCTATCGCGCGCTCACGGTACTCGGCCCACTGCGCCTCGTCGACGTTGGTATGGATCGTTGTCTCGGGGATGGTGTTCAGGCAGCATTTTGGCGGCCAGTGCTGCTCGTTCTGGCAGGCTGACGCGATGAGGCGGTGAAAGCAGGGCACGCAGTAATTATGGCATGGCGCCCGGACAGTGCTGATGCGCGCAAAGTCATCCAGGCAGGAGACGCACTCGCTAGGTTTCTGTCAGCATTTTACTATATCCATAGCTCTTCTCGGGGCTACGGGGACTTACACTTCAGGCTCCGGAGCAGAAGCATCTTCGGCCGTGGCCTTTTTTATCAGGTCTGAGACGACGCGTTTCCTGGCCAGGTGTGTTTTTAATTCGACTTGGGATGAAGACGGGAGAAATCTCGACCGCGCTGCACCGGCTGCACTTGACTCCCCGTGTTCGGGAGAGCCATTCAACTTCCGGAAGAAGTTCAGCAATCTCCTTTTTTCGGGCCTTGTTGGTAAGTCTGCTGGAAATGGTCTGGATCCCAGCGTGTTATCCACATAGGGGGAATCCTGGCTCGCTCGTAATGGCCAGTCTGGAGTATTAACCTGGGCCTGGTCCTCATCTGGCAAGCCCTCAGTGCCGTTGGCTTGAGTCGTCTCTTCATTTTCTTCAGTTGCCGTCTCTTCTCGTCTCTGTCTCCCTGTTTCAGCTTCAGTTTTCGTTCTCTCTTCTTCTTCTACTATCCGTGCTTTGACTCTGTCGATGGATTCTTGAATGATTTGTCTGATGGCCTCCGAATCTATGTCCCCAGCGTCTCTTAAGCCCTCGGGCGGTTCATACTTTGTCCAGTCGACAGTGAACGCTTCAGAAAAGCTCTCCGTAGCAGGGGTGGGCTCACTGGCCTCCTGCACGGTTGCTTTTCCCTTTCTCTTCCGTTTGGCGTTCACAGTGTCTTCGTTATCTTGGTTCTGGAATAATACATCAAGTGAAAAGAAAGGGTCCCCCGAGGCGGAGGCGGCTTGATCGACTATGAGCATGCGGGTGCTTCAATCGGCGACAACGAGGATTTCCAAGCGTCACCGACAGTATTATCAAAATAGGATTCGAATTTCGGTAGTGTTTCTAGAACACCTAGTGCTGCGTCTTGTACCACGGAGACCTTTTATCTTTTATCGTATGTTGAAGGATGATGTAGCTGTGTCAGGCAGATGCTTTACCTAGGTATCGACTAAAGTTGATCTAATAAAATTAAAAAATGAAATATAAAGGATTATCAGCTAGCTCATAGCATAATAAGAGTTCATCTTGCTTATACTGACGTTGACTTTATTGTACAACATCAGTTTACCTCGCCTGTAGCCGACATGCGGTCCCGCCGTTCAGCCGCAATCACCGAGCGCTATGTTCATCGAGTCGGGTGCCTTACGCGATGCCTAAAAGGAACGGCCATCCAGGCACGGTGGAGCATCAGTCCTGTCCGTGTGTATATGTGTGCAGAAGCTCAGAGCTAAATAAGTTCGAAGGCATGGCAGAGCAGCTCAGCTGCTTGGCTGCTTGGGGCTGAGCAGCATTAGAATGATTCTGGATGAAGGGAGGAAGAGGCTGTGCAAAGGGGGTGGAACGATCGGTTTCCCGGCTGCTGCTTACATTTCCACTTAGTACTACCTATATACTAAGTAGGCGCTGCCCGCCCCTATGCTATTGGAGAGGTGGAGAAATTCCCCGGATTCGCTCACCGAATCCAGGCTCCATTTTGAAACACGTGTGAATTGTATGTGGCGTTTAAACCTGCCAAGACGGCCCAGCAAGCAAGGGTATCGACTACTGTACTTAGTATAGAGTGTGATATGGCGTTATGGAACAACAATTTCGGTGGTGACCTTTTAGTACGAGCAGAATTAGGTGGGAGCAGAGGAATATTAGGTCAAATATCTAATACCTATAATTGGTCATGCTTAAAGGGATAGTGCACTTGTTCGTGGCGCATTATCTGCAGGCTGGTCCAGTTAGCTTATCAGTTCCTATAGCAGGTACGAAGGACAGCTAAAATACCCTAGGTGCCATATTAATTACTTTATTTCTTTTGCATTATTAATCATTTACCTTTTAACCACTATTAATTTATTATTATTATTATTAATTATTCGCCTCTTAACGATCATAGTTGCAAAAGGTACAAAAGACAGTGCCATAAGAATACCTTACAATAAATGCCTTGTAACCTACTCCATTACTTTTACAGCTTCGCTATCAGCCTTGCAAATCAACCAGTTCCCAATAACATCTGCGTGGTATTGCCGCTGATCATGGGAATTTAAATGCACTGCCTCATTATGTGCCTAGATAGTCGGTGCTTGATGATTCTTCAAAATAAGGCTGACTGAAATTGTTTTTCTATCTCATGGAAAATCCAAGCAAACGGTAAATGTGCAACATCCTCAAATTGTGTTAAAACCCATGCTGTTAGGCAGGTAATTGCAATCAAGCCTCTGTTAGCTTTAGCTTCGCACGAATTATGAGATAGTATTTGATTTATAAAGTCTTTTGCTAGCAACCGAAAGAGAAAGGTTAGCTATTTTTATCTATACAATTCAGCTGGAAGTTAACTGACATGCTTCAAATAGCGTTCCTATCTTTAGTGATGCTGTATTCCGCATTTTGAAGATAGCGCGCCAGCCCATACGACTGAACTAGGACACTGTTCACAACAGAATATATAAATTAAGCAGTGCACCTGGTCTTTGGCATCTAGATGGATAGCAGAACGCCTTCGCCATCCATCTTCAATCCATACGTCTTGGGTGCAAAGGTTTCAACTACCGACGTTTATGAAACAGGGAGAAGATATACTTGTTGTAATTGTTATTCTAATAACAGGTTTAAATATAGACCGTGGGAAGGCGACGCCTATTGTCCCCTATGCGTCCATCAAAAGTGTCATAACTGCAAAGATGAGGATCAATATGGTAACGGGAACAGTATTGGCAGTGGCAACAACGATCTGCAAAGCAGCCAAAGTGGTACAAAATCACATTTACTTTAACTATGTTATCGCGCTGACATATGTGCATAGATAGTAAACGGACGACAAAAGTGGCTACGCCAGATAATGTCAACGACCGAATGCATGCTTCAGGTGATTCAGGAAACGGAGAGGTAGTGCATACACAGATAGAAGGGTCTCGCACCTTTGCTGACCCAGAGAGTATCGCCCTCGCCCCCGAGCATCCTATCCCTAGAATCTCTGCTTTATCCTCACCAAAGCGAATTACTGAAAGCGAGCTTGAATATCATGCGAGACAAGCCACTGCCATTGCAAGAATTCGGGGCAGGCTGGAAGAAACAGGAACTAAGACAAAGATCTACTTCCCTGTCGGTTCCGTTGCGATTGGTTTAGGTAGCTTCGGTGAAGAACTTTGGAAGTGCGAATACAATTACGGAGCTGGGCCTTGCCCGTGGACGGGGAGATTCAGTGAACTAGTCATTCACTATGCCACTTCGCATCACACATTTCAGGAGGCGGGTCCTGAAGCGAGGTGGACGGTATGCCTCAATTGCCTCACCCCGGCTCCTGGTTGGGGGACATCGTCAGGATGCAAGGCATGCTCCAATCCCTCGTGGCGGTCATGGTACTGGGGGTTCGTGGCAAAAATTGACACATCTCCCATTATGACTGTGGGACCCTCTGAAGGACAAGCCAGTTCCCTGCAGCTTTTGAAGCAAACCCCTCTTATGGATACGGGGCCGCGGAAGGAGAAAATCAAAGCTAGCTATTCTGACGCCTTGGAAGGCAAAACTCATAACGCTTCTGCAAATCCAAGAGGGCGTCATTCTTTATATACCACCGAGGATGCGAATTCCCGGGCAGAAACATGGACTTCCAGTTCAGCGAGATTGTCATCCACTATCGAGCCTTCATCAGCAAATGATTCAACAACGGGTACTAAGAGAAGTTATACCACTGCATCCACATCTTTCTCGAGTGGTATAAATCCCAGTGGTATCCGAAAAGACGATGGAAAACAGGCTTTAGGAAGTATTCCAGAGAGAGAAGTACAGATGTCCATGGAAGCCCAAAGACACGGAACATCAACTATAGAGCCTCCAGCCTCAGTCGATAATATTTCAGTTATCTCTCAAGGCTCTACAGAGTATTCACCACATCAAAAAGATGATGTGGTTTTTAGGTTCACGCAAGCGATGTTATTGCACCTACCCGAAAACTTGAACTATTTTGCAATTGGCGAGACTTCACGCCAATAGCTTCTACACCACTTGCGATCGAGCTTGAAGGAATTCACAGTAGCTATAGAGGCAGAGAGTCCTCATGGCGCTCATCGTCGCGGAATAAGAATGGTCCGGCGACTAAGAGAAGCAATCGCGAGCAGACTCCATAACGAGATTCTAAGTTTGAACCAGGCTAAAGAGAGCTCACGCAACCTTATTCTTTTGAGAGAAAATCAAGCTCCTATGACAATGGCAGAGAAATTCCAGCATTGGACGGAAGGCGGGGTCGATTTTGATCCCATGAATGATCAGAGTCCGTATGGCCAACGAGACATCGCTGAAACCATGCTTGACTCTAGATCTTTGGGCGGTTCATCTCCTACTTACTCGAATGCGACGGACGGGATGAGAGGGCAGGAAATTATCGATTCTTTACAAGAACAGTTAACATACTCTACATCAGCCAATCCATACCAAAATTCAGTGGAACCAGCTGTAATAATGGACTACTTTACGAAGCAGTCAAAATTCAATACCCTTATTGCTGGGACAAAACAACTTTTCGAACGATACCACGGCCACAAAATTGATCTCATACGCCAACGAGTATCTCTTGCTCTTCGTCGTGACCCAGGAGATCATCAGAATTTCTCTGCTTCCTTCTCTGTTGACTGGACATTAGCGGAATTTCTCACTAATAACTACGATTCTGGCGTCGATCAAAAGCTCTACTGTATCCTTGCCACAATGGGCGGATCTGAGACAGCGAAAATGTGCACTGTGGGCGAGTATATGTCCTGGTGCTGGCCATCTTATAATACTCAGCTTATCCACGTCATGGAATTGGTGTTGCGTTCAAAAAACCATGAACGCGGATGGTACTGCACCTGCCAACCAGAGACAATTAGTGGAGAGAAGCTTAACAGAGCCCAGAAAGTGAACTATCCATCCCCTCATGCTCCAAAATCTCAGTGCGTAGCTATAGATTCAACATTGAGACAATTTAAAGTTCAGGGGACAGAAGACTTCATTATCTCGATCGCGCAGCAATTGTCGTGGCTCGCAGCAGTGTGCCAAGAGAAAAGCAAGATACTTAATCACGCATATGTCGATTTTTTGCAAGCCGCTGACCTCGAGCCCATAGCGTTTGATATTAATGTAAAGCTTGAAGTTCCATCCACCCTGGAGAGAAGCTGCTGGAATGAAATAGTCGGGCCCGCAGCTGTGGTCAACGGATTTCCGCTACCTGATCGAGAACCAGAATACCAAGGACTGGAAGTGTCAATTTCAATCATGGCATCACTCGCAGGTCTATCTCAAGCGGTTACGTTCGGTGGCGGGTTTGTTTTCAAAGGACGCTACCATGCCCTAGTGCCAATACGGATGTCAAATGAATCTATTCAGTGGCACTTGATCAATACAAGCCCGAAAAGACTGATGTGGGCCGATATAGACGAAGTTTGTCCAAGGAGACTCCTTGGAGAATTCAACGGAGATACTTTCTGGCAGAAACGGTCATTTCTTGGGTGGTGCCCTCGTGTAATGGAGCTTCTAGGTAAGATATGTGCAATCCACGATTACAACACTACTGATGTTACATAGGAACTACTGAGTTCGACTACGGGTCGGTTCAGTATTCTAAAGCAAATAAATATAGTCGACGTCCCCATCTTGATAAGATAACTGTTGGGTTTAGTCAATGGGCCCAAATTACTGGCGAGTTTACACTTGGTAAGAAGGATGGCTTTAGAAGATCCAACGAGCTGGACGACTATGAGATGCTCCTGGACGATGCTAAGAGCATTCATGTTATTATACACGATACGGTTCATCGCCGCGCATATCAAACGAATGCAGAAGACTTAATACTTCATATTATCCACCACAGGCAGACACTGGATTCACCAAACAGGATGAATGATCTTGAATTCGCAGATGTCGACCGAAGAGCTAAGGTGACTCGGTCGGTAATGCATAACAATTCGGAGAAAGTGATATGCATGAGGCCCCAAATATCCGGTTGCGCCCTGAAAGAGCGTCGATTTAAAGAGGAGGTAAAGCTGCTTTTTTCGACCTTTGACGGGCTCTGGGCCAACGACTATGAATGCCAGGGTACGCAACTGAAACTGGAACTACCCTTCAAACAGACCGCCAGCACTTTTGGTTGGGAATACATGGATGTGGTGAGAAACTGCAGACGCATGCTACCAAAAACCATAGAGTTGCGCAAGACATGCGGAAGATGGAATGTTTACGCGAAAGACATTCAGGCACTTGTCCTCTTCGGGGCCAATTTCGGAGACATTCTAAAACCGGCATCTGCAATGACTATCTGTTCAACTTTTTCATCACTTCCCAAAAACGAATGTTACCTTGCTGTTCGAGCGGACGTGTTAGAAGGTCTTTTCAACCAGCAAGGCTCTTTGGGAGATCGACGAAGGCTTACTCCATCAGGTTACACCCTGATTGGGCCAGAAAGTCCCTATAAACCATGTGACAATGACAGGCATCGAAAAGGAGAGTCTTGCAATGATACACGTGTACTGCGGGTTGTCAAACGTCCCATCCAAGGGAAGGTCCCGATACTCCTTGAGTTAAATGGTGCTATCATTATTGGCGACACGAAAACCAGTCTTTTTCAAAATATCCTACACAAAGACAGGGAGGAGAAGTCAACATCGATGAATCCAGATCATCAACAAAACCTCCCATTAGCTGAAGCACCACAGGGTTCGCTCATACACGGTAATCTCTTGGGAAGTTCAAATCACAAACTTCCACCGGAAGCCGTTTTCACGGAACGGATGAAACCTGCGGCTCATTCATATGAGCTATCATTTGTGAAGTCACCTCAAACATATGAGCATGTTACAGGATCATCAACCGCCAGTAATAGTCAGTGTAGTGGCTCTTCAGCCATAAACACATCGGCCTTTACGTCGCCTTCAAGCAATTGCTCCAGTCAGGCACCGTTGACCATCACGAGAGATCTAGAGGTTTCTAACAGTTCAAGCCCGAACTACCCTCAGCGAATTCCTGGCGATGTAAAAGGCAAGCAGCCCTTGAGAGCGGCGTATCCAAATGGACCCCTGAACAATTCGTTGAGCATCAAGAATCCGAAGCAACGGGCTATAACGACATCCACACCGACTGTTTGCATACCCGGGCTGCCAGATATATCTCAGCTGCCGCGTGAAACACCACTACCTACCATCGAGCCGCGTGGGAAAAGAGACTCTGTAACTCCGATACCTACAAGTAATTCAGCCCGTTTTGGACTACCAGACGTGAACGGAAATATACAGAATATCAGGACAATCAGGAGACAACCAAAATTCAGTTCTTAGAGGTATTCTGACGTTTCGTATCATTCTCAGAGCTAGGACTAATTTGATAATAGGCGAAATTGTCCTAGGGATTTCCGTTGTGTAGATTAAGTCAAGTACCGCGCTTCCAAACTTAGGATTGGATAGAAGACCAAACCCAAGGAAGATTTTTTTATTTCTTATATAAAGTCAAGGGGGACGAGTAGGGGAAGAGAGAAAGAGATAGAGAAAGCTTGCAGCTGCTGTGGCGAACCATGCGGCCGTCCCCTTTTCCACGTGTTTCGCAGTTTAAAACACGTCTGGAGAGCTATGAGCATGACCAGGAGGCCAGTTACGAAGATGCAAGTTTGAAAATAGTATAACCTCTGCGGCTATTAGTTAAACGGGACTTGATTTAATACAATTGAGAGGCATCACTCTAACAAAGTATCAGGGACTGTTTTTGCATATTTCAGGGGTTATGGTCACTATGGACTCTAAAGTGGATATGGTGGCCTTCGGTATATATAATGGGGGTTTCCCTCTTTTAGATATTGGACGGCCAGGGGCCAATTGACCAACCTTCACCTACCCTATGGCTATTGACCCCCTACTGCCTACCTGCTATGTGACTGCTTCAAGGCTTCTACTCACTCTGGAACTGCCACTCCTGGTAGCATCTCACGAAACACTGTTCTATCCTCTCCTAGAATTGCCGAGATGCGGCAGTGGTGCAATTCTTCGCAAGGGAGGTCTTGAGCCAGCATTCCCATTATTTTCGAATGCTTATTAAATGATTGTGACATGAAATCCATAGTTGTTTGTTCCCTTAATTTCAACAAACAGCGTTTTGAGATCATAATCGCACTTATGTCTACTCAGGTGTACATAATAAAACCTCGGAAATAAAGCTAGCTTAGCTCGCCCCTTCAGTCTCGATAGTTATATTCATAACCCTCTATTTTAATACACATACAATCTTACCAACCGTCGATTGTAGCAAATACCAGCCACTCCCAATCGCATGTGCATGTTCCTGTCGGTATGGGCTGCGCTGGTATAAAAACATCCTATTCGTATCTTCACGTATCTTCACTATCATTTCAATCCCTAGAACACACATGTTGATGAGTTTAGTAAGCTTTTAACCTTATGATTAGAATGAGAAAAAGACTTCATACTTATTTGCAGTTTATATATGAGCTGACAATAAGTAGGCTCCTAAAACAGGCGGTTGCCAGATGTATTCTAATAGTGCAATCTGCATTTTATCCGAACAATTCTCCTATGGCAGGTGCAGTACAGTTCTTTCAATTGCAAATTCGATAAAAAAAACTTCATCGAATTATAGCGCTAATCCTTTCTCATGAGGCAAACCGATAATTACCAGTTTATAACTTGGCGCTGTCTTTGGCGAATTCGACCTTGTTAGTGCAGACACCCACACCTTCTAGTTCCACTTCGACAATATCACCATCTTGCATCCAGAGCTGTGGTTTTCTCCCCATTCCCACGCCCGAGGGTGTGCCGGTGAAGATGAGATCACCGGGAAGTAGTGTGTGGCCCTTGCTAAGGAACGCAATGGTCTGCTTGACATTGAATATCATGTCTGCCGTGTTACTCTCCTATGAACACATGATCAGTAATGTAGACTACCAGCATAACGCTCACTCTCACTTACCTGGACGGTTTGGCCATTCAGACGCGTGCTAATCTTCAACGTGTGGGGATCTTTGATGACCTCACTACTGACGATGCCCGGTCCATATGGTGCCCAGCCATCAAAGCCCTTACCCAATGACCATTGGCCGCCCCCGCGTTGGATCTGCCAGTCGCGGTGGGAGACATCGTTGCCGATGGCGTAGCCGAGAACGTAGTTCAAGGCATCGGACTCGGAGACGTCGGTACATGTTTTACCGATGATGGCGACCAGCTCGCACTCGTAGTCGAGGCCGAGTGATTGCTGGGCTTGCTGGTGCACAGGGATGGGATCTGTGGGACCTGCAAGTGAAGTGACCGGCTTGTACTGGAAGTGCGCATTTCATGTCAGCCTTCACTTCCGGCTCTTGTTCAGTGATTTGCGGTTATACTTACGAATAGTACGGGGTACTTGGGCAGTGGGAGGCCAGACTAGTTCAATCCCAACTATTAGTCCCGAGTCCTCGATTGATTAAAAATCAATAAGAGGATTGAAGATTACCTCCTTTGCATGCAGGGCGTAGTTGAGACCCAGGCACCGGACAGCCTTCACATCCTCAAGAGCCAATGGCGCCAACAATAGCCGCACGTCGGCCACCTGGTCTGTGACCTCATGCTTTCCAAAGATGTCGCCGGTGATGATTTTAGCTTTCTTCGTCTGGGCAATGTCTGTCACGCCCTCGGGTAGAATGGCATCTCCGTAGTATACCTTTCCGTTTCTAGCAAGAAAACGGACGAGTCGCTGTAGTTCGATATCCGGTCAGTGGTGGGGAGCTCCGGAAACAAAATACGCGAATAGATATGCAGCGTCTTACCGAGAATGCAGCCATAGTGAAGTAAGCAGTCGATGCAAGAGCTGTCGAATAAGCACACACAAATAGACAGAGGGTGTTCGGGTCTAGAGACAATCAATTGTTTGTTTGAAATGCCACGGTTTCTTGTGGGAAGAATCAAACATTCATCAAATTCTACGACAACTTGAACATATAAATAAAAAAGAGTCCCGGTCGCGTCGGCGATAAAATACCCGTCGGAGGTTTAGCCTATCAGCAGGCCGACGGTCAATTAAGCCTGCGCCGGACGGACAAACATGGCCAGTCAGGGTCGATCTGGATGGCTGCGTACAGATTGCCCCACACCGGTTGGGGATCCGAAAAGCTTCCAAGTTATCATTGATGGATGACGAATTTCCAACTCTTTTTTTTACGTGAGCCCAAATCACTGCCGCGTGGATATATCTTGAATATGGATATTCCTGCAAAAGAGGCTCGTAAAGTGGCACTCATAAATATATTTCATCGTCAGAAATAAAATATGAAAGCCACCTAGAGAGTCAAATTCTCTTTTCAGGTCCAAAAGTCGGAGCTAACGGAGGTTCGCTATTGTCATTTCTTTTCTCGGAGCGGGATCTGAAGATGCAGCAGAGAGAGGTGGGGGGTAAGGTATCGGGAGTTGGGTCCGAGGGGTGGGTCCAGTGGGAAATGGGGCCCCAGATCCAAGTGTGAAGCCTCAAATGGAAAGCGGTCAAACTTTTTAGATCGGCAGAAAAGCCCGGCCATGAAGAGATAGCAACAAAATAGCTAGAAAAAAAAAGTTATAGGGCGGCTTAGCAACGCATCGCGACAATACAGGCGGCAGCATTGCCAACACCACAAAATGGTTTCCGCCAAGGCCAATTTGAAGCGCAAAGCTTCAAATATTGAGGCCCAGACTATTTCTGCTCCTACTGCTACTGCTACTGCGCAAACTTCGCATGAGTCTGACGATGAAGAATTTGGCGACGGCATTCTAGAAGCTGTGCTCGACGATGACGAGGAATCAGACGACGACTTTGTTGAAGACGACGATGACGACGACGACGACGAAGATGACAATGAATTCGGCTCCGACGATGAAATCAGAAGCGAGGATATTCCTACAGATGACGAAGAAGAAAGGAAATCAGCTCTTACCAATGGCACCAGTATAAACGGAGACGAGGACGACCGGCCGAATTATAGAATCGAAAAGGATGCGAACGGTGGCGTTCGATACGTCTACGATGAGATTGACCCCGTATACGACTCTGACGATAGCGATGCGCAAGGTCCTACCAATACCGTACGTGTCCCAGAGCGCGCTAGCTATCCTTTCGACCTGTTCACGACTGAAAGGGCTTTGGATACAAGTGCCCCGCGGTCATGCGACATAGGGATAGATATCTATATGGATCATGATGCTAACGTAACATCTCAAGATCGGAGATATTCCTCTCTCCTTCTACGACTCATACCCTCACATCGGCTACGACATCAACGGAAAGAAGATCCTTCGTCCGGCTACCGGCGAAGCGCTCGACTCCCTTTTGGACAGCATTGAACTGCCCGAAGGATGGACTGGCTTGACAGACCCGGAAACGGGCAAACCCTTAAACCTCAGCCGAGACGAGTTGGAGCTGCTTCGTCGCGTCCAAATGAAGGAGATTCCCGAAGAAGGCTACGATATGTATCCGGTATGTATTATGCACAATCAGGTTATGCGAACGATGTCAACTAACGACTTGGCAGGATACGGTAGAGTGGTATTCCAGTCATGTCGAACAATTCCCATTATCTGCAGCCCCGGAACCGAAGAGGCGCTTCGTGCCTTCGAAGCACGAGGCTAAGCGCGTAATGAAGCTAGTCAAGGCTATTCGGGAAGGCAGGATATTACCGTACAAGCCTCCAGAGGAGAGAGAAAAGGAACAGGACGAGGAAGAGGAGGTGCACTATGATCTATGGGCCGACGAAACCCCTCGCCCGCCCAATATCATGCATATTCCTGCGCCCAAAATTGCTCCTCCAGGATACGACCTATCGTATAACCCTCCACCAGAATACCTGCCAACGAATGCGGAGAGGAAGGACTGGGAAGAAACGGACCCAGAAGAACGAGAGAAGGCCTACCTACCGCAGAAGTATGACTCTCTCAGACGAACCCCAGCCTACGATCAGGCTATCAAGGAACGGTTTGAGAGGTGTTTGGATCTGTATCTCGCTCCTCGAGTACGCAAAAATCGCCTTAACATCGATCCCACATCACTGCTTCCAAAGCTGCCCCGTCCGGAGGAGTTACGGCCGTTCCCCACAGTTGCCTCCATTGAATTTGCCGGTCATGAGGGTAGGGTACGGTCGGTGGCTATTGATTCATCTGGCCTATGGTTAGCTAGCGGTGGCGACGACGGTACAGTAAGAGTTTGGGGCCTCGCAGATGGAAGGCAGCAGTGGCAGGCCAAGCTGAGTAGCGAAGACCCTGTTGATGTTGTCAGGTGGCGTCCTGGAAAAGATGGATTAATACTGTCGGCTGCAGTTGGCGAGGATATTTACCTGATGATACCATCTACCATGAACCCAGAGCTGGAACAAGCCAGCCGGGCTATCCTTGATGCAGGGTTCGGGTATGCAAGCAACGCGAAACAACAAACAACGGCAACAGGTGCAAGGAAAGACCCTCCCGCCAAGTGGGCACGACCCGGAGCGCGCTTAGAAGACGAGGGTGTATTACTGAAAGCGACTGTCAGATCACCTATCAAGACTATAAATTGGCACCGCAGAGGTGATTTCTTCTGCACGGTATCACCTACGGGCCAACGCAGTGCTGTGGCTATACACACACTGAGCAAACATCTTACGCAAATACCCTTCCGTAAACTGCCGGGCGGTGCTCCACAGACAGCCTCATTCCACCCATCACGACCTCTATTCTTTGTGGCAACGCAAAGGACCATACGTTGCTATGATCTACAGCGGCAAGAGCTTGTCAAGAGCATTCAGCCAGGTTGTCGCTGGATTTCGTCGTTCGACATTCACCCTGGAGGTGATCATCTGATTGCTGGTTCTTACGACCGCCGCTTGCTCTGGCATGATCTTGAAATGTCCATCCGGCCGTACAAGACATTACGGTTCCACGAGCAAGCCATACGGTCGGTGAGATTCCATCCAGGCTCGTACCCACTCTTTGCCGATTGTAGTGATGATGGTACGCTGCAGATCTTCCACAGCAAAGTGGTGAATGACCTCATGGAAGGTCCTACGATTACCCCTGTGAAAATGCTTTCAGGTCACCGGGTAGTTAATAGGCTTGGTGTAACGGATGTGGCATGGCATCCTCAACATCCATGGATTGTTAGCGCTGGAGCGGATGGCGTGTGTAGATTGTGGACGTAGGTCGGCTATGTATATACAATAAAAAGACGAAACCAACTCTAGGCATCGTTAGTCTGGAGTATCTAATTCATTTGGCGACTATTTTTGACCAAGCAAGCAAGTGATATACATAGGATGTGTGCCCCCTACCATCCCTGCCTGCCCCTATATTAGCTAGGCGCCAAATATCTCTAGCCCTCCTGGCTGAATCCTGGAAATATGCCGGCATGAATAGTAACACACCATCCAATCGACCTGTAACAACGCACGCAAGGGGTCCACAATATCTGTCATGCACAGCCAGAAAAATCTGTAAACCTCACCTCCGTGTAACTCCCCGACCAATCGCCTGCTTGTGATTTTGATACCTAGTCTTGACTCAGTTAAAAAGGTTGCGACTGGCTCTTCAGAAAAGCCTCACTTTTTGTGTGCTCGCTCTCTCTCCATCGCTGCCCAACGTCTTCACACACTCGTTACGTCTATCAGCGTTAGGCATCTTGTTTGCTCCTCCTCTTCTCTTCTATTCTCTGTCTTTCAGGTTCTTTCCCTGGGACTCTCTGTCTCGTATGGAGGGTTTTTCTTTGGCTCTCTTGCCTCCCAACTACCTCCCTATTTGCCCTCGAATTCCCTCAAATTTAGAGCCAATTTCCTTTTCCAAGCCAGAGAATTATTTGAGTATATCAGAGTATTACTGATCATTCCCTGTCTTGCTTTGCGGGTAAGGTTTTATCATACATAATCACGTGGTGGACGCAGGGAAAATAGACTCGGTCTCCGACTCTGTCCTCTTATCTATCTCTGACGCGGTATTGTACAGTGGCAGCTACCTTCGAGCTTTTCACACAATACTCCGAAGTCGAAGTGGGAAAACGCCAGAAAAATACTTGGATCGATCATGGTTCGCGTCTGGGATACACCATTGCGGTTTTCGAGGGGATTAGGATGAGAAATGAAGAGAATATATTTTGTGGAATCATAAATCTTGTGGGGAGAGATTTTCGATAACTCCGTCCCGGCCTCCGTGGGCGAACATTTTCTGACTCATCGCCGGTTACCGAGAACGAGACGGCTATTGTTGATAAGGGGATTTGTTCCGAGAAGGACCTAACCCTTCGACATTCACAACGTCATGGATGCACGAATCATGGGCTGGTCCTTCCATTGGTAGCCCCGGGCTCAAGGGCTATTCTAATACAAAAATATGGCGATGTATGGGCTGAGGGCTATTTTAACGCGACGATGACCTTCTTCTACGAGAACAGTACCATGACGTCTTGTTGGCGAGATCGAGACTCGACTCGACTTGACGCTTTAAGTCGCGTTCTTTGTGGAACCTCGTGGGATTTTAGATGGTATTATTGCGATGTCGTGTTCGGGGGGGTTTTTCCCGGCGTTGTTGACAGATGTAGCGAACGTGTCTGTTCCGATCTATCCCAATATATATGGTCCGGTCTGCCTGTCCATCAGGGTTATACGCCAGGGAATAGAATCTGCACGAGACAGATTTACTATGGTTAGAGATTGAGGGATCTGAATACTCAGCAGACTGCTTCGAGGATCAAGACAAACTCTGCTTGGCAGCAGTATCACCCAATCATGGAGCAACACAAAGCAACCGCTGCTTTTATAAGCAAGACGACTTACTAATAAGCGTGGAGATAATGACGCATCCTTACCCGCGAAGCGGATACAAAGAACGGATATATGGTCGGCCACGTCATCGCACGGACTCGAGTCTGTCATCTCCATCTTCTTATTGGCTTCATTTACATGTATCGTCAAAGAAAGAAGTCTACCATAATCCAAGGAAGAACGAGTTCGATTTTCGATCTCGACTAACTGTCTATCTTGAGGCAGCCAGATAGGTTAAAACCACTTAACAGGCACAATTTCTCGTCCATACGTCTTCTCCCGATACGAACAGTCCAAGACTACACCTATCGAAATAGGATTCCCTGAGACTTTGTTTACTTGTTGTTACGGATTGGAATCCCGAAAGTATCTCAAGAGAGAATACCCCGCGCTACAGTTCCTAGGCTCGGGAACATCAACAGGACGACAAGATGAATGGAAGGAGAAAAAGATAAAGAATGCTACGCCCGTATGCGCTGCGGAATCTATTGGTTAAAGCGAAAACAGTCTGAACTCATCTATCTATCTACATGAGTAAACTTCACAGAATCGCTCAAAAGGGATACCTCTTAGTCAAACCCGCCCTATTCCCACGTCCACACGAAAAACAAACCGAAGTAGTAACGATAGCGACATGTTCAGGAGCAGGATTGAGCTTTACTGGAAGAATATCTCTCTGAGAATTTTCCAATACTACGGCGACAACTACAGGGAATGTCCTTCTCTCTTTCTCTTTCTCTCTGTTTTTTTTTTCTTTTTCTTTTTTAAGGTCCCCTTCATTCACAGCACTAGTCGTGCTGGGAGGCTAAGCCACTCATTTTCGTATTTACCACATTCCAGCCTAACCCAGCCACTTTTATGGCTGTGGTGGCTGGATGGGGCATGGGAGAGGAGTTTGGAAATCGGAAGGATTATTTTCCCCGGGAGATTTTCATCACAAAGAAGAAAAAAGAAAGAAACAACGCTATCATAACGCGGCCGCTCAGGAATTAAGACTCGATGGGCGCGACACGGTCTTCACGTTCCAAGGGAATGGTGCAGCCGTTGCCAAGGCACGTTGCTCCGATCGGAAGAGGGAGGGGTCTTGCATGTCTACGCTCATTCTATTACCGGCAGAGTGGTGTGAAGTGCCCCACAATGGGTGTTACAGAGTAGTGTTGGAGAAGAGACACAATTATCCGAATCCGTGGTGGCGGATAAAAAAGAAATGCCGATGAAGATGCGGGGAAGAAGAAATACGACACGATGGCTTCAATCATTGTGGGTATATATTTGATTTGGAGTCTGACTGCCTAGATATTAGGGGTAAGCAGGGCTGTGTAAGCTGAACATCCACCCCTCCATCAACTCTACTTTTTCATCTAGATACAACACCCAGATGGTGACACCAAGCACGACGTCAGACGAACGGGCGTCGGTGTTATCGTCGTCGTCATCATCACCGACGAATGACGATAAGGTAATCCTGCATCTTCGGCAATTCACCACCGGATGGCGCGGAGTACCGGCAGCGATAGCACTTCCCTTCCCCCGACTTGTTCAGACTATCTATCTACAGAAATTCCCTCTAGATTCGCCATCTAGATCCTCGTCATCTGAACTTCCAGAGAGCAAAGAAGAAAAGGTTTGCCTGGGGAATCAAGGAATGAACCCGGCATCAAGAACTCTTTCCTAACGAATGAGCACGCAAGGTACGAGTGTACCGAGGTGGTCTTATGTCCTGCTGTTTTTGTTTCTTTTTTCTTCCCTTTACCGTCTACCGTTTCATACCGTTGATGGGAAGGGAGGAAGGAAGGAAGGAAGGAAAGAAAGAGAACGAGTAGTGCCTCGCTCATACAATTGGAGATGGGGTCCTTGGTGGGAAATTCAGACATGAGCCCGAAGTCTAATAAAACAAAACAGAGTTAACACAAGATAGAAGCACCAAGTGGTCATCTTCCCAACCTACTTCAAGGCTGAAGCAAATCCCCTCGAGAATGATCGTTGCCGAGTCTCATAGCCTGTGGGGTAGTGGTAATTGATTACCATCTTCATCAACTTCGTTACTTTCACACTCGTCATCTGCATTTATCATCATTGCCTGTTGTGTCGATGATACACAGGCGGCGTCTATATCAACGCATTGGCGGATAGTATGCGACATCGCACCTCACACACAGTCCTCATCCAGTAGCTGACGAGTGACAGGGGCACTCACATCGGCAAACTGCAGCCCAGCGGCACGGAGGGTAACATCCACGTGCTCCATCTGCGAGGGCCGGACTGTTGACGACGATACCATGCTGAAGGACGACTGACTACCGGTCCGAGTCTCGGTCTCAGTCCGAGGGCTTCGGAGGATAGACATATTAATCCCTGCCGAGTCTGTTGATGAGAACTGCGATCGGCCATGGATCCATTCCTCGACGTTACTATTGCCTGATCCGTGGGCGAAGTCGTAATTGAGGGCGGCGATGGCTCGCTTGGTCAGGGGCTGCGCGCCGCCGTCATAGTCGCGGTCGAGGTGGAAGAGAATGTGCATTCTTGGGACTGGCTGGAAAAGAGCTTGAGTAACGGATGCAACCTCATCAGCCCTAACAGTGGCCGAGCTGTCGGAAGCGGGATAATGTTGTCCTGCGCCTTCCAACTGCTGCCCGGGAGTGTGGCTTGGGGTAATGACAGTCTGAGGGGTGGCACTGGGCCCGCTAGGCAAGGATGTCCCGGATAGCTGGTCGTTGTTATTGTATTGGAGAGGATAGACGGCTTCGTGGTTGTTTTCGGCATCCCCGTCAGTCAAGCCGACGGCAGAGACCAAGTCCAACGCAGCGTCGGAAAACATGTTGTTGGACATGGCGAGTATGGATATCGTATAGGGAAGCGATATAGGTGTTCAGGAGTGGTAGCTTGACCGGATGGCTCTCTGGACAGCTGGGCGGAAATCAAAGCTGACGACTGAAAGGTAGTGTTGTTTACGACGACTTGACGAAATCCAAAAGCCGGGACAGGAAGAAGCGAAGAGAATAAGACGATAAGACAACAAGAGCTTCACGATAATATGACGAGGAGGACCGAGATTGTGCGTGCACAGTACCAGTACTAGACGACGCGGTAGGGTGGTGGATGAGTGCGGCTTCGTTGTTGGACAGCGAGCCGTGGTGCTTTATATGCAATGTCTGGTGCCCGGATACTTAATACCAGACGGATTTCTTGCCAAGGGACTCGAGTCTGGAGTGATGATGTTTGGGAAATGGGCCCATGGAAAACAGACGAACAGATATATATAGATATATATATATTCATACAAGATAATACTTGAGATGAAGTGGAGGTAGTGTGGACAGACGTGGAAAGGGGAGAGGGCGTGGAGCGAGGAGGGAATGCGACGACTTTCGTGGGTTGGTTGGTCTTATAGATACTTATATAAATCCGACCTGACCTTGGATGCGGAAAGTCGGCGACGAGTGCTCTGGGCGACACAATCTATGGTAGGTATGCCACCGGTCTGCTGTCCAGGTAGGTACTGACCGCCAGCAGTGCAGTGCGCAGCCAATACGTACAGCACTGGAAGTGGCCTACATCACTGCGCTCCGGACTTTTCGGTTGGGAGCAAGGGGTGCTCGTGACTGGCTAGCTGTTGTCAATCCTGACCCGCCTCCAGCTGCAGTTGCATGACGTGACGGCAGAGTCGTCGTGAGTATTGCTGCTCCTGTACCACTAGGTACAGTTGGTACAGTTGGAGCTGGCAACGTTGTCCAGTGTACCGCTGGATATTGAGTGGGTGACGAAAGAGAAGCACCCGAGAAGTGAAGACAGTGTACCACCATGTAAACCCAACACACGGGGGTACTGGGACGGAACCTGGGGAGGACGAGTTATATATGTGGTGTACACTGCTACCAAGTACCTAGGTAGGTGGGACGTAAGTAATGTACAGAATGACTTAAGCTTTCCAGAGGGAGTACCTACCTCCAGCTCATAACGTCCACTGTCACCACCAGTGCCAGTAGACGTCAGCAGTGAGGACAATGCAGCCGGGAGACCACTGCAGAGTCCAGACCACTGGCCAGCACTTACATGGTGTATCGAAGTACCTAATAGAACCACGCCTACGTGGGTTCTGCACGGGGTATGTGTAGTACCTATTCTGGGCCACATATCTACATGCACACTTCCCTAGCAGGCATCAAGTTGCATGTTTCTGCATACCCAGGACAACCGATTCTCATGGTCTCGGTCGCATTTTTGGTCACATTATACGTCTCCTCTGCCAGACTTAGACGTACTCGGTCAATTAAGGTTAATTACGGCCATATTTAAGAAGATAAATTGACGGAGTCTAACGCCCTTGGAGCTAGAGCAGTACATTTTTAGCTACCTAGAGGCACTAGTGCATGCATTGTATCTATACTAATGTAGATATAGGCTAGCCAGCTAGCTACCTCGATAGGGACCGAGAGTACTCAGCAAAGTATACCTAGTGGGACCCCCCAATAAGACGGTACACATCACGGTCTAATGTTGTACCTCTTCGATCCGCAGGGCCCTGTCTCCCATCTTCATGACAACCTATGCTTGAAGCATCGCCTCATTTCTTCCCGCCGTAACGAGTGGTGATTGTGCTTCGAACCGTGTGTCCTCCTAGAGAACAAACCCATCTCACATGACCAGAGATTGGTTTTACCCTCGGCAGAAGTGGAGCCGGACTCTTCCCCGGCCGGCCTCCTCATCTTGTCCTTCTGTTGCTTGCTCCTCTTGCTTGCTCCTCCTCCCCCTCGTGCTCCCGATTGGCGGCGATTGGCGGGCAGCGTCTGGTCGTCACTGGCAGATCGTCTGCCTACCTACCGACTTTATCATTCTTACACTTTCATTTTTTATTTATTTATTTATTTATTTTTTATATTTTTTTATTTTGTTCATCATCCATACGAGCTCCATTGCTCCGGACCAATCAACCATCTGAGTTTTTCTTCACTTATTGTACGTCATCTTCATGGACAAGTTCCGGCAGGCCAGATTATCAAGCAGCCCAAACATATGCAGCCTCTCTTATTCGGCGGCATTACACTCTATGCTACCTGAATGGCCCGAGCTGGGGTTTCGCTCGTCACAACAGTACTTACCGTGGTTATCTTCGATCGCCCAAAACATCATGTGACCACAGGCTGCAGTATAACATACCTCTGTGCGAAAAAATCTGTGGTATTTATTTCCACATATGCGATGTGATTTCTATGCCATCTCTCGTGTCTTGGACATGGGTGGCTTAAGCCATCTCCCTTTTCATCAATCACCCCAGTGCCACTCAGCTTTAACTGATGGCTTGGTAGCGTTCGGCCAATCAATCGTACGATGGATCGTCGGGACATTCACAACCAGACGACACCACTGTCATTATTTCCCTAGTATTGCTATACTATATACTGCAACGCTACCGGCTCTGTCCTATGGGAATGCTTCAGCCCTTCGAGGAAACGGCAGGGTTGAGCAGATTGCGCTGGTGATAATCGCAGCAGTGTCCTACCCATGATATGGGATAAGGTATGGGGGATCATGCAAAGGTATGTATATGTAGGCATATGTATGGCGTTAGACCGTTTCGTCCCAACCACTAGGTATTAGTCGGCAAAGGATACCTTGTGTAGTGGTCTAGCGCCTGGAGCATTTGCGAAGACGTGATCCCTCGCGGTCCCGATTCAAGCTTGACTAAAGAGCCGGAAGCCTAACCGAACTAGCTCTTCTCCATGAAACCAACCCCAACCAAACAGCCAAACAAAAGGTTGACCCCATCAAAAATGCCTATGCTGTTGCTGTCGAATCCTTCCAAGAACAGCATGGGTACGGTACACAACAGCCAGAACAAGGCACTTGTCAGCCACACAGCGCGGGAAACGTGAGACATGGGAAATCTTTACAGAATGATAGGAAACGCCCTGGTTTTGTGAGTACTATCCCCGTACCTTTGGGCATCAACAATCAGTCGAGCCTGAGTCGGCAATCGATATCCTGATAGGGACATTAACGGCTAGTCTCAAAGATGATGAATTATTTCGTTTCTTTTTTTCTTTTTCTGACCCGTGCTGATGGTACTCTGTTCCAACGGCCACTCACCGTTCACCGTACGCGCAGCTTATGCAGTACTCAGTACTCACCTCACTACAGAAGGTACTTTAGCTACCGCCTAGTAGCGGACAGTGTCATCAGACAACTCGAGCCAAGGCGGAATTTCTCCTGTCTTGCTGTTCGGGGATCACTTGTCTCACCTCGGGGAGCCGGCGTAAAGTAACAGCTCCAGCCTCGCACGCATCACAAGCGTAATCAAGCAAACATTGCTTATCATACCCTTCCATTATTTCATGATATTTTTCTTTCTATGCGCGCGTGTGTCTTCCTGTCGGCGCCCAATGCGGTACAAATGTAATGTCTACGCGAGCGCATAACCGGGACCTCCCCGGTTCGCGTGCATCTTAGGTTACATTTATTTTTTGGGGGTTTAACAGTCAGCACGCCGCACGTTTACAACGGGCAGTCTTTTCCTGTTTGTTGAGCTCGATGAGCTTCTGGACGAGCTGCTATCTGCAACTTGGACATATTCAGTGACCGAGACCCCGGATTAGCGGGGAGGAACATACCCTTGACATGCTGAAGCTGGGTTTGGCCCACATACTGATCAGTCATCATTCAGCAGATGCATCGCCGGGAATCTCCGTCGCAGATCTCCTATCCGAATATTGAGCTTCAAAGTGCGCGCTGGGTGATTATCTCTCCTGTATCGAGACCGAACAGCGGCGGCGGTGGAATGCCGTCAGAACATTAGTAACGTTGTACCTTAATCGAACTCAAGCTTATTTCTAGCGCCCTATGAGCATGACACCATCATCGACGGTAGGTACCGCTTGACGTGTGACAATGTACATGTATTGATGCGTGGAGGGTCAGTCAATGTTTCCAACCCATGCGATAACGCCAGACATTGTCACCACCTAAGCCGCAAGGACAGAATGACAGAAGCCCGCTAAAGAAATACGAGCTGCAACCAAGCCAAGAAATAGTGAGCTTGACGCCTCTCGATGTTTCACTTCGCCAATGAAGAATACTCATTGGATGTTGGTATCACGGAACATCGTTGGTAGGAACCAACGTAATGTGGTAGGTCTGCCACCATTATACTTCTGTAAGGCACATCAGCCACGGAGGATTCTCTCGAGAATGTGGCTTCTGTGAGAGGCACATGTCTCCGGCATGTCTCACCAAGGCTTCTCGGCAAAGAGTCATACAGTGCTATTCAGGGCCGATATCTACGTCTTACCTTAGGTACCTACCTAGGTACTAAGTAAATGCGCATAGGGCTACCCACATACCTGGGAAGCAAGCGGTTTGCGATATCTTTTGCGATCGTTTTCGCAATCCAAACCCTCCAAAAACCTGGTTACGCGTCGCGGTGGCGTTCTTGAATCTATCAGCAATCTTCTTTCCCCTAACCTACACCGTCACTTTATGAATGGTCGGTTAGTACTTGGCCATACACCGTAAGTACTTGTCGAGCTTGAGGCGTGAGAATAACCAATACCCCAAGTCTTGTTGCTTCTTGCCCATCCATCTCACGCATTTTCCGTCCATACTTTAATACACCGCCGATCCTTGGCCGGGTTTCCCTTTTTAAGCAGCCGGCATGCAATAACAGCCTCTATATGAAGGAAATACCCGAGACTACTACGAATTATGATGCGTTGGTACGAATAAGTCGGCTAAAGCCCACTGCTGTTGACCTCAAGGTATGAACTACCGGTATGATCGACCGACATGCTGCAATATACCTAACCTGGTATACGAACACGGCTGATCCAAAACTCTTTCGTGTTGTATGATCTGGCTGACATCCTGTTCGGTATACATGCGTCAATTCATCTCCGCTGTCGGCTTGCTGTACGCTCTTTGGGGACTGTCTGATAGCTAGCTGATTCGCACCTTTAGTGTACCTCACGACCTCGGCAATGGCAGCTCGAGTTTTCGAAGCCATTGGCTTGGCGTTAGAGCCTCTGGGCATGCATGTGAGGCGCTATGCATCCATGACCGATAACGCGGGACACAACACTCTTAGCTGTCTTGGTGATTACGTAGTCAACGAGAGTCTGTCAGCCTCAAAAAGTGTACGAGTCAAGCATTCTTTGAGTAAAACGCAGCTGATGTTCATCTGAAATTAGTGCACTGGTTAGTACATCGAGATGCTTTGCGAAAACCATGTCGCTCTCACCTATTTTCTCACCTACATGTTCCTAAATTGCTCATCTCATGAGTTTGTCCGACTCTCTGTAGAGGCACAATTCTCTTCTCCAAAGCTACCTAGGTATGCTGCAGTTTACTTTGTTGCCTCTAAGGTAATCTCACCCTTAGCTGATCAACACGTCATCCCAACCTCTACTATGTACTACAACATTAAGCGCCAGGAACCAGAGCCCTGTGAGTGTGATCATCATTTGAAACAAGATGAACGCCTCTAGCAGGACACCCCACAGAAACGACGCAGATTCAGCCGAAGCGAGACTGCTTCGAATTTCCAGAAGCCTTTTAGGGCTGTAACGTTATTTCAGCTCAGAGCGCCGTGCCGTTTTCCAGCGGCCGTTTTTACCGCGCCCTCGTTTTCGGCTTGCGAGAGCTACAGTCATTCAATTTCACTAGCGACGCAACCTGCTTTGGGAGGCAACCAACAGTCACAAAGCATCTTGTCGGACAGGTGCAGAGAAAAGGGATGTATTCGACCCGAACACGCCGCGCGCATGCATCACGCCTTCATATCTGCCTTCCAACCCGGCCGCCCACCCATGTAGTGTCGTGTAATCCGCCCGGGTGGCAAAGCTGAGGCTCTTTTCTCTCGGCTCACCCCCTTGCTACACAATCCGCACCTTCGAGAAGCGTTCCGTCCAGCTCCTCCCTGCCAAGCGCAAGCAAGGATAATGCCGTAGCGAAGGTGATCACTGGATAGCTCGTTAGTCAGGCATCGTCTTACACCTGGCTTCAATGCCGCGCAACGCCTACATAGTACATGGGCTCGCCAGACACTACCAAGTATTCATTGCTCTCATGAACCGAGTGGTCTACACCACAGCACCCTGGTGCGTTCATTATATGGTATCCACATGCTACCCCGAGAATCTGCTCTGCAAAACAAGCTGCTGACAGGAGAACATCTCGCTTACGACCACCCTCCAGATCTTTACCAGTGTGCCTTGCACTTGTGTTTATGTGTGTCTTAGATATGTGTGTGCTCCTGCTGTACCACGTACGTAGTACGCCTCCAGTGTGTAAGCCTGGCGCTAAGGGGACTTTGGTAAGACGGAACCCTTCGACCTAACCGCCCCTCCTTGTCTCTTGTTCATATTCGCCACAACACCAACCGCGACGTATGCGAGCATCACCGAGTCAGTAGGAAGGTACTGTAAGTAGATCGCCTACATTGTATTCAGCATCGGCAAGCATTGTATGTAATGTGCTCAATACGACACTTTACTATACATCTGTTGATGCTCTACGCACATCTCTCTTTTCTCTTACGAATACCATTTGGCTCTGCCAGTATCTCAACCGTTGCTTGTATCATGTAGCAAAAACTAGATATCCCCTTGTGCCTGCCTGCACGGCGGTATTGTGTAGTGTTGTGTAGTGTTGTGTAGTGTAGTGGGTGTAACACAGAGACAGATAGACATAGAACACACATGATGGTGTAAGTGTGTGTGTGTGCGTGTGTCTTAGTGTAGGTACCTGACGCAATTGTAGATGGCCGATGTTAGTACCCAAGGTAGGTAGATTCCAAGGTTGTCCCTGGCTACGCCAAGTAACCAACCCAGACCAGGCACCAGAGGCGCGCCAGACAACTGACAACGAAGGGGGTGGGTAGAGGAAGATAAGGTAGGTGCGGAGTAGAGATGTTAGTGATGAACTAGCGTAAGGGCGTGCGTGGGTATAGTGCAGATGACTTTAATTTAGTGTGTTCGGGATTGGCCGGCCTCCCCGGCAAGAGTTGACGTATGTACGCTACAAGGCGCACATACACTTAGTAGTGCGCAAAGAACACCACGTCCGCGGCTTCAGCACATTGATGCGAAGACACACCTATACCACATTACTCGCGCACATACAGTACGTGGCGCGCCCGCACACGTCCATGCATACAGCACTCATACCGGACAAAACTTAGTACCTTGTTGGACATGTAACTTGTGTGGTCACTTTCTCGGTACCAGCTTATTACAGTTACATATACTCCGTAGGTAGGCGGCCCGGCATCGTCACCGGGAGCTCCCCATCCCTGTCCCAAGGCGGCGGGTTAGTGCATATATCCATGACATAGCGCGGAGAGAAGTCGTCGTCCGAGTGAAACCCAGCGCCGTAAGCAGAGCCGTGCAATCTACCTCATTACCTATAGTGCGTGACTAGCATGGATTGGCATTCGGACGGAGGCCATTGGCTTTCTTGTTGGGTCATCTGTCGCCGTGCCGGGATTCTCTTCAACAGTTTTGCGTGCTCGTCGCATGTAGCTGGACTACCTGGGCCACCTACATGGCAGGGATCCGAGGAGGCAGTTCCGGGCTGATCCCGGCCGGCGCTGTCGCTTGATTAATTAATTGATTGCTTGACGAACATAAGCTCATACGCTGCTACACCATATACCTCAATCCAACGAATGAATTGCTAGTATGTATAGCCCCTGCGTATACCATTCTCAACCCACTAAGTATACAAACTTGAATAGGGAGTGTACACTTACTTGATAGAACATGCTACATGCAGCGGAGGCAGGGGGGGGCATAGCTAGTCGCCGCGTTTCGAGGAGCTGTCATGGTGATTGGGCGTGTTTGGTCCTCCCTCCAACCAATGAGCAGTGGCAGAGCTGAGAAGCTTTGAACAACGAGGCGGCGTCAGGGCTCGTTAATACGTCAGTCTAACTGGAATACCGTCGACAGTCATGATAATCTAACAGAGAAACAGCAGCTAAAACGAGAGGTCACAAGTCAACACAGAATAATAAGGTGGTGCTGATTGGAGTACACGTCTAGATGTAAATGTATAATAGGCCGAGGGACCAGAATTTGCCTTCAAATCTACAAGCTACCTACCGATGCACCTGGGCAGCCATACTACATGCTTGACTTTCTTTGATAGTAACCACGAAACATATCGTGGCAGTCAGCCAGCCCGCGCCGCGGTGAAGTCACCTAGGTATCTCTCTCTCTCTCTCTCCCTCGGTGATCCCGGCCAGCGTAGCGTTGTCTATACTACCGTATACTTACAGTAGTAAAGCAGCAACAATAATGCAGGGATTAAGCTACTTAGTATGGGTTCGGTTCTGTTCGCGTAAACCAGGGCAGAGACCAGGGTTCCAGGTTTGCTTGTACTACATCAACCGACGTTCTATTCTGTTAGTAGTGCCACTGGGGGAGGTGAGAGGGGTTACTGATACATGGCTTTCCACATCGGCTCACTCCACGGCACTGCACCATCCGGTACACTGGCGTGTAAGCATCTTGGCTAGGTGGTCCTCTAAGCACGTACTGCGTATGTACGTGTACTGAAATAGGTACACTACCACCTACACTACACCACACTCCTCGGTACGTAATGAGATTGGGTAACATCGTGGTGGACACGCATGTGTGTACCTACATGTAGGTATGTACCGGTACTACCTAAGTACGTAAGGTAGTCTCATAGGACTACAATAGCCCTAGAATCCAGATGGTGCAATAGAAAGAAAATAATAATAATAAAGGAACCAATTCACCATGGTAGCAATCTAGGACTCGTCTTGTGAGCTCTCGATCTTAAAAATCAATGGACCCTGTCGTCGATAGATGCTTAGTGTAGCGTTGATATGGAGGGATAACCTTGTAGTGCAGCGATGACAGGGCGCCGGCGAAGATCACTAACCCAAGGCAGCAATATTCGAGAAAAGTTCCGTGCTAATGCACGCGCGCTCCACGCCATATCACTAGGCTAGAACCAGCTCGCCCCTCCAGGCGGCCGATCACCCCTTGTCCTCACCACGAACAAGCTTCCACTGCGCGCGCAGGGGTGGTGGTGATGGTTCGATCAGTGCCGGAGGAATGAATCATCCCGTACTGCACACTACATACCTACCTAATGTACAGAGATAATGTAGATACCTCTAATTCGTCAGTACAGAGCCCAATTGTACTCTATATTTTCGATCGAGGCGCAGTGCAGGGCAATTAGCGTACCAAGTGTGTAGAGTACACGGCATGTAACCCCTGGATGCGTGAAACGGTGTCCCATCTAACCGACCTTCCAGAATATCATCTTAATCAGCGTTGCTGTTCCTGGGGGTAGCTGAGGGCGGAGGGGAGAGGGGACACCCCACGGTTCTTTGACTTACAGTACAGATCATGCAGGCTGTACAGAAAACGAATCAACCGGTTTTATCTATCTAAGGTATCCAAACCAGCTGTCCACATGTATGTAGTGTAGTACTTGTGGAATCCTACGTAAGACACACCAGCGCCCCGTTTTATCACCTCGATAACACACCACACCATGACTAAACGCCGACAGACTGAGTGAACAGACGCAGGTCCGGAACATACAACTAGGTAGGTAGTATTGTGATCCCACTTGGCATCCACGTACCTACACTAGTGGTGGTAGTAGTGTAAATACTTACATGGTATTGATGTATGTGTATCTGTAGGTCGACGCAGATAGTACTGATCTGCGCCAACGTCATCTACGGGGTGTGTACTAACAAGCGCAAGCGAGTGAGCATGCAAATATGCAAGCAGGTAGAAATGCCGGCTATTACAGAGCTACCGGTATACGGAAAAGAACGAGAAAGCTATTAGAACAAACAGAGTTATGAAGACACAGAAGAGACGAGGAGCTTCAGAACGTATCCAAGCACGTTTATCCAAGTCTAAGTATGTAGTATGTATACCTTCAACGCATTTACACAGCGCACCGCAGCGCGAGTCGCCCCCTTACACAAACAATGCCAGTAGACACCACCGGCATAATACTGAGCCTGTGTAGCGCGAATTCATCAGGCTCGGGTCACCTCCCTTCACCCAATCTATCCACATCCTGTACTGGCGCCACCACATGCATACTATGTACGTGACGCTAATGTACTGCACTGCAACATGACCATGACCGTACATTACATCGCCCGCGTTTCAAAACAACGCCGACATTCTGTTTATGTATGTAACTACACAAATGAGGAAATGTGGTGGAACAATAAAAAAAGAACGGTACAGAGTAGTAACAAACAGCACAAAAGGTCAAAGAGGTGTAGTATTAGAGAATGAACCCCGAGATTGATTTGATACGTATAGGATAGCCCGTCTATAGTATAACCAGAACAACCTTGTCCCATGCATACTTAGTGTACACTATGGTATTTACCGAGACGAGCCGATGTAACACGTATCCGTTTTATCTAAGTACTGCCCGCTCAGATTCCTGGCAAGGCAGGGGAGGGACACGTCAGTCAGAAGAGGAAGGCTTCTAGAAGCAGGATAGAAGGTCCACAGAATCCTTCCATTCCTTCCACGCATACCATGGCGCGGTAGACCAGGGGGGAAGGTAGTCAGCTGTCCTTGACCAAATGAGGTCAGATGGACTAAATATCCATACTTACAGTAGTGTAGTGTAAGTAGTGTACTATGTTGTGTAAAGCCCCCCCTCCGCCTCAATGCAGTGGTCTTCATCTCATACCTAGTTCCCTAGACCAGTTGTGATGAGGCGGGCCTGGCGTCCTCGGCGATGGAAATCCGACTAGAGGACATGATTGGGCGAGGGACACCGTTCTCACCAGTGGCCACTGAGTGTTTACTCTCCTGAGCGCCCGCCCTCCTGTGTAGAACGCCATCTCCTGCTGTTTTCCCTTACTGTTGCTACTGGCGCGCCGGACAAGGTGAGGCGCCTAGCTCACCGCAGTGCCGTTGGACGTCCTGGCATTACTCCCCTGTGCACGTACTGGGGGCTTGGGATCCGCCATGGCTGAGGCGGCCGCCGTGCTCGCCTTCCTCCTGAGCCCCCCTGCCTTTAACCGCCGCGCTCTCTGATAAGCACTCTCAATGTCGTATTCCACCATGCATCTGATCTTCAGCGCACAGACGGCGGGCCAGACGCTTCGCTCCCCTCGTAATATCCAGTAATCTAACGTCTCTCGGGTGGGCGTCTCCAGCAGGCGGACGAAATCAGATGCCGTGACGGTAGGGACCAGGACCATGCTCGCGCCGGGGACATCCTCGTCGACGAGGAACCTGCGTATGCCGGCTGGTAATAATCCTAGGGTGTCTAATTGCCTCATCCGGTGACGCACCTCCATCCCTACGATCCTGAACAGATGACCTGTGATCTGCGCTCGTTTGTGGCGAGCCGTGTACAGAGAGGGGCCATGCATGTCAGATTCGAGGAAGGGGATCAGGTAGGGGCGCGCCTGGCTCACAATGAAGTGGTTGACGTTGAAGAGTTGGGAGATCCTCGCCAGTGGCGACTTGCGGTCCTTGTCCGAGGCATGTGTCCAAGGACGGAAGCTGTTATCTGGTGCCCATGGTACGATGTTGCCGTTGACGTCCTTGCAAAGCACAGTAGTCTGCCTGCTCCCGTAAAGCGAGGGTGTCGAAGCATTCGATGCAACAGCAGCCGTCCAGATTAGCTATATCTCTTGTCAGCCATCTTCATTTCCTACCGTGACCTCAAGCAAGAAGGGGCACTACAGGGCAACGTACTACGTTCGGTGCCGTGATGTAATTCAGAAGGGTCGGAATGCCTTCTTGCGGAGTCGTAGCCACTGTTATGTTCAATACTCTCTTACTCCTATGAAAAGCTTCTTCAAAGGTTAAAGTTCCCAAGTTATCCTTGACACACTCTTCCAGCACTTTCACATCAAGGAAGTATCCTTCATACCAAAAGCGCATGATTCTGCGGACGAGTGTCTTCCACCCGGAGTTTCCAAGCGGCGTCCATCTGCGCTTGCTGTGGACTTGCCGATCGTGGCGTGCAAAGGCCGATAGATCGATCCCTTCTCCTGTCAGTACGCCTGGAAGCTCGTCCTCCGTATGGACTGCCACGAGACTTGCTATAAGGGCTCCGGTAGCTGTGCCTGTAATGATTCTCGGCAAGAGTCCTCGCAAGAACAGAGCCTTTACCACCCCTATGTGACACAACCCGAAGATGGCGCCGCCCTGTAGTACCAGCGTGGTTCGTCCGAACGCCTGCCTCGCGTCGTGCAAGAAGTCCAGCTTGTGCTGTGTGGTCAAGGCGAAAACATGGTTGTTGGACCTCTCAGGCGTAGCCGAAGCTTTGTCGGCATTGATGTCTTCGACAGCACCAGCGACTTGGGGTATGTATTCTTCGATGAGATATTTCGTCCCTGCAAACGATCTGTTGTACAGCTTCGGGACAGTTATATTCCCCAAATTTCGAACCAGACCAGAACGGACAAGCTCGACGAGCGACTGGGTATCGTTTTGTTCGCGGGCCGTGAGAATGGAATTCAGTCGGTCGCTGATCAGGGTCCAGTCATATGAATGGGACGATGGGTCGTTGCGCCTGGGCGATAGATGGTTGTAAGTATGGAGGTTGTCGCATGCCGTGAAAGACACGACGCGTAAAAGGAGGAAAGGGAGAAGAGGGAAGAGCCGGCTCCGTCGACCTACCAAAGATTCAACTCCTTCAGGTTATCTAGCTGAAGGGCCGCGTACTCCCAATCCTCGAAGACTTCAGCCCTGTGCAACGCGTCCATCCATTCGTCTATCAGGCTCTTCGTCTTCCATCGTCTGAGCAATCTCTGCGACAAAGGCGTCAGTCAGCTTTTCGAGACCACATTAGACCACCAAAGACAAATAACCCACCTTGTACCAGAAATAGAAGACATCAAGGAACATAGTACAGACGGCGACGACAACGCCAACCACAGATGCCATTTTGGTGGCGGTGGCCCGGGTGTGACGAGCATGTAAGCGTGGACATCGAGGAATTGCGCGCTTAGAGGTAAGTGCTGCTGATGTTTCTGATCAAGGGAGGACCTCATGACCCCGCCATTCTTGTCACACCTGTTGTCTCAGTTTGAAAGAAGTCAACAATAACAATCTTGGGAAATGTAGTTGTTATAGGATCGATATGGTACGCGCAGTGTAGGTATGCTCTTAGGATGCTACGAAATCAATATCTAGGTAGCTTTGGTGAACCGTGGATCCGGAGCTCTCCAGTTGTATATATGCCTGATGTAAACACGCCAACCGTGACTACTGTATGACGATGGAAGGCCTAGCTCGGCTTGAGACGGCAATTCGGGATAAGCATGTGAAAGATGCGGGTGATCCACCCAGGGATACGCAACAGTTATCCACATACCTCTCTCCTGAAGATCCAAACCCAATCCACCCAGCATGATTCACGCCAGATCATGAAGATTATTATGCGTACCTATATACGTTTTCACTTCAAGCATCTCAATTTATGGAATAAAGGACTCAAGCGTAAAGTGGTACAGAACTCAAAATGGACGTTGTGGTTACAACAGTGTAGGAGCTGTCGCATACGTCGTCACATTATTAACGGGATGTCTCCAACCGCACTCTGACTGTGATCTAGAGCTTCAGTACGAAACTCATAATGATCTTATACTATACAAATTAGCCCCCTTGTATCTTTTCTAGAAAGATTCCTGTCATCAATACACCTGCAAAATAACCCTAGCCTAGAATCCCTAGAGTTCCTATTATTCATCGTCGTCATCAATGATGTTGCGTCTTCTCGCCCTGGATTGCTCGGTGGGAGCAGGTGCGTCAATATCATCCAAATCCGCATCAGCGTCGGCGTCGGCGTCCTCTTCGGATTCCGCCGTCTTCTTTCTCTTCTTTCGTGGCGCCTCTTCTTCATCATCATCGAGCAGATCCTCCTCTTCTTCCTCGTCTTCAACCTCACTAACCATGTCGTCGTCGCTGGGCGCAATGAAATCGTCTTCGCGATCATACTCATCCTGGCGGCGCGTACCTGACGGAAGGTCGTCGTCTGAGTCATACTCTGGCCGACGCCGCTTGGCGCGAGCTGCACCGCCTGCACCTCTCTTTTGAGAACGGCCTGCGCCTCTGCGTCCCCCTTCCAAGTCGTTGACTGAGAGACCACCACTTCGGTAGCCGGTACCACGCGTCGTATCGACTCGTGCAGCAGCGTTTTCGCGTCGCCGTTGCGCCTTCATACGCTCCTTCTCAGCTAGCTCCGCCTCCTTCTTCTGGAGTTCAGGATCACGGGTTGCTGTAATGATTGTTTCACCTTCGTTCGGTCGCTTGCCCCGAGCTGCTGCAGCCATGTCCTCTGCAAGTTTCAAGGTGGCCTTGTCTTGCATATCTCGGTTCACAAGCACCGTGTACTGCTCATCGACATGCGCAATTGAAAGTAGGGAATTCTTGAGGAAGTGGGGAGCGACTGCGTAGTAATGACTGTCTTCCCTCTCTTGGTATGCCTTGTTACTGGATGGTGCCATCTTCTTCGTCTGGATCTCGTAGTGACTGCCTCCCACTGCGATCGTTAGAGATCCGTCGCTCCATCTGTGAACAAGGGTGTTGCTGATCAGCTCGCCGGTATTAGCTTCGCGGCGGAATCGAACAACGCCCTTGGGCTTGTCAGACTTGGCATTCTCTATATCCCAAGGCGTAGGCTCGAAGGTTTCGGGGTCATATTCGCGGGCCTGAAAGTTCAGGAATGCGGGTACTCTCATAGATTGGAGCTGGGAAGAGTGTCAGCCTAGTGCCGGCTCATCACGGAAATAGCAATCTTACATTGCCATTCTTAATCTTGGGCATCCTATGCCTGTTCAATGGGACATCCATAACAATCTCCTCTTTCATCTGTTGAGTGTGCATCGCGTCGTCATCATCGTAGTCCACGCCACCATGCTCAGCAACGTCTTTGTCGGATGCGAGGTCGTTGTCGCTAAGGTAGCGCTCACGATTGGAGTCCGGTTCCTGCTCCTCATCTCCAAACAAGTCATCGCCTCCTTCGTCGGCAAGATCGACGAGATCTTCAGAGTCCGACATGATGGCGAGAGGGCTTTGTTGCACCCGGTACAAAGGAACTTGTCGGGAACCAATTCGCGTTCCGGATGCAGTCGGGCGTAAGAGACAATACTTGCCAGCCGCTTGGCGCCCGAATATCTATCAGGCGCGCAGGTTATCTTTAATAAAGATGTTGGGGAAGGCTGAGGAGTGATGCCTTTTGCGCTGGGTGGATTGAATGCAAATGTAGCAAATTCAATGGGCAGCCAGCTGAGAGAGCTACAAATACACCAGCAATGGAAGTCGCATTACCTGCAGGCGCTGCACCTCTGCACGGGGCACCTAGCTGTCCAAGGTAGCGCGTTTCTCGCCTGGCGCTCGTTATCGATAAACCGGTTTCCATATCCACAGATCCATGGATACCTCGATAAGGCCTCCCCTCCGCTAGCTGGGGCTTTCTGGGGCTTCTACGGCAGGTCTAATAGGCCTGAAGCAGGCTACTTCTGAAGATCATTGGGCAGAGCGCCGACCTCGAAACGAAGCGTGCTGGCATGACAAACACCATCCCTTTACCCCTTTTGAGACACATCGACGAATGAATCCTGCTACAACAACGACTCACACTGGCCGCTGCAAAACCACCAGAGATCACGGAAAAGGGCAGGACCTGCATCCCGCCTCCGACAGCATAACTCCCATATATCACGGGGCCTCTTTGTTGCCGTGTTGTTTCAGGTTACCCAGAGGATTCGATCAGCCTGATTCCCGCCCGACTGCGCCATCTGAGTGACCATGTCCAACCTATTTTCCGGCATGTAAGTGGTGACCCTGCATCTGCGGTTCCATCCGTCCGTTGTTCTATTCGCAGCACTTTTTCGTATGTTCTTAACCGGCGTCCTGCACCATCTGTGTCTAAATTCTCTTCCGATTTCTTATATCCTTGTACCTGGTTACCCGCTGTCACGAGCACGACTAGCAGAGGCTATTTATGTGGTGGACTGTCTATAAACTCTCAGATAAGCTTTCTGGGGAGCGGGATGACATGCACATTCGAACTTTGGCTCAACAGTTAGTTAGTGCTGCGAAGTCTTTACCCCCGGGAACTTGTTGCCAATACCTGTGAACAGTGTTCACAGGATGATGACTGATCATGAGATCTGAAACATCTTGAGGCTTCTTTCTGCTTTGCTCATTCACCCCGCCTGGGTCTTTCACTTTGAACCCCTCACCACTTTGCCGGCCATCTTCACATTCTTGTTTGTGCTATCGTTGGATTGCTCAAGTCAGAGTTGCGGGTAGTCTGCCCAATGGCATCACTGCTTGTTCGCTAAACTTAAACCTTGTTGCATTATCATGATGTCTTGCACTTAGTCAAGTTTCATACTGCCTCGGCCCATGGAGTCAGTGAGATATTCCTTTGGGTAGCATACTGACGACGCTATAGAAACGCTCGTTTAAGGGGAACTTCCCAAAGGGCTCCAGGCCCGAATAGAAGCCCAAGCAGCACCAGCCAGCCTGGCTCTCCAAACGATATTCCCCAAAGCACTCAGGCTAGTCAGCCATCTTCGAGCTCGGCACCCAGGATACCACCTCTCCCTACCTCTCCCCCTTTGGCTCAAAACATTGGTATGGATGATACCAATGGCAGCGCGCCCAATGGAGACGACATTCTCAGCTCGTACCATCTACCCAGGCCCCTACCCTTATGGTTGAATGCTTCATATGCAAAGCATATCGTGAAAGGCAACTTTATGACCTTGAGCGCTAGACCAAAGACGGTCGAACAGGCGGAATGGATCGCTCATCAAGGTAAGTCATCACCATGGACTGGCGTTCATACAGGGTTCAAGTCTAATTAATCTGAAGTTGTTGAGCATTACCGAAACCTATGGAACTTTGTGCGGGTCATCCATGAGAAGGATGAGGATAGTAGTACTATCTGTAATCCATCAACCTGCCCGCGCATGTCTGCTGGGGCGTAAGTATCTTTGTCCACATACAAACGGCCCTCTGTCAGCCAATACTGATATTGAGCCAGGAATCATTCTTTCACATGGCTGAATGCCAGACGCGAGCCCGTTGAGCTACCAGCATACGAGTACATTACTCTCATGCAGCGCTGGATCTCGGGCAAGATCGACGATGTGAACATCTTCCCGACTGACTCCAACGGTGTTTCCTTCTCTCACAACCCCTCCATCACAACCACTCCGCTCTCGCAGCTATCCAACCCTGGCGACAGAGAATGGGTGGGTAAACGAAGTGGCTTCCCCGAGAACTTCGTTGAAGTTTGCCAGACCATCTTCCGCCAGATGTTTCGGGTATACGCTCACCTGTACTGGGCCCACTTCGTCGACCCTTTCTACCACCTTAACCTAGAGAAGCAGCTCAACAGCTGTTTCAGTCACTTTGTCCTGACGGCCTGCGCCCTCGACATGCTGAAGCCACAAGAGTTGGAACCCATGCAACCTTTGATCGACCTGTGGGCCGCCAACGGCACATTTCCTCCTGGATCCAAGGCATATGACTATGCAAACCACCGCGTCGGAGAGAGATTGATGCAACTATCGACCACTGCATGAGATGCTTCTGGGAAGGAAAAGGAAAGGAAAGTGAAAGGGACTGCGAAGGTTCTGAACTAGACTGGCCAACAGTCTCTGCGTCATCTCATCATGCCGGTTCGACCCTATTTCCTCGGAACTAGGTTAGTTCAGCATGTCCATCCTTGTTGTCACTCCACAAGAAAGGGTAAGTGTATTGCTCTCTCAGTGTCAACAGGCAAGGCAGGCGTTATATGTTGGCGTTGGGTTCAGAGAAATCGATTCATAAATTGCTACGTACACCATAGCATCGGCGGCATCAGATCAGTTACTTCCAAGCACACGCAAACATCCAGCGAATCGCCAGCATAAAATAGACTTCGTTAGAGTCTAGTCGTATTTCTCGTCTTAGATAGTTGTCCTCTGTCATAGTAAATGCCAACCTCTGAATACAGATATCATGAGTGATTGATTAACTGTTTATAGCAGCTTGATGAATTGAGCTTTATGCAGTATCGTTTGCACTCGTTGTTAGATTGATATGTAGTTTTGCTACACACTGTTCTCCGATATCAATCTGACCATACCTGTACTTTCTACGTGAAATTCAAGAACACGTCATATAACATACGCACTCTCGTATGCAACCCCGGAGCAAATAAGCGTATACACACATAGGGAAGTGCATAGATAGTTTGACGGCCGAAGTCTAAATACCTGGACATTTATTGACGCGTAACCCCGCACGAGACGACCAGGTACGGACGGGGGACTGAGCGCATGTTAAAACATCAGCCGTTCTCGAATCCTCTCCCGGTTACCTATCATTCAGCGGAAGTCCTGTCCTTCCCTCGTTCGAGATACCTAAAAGTATTCGGTCTTGCATTCCAGGTTCAATTGCGAATCCGTACCATAAGTTGAAGTGGATGCAATATCTATCTCTATTTCTCCGGGTAATGAACGAGCTCACTACGAAGACGAGCTTGACGCGTACCGTGTGACACTTGCCTTTGCTCGTTGATGAGGGTTGGTCAATGAATGAATGATATATGGTTATTCGACTGTTTGGCTGTCGTTCCTGCGTTGCTGCGATGAATGTGACGTTCTTCGCTCGCAATGCGGCTGATGATGCGCATCTTTTGAGGTGCTGGGCGATTCAAGATTGCAAGGGTTGTTTGAGGCAGCCGGATTGCAGCTGGTGTCCATTTGTATGTGCTCTTCTTATTCACTTAAGGACTTTGATATTTTTCTTCGTCGATGCAATCAGTATTGTATTCCTATCCTGTGACAAGGCTCTATGCTTCGTCCTTCTGTTGCTAATCTAACATGACGTTTAGTCTTGGACGTGTGTCCCTAATTCCCACCCGGTACAGTTCCTCGCTCCGATATGGGAGGGTGATACTACGTGTCCACACTGGGCCGAGCGATGGGAAATTCGCACTCGGCCTCTTGGCTGTTATGTATCCACGGTCACGACTCTCACATCTCTCGTTACCATCTTATGCACCCTATCTTTCGTCTGCCTGCTCTGGCTTGTTGGGGTCGCGGCAAGGAGGTTAGCGGCGTATAATACGAAGCACCCTAGATGGTGGAGAATATGGAGGCACAACAGATTACGGGGGCGCTCGGGGACGTCTGATATTGTGGTAGCAGAGGCTCAGTCAGACAGAGATGCAGAACGCGAGCCACTTCTACCCTCAGCCTCAGGTGGAGAACCTGAGTGATTGCCCACCACTGGCTCTTTGACTCAACGTCTTGGGGGTATTTCACCTTTATAACATGTAGATCTGCGTCTCAACCAGAGCTAACGGGAGGGATGATGGCGACCTCATCACCTTCCTGTATTACCACGCTTGCTTCTGTTGCATTTTCACTATCGCTGCTGGGCACATCGACATAGCTAAGGTTGACGGTCACAAGACATGAGGAGAGAATCTTTTCCTTGATGCCACTGTGTTTTTCTTCCAGCGCATCGAATAACTTGCCGATCGGAAGAGGCGCAGGAAGAGTGTCATATTCTTTCGACGTGAAAGAACTTGCACTTGCAAAGTAGAGGACGACGAAATGACCCTTTGGTGGCTTGGGGATGGCGCCCATCTCGGATTTCGATTGAGTTCTCCAAAGCCTGTGGCACGAAATCTGATAACATCAAATCTGACTGTTAGCTCTCGGCTCAACAAGATGTGGGAGTGGTAGTCAAATGGAGTAGACGTGTTGGTAGTCAGAGATCTTGGTGATAAATTTATTACATCATGCGATGATCAGGTAATACATGCTTTTTAGGTACATCATCCAACAAAGGGTTGAAAACATGGAAGCAATAAGAGATCAGTCTTGACTTACCAATGATTGCCGCAGGCCAGGTGCTCTACGGAGCTACTTGGAGCTGGTGTGGGTGTGGAAAAAAGTAAGTGAAGAAGCTGTAAAAGGAAAAAAAAAAAACGGTTCAATTTATTAAAGCTGCCGAACACAGTATTAGTCAGCAAAGCTTCTCCGCAAACCCAGCCACCTGGCATGCCGGGGCATATCAGCTGCCAAGAAATGACTATCAAAGACAAGCACCAATGCTCAATGGATGGTCTGAGTTTGTACTCCAGTACACTACTTACCTATGTATATCGACCGTCATATATATAGGAATGTCAATTCTTCTTCACAACACAGCTTCACTGCTGCTGTAGGTATCCCATGAGGTAATTTTGGTTCACATGCCAACCGAAGGTTCTGAGCGACGGCCTCTTTGTCAGAATTTTCCTAGTCGAGGTTAAAGTTAGTACAGCTTTTAGATCCCAGTAAATAGTTCCTATACTTAGCGCTAGCTGCTAATGCAGTTGACGTGCTTCCATGGTTATGTCTTGGGTTAGTACCTAGGTTCTAGACCCGCACTGAATGAGAGGTTACTGATAGGTGTTTAGATATCTCGGCAATCGGCTCATGAACTGGTTGAAGGGTTGAACCCCCGCCCCCCCATTTCTTGAGGGTGCCAATGATGCACAGCATAGTCTCGCTGTAGATGATCCATTGATACAGAATGCTCTGCTGATCACCAATACGCTAAGCAATTGGGGGCTTTGTTCGCATTGTCTGAATTCCATACTCAGGCTGGCGGGAAGTACATGCACGGTGATATGCGTGAAGACGGAGGGAGCCTTTGTTTTGGACTATTGGTCGTAGTCAACTCGGTTGGCAGCGTACAAGTCTTTCTTTTTTTCGTCTATTTGGCTGTGTCATTGAAATACCAGCCAGAGATAGGTAAGATAGGTAATTTCTGGCGCGCTACCAATTACTCGGCTCCGTTTCATCAAGCGTGGCGGCGTTGCAGAAAATGACCAGCAGCCACTTGTAGGACAGCACACTGGTGCCACGGACGATACCTCACACGAGATGATGGGTAGCCAGCCTTTCGGACTCTCGATCAGCAGTTAGCCCTTACTTCTTGTCGCGGATATCAAAAACACAATCTGCACTGATCTAAATGAGTTGTAAAGAGGTAAATCATGATGGGTTGATATTGAGGTTTTTGAGGCTTTCCATTTTCCCGCATGCATGTAAGAGCTTGGCGAGCTGGATGATTGATGGCATCGAACCCAGCTGAGAGCTACTTGGCTAGCTAGCTCTAGCTACATGCCTGGTAGGTAGGGAGCTTCTGTATGTTGAGAGAAGAAGTAAACACTGTATTTCATGTTGCTACTGTGACGGGCACTGTAAACCAGCCAATACCTACATCCCATGGATAGTACTAAATTTCCCCTGTACATCCGCACACCTCACTAATCCTGGTTCAAAGCAACCCCTCCAACACCCGATAACTTTTGATTGGCCAGGCCGACCCAAATTCCGAAGACATTACGTCGTGTCATCTTGAGGGCCAGAGTTTACAGTAGCACTGATCCTCAATTCCGCTGAGGCAGCCTGCCACGACTGAACGCTAAGCAAAACAAGACAGCCCAGATGTAGACAAGGCCGCAAGGCCTCCCAGCAACTGCGCACCTAATGCCTAGTAGGTACAGTCCAGCTTGCCCAGTGCAGCATGCACTAACACCTCAGAGGAAGTACAGGCCCACCGTCAACTCAATAGTGAACAGAGATCAGCTCGGCTGTCCCAGACGCACATCACTTACGTAGCATTACACTAGCCATAGTGTACAGTAGCGCGTATCTAGAGGTACAGTGCAGGACAGTGCATGCGAGCTCCCTCAAGTGGGTACGATGACGATGCTCCATTAGAATGCTGCCTCTACCTTGCTTGCTCTACCTTGCTCGCTCTACCTTGCTTGCTTTGGGTACACAAGACGAAAAGCCAGGGTCGAAATCAAGGCTGAAGGCTTAGGATTGCATACACCTAGTGTTTACCTTGCTGTCCGCCGGCAACATCTCCTTTCTCATGGTTTACTGCTGACTGTCCTACCACGACTCGGTGTCGTTCATTCATTCCTTCACTCATTTGTTCTTTCACCTGTCATTATCTTGTCGGAAAGGACTAGAGCTTGGCCAGGTGGCTCCTATCATAACTCAATCACCGCCCACGGTTAGTATTGCCACCTACTTACTTACCTTATGTACCTACCTACTATCCCCATCAGCCTCAGACTTGTATACCTATACCCATACCTGTAAAATATTGTACCTATACGGTCTAGTCCAACAACTTTCTTAATTGTATTCCACGTACTCCGTACACGTGTGCATCATCATATCCCCAGATCTCATCAATGCCCCTCTAACAATTGATGCAGTGTCTAGTCCGTTTAGTCCACCTGGTACTTGATACTCCCCGCCGCTCGAGTTCGTCTTCTATTCCAGCGATCTTTTCGCCCGTCGATAGGACTCGATCGCAACATATCCAAGTGTACATTGAAGAAGAACTCCTCCGGTAACGATAACAGGCGACGTCTGATCGGTCCTCGCGACTCGGCTGCCACGGCAGCTTTGCCCACCGCGCATCATGGCTACCGCTCAAGAAACGAGCGAGCTCAAGCAGCAAGGCGCAATCGAGGCTGCCCGCGACCCTGCCTCCTCCGTCACCGCCGATGATGCCCAGAAGAAGCTTGTCGAGGAGAGCAAAAACGCCGGCGTAGCTGCCTTCACCTTCGATCCCGATGCTAGCCCCGAGGAAAAGCGAGCTCAGGCTAAAGCTGTACGTTTCGGCCCAGCACCTTAATACTTGTTACCCTACCCTGCTGACCTCGATCGCGCCTTGTGATAGAACCTCGCAAACGATCCCCGAGGGCCCAGAAAGCCTAAAGGAGTCGCCCTCGTGACCGATGTCGACGACGGCACCAAGGTTTCCTACGACCTCCCTTCCCCTTCCAAGGCCGGTGTTGTCGAATCTGCGAAGGACGAACAAGGGAAATCCGCACAAGAACAAGGCTCCACAGACGATGATGATGTAGCAGACAAAGTCGGTTGGGATCAGCGCTTTGGTTGGCCTGTCGACAGCGTCCTCGCTGGTGACAGCATGCTCGACCACACAACCTGGTTGGAGAGCAAGCTTTCTGACTCGTGGTTTGGTGGTAAAGCTCCTCCCCTTTCTTCTGTTTGACTCCGAGGCTCCATATAGCTGCTGATTCTTGCTTGTTCAACAGACTGGTATCACAATGCGGCCATTATCATCTTCACGAGTCTCTCCTCCTGGCTAGTTGCTGTCTTAGGTGGCGGCTTAGGGTGGATCATTATCATTATGGCTGCCTGTTCGACATACTACCGTACTTCGACCCGACGAGTTCGGCGGAACTTTCGTGACGATGTTGTCCGAGAGATGGCACTGAAGAAGCTTGACACCGATCATGAATCTTTGGAGTGGATAAATTCTTTCCTAGTCAAATTCTGGCCTATCTACCAGCCAGTCCTCGCCCAAACGGTCATCAATGCAGTGGATCAAGTCCTGAGCTCCGCAACACCGTCTTTCCTCGACAGCCTGAAACTCAAGACGTTTACGCTCGGTTCGAAGCCCCCGAGAATGGATCATGTGAAAACATATCCAAAGGCGGAGGATGATACAGTTGTCATGGATTGGAAATTCAGCTTTACTCCCAACGATACGGCTGACATGACGGCTCGCCAGATTAAGAACAAAATCAACCCCAAGGTTGTTCTGGAGATTCGTATCGGCAAGGCTATGATCAGCAAAGGATTGGACGTCATAGTTGAGGATATGGCTTTTTCTGGCATAATGCGATTGAAGATTAAGCTGCAGTTTCCTTTCCCCCACATAGAGAAAGTTGAGATGTGCTTCCTAGAGCGTCCTACAATCGACTATGTCTGCAAGCCGCTTGGTGGTGAGACGTTTGGGTTCGATATCAACTTCATCCCCGGCCTTGAAAGGTTCATACAGGAGCAGATTCATGGCAATCTCGCCCCCATGATGTATGCTCCCAACGTCTTTCCCATCGAGGTTGCTAAACTGCTTGCTGGTTCGCCAGTCGATCAGGCTATCGGTGTTGTCGCCGTAACGCTCCACGGAGCACATGGCCTTAAGAATCCCGACAAATTCTCTGGCAATACCGATCCATATGCTGTTCTGACCTTGAATAAGCGTTCTCCTCTCGCTCGGACGAAGACGATCAGGGACACGTCTGATCCCCGGTGGAATGAGACACACTATGTTATTGTTACCTCATTCAATGACTCCCTCGATATCATGCTATATGACTACAATGATATCCGTAAGGATAAAGAACTTGGTGTGGCCTCCTTCCTGTTGGAAAGAATGGAGGAGATCGGAGTCCACGAGAACGAACGGCTAGAAGTAATCGCCAACGGCAAGGCGCGAGGCGTAGTCAACGCTGACATCCGCTTCTTCCCTGTTCTTGAAGAGACAAAATTACCCGACGGAAAGGTTGAGCCTCCACCGGAGACAAACACTGGTATTCTGCGATTTACTGTGGAGCAGGCGAAAGACCTTGATGGCACGAAGAGTCTTGTCGGACTCCTCAACCCATACGCTGTTTTGCTGTTGAACAGTAAAGAAGTTCATCAAACAAAGAAACTCAAACGCACCAATAACCCTATCTGGGATGACGGGTCGAAAGAGATTCTAATCACTGATCGCAAAAATGCCAGGCTTGGATTGGCTATCAAAGATGACCGTGACATTGCAGGGGACCAAATCGTCGGCACATACCAAATCAAACTCGATGATATACTTGAAATGGTGGAGAAGGGTAACGACTGGTACAACTTGTCCGGAGTTCACACGGGTCGAGCGAAAATTACGGCTCAGTGGAAGCCCGTCGCAATTCCAGGTGCGCTGTCAAGCTCAGGAGGCTATCAGACACCAGTTGGTGTTATGCGCCTTCACTTGAAGGGCGCTCATGGTCTTCGCAACTTCGAAACTATGGGCAAGTCTGATCCTTACGTTCGCGTCCTTCTTTCGGGCATTGAGAAGGGCCGCACCGTGACTTACCGCAACACCCTGGATCCCGAGTGGGATGAAGTTATCTACGTACCCATGCATTCTGCCCGTGACAGGTTGACGCTGGATGTCATGGACGCTGAGAAGATGGGCAAAGACCGCAGCCTGGGCCTGGTTGAAGTATTCGCTGGTGACTACATGGAACAGGACGAAAATGGTGAATGGTTAATAAATGAAGAAAAGAAGACACAGGAAGCGGGCCTACGCCTACACGGCAAGGGTATCGAAAAGGGAATACTGACATTTAATGTGTCATTTTTCCCTTGCTTAAACATAGCCGACCCGGAAGAAGACGAAGAAGACAAGGAAGATGAACTTGGTGCAGGTGAACCTAAGACGTCACTTGATGTCCCACGATCAGCAGATGCTGGCAAAATATCTTCGTTAGAGAGGAAGGCTACTAATAACGTGCCGGCGACACCTACATCACCCGTCATGCCTACATCGCCTGCTTCCACGAATGGCCGAATATCTCGAGACTTACCGAGGGAAATACCCAAGATTCGCCTCACCCCTGAAGAACTATTAAAGTACGAATCCGGATTTTTAATATTCAAGCTCCTTGAGGGCGAGATGCCCAAAGTTGGAACTCATCTTGAAATATTTGTGGATGACATGCTGTATCCTTCTTATGCATCCGGGACTGCAAAGTCACAAGTTTTCAAATTTGACGAGATTGGCGATTGCTTCATCCGCGAACTAGAGTTTTCTAAGCTCACTCTAAAAATATGCGAGAAGCGTGAGAAACCAGGCGAAGAACGCGATGAAGACCATACCATATCTAAATTAACAGGCAACACGATGGAGACCCTGAAGCAGTGTCTCGTAAGTTTTAGCAGGTAACCATTGGATGAGATAATACTAACATCTTTTAGAACAACCCCACTGTTCTACGGCTTAGGGATGTAGAGAATCGAAATGCAACCGTCAAAGTTAGTTTGAAGTATATTCCTGTCAAGATGCACCTCGACCCTAGCGAGAGTATCAACAATATGGGAAATCTTCGTGTTGACGTATTGGATGGTGCTGATCTTCCCGCTGCCGACTCGAACGGAAAGAGCGACCCGTATTGCAAGTTTGACCTGAATGGCGTCGAAGTCTTCAAATCGAAAACGCAAAAGAAAACTTTGCACCCCGTCTGGAACGAATTCTTCGAAGTTGCTATTCCCTCTCGCACGGCTGCTAAGTTTCAGTGCAAGGTCTACGACTATGATTTCGCGGATAAACCTGACTTCTTAGGAGGAGCCTATATCAACCTCGAGCAGCTCGATCCATTCCAAGGCCAGGAGGTCAAGCTCCTATTGGACGGGAAGTCGGGTTCTATGAGATTACGTCTTCTCTTCCGACCTGATTACGTCACGCGAGCTAGATTGGGTACCGGTACATTCTCTGGCACCTTTGGCGGTTCTACGAAGATCGTTACCGGCGTCGTAAGTGCACCAGTCAAGGGTGGGGCAGCTGTGGCTGGCGTTGTTGGGCATGGTGTTGGTAAGGGTGCTAGTTTTATCAAGCGTGGGTTCCGAGGTAAAAAGGACGATGAAGCCACTGATTCCATCGTATCACCAAGCGTCGGTGAGATCCCCACGATCATTACAAACGACACAGACTCCCCGGGACGTAGCAGTCCTGTTATTAAACGCTCAAGCGCTATCATTACTGACGGGGATACCATTCCGCCCCCATTATCGAATGGCTCCAAAACGCACGGCCGAACTGCTAGTATGGGTGCATCTTCGATTCATAGCTTGGCCCCTGGTGCCCCCGGCCAAGGGACAGCTACATTCACAGTAGTGTCTGCCTCCGGCTATCCTCCCTCCTCGGATGTCTACGTCGTCATTAAACAGCTGGCCCCGAAAGAAAAAGTCATTGCGAAGACGAAGCACCACGAGACGCCTGGTACAGTTAAGTTTGACGAGACTTTCAAACACAAATGCACACCGGATACCCAATTCCGCGTTGAGGTGAAAGGCCACCATACCTTTGGGAGACATGATGATATTGGTGAAGCATTGTACTTTGTGGATGAGAGTGGCTCTGGCGAAAAGGAGATCAAGGCAGGGAGCTCCACCGTCCTTTTGAAGAGCACTTTTGAGCCCGCTCATGAGAGTCCACGCCCGGGAACATCAGGAGGAGGCATAAGGCGGAGTTTTTTGAGCAAGAGAGAGCCCAGAACTAGTCGCGAGAGCACACCGAGCTTATAGGCTCCTAATGTAAGATGGCAAAAGGCGACAAAAGATGGTGGGCAGGCTGGGAGGTAGGTGGGCAGGTTATGGGGGAAGGGGCGTCCTGGTTGGGGCAGGATAAGGCTTGGTGTGATTGATTGATTCCTGGAAAACTGACAACTTGTTTTGAGACTGTCTGGCTGTTTTTTGAAAATTTTATTCTATAATTATGTCGTATTATCACTGCTCTGCGATTGCGAATTTAGCCGACAGTCAGTCAATAAAGCCTTTGATTATGATTTATACTCGACATCTCGGTTTAGTTGGTATGAGTTGTGTCGTTGATCTTGCAAGGTGCTTACTCTAGAGAGTCATGAGCTCGAGAGCTCGGTTGAAGTTCATTTTGTCGCAATGGGCGAGGAGAGGAATATTAATATGATTGGCACTGTACTTATAGGTGATAGCTTTATTGAAATGCATTTTTTATTCCTATATCAAGTCGTATATCTACATATTCAAAATATTTCTACTATCACCGACTAACGTTATTAGAGAGCTTAAACTTTTGGGGGATTTCCTTAAGTTCACGGAGGTATAATGAGTTCATCTTCAGCTGAATGTTTAGTAATGAAAGCCAGCTGCTTGAATTCTTTATTCCTCCGTAGATAGGTGCTGTATGTAACGTTGGTGATTTAGATTCCGGCTGGTCAATGGTTTGTTAATTTCGACCTCTGTACTCGATACAAGTTTGCGTCGCATGCTAAGTACTTGACGGCATTTATAGTTGTTTGTCACGGAACACGACCGCGGCGGTATACCGCGAAACCATAAAACGTACCTAGTCTATATCGCAGTTAACTCGTGCGCCCTTGACCTATCTATGGATAGCTGTCATGTACGAGATATTGCCTCGGCGTTTCTATCAGCTCAAGCCTCAAATGATCATGCGCACGGTTACGTGCACCGCGACCTTGAATACCACTCATTGGAAACCCAACTCAAATGGAACAGATATGTATGAGCGTTTGCTATCGTCTTCGGGCTGCAATTCATTTGACGTGGTATAGTAGAGGAGCGGCAAAACATTGTATTGTAATCTTCCCTCTGACCTATCAAAAACATAGCCTCGCGCGCGATGTGCCTCTGTGACGTGTTTTGAAGCGAGGGGCTCATCTTTGCCTCTGCCACTTTCGGATGCGAGCATATGCTGGCTGCAGATCCTGCCAAGCTAGCCCATGTACTGCCCATGGCCTCTTGTTTATCACATGTTGGCCAGATTGGCAGACCCAGGATAAGTGGCGCAGGCTGATGTTGGTCGAAGAGCGTTTGAATAGCCCCTGTTGTCTCAGGTTGATTCTGACCATACGCGGTTCCAGTAAGGCACAGCAAGGCAATTCCCGCAAGGCTTTCTGTCCGCCACCACGGCGGGGGATGATTGTACACTTCAATTCAAGCTTTTCGGCAGGGCTTCTTAGCGTTGATAGATAACATATGGTCTCAATCTCTATGGATAGTACCTATGTAGGTGCGCGGATCGGTAGTCTGTCTTACATAATCACTCCAGTCGATCTAACTTCCTGTCACTAAGAAGCTAACATATTTACGGTTCACAACATTACAAGGCATAATAATATGGAAGTAAAAAAGGAAAACGAAAGTTTGTCGCGGGGCATAACTCTATGTTAACGGTTTCATTTGGGGCCGTTTTCGATTTTGCTTTTGCCAGCTAGGTAAGGTCTAAGCCCCGGGCATCAGCGTCCGTGAAGATAGAGAGAGAATTGAAGGCGTTTAATACCTATGTACTAACTACTGGAGACGGTATTGTGCATATATCAAAAACACTCTGAGCCGAATAAACGCGGCCCCGGGAGTGACGTGTACTTAAGGTAGTACTGTTAAGGTACACAAGTACTTTTCAAACCTATGGCCTCTATGGCCTTTCTGTCTCTTCCATTACCTTCCACAGCCAATTGAGAGGCAGCCTTTTCGACAAGTACATCTGCCCAAGAGTGCAAACTTTTAAGCACTCTCCTCCCCTACGCACCCATTTCTCCATATCCTTCCTTACCTACTTCACCAGTTCCACGCTCTCCTGCAACTGGTTTCTCGCCTCCGGCGTTGTATCATCACATTACCACGACAGAGACACTTTAATTTTCAATCACCATGGAAACTGACACGTTGCTGTACATCTATCACCATCTCTTCCTGCCTCTTCATCTTCCACAAGAGAATGACTACAAAGCTGAACGGGACAGCGTCCTCTTGTCGGCTGCTATCGACGGGCTACAATTGTGGAGGAAATGTATGAATCCCACGCATTGCGAGCAAGCCGATGCGGCAATATGCACGATCCGGAACATGCAGCGAGCGTACTCAGCCAGAGATGGTTCTCTCACCGAGCCCGATATTCTCGGCCTCTTGAAAGAGCTTACAGAGGGTGAGGCCCCTGATATTGAATACTGGTACGTGCTAACAACTAGCAGCCTCAGCCATACCACTTCTCGTCAAAGAGCAGAATGCCGGAGTTCTTATTAGCAGATCTAATGATAGTGTCCTATTCGAACTTTTTGAGATCTCGCCTAAGAATAGAGCCACCATGGCTACAAAAGGCAGACTCCGGCGCTATTTTCCAGGAGCAGCTGTCGTTGTCGGAACAAACGAGTTTCGGCAACCTGATTTCCAAAAGGCAATTGCTCAAGCCCTTGCTGACATGAGCAAGTACGGTGTGGAGGCAATGCAGCCTAAAGTGAAGAAATCAGGCGACTCCATCACCGAAGATCGCGATACCAACCATCCCGGCATGGTGTGTGAGGTTTTGAATGGTGTTCTAAGATCAATAGGCGAGCCGGTAGAGTGTCCAACTATTATCAAGAATATGCGGGATGACGTGCTTTGGAAAAAAGCTCGTTCGCCATGGCGTCGCTCACCTGCATGGCTGCTCATCCGCGTTGCTCTGCAGCTTGGCTTCAAACGGAAGACAGCTCCTTCGGAAGCCGACGCCGTCTATAAGGAAGCGATGCTTCTCATCTTGTGCCATATCCTAAAGCTTGCGACGAAACAATCCCTTCCAAGTGAAGTGCTCTTCTCCATGAACGCTAAACTATCCAGGCGCCTGCTCAAAATCGGCTCCGTCATCCGTGACGAAGTTCTTCGCTACGTTCAAGAAGCTATGAAGGATGCTCACGCTGTCGTTTCTCAGCGCTGGTCGAGAATTCAAAATATGAATGCACAACGTATAGACCTTCAAAAGCTATCTGAGCTCGATTTCATCAATGACACGCACATTTCGATTCCGCAATTGGACGAGTATATAGTGTGGAGGAACAACCGGGAGCGAGAACACCGCTTCGGTAGCTTTCAACCTTCTTCTGCGCTTATGACCTTCAGATATTGCGACTTGCCTCAACTGCCAAGCGCTTTTCCTAACGAGAGCAAGGACGATGCTATTGCCAACCTAGAAGCCTTCGAAACATGGGTGTCACATCACTGCCGTCAATGGAGCCAGGATAATCTTAATATCTCATGCCGCGAACTCAAGGATCTCATAGCTGCATACCACATACTAGCCCTATCGTACTACGCTAATAATCCCGAGGCACTCTCAATTATGGTACTTACGATATTAGAGTTGTGGATTGCTTGCGATGAAGCCGTCGTCACCCGTACCCCCCTTCTAAAACAATACAAGCCTGGCATCTCATCCCGCGTTCTTCAAAATCTCGTTCTACCGTTCGCGTCCCAGATGCGGAGATTATTCCAGGTGGAAAAATACCTGGCCAATCGTTCTTCCTCTGCTAGATTTCCACCCGAAAAGCTTTACTACGCTGTTGACAACCCAGAGTGCTTCGCAGCAAGATTCTTCGACCAATCTGCACATCTACAAGAAGAGCACAGGGCGATTGTTAGAAGAGCCGAGGAGAAAAAGAGAGCAAAGATAATGGAATGGCGCAATTTGAGAATGCAGTATGATGATCTTATCACGAGAGCTTCCGCACTATGTTGCGAGTACGAGGAAGTACGCATTAATGGCTGGGACGATTATCGGCACAAGTCAGACTGCAATAAATGCAGATATGAGCGTCAAGCCAAAGACCTTTCCATTGCTGTCAACGAATGGCCACTACCTCGTAGTATTACGAAAGCAAAGACCATCATTTTTGAGCTTTTCATCCCGGAAGACGTCCAATCATGGCGCCAATCGACGTTTTACGTTCTTCGCGACATCATCGGAATGCAATACTCAACAGAAAGCTCTCCTAGCTCCTTCCACAGCTTGGCCGATGACCCACATCTTCCCTCTGGCCCATCTTCTTCATCGTATATTGGGCTATTGTCCGAGGCAAAACCTAACGTTGTTACGCACCGAAAAGAGAAACCGGTTTCGACAGCCACAGAGACCACCGTCTGTCTAAATAACGGTTTGAATTACCGATATTTCGACTCTAAAGCAGATCTATTCGTAGAGACTCTCGACCCTACGGACAAAATCCCCGAGATGTGTACGTATCGCCTTCCTGGATGTTCACAGGATTTGCAAAAGTACCTGTTCCGACCTGAAAGTTTACACAATGGACCAGCTCCGAACGTTGTCTTTGCAGACCAGTACGAGGCCCCGATTCACATGAGCATCGAAGAGACGAGGGATTTAGCTACGTTGCCACTTGGTCACCGCATTCAATTCCATAATATTCTGGTGCAGCTGGTCGCCCCATCACTCGATTTCAAAAAGGATGAAACTGCAATCTTCCTGCTTCAATGTCTATACCAAGCAGGGCCACGTGGAGATACACCACTACGGGCTAGCCATGAAGTATTTGACGATCCGAGGTTTTCTTCCTGTCTCCTCGAGAATGTGGCAGCCGCTTGGAGTAGAGTCAAGGAGAATTGGGAGTCTGCTCAGGCATTGGTAGTGTTTGCGGCAATCACTACGCGTGTTCTGTCTCTAGATTCATCTCAAAAGATACAGCAGAAGTGCCTTGAGCTTCTCAGTGATCTTCGTAATGGAGCTTTTGCTTGGGTTGAACTGCTTCGCGACAAGTCGCACAAGGCCATCACTCATGATGATCGCACATACTTCAGATCTAAGAGCGTTGATATAGCTCTTATCTGTGCCTCATGTTTTGATGTCGAAGATGATTATCTTTCCAGTATCCTTAAATCAGACTCCGACGCTTCAATCTTCGTTCAATGCTCTATCCTTATCCAAGAAGGAAAATGCGTGCACGACACAGCTTCAGAGCTCACGCTCGCTTGTCTTAGCCTTCGGTTCCGTAGGCTATTATATCGCAGCTCATCTATTCTCTCCGTCACGCATTCAGGTATTTCAAACGCCGTGAAGAAATCGTGGTCAGCATATCGTCCGGGAGGTAGCTGGCGAGCAGCGAGTAACACGACGCACTGGCTTGTCACTGAAACAGCAGCGAACTGCGAAGGGATTCGTCTACAAGTCCATTACAGTCTCCTGAGTGGTGAGCTTCTGGTGAATGGCATACCATTGAGTCGACCTCCAGCAGAATACGAATCTCACCCAATGTGGCCGACGCTTTTTGGCCCTGTTGCTGTAGAGGTCATGCCTACATCTGTCGTGGGTATGCAATTCTCGGCCAAGAGGCAACACGAGGGCTACGACACCCATTTTGGGCTGAATAAATCATTTTCTGATGGCTCAGACTTGCTTGTTCAGGCATCCAAATCTTCCATGAAGTATGAGACAATCCCAGCTCGTTTGCTTCAGGGGATATTCCCAGATCATTTCATTCGTGATTTTGTGCACTGGTACGATTGCATAAATGACACAATTGAATTTCGGTCTCGTGCCGCCCCTTGGGATCAGGCTGAGACCGAGTGCGTCCTATCTAGATTTGGAGAGGGTTGGAGGTTGACGAAGAGAGGCAGCGCTGTCCTTAGTCTGAACAGTACAACTTTGACTGCTATAGCAGATGTGTTGTCCCCCCTTTCCGAGAAATTCAACATCCATGTGTTCAAGCCTTTGAAAGAGTCTTCCCTAGAGATAGAAATCCCTATGCTTCGACTTGGCTTCTTTCTGGCATTAGGCGAGTCAAAGCTACGGTCAAGAGAGTTCCGAGGCATGTCAGTAGACGAAGATCAGTCTCTCGGCACCCTTATCGGATTTGCAAATAAGCTGATATTGAAGCAAGAGAACCGTCGTCTTGTTCTTGTGCCAGAGGGCTTGGTATCTTGGTCATCTGGCAATGGCAACGGCCATATACAGGTCACGGTTTCAAGATCCTCTATCACGAAAGTGCATACACTCGAGGAAGATCGCGAACTTGGACGGTTGGTCGACAAGGGTGACTTGCAAGGCAAACTCTTCTTATCATACCTGCATGCATTAACATCTTATTGTCTGCCAGACCCTCTAACGAAGAGAACCGGAGTGGAACAATCGCTATGGACATTAGATTCGGCCAGCGTACGATCTTTTGGCTTCCTATCGAAGAGTAATATTGAATTGCTTGTCCTAATCGCAAAACTGTCCCCAAGGAGAGAGTACTACCCTCAGCATGAGCAAGAAATGCAGACGATATCATGGGTGTCGAATCTTAGTTATTTATCACAGCACGACGGATTCTATACAGCCGTGGCATCGATATTTGAACAGGCAAAGCAGAACAGCCTCTTTTATCCCGATCTTGACAGCAAGGAACTAAATATTTCCTGCCATATCAAGACCAGTGAATATCTAATGGAACGCGATCGCATCCGCTCCTCGACTTTCCGCATCTCGGGTTTCGGCGCAGAGAAACACAGCTCGGCGCACGATGTCCAGTACCAAAGCCGTGATGGTAATCAGTTATCAACTCGCGGAACTAACGCATATGCTCTTTCAAGCATTATATATCACGATCGTACCACGCTTCACACAGCAGCCCCTTCACAATATGAGCTTTGGGAGCTCATCTCAAATACGCGAACCTTGTTTGGACCTGATTCAACATTGCATGTGTCGCAGTTGAAATACAGTGCGGACGCAGCCAACTCTGGACTGGATCTCTCTCTATGGTTGGCGCTGCACAAAACCCTACGAACACAGCGATCCGTAGCGAATAAGTTCAGCGTAATGATGTGGCTGTCGGCCATAGCCGCTCACGAAGATGCTGACATCAGATACCTACAAGTCTTGGCCCTATTCTTTTGTGCCGACGAACTCGATGATGAATATTTGCCTTCGATTCCATCATGCGAACCACCAAAGGGATATCAAGCTACTTCTGAACAGCTGGAAAGCATCATCCGCTCTAATCTCCTAGAAATATCCCGCTCGCCTGAAGCGAATATGGTAGAATCTTGGAGGGAGAGCCGCCGCCAATATAAAGATCGCCGCAATCAGACTTTTAAGCACAATCGAAATAGTGCCGTTCGTAGTCTTTTATCACGGCTTCTCAAGCAGTGGCCAAGGGAGCCTCCGATCCGACTAGATGTAGAACGAAATATATCTGACTATGTTCAACTGAAAAGCATTATGGCCAGTGTGGAAGCATGTTTCCAAGAATGGTTTAACAATCGTTTGGTTTTTCATTACCTAGGACAAGTCGAAAAAATTCTAAGGTGTATAGAATGCAAACCTCTCGCTCTGTATCCACCTAGACAGATTACTTTGAACCCATCGCCAAGAGCTCGGGCTTTTATATCTGTCAGTGACCTTTTTGCTGGTCCGGCGCCTGCAGTTCCGAGATTGCCATATTCACTCAAAGTTCATTTATCGTCGTATCCTAATCAACAACAAGCTCCCCGCCTCGTTGAGCTAGTCGAAAATTTGAGAAATACTATCAGACCCTCTCGATACGAAACTTCGTATGTTGAAGAGCTTGACACTAGTATGCAATCTCTACAAAAACAAGAGAACGCACATTATCCAGATCTACGCGATATGTGCTCTGTGGAGGACTTACGTCAGCACTTGCATAAATGCAAAAAGAGTGTAGAAGATCTATATGAGCTGCTGGTCTCAAATGCGGGTATCGCTCACAACGAAATATTGGGGCTCGGTCATGGGCCACGGAGATCCCCAATACTCTTTCTGCAGCAGTTGACCAATGCTTCATGGAGTTCCCTCGATTTAGGTTGGAGATCATGTGTCTCTCGTTACGGTCTTGCTCTAACGGCACTTCAGCGAGCAGAGAGACTAGTAAAAGCTGCCGGTTCACGAAGCGACGAAGATCTGATCAAAGAAGTGAAGAATATGGGGCATGAAAACTGGGATCCATATGGCTACCCAGAATGGTTGTTACTCGAGGTTGAGAGTAGTATCATGATTCGCGACGTACAGAAGCAAATCGCCTCAAAGATGATGAACCCAAGCTCTAACTGCAATGCAGTTATGCAATTAAACATGGGCGAAGGCAAAAGCTCAGTGATTGTGCCAATGGTCGCTACAGAGTTAGCCAATAAGTCGCAACTTGCTCGTGTAATTGTTGCGAAGCCACAGTCAAAGCAGATGGCACAGATGCTCAGTGCAAAACTGGGTGGTCTTTTGGGCAGAAGAGTCTATCATATGCCGTTCTCGCGTGCTTTGAAGATCGACTCGGAAACGGTCGCTGCCACTATTGACAACATTGTGAAAGACTGCAGAGATAGTGGCGGTGTCCTGTTAGTCCAGCCAGAACATCTTCTATCCTTTCAATTACTGGGTATCGAGTGTCACTGTGACAGTACCACTGTCAAACAGGCAATCGGCAAGCAACTTATACGCACTCAGGACTTCTTCGACAATAGAGCTCGGGATATCGTTGACGAAAGCGACGAAAACTTCAGCCCCAAATTTGAATTAGTTTACACTATGGGATCCCAGCGACCCATCGAGATGAGCCCAACCCGTTGGCTATGTATACAGCAAGTACTTGGCCTTGTCCGCTCTCTGGCTCCTGACGTCGCTGGTAAAGCTCCAAAGTCCATACATTTCGATGCTCGAAGCGACGGCGGCTTTCCGAAAGTACGCATCCTGAAGACAGACGCTGGCGAACTCCTTGTCGAGAAGATCGCGAGATATATCTGCGATAAAGGATTTGATCGTTTCCCCATTGCAAGGCAACAAGAGCACGTTAGAAAAGCCGTCTTCAAGTACATCGCGCAATACAGCCTAAGCCAAGAAGATATCAATGCTGCAGAAGGAGCTGTCGATGGATCGCTTTGGACGGAGAGTACAAAGTCTCTTCTTATTCTCCTTCGCGGCATCTTGGCCGGAGGGGTCCTCACATTTGTGCTTAGCAAGCGCTGGCGCGTCAACTTTGGGCTGGCCGGCGTCCGCACGCCACCGACCCAATTAGCAGTACCGTATCGAGCTAAGGACAACCCAACGCCGCGTTCAGAATTTAGCCACCCCGACGTAGTGATTGCCCTCACATGCTTGACTTATTACTACGGCGGCCTTGGAAATGAAGATCTCTTCATCGCGCTCGGACATCTTCTGAATTCGGACCAAGCAAGCATTGAATACGGTGCGTGGATAAAAGATGCCCCCGATATGCCGGTTTCCTTTCGTCAGTTGGACGGGATCAACCTCAAGGATCGCCCTCAGTGTATCAACGACGTGTTTCCCTATCTTAAATACGGCAAAAGCGTCATCGATTATTTCTTGGGGCATATCGTCTTTCCGAAGCAGGTCAAAGAATTTCCGCACAAGCTCTCTGCCTCTGGATGGGACATTGGAAAGACCAAAACTAAACCTGTCACTGGGTTTAGCGGCACAAATGACTCTCGCAAAGTGCTTCCAACCGATGTAAAACATCTGGAACTTCGCTCGCAGGCGCATACGAACGCCCTAGTGCTAGAGTATCTTCTTCAGCCGGAGAACTTTGTCACTCTGCTACCAACCCAATCCGACAATACTATGACCGATGCAGAGCGCTTTTTCCAGACGGTGGTAAACCTGGAGAGCCCTACTAGGGTAATTCTTGATGTCGGCGCTCAGATACTGGAGTTGGATAATCAGCAAGCTGCACAGGCCTGGTTGAAGATGGTCACAGACGACAAGACACAGGCAGTGGTCTTTGTGAACGACAATGACGAACTGTGTGTTATTGACCGTGGGGGACGTTTGGAGCTCCTTCAGACATCGTCATATGCAACTCAGCTTGATTCGTGTTTGGTATTCTTGGATGATGCCCACACCAGGGGTATTGATCTCAAGTTGCCGGACGATTATAGAGCAGCCGTTACCCTCGGAGCCCATCTAACTAAAGACAGATTGGTACAAGGTAAGTCTAGAACTGATGGTTATTCCTCTTTTGTGGTCTATATTAACATCTCTTAGCATGTATGAGAATGAGGAAACTTGGTAAAGGACAATCTGTCGTTTTCTGCGTAAGCGCGGAGATTCGGACCAAGATTGAGGAATGCACCGCCCTACCGAAAGGTACTGCCATTGGGGTAAGAGACGTACTCCATTGGGCTATTTCAGAGACTTTTGCAGATACCAGGAGGAACATGCCGCTCTGGGCGGCCCAAGGTGATCGATTTTCGTGTCATGATGATATCTGGAAATCCGCGCAGAACAACGGAGTGACCTCTATGTCGAATGCCCACGCCGAGAAATTCCTTGAAGATGAGGCGCAGTCTGTAGCTGTTCGATACAGTCCCCATCCAGCAGAAGAGACATTGAAAATCAACAAGCTGCTGCACTCAAAGGGCCCGAGAACTGAGGAGATCATAGCTCGTTACAACGAGTTCGATGATTTGAACTTTAACTCGAGTACATTGCAGGAGGAACAGGAGCGCGAATTATCACCTGAAGTCGAGCAGGAACGTCAGGTCCAACGGCCGCCCCCTGCGCAGCCAGCTGACCACTCCCTCCATCAGGACATCGCGGCTTTCATCACTACTGGCCACTTGGCCCTGGCCTCGAAAGCCTATATGCCAGCGTTTGATGCGCTTTGGGACATGGATGCAGTCAAAACTTTCAATGCATCACAACTTAACAGCGGGAACCTCTTCGTAACAAAGGACTTCGCCCGCACCGTACGAGTCTCGGGCAATATGCACCATTCTGATTCATTCCAGCGTCATGTACAATGGATCCTCTCAAGCAGCGGCAAAGAGAGCAACATTATTGATGTCCTGCTGATCATTAGCCCATTCGAAGCCGAGATGCTAATGCCAAAGCTCCAGTCGGCGGGGCCCAGTAGAGTGACATTGCATCTTTACAAACCACGTTCTCACACGATCTATCGTTCTTTCGACCGTCTGGATTTCTTCACAATCCCAGACCGTAAAACGAAACTTGAGATCCCGCGTCCTCTTATAGTTGAGCTGAATCTCTTCTCCGGGCAGCTCTATTTCAGCGAGTACGCGGATTACCTGGAAACCTGCAAGTTTCTCGGCCTTGCGCACGATGTACCAACGGAAGACCAGGTTATAGATACGGACGGATACATTGTACGAGATGGTAACGCCGGGCCCAAGTTCGATAAAAGCCCGGTGGAGTTTTTGCGAGTTCATACGTCCGCGATTCGACGAAATGGTCAAAACATTTCGAAGACTCACGTGGGTAGCATGTTGAACGGGAAGCCGTTACAGATGTCGGATATTGAAGGAGACAAATAGGTGTGTTGTGATTATGGTAATATGCTCGTTGGCCCGGTGCCATGTTGCTAAATAACGCAACCAGCCGAGAGAACGGGAAACAAATGAGATGGTTCTGTGTGTGTATCTGGATGAAAGGATGTCCATTGCCAGATTGGCCGGCTTCTGTAGCTCGTTTGTAAACTCCTTAACTTTTGATACTTAATGAACCCATGTAACTTGACTGAACTAGGGTACTCATTGAATCAAGGATGCTATCACAAGAGACGTATAATAGGCTTGGAGATAGACTCAATTAGACCATAATCTACTAGGGGGCAACTAGGTCCTTGACCATTCGGAAGACTTCCTGACCCTCCCTTAGAATATCGAGGCTATTTATACACATCGTCGGTATTCCTAACCTCCGACCTCCGACACAATGTCTCATATTAGCGAGGGCTGAATAGCCTCACTGAGACAATTGCTAATACTCTTTTCAGCTCGTATTACGTCCGAAGCTAGCGCGTGTTACATCACCGAGACCTGCAGTCTCGTATTCAGAACGTGTAACACTTCCGTACAACAGATGCAAAGCAAACCGGGTTGTGATCTAATAGATTTAGTATCGTGCCGATTTTCCCTGCTTTAGTGCAACTAATTTCTTGTGTTACGCCTGAATGTCGGTGTTACGGACCCGAGAATCTGATCTTAGCTCGATACAAAAGCTCTTTATCTGCGCCGTTAAGGAGCATGAGATTCAAATATGGACTGCTTGTTACGGTTGGTAGAAGTTAGGACTACTGGTAATCTTGGCCAATTCTGTATACGAGAGTGGGGTGGTTGACTTGGAATGTTTAGGACAGGAACTTAGCCTAGATATACTTAGGGTCCGAAATTGATTCCACTTGCGGGTCGCCAGAAGCCGAAATCCCGGCCCCGGCCCCGAGGACGGTGTAATCCACGGCACCAGTCTTTTCATTTTGGTATTTGCTGCTAGAAATTTTCAAAGACCTATTTACTATGAAAGTGCTGGTGTGCTCCTCTAGGGGAAAAATCAGAGTAGTGATTCTTTTTCTTCTTTTTCTTTTCTTTTTCATAGATTACAGGCCTGGCCGGCTTGGTCGATAGGGCGTGAACCTTAGATAAAACTAGCGGATTATAAGCTTTGCCAAGTATGCCTTAATGACCAATCCGCTCGTACGTGGTACGGGCCGTAAAGCCACTAATGTGAGTTTAGTCCTAAGTGGTAGTAGGTAGTAGTACTATCCCAAAATGTCGCGCAGAAGTGGATATGTACCGCTTTTGCGTTAGTTACAACAATGACATACACCCGCACTTCTTTAAGTTCAAGTTCAGAGCATAGTAAAGCTTGAAGCTCATTAGATTCCTCGTAAGTATCGTCTTATACCACTTGTCCACACGAAATTGCGCATAACAGTCACAATAGGGCTTGAATATTGTTTTGATCTATAGCCTTACTAACTGTCGGTAGAGCTATTTTCTTTTCTTTTTATAGATTTCGGCTAAAGAGCGGGTAGAATAACAAAGTCAGTCAAACAGCCAGGGACCGAACCCAACCCTCGAGTTATATCCATTGTAATGCGGAATGTAATGCCATGTTCGCCTCCCATATTTGTCCGGAGCCCATCCTACCGGCTCTAAGTATCCTTCAAGATCGGAATGGGCTTTTGACTGAAAAGCCCAGAAGAGTTTCGTTCATCGGCTAGAAGAAGTCTGGGACAACCCTGACGTGCTCTGGGTACGGTTCGTCACCGTCTAACTTCAGTTAGTCGAGAATATTTAGATGCTCAAGCTTAAGAAAAGCAGTATCTCACCTTTGGGTGGCCCTTCCGCTACTACAGACCCTATGGCCAATACTAAAACGGTGAAAAACGCGTGTGAGAATCTCATGTTGAAGATGATCGAGTGTTGAGGGAAAATGTAGAAGGGAGGTGAGAGACTTTGAACGATATAGTGGCTTATAGGAGTGAGAAAAGGTTCAGAGCAGATATAGTGAACTGTATACCATCAAATAGCTCTCGAGAACCCCTCACCCGCGTTCCAAGCGGGATATAAATGCCGGGATATGAGACCTGTGACGTAGAGGTCGGTCCGGAGCACACCTCCTAGATTACTAGACGATATAAGCAGAATACGCCGCAAAGCGGCATTTCGGCGTAAACTACCCGACGTGAACGTCGACATGACTGGGTATGCAGTATCCGTTGGTGAGCTAGCTCATATCATTATGCCCGGTCTCCTTCGTCATGTGGTTGTTAGGAGATAGAAACTTTACGAGTTTTGCATGTCCTAGGAGGGGAAACTGCAGCTTCAGACCTGATTGGAAACTTGAAAAGCAAGATCGATCCTTAAAGCCGCTAAGTTGCAGGTCTGCAGTGTTAGCTCTTCAGCAACCATCAACTTGCATGCATGAAGGATGCGTCAATGACAAATGGAGCATTTCTTCCAATAGACAGCTGAAGATCGTAGACTGAAGACAGAAGACATCAGGAAATGATGCTTGCATTACTCTGAAACTAGTTGGAACTGGACGCTACTATGTGAGGTGTGGGTTAGGACCACGAGCATTTGTTCGCTTAGTCATTGGAGTGAGGCAGTATATTAAACCGCGCTTGGACGAGGGGAAGTGGAAGATGTATCAGTTGTCGTCAAAATTTGTTACTCATCACTCAGATTCGAAAAAAGTGCAACTATCAGAAGTTTACCATGGATTTGTCCGAGCGCATGGCTGAAGCCAACAGGCTAGTGGACGACGCCGAGTCCGCAGATTCAATATTCCTCGAGGAAAAGTTCAACAAATATAAAGACAGGCCGATAAAGGGGAAGAAACAGACACTGATCCTTACTTGCAAATACGTCTACCTTGCGATACTTCACGTTATAATAATCTTGACGCTTGGTGGTGTGCTATTGAACTCTCGCTTCTTCGACACCGATTCATCAACTAGACTACAACACTCTTGGTGTAGGTGTGGCAGAGACCTCTCCTTGTCGGCCCCTGGCTAATGTGTTTCTAGCGCCTGTCCAAGACTCTGTTGAGTACGAAGTAAGGGATGAACATGCAACAGATCCCGGCCATAAAAGCATCTATGCCGGGCCCCCTTCGGTGGAACAGGAGGAGGCTTGGGATCACTTGATCACGCGTGAGTCTATCACAAGAAACTAAATCGGAATGTTGATTGACTGCTAACTGATTGCGCCGTAGCTGTCTATTTCAATATTAGCAAAGAGGAACTGTCTAGAGCTGGAGAGTCGTTCGAGAATATAATTGAGCTTACAGAAGGTGGATATATTGCCTCTGTAGGCGTATACCACGAGCTTCATTGTCTGGTAAGGTCTCTCCCACAGGTCATCCCCAATGTCGAGAACCACCATCTATCTAGATCAGTCTTATGGTCTATAAGTGTTTTATGTCTCCAAATGACTTTAGAAAAACGAGCTGGAGCAGACGAGATGGGTAGTTAACGCCGCGATAGCGAAACCTCCGACTTTTTGTTTTTCAGGACCGATACTACCCGAACCTGACAGAAGCGCAGCACCATTTCTTACAGGGACATCTTGGTTCGTAGCACTCTCTTTCCTTTATTCATACTAGTTATTCTGTTATTGGCCTTTCGTCAGCAATGGCATCTCTAACTAAAGATAGATCATTGCTTGGAGGTCCTGCGTATCAGCACCATGTGCCACGGTACCACAACCATCAACTCGTACAGATGGGATACCGAGACGATTGATAAGCCTCTAACCAAGTCGAGTTCTCACAATGTCTGCGTAAAGTGGAGCTCGATAGAGGACTGGATTTATCCCAGGAAAATCTCCTACGATCCTCCCGTGCGGTGGCCATCAAAGTGGGGGTCACAGAACCACGCCTTTTAGTAAATAGGGAGATATTGGAGGTTAGGAAGAGGGAAACTTATGGAAACTGATTGATTAGGAAGAAGATACTAGCTAGTCGATCAATGCAAATAGAAAGGAACAGTAAGCGTTACAGTTGTCGCTCCAATATACTGATATATCGTGTGAAGATGCCGCTTAAAACGCCACAGTAGAATCTTCAATGCTGGAGAGGCTGCAAGATTCCTAGGAATTGACGGTCAATTGACAGCGCTCCCCTAGCCCATGTCTATGGGAGGTAGTACATAGTAGTTGAGCGCGCTACATACATGAAAGCTAGCATGTGCAGTATGCAAAGCAAATGTGACTGACTAGGAATTGAGCGAAATAGGAGATGTAAAAGGTAAATAAACAAGGCGATGAGTATAGTCTTGACTCTTTGCCGTTATGGTTCTATGAAAACTTGAAGGCCCTAAGAAAAGAAGAGACCCTAATACTACACAATGGCTCACTATAAGATTGAAACGGAGGAAAATAACCCGCCTTTCCCTAGGAGAGTCTCCGTCCTAGAGATTAAGCGAACTTGTTTAAGGGATATTGTGTGCGTTACTGGGCTTAATACTTGTAATTCTTAATTAGGCCAATGAAGTCTGCCGCGAGATACTGCTTGCCGTAGTAAGCATGGTGGTTTCGGATTCGTTCATGATCACCACTACGTGTACGTGTACAAAAGTTCCTACTGCAACTGGGGTGCGGGGTAAAGGGGGTGATGAGATTCAGCTCCGTATGTACTGTGACTCCTGCCGTAGGCAAATAGCATGTGGAGCATTGGAAGGATTATTGCTACGTTGCTAATTATCTTGATCCTCCGCTGTTTCTATTCATGGTAATCTTAGTACTACCTCGACCATGCAATCCGCTTATAAAGGTTACCTTTTCGCCCACTATAATACATTTTTAAAGGGCGATCAGCTTATCGCGCTTTCGCCATGTTATTACGTCAGTGTCTTGTGAACTGCTACGGGGAGCCAAGCAACGATCCTACCGGAAATATAGCCGTTTCTGAGACTGAGCCGACCGCGCACACGGGTGGATATAATAGGACTTTTTCTGCCCTATGAAAGCATCTAGACTTAGCAAACTTACCACAATGCTTTCTATCATAGAAACAGTGTACCATGGTCAGCGTCCACTGACGGCGCGGTCGTGACCACGGCCCTATTCCGTCCTCATTTATCAGATTGAAATCCCAAGACTATTTAACTCATCTATGAATTGCATTGTCTGTTTTTGCCGACTGTTTAAATGGATCCCAATAGCCCGGCACTCAATCCTCCAGAGGGTGTTGAGTCTAACTTTGATAACCCGCCAAATGGTAATACTCTGGTGATCAGCGTCCTCAGCATATCCTTGGCTCTCTCGTCGGTATGCCTTCTCATCCGTAGTTTGGCAAAGGGTGTCTATTTAAAAAGATTCCAAGTAGAGGATGGTAAGCGAGCTCGGAAATATTACTTTCAAGATGGCATTACCTAATTGCATCTAGTTGTGATTATACCGGCATATGTAAAGCATAGTCTGATCCGCGGACACTCGGATGATCTAACTCTAACTATGTCTGCGTAGATCTTCTTCGTTGCGTTTAGTGTGTACATATACCGGATTGCTGCGGAAACTGGCTTTTTCGTACACGCTTGGGACATCAGATTTGGCAGCCTGGCAGAGTTCTATCATGTATGTCAGATCTACTGCTTGAGTCGTTTCCGTTTCTGACCTTTTTGTATAGAATTTCTTCTACGTCACTAACTTCTATCTCGCGACAATGATATTTCTGAAATCTGCCATTCTGCTAGAATGGACCCGCCTATTCGTACCGGGCAAAACAAGGAACATGTTATTCTGGACATGCCACGTTGTCGCGACTCTCAATGCTCTGTACTACACAGCGAACATCATAATCGAGAATGTTTCTTGCACGCCGAAGGCTTATTGGTGGGACAAGTCCCTCACAGGGCATTGCTTGAATGGGACCGTCCTAGCCTTGACCTCAGCGACAGTCAACCTGGCATTTGATATCGTCATCTTTATCTTGCCGCAGAGAATTATCTGGACTTTAAACATGTCCACGTCGCGAAGACTCGGGGTGTCTGCCGTCTTCATAGTCGGTCTTTTGTATGTCCCATTTCACTCCCGTTTCTTGGTTAGAGGGTAGAGTCTAATCAAGTGCTTGGGATATAGAGCTGTTGTCCTTGCAGCGGTTAGGCTCTCAGCAGCTGTTACTTATATCAGGGAGGCCGATTATACATACAACTTAGCCCCACAAGTCAGTTATAGAAATTCCGTTATCTCATACCCCCTTTTGCGTCCTCCTACCCCTTATACCCCCTTTTCCCCCTTTCACCCTCATCATAGAACTGCAGGTGTCCCTAAGCTTGCAAATATTTCAACTTTCTATAATTCTTTCGAGCCGTGAAGAGGTATTATCATAAGTACAATATTACTGACTCGTTGCAACCAAAAGGCGCTCTTACAGACAGCCGAGATGACGGCAGGAATTCTCGTTTTCACTATACCAGCCATGCCTAAACCGCTGGCATACGTAATGCAACGGGCTGGTTCCTCTATTGGGAAGTCGATGAGATCAGGCCACAGTAATAGTGGCAGCGGCAGCGGCCGTGGAGAGAGCAGTCGTTTCTTTTCGAGCCGCAGAAAGCCAAATATTAGCTTTGAGCGGCCCATTGACGAGCACCGACTCGTCGTCAACCATGGTAGGCTTAGACACCTGGTCAGCGAGGATTCAATTCTGAGCGTCAATGTGCACGAGTTTAGCGATCTAAGGTCAGATCATATTGCAGAGACTGAGGCCGGTATCTTCAGCACGACAGCCACGCACTGAGAGTTTTGCTACTATTGGAAGGAACGAAGGCTAGAAATACGCCTTCGTAGACTGTAAAATGACACGGAGTTTGATACCCTAGTACCTGTTATTTTTTATGTCTCGTTAATCCCAGGCCTTACTTATATATAGAGTATATAGCGTAGATATAAATTCCATAATCTTTTGGGAACACAATGAACCCGCCTCAACCAAGCTGCTATTGATTGGCCCTATAGTATTCAGTACGTAGACTTGCTACGAACCTTCATGAATTCGTTCATCTTGTCGCTGTCTCAAAATGGTTCGTTGTGGCATCGGTCCTCTTCTCGAGGTTTAGACCCGCAGGTGGTTCAGCTATCCCGGCCTTAATGTCTCCGCGGGTGATAAACTCGTCGCCGAATTTGGTCGCAACCTCCTCCAGCGTCAGGAAGCGCGTCTCGGGCAGGTAGAGAAGGTAGATGGTACCAGCGAACAGGTTAGTAGCGATGAAGACGAAGTAAAATCTCCATGAGACGACGTCGAATGCAATCGAAGCCGCATATGACAGCCAGATGGCTGTGATCGACTGGGTGAAAACAGAGAAGCCAACTCCAACGCCGCGCAGGGCCAACGGGAAGATTTCGGCCACCAACACCCAACCGACTGTGCAGATACTTGTTAGTCATTGTTTCTGCGCCTGACACAGATTATCCATGTGCACCCAATGTGCTCCGAATTGAGTACTTGAGGTGACAACCAAGAAAATTCTTGACTTGACGAATTTCCATTAATAGGGGGTTGGGGAGGACAGGGGCTAACTGACTGCTATTAAAGTAGAAAGAGTAGGCAAAGGCGAATAGGAAGATTAGGGCCACAGCCGCACGCGAACCTGCTGGATTGACGCCATCTGCGTAGAAGTAGGAGAGTGCTGTCAAGATGGCGAGGAGGATCGCCAACGTATAGGATCCGCTGATGACGGTCTTGCGTCGTGTCCAGTGGTCCGCTGTGAAGAACACGTTGATGACTTGCCCGATGACAGCACTAAAGCCGTAGAGGGCGCCAATCAGAAGCACCGTGTTGCCCTCATAGCCGAGGGAAGCGTATAAAACTGACTGGTAGTTCTGAAGGACGTTGGACCCGGACAGCTTCTGCATGTTGACTATGAGGCATGCCAGCAAGGTGCGGCGTATATACTGTCGCGTGAAAAGCTTCTTGAAATTTTCCATCTTGCTGGGCCCGGATTCGAGCCTGATCTGCTCGCACATCTCAGCGAACTCGGTTTCGACGACATCGTCGCCTCGGTGACCATGCAGTGAGTACATGACCTTCTTGGCGTCGCCGTAACGTTCCTGCTGCACCACTTTGACGAAACGACATTATGTCAGCCTTGATGTACTTTTGTTTTCTGCGGATACTTGCAAACCATGGAAGGGTTATTCTACGAGTGAATCACTTACACCAGCGAGGAGAGTACGGGAGAAACGCAGTGAGGATAGCTAGGAGTACTGCCGGTGGCCCCTGTGTAGCAAGCGGTATACGCCATTGAAGGTCACCATAAGCGAATGCTCCAGCATAGCCGATGAAGCCGGCAACGAAGGAGCCTAAAGTGTTCATGAGGCCCTTCAGGCCTACGAGAAACCCGCGGTTCTCAGCGAGGGAGAGCTCTGCTAGGTACACGGGTGCAGTCGGATAGACCAATCCGGTCGAAGATCCGGAAAAAGCCCGACCGACTATCATCATGGCTGGGTTGACAGCCGCTGCCTGGAGAATGGCACCTATAATAGAGAGACAGCAACCGAGAAGCAGAGTCCAACGACGAGAGATCCGGTCCATAGTATAGGCGGCAGCGCCGCTACCGACAGCATAGCCGGCGTAATATCCAGATACGATACCAGCTTGGATTGAGGCGTTATCCATGCTCGGTCCGTACATGTAGCGTTTGAAGCTGTCATGTGCGATGGTCGAGGCAATAACTCCTGTATCTATGCCATACAAAAATCTGTCCATCGATTAGCGGCTAATCATTAGCTGCTCAGCATGCCGAGGCATTTTAGTAGCCATTGCTTCACGCCAGTTGTAACCGAATTTACGTACCCTGCAAGACTGATGGTGAGGCCGACCAGGACGGACCTGGTCGAGTTGCCGCGGTGCCCAGCAATTCTTTTTGCCATTCTTCTAGACCTTGCCGTTCAAAATGCAATGTAAGAGGCAGTGAATTATAGTCTCGAATAAGGCTCTACAGAAGGTAGTACAGATAAGTATCTCTGTTCATGTCCATCTGCACGTTAAAGGTCGATATCTCACCCCGCACTGGATATGGGTGACTTATACTTGGTAATCGTATCTCAGGCTCGCAGCCCCAAGTTGTGATAAATGGTAGTGCAGGCTGTCAGTAAGTAGAGTCTAGTGACAATCCTGTTATCAATCCTGGAGTAAAAGGTGCTGTCACATAGACGTTTCCAAGCTTGAGAGTTAGGTCCTCTATCTTACTAGACTTGCATTAAGTAGGTACTTTCATCATGCGGGATACAGGGAAACCCAAGATGCCGAGTCACAAGAAAGCGGGACATCTCTTCTCCATTGACTAGGTAGTGCAGCTGGATGCCCTTTTCCGTTGGAGCACCGTTCTGCAGCTACGTTTCCGCGTTGAATCCGTGTCTGTTTGAATCCGACTCCAAATGAGGTTGACAGGCCAAATTGTTAGCGTATCAGAGATAAATGGTCGCCCAAGTGAGTTATGCATACTGAACAAGAAATTGAAGTTGAAGAAAATGGGAATATTGTTTAGCGTATGTTCGAGAACTACATGACGGCTGTTGAGTTGTCTCGGCCCGGGTTCATCAGAGCCGTCAGAACCTGGTGGGTACTCGAGCGCATGATAACTGCGACCTACGTCCCAAATACAACAGGTATGCTGAGAGAAGATTCCTTCCGTCTCTAATGGCAATGGATAGCTTATTGGAAAACTAGAGAAAAGCAGATTAGAGTACGATAGGACGGCGAGTCAATATTGATGCAAGTTCAACTGTCCCCTACCCCCATGGGGAAGTCGGTCCAGGGGTTTACCAAACACGATGCCGGCCTGCCGAAGTGCGGGTCCGCTAGAGTTGGAGTGCGGAGATAAACATTAGGTACATGCACGAGCGCATAGTTAATAAGGGCATAATATTTTCTAATTAATCGCAATGATACTTTATGACTTGCTGATGAACCCATTTATTAGTATTGCATACAAATGTTGAAGTGTTGGTATGGAAGCCTCCAAAACTGGAGCTTCTAGCATCCGAAAATAGAGTCCCCCTTACCACCCCACGAAACCTGGCCAAGATCATTGATTAAGGTTATTTTCGTTATAGTCACCGTATAATTGAGGTAACAAAAAGTACGAATAAAAGCAATTTTAACAACTTACTAAAACAATAACTACACAGTAACCAGTGTAGCATAGTCCTATTATAAAAAGCTCTAAACATACCACGCCAACAAGCTAACGGTTCGTCACAAGCATTATAAAACGCAGCAGCGACAACATCCCTAGCTAACTTTCTCAGAGTACGGATGAGGCCATTGGGCATGATATGCAGGAGCAAAAATGCCATCAAGGGAATCATAATCTTGAACAAGAACACACGGATCGTCCAGGAATCACTTCTTCGGACTATGCCAGAAACCATAGCACCCGGATCTATGGAAAGCACTGAGATTTATTCAGAATTAGATCTCGATCAAGGCAGCGCTGCAGCTCGTGCCTAAAAAAAGACCGCCCAAGTTTATTAGCAAAAGGAAAGCTGGTTGATTTAGATTACGAGAGCATGGAAAGTTGCAAGAAACTCACATCATAGTGACACCGCAAAGTTTCGAGGCTCCATAACGCCAGAAACCGGATATCCAAGTAGTTATGTCGCCTTTGTTTGTGCTCCAGGCACCTTTAGCTATGGCGTCAATATGATCGAAAATCGCGGTGGCGTATTTCTCTTCCGTATAGGCAGCTTCGGACACGTTGTGGTGATCATCAGGGCTGTTTGTTTATTTATGGTCAGCCTTGTCAGGGACCTCACACTTTGGGGTAGGTAAAGACACTTGTTGTTGCATGAAGGTCCTAAAACCTTCGTGGGCAACTATCTAACTATATACACAAATGTCTCTTTGTACTCTGTGACAAGCCTAGACTTATATTTATTGTTCGCTATGGCTTTGACCCGGTTTGGGCTAACTCACATATTAGACCAGCTGCTAATCCAGATTATACGTTATCTCGTATAGCATTAAGGTCAGACAACTCGAGTGACAGCTTGTCGTAGGGGCGATGATGCGGCGTCCCAGTAGATACCAGGGTTTGCGCCAGAGCGGCATTGAGTGCAAGTGTTGGTGCAGCGTTGTCTCGTACAGTGTAGATGCCATGATAGGAACTGAGCTCAAGGGATGTTGTTACTTCGGATACAACAGCGCTGCCGAGGGCGCCGTTTGTGCCTGCTATTAGCAGCGTGCCTTTCAAATGAGTCATGATAACCCCTTCAACCCCGGTGGGAGAGCTGTTGGCTTTGGATTAGAGACCTACGTGAAGTGAATTATATTTGTTACGAATAGTCGTAGCCCGATGCATGCTGGAGTGAATGGGCTTGGATATGCCTTGGATGGGCTGATCTTAGCGCCAGGGGTTGACATCCGATGTACTTGATTCACTAAGCTTAATCGATAGATATTTTTCATAGTAGTGGCCGTTAATTATCAGTATCGCGTTATTATAGTCATATCAATTCTCCAACGAAGCTATCAGAGCTAGCCGCTGCCCAAGAATCTGATGAAGGAACTAACTCATATTCGAAACATTCACGACTTCTCTTCACACTAAAACACTACCTAAGTTCATTCCCTGGTATCCCATGGTTGCACATTATCAGTAACACCACCTAGACTATCTCTAACTAGCAGGCCTCATAACATTGATGAACATTTTTATTTACCGTGATGCCTTCCGATATGTGGCTAGAAGGTTCGGACTGTACAGCTGCCATGTAACCGCTCGACCCAAGCACCGCTGACAGGCTGTCTGGTTTAGTTAGACTATCGTTCCATTGCTGAATGCTCTGCTGAGATGGAGCTTTTGTCGAAATACTCCGCAGCGAGAACTTGCTAGCAAAATTGCGAAGACTCTTGACTGAAACGTCATTAAGAACAATGCGTAGGAATGTATGGTGCGCTGGTAGCTTACCATCTTTTTCTGCTAAGATTTTTGCCAAGACTTATATCAGGTGGCGGGTTGGCAAAAGCAGCTAACCGCCGACCGTCGTACCAGCGTACTAACTGATGGTTGCTCAGACAAACTGGCCAGCTACCTGGCTAAGCCGTTGGTTTGAGGAGGGAGGCGATCGCTTACATTAGTTCGTAGGTGCCTAGGTACGTAGGACTCCTCGAGCTGCTTGGTGCACTTCAGTATTTCCTACTCGAACCCGCGAAACGCGCCTTGTCATTCTCCCTTTTCTGGTCTTCATCCCAGTCCCCCCCTACCCCCCACCGAGCTTTTGTAGCGCTACCAACGTACGTAGAGTGGCAAGATGTCCAAACCAACCCGCATCGCAGAGCTATCCGCGCGCATAGCTGCTAACACAACCGAAATTGACAACTTCCTGGTCTCGCAATCGCTGCCTACCCCTTCATTCGACCCAGATGCGCCGCTGAGTCTGTTCCATCCTAATACTGATGGCCGCATTCTAGCTGCTCGCGAGGCGGTCATACAGGATACCCTTGAGCTGCGTGATCTCCTGCTTGGCCCTCGCGAACATCTATTCAGCAGCCAACCTAACTATCGCCTCAGCGAGCTGGCTATCGTGCGCTTCGGACTCGCACGTCTCGTCCCACTCAACGGCGAGATCACCTTCGCTGAGCTGGCCGTCACCGCCGGCGTGGGAGAATCGCATGTTCGGAGGCTAGTCCGTCACGCCATCATACAGCATGTGTTCCGCGAGCCACGGCCGGGTTTCATTGCCCACAGCGCCAGCTCACGCTTACTTGCTGAGGATGCGGATGTAGCAGCCTGGTCCGATGGGGTGCCGACGATTGCTGGCTTGCCGCCTACCACACGTGCGAGGCGATTGCGCGCTGGCCCGCGTCTGAGGAGCCCAACGAAACTGGGTTTTCTCTCGCGAATCAGACCTCGCTTGGTATGTTCGACGTCCTAGCCGCCGACCCAGAGCGTGCAGCACGCTTCGCTGCCGGAATGCGCCTGTATGCGGCGCGTCCAGATCTGGACGTTCATTACCTCGTGGATGCGTGGCCCTAGGGCGGGCTAAAGGATGGCGCTACGGTAATCGACGTGGGTGGCTCTCACGGCGAGGCGGCGATAGCGCTTGCGCGCGCCTTCCCGTCGATGAACCTTGTCGTCCAGGACATCGACAAGGCCACGATCCTTGAGGCAGATTCGCGCAAGCCCGCTGATATCACCGACCGCGTGCGTTATATGACACACGACTTCTTTGCCGAGCAGCCGATACGCGAAGCTGACGTGTATCTATACCGCGCGTGCCTTCACAACTGGTCAGATAAGTATGCCGTTCGCATACTGCGGGCGCTAATCCCGGCGCTGAAGGTGGGTGCGCGAGTACTGTTGAATGATGTGGTGGTATCCGGACCTGAAGAGATGTCGCCTGGAGCGGCGTCCGACGTACGATCTGGTGATTTAAATATGATGATGCTGTTCAATGCTGCAGACCGCGAGGTTTCTGACTGGGCTCATCTTTTCGAAATGGCTAGCCCGGGGTTCCAGTTTCAGGGGGGAAAGCAGCCACCTGGGTCGGGTCTGTGGATTCTAGAGGCATCGTGGAATGGGGTTTAAACCACACTATCCATACTATAATATACCCTAATATTACCTTCAACCCTAACTTTTAAATGCAGGTATCTCACTGATAAAACGTTCCAAGAATACAATCTAGATTTTAGAAGGATATTTAGAAAATGCGCTTCGAAAATTCCTCTTCATACATGCGTTTTGAGCATAGTATGTTCTATTGTGGTTTATCAATATACAGCGTAGCAATTATGCTGCCTTAGATACATATACCTAGGTAGGTAGCTAGATGACATGTATCTGAAAACACCCGGTTATTATAGCAAGTTTAGCGTTGTTCTCAAACAATAGGGTAGAAATGAATAAAGTTCACTTGGTACGATCCCTAAGCCTTCTACCTAAGAGAATGACCATGGTGTTACAGCATCGTGTGACTAGAGCCACGGCTCAGCGCGTAGTTTACAATCGATTCGGCTACCGAGGGGACCCTCTGAGGCAGTAACACACGCCTTTTAGAGCTGATCTAGGTTCACTGTGGCCAGTTTGAAACGCATATTAGAAGCCCTGGGCAGAGGTATAGTAATGCTTCGCCGGTGTTGACGGGAGTGAGAGTTAGCCCAAACCAAATAAAACAACATTAAAAAGCCGTAGCCCACACTTTGTAGCGGAGAACTATAACTAGCGTTTCGGAGTTGAGTTTCGCAAGCAGGGAAGGCGAAGCTCAAGTCCGGAGAATCCGCCAACCACAAGCAGCCGCGCCGCTGTGGGGTTTTAGCTAAAAGACTATGCGCAGTGTCGGATGCCTTTTCTCTAAAGTCCGCTCGTAAATGCGAAATTATCCTCTACGTTATTGTTACTCCTCGTCCCATTTAAGTTAATTCTCAACTGCTCAATTCCAGATCCGCTTAACATCCCTTTTCCCGTTATCAGCTCCTCGAAGACCACGCACCAGCTAAAAAAAAAAAAAATACGAAGCTCCTATTATGGCGCCTGGAGAGGAAACATTCCGGACATACACCCAAGCACAAGGCGAGACGTACGCCGTCGGACGCCCCGGGTATTCCCCAGAACTCTTCAAAATCGTCATCGCTCATCATACCTCCACTGGCGGCCAGCTCAATACAGTTGTCGATATCGGCTGCGGAACCGGCCAAGCTACCCTGGACTTGGCCCCCTACTTTGCCAATGCCATCGGCCTGGACCCATCGGAGGGTATGATCGGCACTGCGCGCGCCTCCGCCGAGTCGGCGAACTTGCCGATACGTTTTGAAGTATCAGCCGCCGAAGCACTTGGCACTGATCTAAAGCCGCCCATCGCCGATGGCAGCGTTGACCTGCTCACCGCCGCCACGGCAGCCCACTGGTTCGATATGGCACGCTTTTGGCCCAGCGCAGCGCGCGTCTTGAAGCCCGGCGGTACCGCTGCGCTTTGGGCAAGAACTGGGATGGCCGTGGATCCTATAAGGACGCTGAACGGGGCGGCTATTAAAGCCGTAGTAGACGAGATATTCGTCAGTGAGCTGCAGCCGTTCTCGAAACTAGGCAGCACATTAACGCGTGATCTCTATGTCGACCTACCGCTGCCTTGGACCCTTGAGGTTCCCGTAGAGGAGTTCGATAAAGGGAGCTTCTTCCGAAAAGAATGGAACAAGCATAGAGATGGTGCAGAGAATGACAATCTTGGCACGGGAAAGACAGTCACGACTGAGGAGTTTGAAAATCTAACAGACACACACAGCACAGTAACAAGATGGAGAGAAGCGCACCCTGACAAGGCCGGAACAGAAGAAGACATAGCAAGGAAGATGAGAAGGCGAATAGAGGGCCTTTTACACGAGGTGGGCGTGAAGCCCGGCGAAGAGGTGCTAAGAGGACAAATGGCGATCGTGCTGCTGATGGTAAAGAAGATATAGTGAGAACAGCGGATTTTAATTGAATAAATTGGATGCCAAAAATGCTGTCGCACGGGGTCGGAGCTGTAGGCCTGTGTACAGCGTCTCAAAACCAAAAAGGGGCAAAGAATTGGTCACACTCAAACGCCACCAGCCCCTGTAGTCACCTGCCAGAGTCCACCAATCGCCTATAAAGCTCACTGCACGGCGCCCCATGCCTGCAGTCTTCTTTCCTCTTTTCCCTTCAAACAGTCACCTATAAGGACACCTACAGCTACCTACGGCCTCAAGATAACGCAATACCTACGCTTCACAAGAGGTGTGCTTGTGTCAGCCTCGTTCTGTCACAAGCTCTCAAGCTCGTTCCGAAAAGGCATTGGGGGACCCCGTAGGGGGCCGGTCTCTTGTCCCAAGCTCGAACCACTAGACGATTTCGTGCGAACTGCGCCCGGTCTTATGCGCCACCCGGGCTTATCCGCAGGTAGCCGGCAACGTCAGACCTTACTATGCCTTTGCCTTGAGGAACGAAAGGCTTCTTTTTCCGCGCCCTCTTTCTCCCACCCCAACGCCACTTCTCTGTGCCACTATCCCTTTGCCACCATTATTCAGCTTCTCGAGTCACGAGTCACAATTCAATTTCGTAGGCCACACATCATTTGAAATGCCAGGAGCTGATCTAAGAGCTACATAGAATGGGGAGAGCCTCGGGATCTGTGAGGGTGAGATCCAGCTAGCCAATCAAAAACGTGGAAATCTCTGACTAAGCGGCTACACTTCGGACAAGGAAATTGTTGCCCGGTTTCACCGACTACGTTCTATTTCCGTGCGTTTGCCCGCTTCCTCGGCGTTGCATCCGGAGTAGAAGCTATACCTCGCTTTAGAGCGCTTCTTCCTTGAGATGTGTCCACTTCCTCGGAGCCTATCATGTTATAGGTATGAGTTGTTATGTTATTATATCGCAGTGTTCGAAGCCTGTTAATTACTCACTTACCACAATCGCTGGTAGCTCATCTTCTCCATCTTTTTTGCCACCTAAAGGTAGTTAGCCAAGTCAGAATGTGCTGTCGGAAATACCAACCGTTTAATCTTCGTTGCTGCTCGGGTTGACGGCCTGTTATGCTGGGACTACTTGGTTTCGGGGAGGACAACAGCTCCTTAACTCTTTCTGGAGATTTGTCCCCCTCTACCGGTCTCTCCTTTCCACCTCCATTTTCATTTCTCGAGACGCCCGCCAAAGACGGCCTGGCAGGCCGCTTTGCAGGCGATCCGATAGGGCTGCTGGTAAGCGCGTTTCGCACCTTGCCCTGGTCGGTGGTCCTCGCTTTCTGTGGGGAGACGCTATTTCCGGAAGCGCCGCCAACGTCAAACGATGCTCTCGACGATGCTCTCGACGTGAACCCAAACTCGTCTACGAGCACGACTAGTATATCCTGCCCCGGTTGAAGCTGTTCCTCTAATAACGCAACGTTTAACACGCCAACAATGCTGCCTCTCCCGTACATCTACTTCTTTGGTGCAAAGCCGCCTTTGCTTGAGTTCTTTATCCACTCGATCCGGCTCTTCCAAGGTGGCTAATCGTGCGGCATGTACGCCAGGATGTGGAATGCCTGCCCGCCTCTAAAAGGCGTTTCTTTGTCGCAGGGGGGAGTGAGGTATATCCGGCACTGGACAAACCCGCAGCATTTCAACTGGTTGTGTGTTAATGCCCCGGCTTTGAACCTGAACGTTGTTGCGTCGATAGGCCCGTGAAAGCTAGCTCGCGGGGCAATAGCAGGAAAGCTAAAGGACCTAATTGTGACGCTAAAGGGTTGGTTAGCTTCCGTACATTTTCAAAGAAAAGCTCCTGGCATAAGTTACGGCATAGAAAATTAAGCGGTATTTCTTAAAGGACGTTTCTTCCTTAAGGGGCGGGGAACAAGGCTATACGTACGGTTGAAAGCACATCTGGCCCCGGACCTGCGCCAACTTTCCGTACGAGTCTTCTCATATTCCGTCCGCTGACTTATCGCCGTTTAAAACCTTGCGCTGGAAGTGCAGCTGGTATGGGTGTAGCTGGACGTCGAAATAGAACCAGCGGCTCTCCCACTTGCTAATCTCGGGGAAGGGGTACACGTGCATGGATAGTGGCACGTCGATGCCATCAACCCCATTAACAACTTCTTCATGCTCTTCCGCTTCGTTATTGAAGAAACCGGGTCTGGCAAACTGCAGCCGAACAGCTCCGACTAAATTATGCCCACGGATAAGTTGCCGATCAGGAGATGTGGTTAATTTTATGCCTTTAAGGCTTGAGAAGAATTGTACGCCGAGTGGGTTTAACGAAGGTTGCCCCTGGCTTTGGCTTGAGATTGAACGCGCCATTGCTGTGGTAGGACGGTGAACAGCTTTGTGCTGTTCATTATCACTGGGGGTACTGGATGGCCATCAAGCCCGCGATCTCTGACGACAAGCTCGACTGCCGCCCACGTCTCTATTTAAAAAGCTCTTTAAATAAAGGAAAGAGAAGAGGGAACTTCAAATAAGTCGAACAGAGCAAATAACTTCAACGCCCATTTTTATACAAAAAGGCATTTTCCCAATACGGAACTATTCTTGATTCACCCGCCGCGACGTGTGGTCCGTGCTCTGCTGTTTTTACCTATACCAGCATCGAAGTCGTGACCCCGGCTCTAACCCTGGTCTCGGCTGTATTCCGTTGGTAATATGGCATGTTGTATCTTCACGGGTCAGTCAATACTGATCCTTCTGGCAGATATCGCTTCTCCTGTTACAGTTCTACATCTCTGAATCAACGTCTTTGTCTCAGACATGGATTTTGAGACGGGCATGTATCGCGAGGTTGGTGGTCGTGGCTCGCCTTTGCTGTAGCCCCCCTTCTTTTATTTTAATAACGCATCCTTGATCTCTTCTTTCTACTCTCTCCCTGCGTCAGCACATATGTGTATAACGTCCTCTATATCGTGTCCATATTCCGTAGCAAGCCGGTTAAAGTCCCAATTGATAAGATCCGCCGTACATTGGAAAGCATGGATGCTCAAAACGGGTCACAAAGAAGACGAGGAACGCCTCAGATGACAACAACAAACTCTGTAGCACTTCAAATGTTCGATCAGCGCCCAACAAAGCCAATCATAATCTCATTAGAGAAAATCCGCCGTACATTGCACAATCTAGATCAACAGTACTCCGAAAAAAAGGACCGCCGGAGGCAAGAACTGCTTCAGCAGACTGTTCCAACGCCTAAGAATAAGCCACTTATGGTCCTTCTTAACAAGATTTGCCGCACAATAAAAAACCTAGATCGCCAGCATAAGCAGAATTAACAAGAGGCGTCTCGGCGGCAAGCCATGCATAACCTCACGCATAACATTAATACAACGCACCAGCACCCAAATCTAGAAACATCTCTAAGCACAACAATACACACAACAGGTAAGGCTCAGAAGCAACCGAGTGGAAGAGCGGACACAGGTCTCCGATACACCCTTTTTGACAAACTGCATTTCCACCAAAACGCCTCAGGAAGCAACATAAACTTTCTATCATGCCTACTACACAGTCACAACATCTCAAGAAAAAGCCGAAGCTTATGTCCGAAACCGTCTAGCTCCAACAAAAGTTTATAAGCGCCATGCTATAATATTATAAGTCTTACTTTTGCCAAAAAGAGGAAGCGTTGCTTATAAGATCATGGTATAAAGAGGTCCTGCTTATTCTACAGGTGGAGACCTCGAAGTCGTTTTACCAGGCGTTTACAGAAAAAAGGACACTGCTAATTTTGCATTGCGTCTTCTGCTACAAAAAGCTTCTGCCGTGCGACCTCATTGCTATTGCATAGAAGGAGCACTTTTCGCCCCCGCTGCTACAAGCTACAAGAATTCTCCAAAACTGCAAAAAGTGCTTTTCATTAGAAAGTAATTCTTCTGTTAACGTTTGCCACAAATGCCGCACCAGTTTAAAAAATGAAAAGCTGCCAAAGCTTTGTTTGGTTAACAATATAGATATAAAATGCGAGCATCGGTACTTAGAAAAGCTAAGTAGTTTCTCCTCTGTCGAAGAGAGGTTAATTGCTTTCTAAAGCGCATTTGGTTATATTACTAAATTTACTGTTAATAATAAGACGCGGTCGGGCATCTACTATTGTAAGCATGTGAAGGGGCATATTGTTGTGTTTTCGAACCAGGTGGAGGATTTTGTTGCCACGGTTCTGCCCCACCCCCTTCTGCAGACTATCGAGAACATCCACGTCTCTTGGAGCGGCACTAGCAAGCCCAGCCCAGCGGATGTCGGACATCTTCTTTAAGTACGCAAGTCCCCCGTAAAGGCGGCCCTGTCATGGCTCCAACGAAATAACCCGCTCTATGGGCACATCACTATCAACGACGATAAGATGAATAGCTGGCGTTACGCCGAAAGATCCAGCGTCCCCTCCATGATCATGAAGAAAATGCAGAGGGAAGAGCCATCGACCGTTGAGAAGACACAGACGGACCATATTGTACCAGACACGGATCGGGGTCTGGAGGAAAACGGTTTTACGAGCATTGAAGAACTCATCGCCTCGGTACCGACTGAGACCAACGACGATCCATACACCTCGGATAGAACAAGCATGCCTATTGAGCACAGCCAACCTTCAGCTAGTGCGGGACCGTCCGTTCATGTTCTGGGAGCCCAGTATACTAGCCTCGACAGTGAAGCTAGCTACGCAACCTCATCGTCTGCTATGTTTCCAATCGACGGGCCGGCCGTTTTCGACGAAGCTGATAAGCTATCCTTTCTTTCGGACGCTGTACAGACGAGTCGAGATGCGCATCCAGCAGAAGCTGGGGAATATGGCATAGGTGTCCAGACGATAGGGCAGCTACCGTTTATTAGGGTGGAACGTGGTGCGGACTTTGCAGACAACTTACACCCAGACTTTTTTCCACGGATATTTCCGACGCTTTTTCCATGGGGCAAAGGCGGCCCTAAGACAGTGGCTGATCCGAGCTGCTGTCTACATAACTTTGTAAAGCCTACTCGCAACCACTCGCTTACCTTCTGGGCCAAGTACGTACTGCAACGACATGGCGGACGATTTGCAACCCATCCGGTCTTTTGTTTCTTAATATTCAACACCCTATTGAGATCCTCCAACCGCCGCATCAGTATGGTCCGTATATCGAGGCGCTTTTTCGATAAAGTGGAACAGGTTTGCGCAAACCTCACGTTAGACCAACTAAGGCGAGCTGGAGAGAAGATGCGGGAGACGGGATTTGCGACTAACCCAGACATAACGCTTCTGCTCCGTGAGCTGTTTGTTTTTGGCCACGCGCAGCCGCTCTCTAACGAAAGTCGGCTGCTAATGCGGAGGAAGATACAAGCACTCTGCATCCGGATGGGGATGCCTGCCATATGGTTTACAGTTAACCCTAACAATATTAACAACCCTGTAAAGATGAGACTTTTTATTCACAGACTCCACAACCACGATGTGGCCAAAGAGCTTTTGGCCGATCTATTAGAGAGGTACGATAGGATCGCTCTTAGCACCATGGATCCGGTTAGTTCCGCTATTTTCTTCTACCGAAAAGTCTTTCTATTTTTCGATAAATATGTTAAGGCAGGGCAAAAATCGGTGTTTGGGAGAATTAGCTACTACTACGCGACAGTAGAAATAAATAATTGTGGCAGCCTGCACTTGCATGGACTTCTCTGGCTTGACGGGAATATGCAATTGCTATCCCTGGTCGACGACATGGCCAACCCCGACGAGCGAAAATACCGCGCTAGCGTAGTCCGTTACATAAACTCCGTCTTCCACGAGTGTCTGGACGAAGAAGCCGGAAAAGCAACGCGGCAAAACAAAAAGCCGATCCACCTAGTCGAGGAAACAATGAACAACACCCACGCTTTTACATCGGCCTTTGAAAACAAGGCCAACTATATTGCATACTGTTGCCAGATTTATTTCCATACCTACACGTGCATTAAGTACTCCCTAAACGCACTTGCTCAGAAAGGGCCAAACCGACACAGCAGGACAGCCTGCAGATTCAAGGCATTTTAAAGGATCGTCAAACAGACCGGGTTTACAGAGGACGGCTTACTCAAGATCCACCGGAACCATCCATTGGTCAACCGATACAACAAAGCGATGGCGGTCGGCCTCCGCCACAACCACGACATTTCGCTTATCTTGACCAAAACCAAGGGCCTTGCCATGGTGTTTTACATCACAAACTACGCGACAAAGCTAAATACACCGATGTGGAAGCGTCTTGTCCTCGCGGCCGAGGTTCTCCAGCAGCGTCACAAATCCAGCGTCCGGCGGCATCAGATACCGGATCCTGTGCAAAGCGACGGTTATCGGTCAGCTGTGTTGAACGAAGCCCGGCAGTTCTTGATGAGGGTTGCCAATCGGGTCTTCTCTGAGAGAGAGCTCTCAGCTGTCGAGGTCTGCTACCACCTGCTCGGGCATCAAACAGATTTTACAAACGTACCAAACTGGTCGTTCTTGCATTTGGATACTTTATATTGGGCAATATTCCGGCGGTGGCCCCAACTCCGCCGTCTAGCAGGGATGGACACAGACATAGACGAGCCGCCCGAAACCGTGAATCTTCGGGAGCACAGCCGCACTCTGTCGTACTTCGAGGCATACGCAATCAGAGGTGAGCTCCTCGCAAATATCTGTTTCTATGACTACATTTCTATGGTCAGCCCGGTACGGCGAAAGGACCATGGAGATGACGATGACGAATTCCACATATCCTTTAAAGGGTTGTCAGCAGAGGGCCAGGGCTGGGCCCAAAGGCTCCGGCAGCCCCACGAGTACGCGGTGCCAATCTTTCAAGGATTCATCAGCAACGATCACAATGATGAGCACCCAGGATACTTCAAACGGTGCGCTTTGCCGCCGGAGCCTTCTGGTGCCCAGTCTCTAACTCTTCAATAGCAACTCTGTACTCCACTTGGCCTTATTCGTGCCTTGGCAGAACTTTCTCTCTGGGGCAGAGGGCGACATTACTAATATATAGCTAACCTATAAAGCTTCCCTTAGTCGACGGTTGCGTTTCTATGTCTTAAACATCTTGCTTTTTAGCAAATCAGCCGAAAACGCACGCAAAAACGCGAAGCTCTGGGCCAGCCGGTCCAAAGGCGACCATACCGTTGACATAGAGTTCCCTGTTGCCGAAGGTGACTATGCCAACGAGCCCGCGGCAACGGCTAAACATTACCAAACTTATACGGCTCTTCTCCACGCTCTGCAAAATGCCGTGCAAAAATCCGACGCTACAAAGGGCTCCTCGGTCTTACAGGGTCTTATCCAAAATCTGTATTAAGACAATGCAGCTAAAAAAGGCCGTCCGTTTGTCCAACGCCACGAAGATTTTTACAAGCAAATCTGCCATTGTCAAAACAGCCCTTTCTCCCAGTACCCAACTCCGTCCGGAGAAAATGTTCAGGCTGTGGCAAGAACCCAAGACATGCTCCATCTTTGTATGCTAGACGAGATTGAGAGCGGCCCAGAAGGTGCTGCACAATCCAGGGATAATGGCAATATAGACGATATAGACGATATGCTTGCGCAATAATGGGATTCTAAAATTCCGTTTCTACGCCAGGGTTGGGATCAAGTCACAGAAGGCCCTCGGATGCTTGTTGACATTAATCCTGCCATTGGCTTTGCAGAACTTGCCCGTCTTGCCGCCTCAAACTACACGCTCAACTCACTGCAAAACATAGCCCTACAGCTTGTGTGCCAGTTCTTGGACAAGCACACCGCAGATCCGGACTCAGCTGGTTAACATCTCCAGTACACCGGAGGCCCAGGTAGGACTAGCAAATCTAAGATCGTTAACGCGCTCAAAACAGTCTTCGCAGCAAGAGGCCAATCTCAGTTCATTCAGATTACAGGTACGTTAGGAAGTGCTGCAGCACAAATCGGCAGGACAACTGTTCACTCCGCCTACGGATTAAATGTCCATTGCTTTTGCAGCAAGCAACCACTAGCATTCCCGAAAGCAAAAAAATGGAGATGAAAGCAGAAGCTAGTTCTTGTGGTCGACGAGGTCAGCATGCTCGGAGAGGCTACTCTGTACGATATCAGCTGCAACCTCCGGACTTTCCGCGACTGTTATGATAAGCCCTTTGGTGGCATTTCCGTTGTTCTTCTGATGGGCGACTTCTATCAATTCGCCCCGGTACAAGAGATAAGCCTCCTCGTAAACAAAATGGTGAATTTCGCTCTCACTCCTGTCAGCCAAATGACCATCTTACATCACCAAGGCTATACGCTCTGGCATATGTTCAGAACTGTTGTCCTTTTTGAGGAACAAGTCCGCGCACGAGACGACCCTCAGCTAGGCGCTCTGCTGGACAGAATACGAGCTGGCGTTTAAATATATCAAGACCTTGACCTGCTCAACACCAAGCTGGTTGATTGTTCCCAGATTACCTTTAACAGTGGTTTACGTGCCATAACACCACTTAATCGCAATCGGTGGAGTCTGAACATGAAGGCCGTTGTGGACTGGGCTTGCTTTCACAAGAGACATATCTCAATATTTGTCTCTATGCATACCTGGCGGTGTACACCATCTTAGGACGAACTTGCCTGAACCATCGAACAAGGAGATAATTCCAATTGCAAGGTCTCTGGTATTTTCTTCTATGCTTAGGGGATGCCTGTAGTTGTGAACAAGAATATCTATACCGGATTAAAGATCGTAAACGGGGCCGAGTTTACAGCTGCAGACATTATCCCCGATCCCAAATACCTAGGATACCATCTTGCCGACGACGTCACCATCCACTTCGGGCCGCCGCTCGGTATCCTCTTGCAGTCGACAGAGACAAAGAATTTCACAATTCCATCTCTACCACCAGAGACGGTACTCATCCGGCCTATCTCACACACCGTTGATCCTGCCAGCTCCCACTTCAGGTTCCTATCCGGGAAATGCACTCGCCGGGGATTGCCAGTTGTCCCGGCCTTTGTGCTTACTGACTACAAAGCCCAAGGCAAGACGTTTATGGAAGTACTCTTGGAGCTGCGAGGAAATCGTGTGACTAATGGTCAGCCCTCCAAATGCGATTTTACCAGTCTCTATGTACAGCTATCCAGGTGTAGGACACTACAAGGTATCAAGCTTCTCAGTCCTATACGACAACAGGATTTTATCGGCAACAAGCTGGATCAGACTATAGTTGATGCCATGCAGAGACTACAAAACCTGGCAGATGATACCAGACGAATGTATAAAGCATGAACATCCCATCAAGACATAAGGATAATGTGAGATAATGATACAAAATGATCGCTTTCCTTATATGGCCATTCCTATCAACCACCTACACCACTACCTCGACTGGTTTTGTTATTAACACCATGCTTAACCCCTGGACCCAGCCAACCAACATCCACACCCCTAAACAACAAAATCACTCAGAGCAGACACGTTCCGAAAGGCCATGGCGGGCCCGCAGGGACCGGTCTCCTGTCCCTTTGAAGGCCAGACTTACTCCAAAACCCCCTTGTAGAGGTTAGTAGCCAATCATAGCAGTTTCTACTAAGTTTAGCCTATAGCTGAAGTTA